>CM019717.1:30279499-30879499 GCA_009760885.1 Achatina immaculata
TAGCGGGTGCTTGTTTGCTGGGACTAAGTTTGATAGTCTAAGTCCCATGTAGTAGTGAGCTAGCGGGTGCTGGTTTGCTGGGACTAAGTTTGATAGTCTAAGTCCCATGTAGTAGTGAGCTAGCGGGTGCTGGTTTGCTGGGACTAAGTTTGATAGTCTAAGTCCCATGTAGTAGTGAGCTAGCGGGTGCTGGTTTGCTGGGACTAAGTTTGATAGTCTAAGTCCCATGTAGTAGTGAGCTAGTGGGACCTGGTTTGCTGGGACTAAGTTTGATAGTCTAAGTCCCATGTAGTAGTGAGCTAGCGGGTGCTGGTTTGGTGGGACTAAGTTTGATAGTCTAAGTCCCATGTAGTAGTGAGCTAGCGGGTGCTGGTTTGCTGGGACTAAGTTTGATAGTCTAAGTCCCATGTAGTAGTGAGCTAGCGGGTGCTGGTTTGCTAGGACTAAGTTTGATAGTCTAAGTCCTATGTAGTAGTGAGCTAGCGGGTGCTGGTTTGGGTGCTTGATGATGCGACCTACGTGGCTGATTCTGAGTGCTTGTATCTTTGTATGTCTTGCAAGGCAATCCCTCCATGTATTTTGTCCTGTATGAGAGTTTTACGTTGTATGCTGTGTACGGTGTTTGTGAAGATAAAGTTTCTGATTTGTTTGTTTATTTCTTTGATTGTCTGCTGTGCAGGGTCTAGTACTGTGGTGGTGTATATTATTTTTGGTATTATGTATGTGTTTACTGTAGTGCTTCTACCAAAAATTGTTGCTGTTTTGTATTTGTATCGCAGTAATGTGTCTGTGATGTTTGTTATGAGGTTGTCCCATGTGGGTTTGTGTATTATGTCCAGGTGTGATGGGAAAGTAATGCCGTACAGGTGGATGCTGTATGTGCGTGTAAGATGCAAGGGGAAGTACTTTTATCTCGCCATTTGCCTACGCCCATGAAGACTGATTTATGTCTGCTGAGTTGGCTCCGCTACCCTTACCAAACTCTGTGAAGGTGTCTAAAATGTGGGTTATTGATCTGTCTGTTGGTGGGAAGAAGATCGTGTCGTCCGCATACGCGAGCAACTTTCTCTCTCCTCTGCCAGGTAGGAAAGTTTCCTGGATTGTTGTGTCTTGTCTGATTTTCTCTAGAAGTGGTTCTAGAGTGAGTATGTACATTAAAGGAGAGAGGGGGCAGCCCTGTCTCACTGATCTAGTTAGCCTGAAAGTCTCTGTAAGCGTGTGGTTTACTAAGACTTTGCTCTCAGGTTTGGAATACAGAATGTGAATCCAGTCTCTGAAGTAGTTCCCTATGTTACAGTGGAGTAGTGTCTTGTGTAGGTATTTGTGTGACACTTTATCGAAGGCTTTCTCCTGATCTAAGGAAAGAACTGACGACTGGCAGTTCTTCTGGTGTGTGTAGTGTATGACATCTCGTATGAAATGTGTGTGCTGGTGTATGTTTCTGTTCTCTACACTACACTGTTGGTCTTCGTGTATGAGTTTGTGCATAAGTGGTTTGAGCTTGTTTGTGAGCGCTTTTGTGAGGATCTTGTAGTCTACGTTTAGCAGAGATATGGGTCTGTAGTTTTTGAGTTGTGTTTTGTCTGCGCTGTCTTTGGGTATGAGGGTGATGTATGATAGATTTAGACTGGGTGGGAGCTGTTTATTTTGGAAGGCCTCTGTGAAGACATGTAAGAGAAGAGGACCTAAGAGTGGAAAGAAATGTTTGTAGAATTCTGCTGTGAGGCCGTCTGGCCCCGGTGACTTGTTTTCTTGCATTGTTTGTAGTGCCTGCGTCAGGTTGTCTAGTGTTAGTGGTGTGTCTAGTGCTTGCTTGTCCGAGTCCGTGAGTTGTTTAGTGTACTGTATGTATTTGTCCTGTATGTGTGCTTGTGTTTCTTCCTCTGTGTACAGTTTTTTTTGTAGTATTCTTTAATGGCTTGTACTATGTTTGTACTATCTGTTTGTCTGTTCCCTGTGGCGTCTATTACCTCTCTTATCTGTCTGCTTCGTTGTATGTTTTGTTCTATGCTTAAATACTGCTTGGTAGGTATTTCTTGTGTGATGGTATTGAGTCTTCTTCTTAGAAGTGCGCCTTGAAATCTGTGTTGTCTGTGTTTATCCAGTTCTTCTTGTAGCGTGAGTAAATGTGATGAGTTTTTGTCCATCTGTTTTGTTAGTTTGATTGCTTCTTCTAGTATTTTTTTCTGTCTCAGCCTTTCTATGTGTATCTGTGTTGAGAGCTTTTGTGCTTTGTCTCTTATTGCATGTTTTAAAATCTCCCAGTGTTGTTGGATGTTATGTGTGGGTGTGTTGTTAGTGAAAGTGTGTATCAGTTGTGTCATGTTTTCAACGAATTGTTTTGGAGGAGTGTGTTGTTAAATTTCCAGTGTGGTGAAGGTTTTAAAGGTATAGCTGCAGGTATTGTGTTAACTGTTGCTACGACTGCTTTGTGGTCTGTGAAGGCCAATGCGCTAGGGATATGTCTGACTTGTGCTATGTGGCATGTACTTGGTGTGTAAATTCTGTCCAACCTATATCCTCTGCTGTATGCATCGTTTTTGTGAGTGATCTCTCTGCCCTGAGGGTGTGTGTGTCTGTATGTATCTACTAAATCATGTGTGTCTATTATGTCTTGCAAAAAATTTAGCTGGTGCCTCTCATATGTGTTGGGTCTATTTATACCTCCTATAATGTCTAGCTCTGATGTTACACCACTGAAATCTCCTCCTAGTATAATGTTGTGTCCTCTGTATCTGTGGCTGAGTAGAGATTCTAAGTCTTCGTAGAAGTTGGGCTGGTGACTGCGGTTGGGTGGTGCATGTATGTTAACTACAGTGTATGTGTGTGAGTTGTTCCTAACCTCACATATCGCTCTTCTCCCTCTACTATCTCTATTTGTCCTAACTACCTCCCACCTGTCTGATGTCTGTATTATTGCTACCCCTGATCCTGCTGCGTGAATGGCTAAGCTAAAACATGAATGCCTGAAGCCTAGCTGTGGTGTGATTTCTGCTGCCTGTATGTCTGTATGTATATTTGTTTCCTGGATCAGGATGAAGTCTGGTTTGTATGAATGTGTTAAAGAGACTATGTGCTATAGTTTTGTGCGCAAGCCTCTAATGTTAATGCTCAACACTCTAATTTCTGTATCCACTTCTAAAGCTAAGGGAAGAAAATTTATCTAGCATTTGGTGTGTGTTGTGAGTAAAGCGTGAAACGTACTAACATACCTAAATGGGGTGTCTGCTAGTTGTCGCTGTCCTTGTCTCGGTTGGTTCTTGGTGTTCTGGTTCCTGGTTCCGTTGTCCTGTGTCCCTTCTGGGCTATTTCCACACAGAACAGGTCCCTGTCTGCGCCTGTGGTGGTGTCTGTGTCGCTCTCCCCCTGGTCAGACCTCTCGTCTATGTTCAGCGACCGAGGTTCCGGCGTAGGTGGTGGTTCTTGTTCAGCTGTGTACCGCGGTGGCGTCGCCGGTGCTGGCTGTGCTGGTGTGGGCGGTTTTGGGCTTGTACTGTTTCTCCGGGTTCTTTTCCCGTATAGGGTGAACCCGTCGTCAGTGAGCCATCTTTCCTCTTTCTCTTTTGGCTGGGCTTTATCCAACCCCAGTCTGTCTTGTGTGGTCTGTTTTTGTGTGTGTTGACTGCCGGAGCTCCCTGCGTGTTTTTCTTTTTCTCCGGGCACTGGCTTGCC
Organism: Achatina immaculata; assembly: GCA_009760885.1. Taxonomy (NCBI): domain Eukaryota; kingdom Metazoa; phylum Mollusca; class Gastropoda; order Stylommatophora; family Achatinidae; genus Lissachatina; species Lissachatina immaculata. The sequence goes on from CM019717.1 coordinate 30,283,172, forward strand.
CAGTGGTCATCCTTGCCACACCTCGGGCACTGTCTTGCCCAGTGGTCATCCTTGCCACACCTCGGGCACTGTCTTGCCCAGTGGTCATCCTTGCCACACCTCGGGCACTGGCTTGCCCAGTGGTCATCCTTGCCACACCTCGGGCACTGTCTTGCCCAGTGGTCGTCCTTGCCACACCTCGGGCACTGGCTTGCCCAGTGGTCATCCTTGCCACACCTCGGGCACTGTCTTGCCCTGTGGTCATCCTTGCCACACCTCGGGCACTGTCTTGCCCTGTGGTCATCCTTGCCACACCTCGGGCACTGGCTTGCCCAGTGGTCATCCTTGCCACACCTCGGGCACTGGCTTGCCCAGTGGTCATCCTTGCCACACCTCTGGCAAGGGGGTTTCCTCCCCGGGAGGGAGACCCACAGTTTGTGGGGTTTCAGGCGCTCCATCAAGGGTCTGAGGGTCACGTAGTGAGGAATTTGTTTCCTCGGCCGGCATAGGAAGTTCCATTTGTCTAGGGCCACTTCCGCTCTTTAGAACATCGGTTCCACGTTCTTGCTTATTCTGTTTTCGTGTGAGTTTTATCCATCTCCGTGTTTTATACTCTGTATTATCTTCCTTACTCCCACCTTCCATGTCCCCAGTTTTATTCAGTTTCTGGAAAACAGTTCCCCTTCTCCCCCCTCACCCCAACCCCCTATGTTAGTATTCAGAAACGCGTTAGACAAACCATTCAGCCGTCGATTTCTTTCCTATCTTGAAATTTAACGCTGTGCAGAATTACCACATTAGTTCATTGCTGGATACGCCACTGCTCATAGCAGTTCAAGAAGCGTCCCACTACCCTGAGCCTATCCCCACCCCCTGTTTATGTTCTCTGTTTTCTCGCGCTTTGGATTCTTGATACCAGTAGCCACAAATACAAGGATGTCTTCTATTGTACAGTCATGTGCCGACTTACGGCCACATTTGAGACCGGCCGTCTGGCCGCATGTCGGCCGTTGTCGGGGAGATCAGATACAGTTCACCACTATGACATGTTAAAAGCTGAGTAAACAATGTTTTCCATAGCTTTAAAAACATTAAATTAAGAGAATTGAATTCAGCGCAGCAACTGCCTGGAAATTAATCAGAAAATGTCAATCACAACACACGAAGCAGAGAAGCATACTTTCAATGACACACACACACACACACAAGTACATACACATACACATCCACATACATACACCTGAGGTACAGTATTGTACTTCTGAAATGTACAGTGTAGTACTGAATGGCTGGCGGCGCCATCACAATCAATACATGTTATACATACGGCCTCAGCATGCTCTGTCGGCCGGGTTTGGCCATTTTTGCAGTTTTTCCTCTGGTACCTTAGTCGTAAGTACGAACAGCCTTAACTGGGTGGGATGTAAGATTGTCGCATGTTCGAAGAAAAAAGAGGAAAAATAAACTTTGTAACAGAGTGAGCAATCGCCGAGGATTAACAAGTCCACCAGCTCGTTTCTTTGTAAGGAAAGACACGCACCGTTGATCTCCGAGCTTCTGTTAGAAACTTCAGCCCTTAACACTTCAAATCTGGCACGGAAGCCGTATTTTCTGGCTTCTTTCAGATACCATCTTTACATTTAGTTAGGTCTGAATGAGAACTGAATGACTTCTAGATTAAATGACTTTAAGATGTTCTACAGACGCATGGCACGTGTTCAACCAATGCTACCATCAAACTTTCTTGACCTTGCTTTCATAATCCTGAAACATTTTTCATGTTTTCGACACAAAAAACGCTGAGAAGAACTGCTAGTCACCCGGTTTTCTCTCTTCCTCTCTGTCTCTCCCCATCTCTTTCTCTCTCTCTCTCTCTCTCTCTCTCTCTCTCCCTCTCTCCCTCTCTCGTTCCTGAAGAGGTGAAATAATGAGATTTGTTTCTGTCTATCTCATTCTGCCATGAGCGCTCGTGATTTGACCTTCACCTTGCACTCGTACGAGAACGCTCAGTAATGAAGGGAAAGGATTAAAGAGGCTAATTCTATCTGCCACGTCGGGTCCTTAACGCAATCGGTGAAGATTTTCTCATTCCGAAGAAGTATTTTTTGTTGTAATTCTCGGTTCTTGTATATCCAGCGAGAACTTTCCGTGTAGTGGATTAGACAAGTTTGTCAGGGAGAACTTTCCGTGTAGTGGATTAGACAAGTTTGCCAGGGAGAACTGTCGGTGTAGTGGATTAGACAAGTTTGCCAGGGAGAACTTTCCGTGTATTGGATTAGAAAAGTTTGCCACGGAGAACATTCCGTGTAGTGGATTAGACAAGTTTGCCAGGGAGAACATTCCGTGTAGTGGATTAGACACGTTTGCCAGGGAGAACTGTCGGTGTAGTGGATTAGACAAGTTTGATAGGGAGAACTGTCGGTGTAGTGGAATAGACATTTTTGATAGGGAGAACTGTCCGTGTAGTGGTTTAGACAAGTTTGCCAGCGAGAGCTATCGGTGTAGTGGATTAGACAAGTTTGCCAGGGAGAACTATCGATGTAGTGGATTAGACAAGTTTGCCAGGGAGAACATTACGTGCAGTGGATTAGACAAGTTTGATAGGGAGAACTGTCGGTGTAGTGGAATAGACATTTTTGATAGGGAGAACTGTCCGTGTAGTGGTTTGGACATGTTTGCCAGCGAAAACTGTCGGTGTAGTGGATTAGACAAGTTTGTCAGGGAGAACTGTCGGTATAGTGGAATAGACAAGTTTTACAGGGAGAACTGTTGGTATAGTGGATTAGACAAGTTTTCCAGCGAGAACTGTCGGTGTAGTGGAATAGACAAGTTTGCCAGCGAGAACTGTTGGTGTAGTGGATTAGACAAGTTTGCCAAGGAGAACTGTCGGTGTAGTGGAATAGACAAGTTTACCAGGGAGAACTGTCCGTGTAATAGATTAGACAAGTTTACCAGGGAGAACTGTCGGTGTAGTGGAATAGACAAGTTTACCAGGGAGAACTGTCCGAGTAATAGATTAGACAATTTTGCCACCGAGAACTGTCGGTGTAATGGAATAGACAAGTTTACCAGGGAGAACTGTCGGTGTGGTGGAATAGACAAGTTTGCCAGGGAGAACTTTCCGTGTAGTGGATTAGACAAGTTTGCCAGGGAGAACTTTCCTTGTAGTGGATTAGACAAGTTTGCCAGGGAGAACTTTCCGTGTAGTGGATTAGACAAGTTTGATAGGGAGAACTGTCGGTGTAGTGGAATAGACAAATTAAATTTGATAGGGAGAACTGTCCGTGTAGTGGATTAGACAAGTTTGCCAGGGAGAACTGTCGGTGTAGTGGAATAGACAAATTTGATAGGGAGAACTGTCGGTGTAGTGGAATAGACATTTTTGATAGGGAGAACTGTCCGTGTAGTGGTTTAGACAAGTTTGCCAGCGAGAGCTGTCGGTGTAGTGGATTAGACAAGTTTGCCAGGGAGAACTGTCGGTGTAGTGAATTAGACAAGTTTGCCAGGGAGAACTGTCGGTGTAGTGGAATAGACAAATTTGATAGGGAGAACTGTCGGTGTAGTGGAATAGACATTTGTGATAGGGAGAACTGTCCGTGTAGTGGTTTAGACAAGTTTGCCAGCGAGAGCTGTCGGTGTAGTGGATTAGACAAGTTTGCCAGGGAGAACTGTCGGTGTAGTGGATTAGACAAGTTTGCCAGGGAGAACTGTCGATGTAGTGGATTAGACAAGTTTGCCAGGGAGAACATTACGTGCAGTGGATTAGACAAGTTTGATAGGGAGAACTGTCGGTGTAGTGGAATAGACATTTTTGATAGGGAGAACTGTCCGTGTAGTGGTTGGATAAGTTTGCCAGCGAAAACTGTCGGTGTAGTGGATTAGACAAGTTTGTCAGGGAGAACTGTCGGTATAGTGGAATAGACAAGTTTTCCAGGGAGAACTGTCGGTATAGTGGAATAGACAAGTTTGCCAGCGAGAACTGTCGGTGTAGTGGATTAGACAAGTTTGTCAAGGAGAAATGTCGGTGTAGTGGAATAGACAAGTTTACCAGGGAGAACTGTCCGTGTAATAGATTAGACAAGTTTACCAGGGAGAACTGTCGGTGTAGTGGAATAGACAAGTTTACCAGGGAGAACTGTCCGAGTAATAGATTAGACAATTTTGCCAGCGAGAACTTTCCGTGTAGTGGAATAGACAAGTTTGCCAGGGAGAACTGTCCGTGTAGTGGATTAGACAAGTTTGCCAGGGAGAACTTTCCGTGTAGTGGATTAGACAAATTTGATAGGGAGAACTGTCGGCGTAGTGGAATAGACAAATTAAATTTGATAGGGAGAACTGTCCGTGTATTGGATTAGACAAGTTTGCCAGGGAGAACTGTCGGTGTAGTGGAATAGACAAATTTGATAGGGAGAACTGTCGGTGTAGTGGAATAGACAAGTGTGGAATAGGATGCTGGCCCTCTTCTTCAGATTAAGCTTTCCTTCAGGTCATTAAAAGGTAGATGAACTGAGGACTGCTGTAAAACTGGTTCTAGTGGAGTAGACGTTATCAGGCGTATGGCAAGTTTTACACACACACACACAAAATGGAATGGCAAAAGAGACAGGGAGATGAGCACATAGTAATATAAAATTATAGCAAAGCAACGACAGTGCAATATGTCTTTATGAAGAAACCGAAAATAACGAAACAATACATAAGCACACAAAACAGCACGTGACTTGTAGAGATGATCTTAGGACGTGAAAGAACTAATTTTGGTTAGACAGAGTTCGGTAAGAACGGGAAGACTGTGGAATGAAAACTTTGAGAGAAAAGAAATAATGATCCAGTGGCTTAGAGTTTCACGTGGTCGACCTCTGTTTTTTCTTCGGCCTGTTGTGGTCCATTTGATAGATTGTTTGGGTATTCTCTGAGTGTTATAAGACTGGTGGAGAAATCGTCTGGGGGAAGATCTCATACCTGAAGCAAGAGTTATTTGCAAGATGCTCTGCTAATTCAAAGTTCGTTCATCAGCTCCAGTTCTTTTTTCATCTACGGAGTAATTAGTCAGGATGAATATATCGTGAGCTCCTAATGTAGGCTCTTATAAGTGAGTAAAAATAAAAGGCATTTTTTTAAATGAAGGAAACGCTCATAGCAATTCAAATTTTCACTATAAAATCTCAGTTCTGAAAACTGTACATCTAATTAAACAAACAAATTAATATCTGTTTTCCAGTTGTTTGCCTTGAAAATTAGAAATGTTTACAAATAATTTACATCTTCGTGAAAATTCTAAAATGTTTTTGTAAACTTTCAATGTTTGGGCATCGCAGAAAAAGCAAGCTAGCGTTTGGAGACCAGGGGAGTGGGTTTTAGTCCGACTCTGTGACTCCCTGAGCTGACCCTAAGAAATAGACACCTGTTATATTGGTAAACTGCACCAGAAAACGGGAAAATTCCACCTGTACGGCGGGCCACATTCGAAATGTTCACGTAAAATGTGGTTCCGTTGATGCCTAAATATGTACACGTTGAAAGCTGGTTTCCGCTGGGTTCCATCGCTTCTTCTCGTACACTGAACATCGGAATAAAGGAAAATAAAAATGGTTTTAAAAAAACTCTGGTGAACTAGTTCAGTTATCTTGTTTTACTAGTTCAGTTATCTTTTTTATTGGCTCAGTTATCTTTTTTTAATAATTCAGTTATCTTGTTTTTTACTAGTTCAGTTATTTTGTTATTAGTTCAGTTATCTTTTACTAGTTCAGTTATCTCTTTTTTTACTAGTTCAGATATCATTTTTTACTACTTCGGTTATCTTTTTGACTAGTTCAGTTATCTTTTTATTAGCTCGGTTATCTTTTTTGCTGGCTCAGTTATCTTGTTTTTTGACTAGTTCAATTGTCTTTTTTACTATTTCAGTTATCGTTTTTTTACTAGTCCGGTTATCTTTTTTTTAACCAGCTCAGCTATCATTTTTACTAGTTCATTTATCGTTTTTACTAGTTTAGTTATCTTTTTGTTTTTACTAATTCAGTTATCTTTTTTTTAACTGATGGAACAAATTACACATCTGTCTTGTCAATGTTTCCTTTTTTTTCCTTAAAAGAAGTTATACATTGTTTCAAATCATCACCATAACACTGGACAAGTCAGTGAGGACAGAGATATCCTGCCTGGACACATGTGGTTTTTGTATATAAGTATATAAAACGAAACATGCACAAAGTTACTGCAGGAAACCTGCAGATTATTTAGATAACTAATTAACTAGATAATTAGATAACTAACAGATAATTTAGAGGCAGTAACATTTTTAAAGCCGTCACAAAGCTCTCCCACCCTCACCAGCGTTTCATCCACTTGTCCCTGGATTCTCTTGGCCCCACTCTGGGCCCTAGAGTGGACAGGCTGGGCCCCGCTCTCATAGTTTTTGTGACGGGCAAAATTGGCGAATCAACAAGCAGGCAGTCTTTTCGTCAGTCTCGAACTTAAGATGCGGGATCGAATCTCGCTCTCAACATCCAGTTGGCCAGGATTATCCCTGGTGGTACGGAGTACCTGCACTATACTGAGATCCTCCTTGCCTGTACAAAGTAACTCTGATGAATGTTGTATAGACAGACATTTGTGATACTTTCTACAGACAGATTTGTCCAGACGATAACCTTCTAGCATTATTTTAAACAGATAACTAGATTTAGAAAAAAAAATATATAAAGGAACAGCTTTATTCATTAAAGAAGCATAAAGCTGTAACGTGTCGGTTTTAGTTTTTGTTCGTACAAAAAAAAAATAACATGCAGGATGAAGAAAAAGGAAAAGAAGAGAAGAGAACCTTTGCCTACCTGATTACTTAATTAAATTATCTGCTTTATATGAGGATCTGGCAGAGACGCAGGTTCCTCAGCCGCCAGCAAGAATTCTTATCTTCTCGGATAAAATTTAGTATTGCCCACAGCTTGGTAAGCCGCGTCGTTATTGATTCAGTCATTCCCACGCAGTTATCTTTTCCTGAATCTAATCTAAGCTTATTTATCGCGATTAATATGCTAGCCATGGCCGCCAAGATTTATATGGAGTAGATACGATTTTCAGTCCTATAAAAATCATTAAACAGTTGCTAATGGAAGATAATTTTCATACAAACAGGTAGATATTGGTGCTACATTCTACAACCAGACGTTAATGTTACATTCTACATGCAGACGTTAATGTTACATTCTACATGCAGACGTTAATGTTACATTCTACAATCAGACATTAGTGTTATATTATACAATCAGACGTTAGTGTTATATTCTACAATCAGACGTTAGTGTTACATTCTACAATCAGACATTAGTGTTATATTATACAATCAGACGTTAGTGTTATATTATACAATCAGACGTTAGTGTTACATTCTACAATCAGACATTAGTGTTATATTATACAATCAGACGTTAGTGTTATATTCTACAATCAGACGTTAGTGTTACATTCTAATGGCAGTGATTAAAGATGCATTTACATGCACACGTTAGAGCTACATTCTATAGGTAAAATTAATGTTACATTCTACAGACAGAGATTATATTACATTCTACTGGCAGGTGTTAGCTATACTTTATATGACAGACACTAATGTTGTATTCTACAAGGCAGACGTTAGTGCTACAATCTACAAGGCAGACGTTAGTGCTACAATCTACAAGGCAGACGTTAGTGCTACAATCTACAAGGCAGACGTTAGTGCTACAATCTACAAGGCAGACGTTAGTGCTACAATCTACAAGGCAGACGTTAGTGCTACAATCTACAAGGCAGACGTTAGTGCTACATTCTACAAGGCAGACGTTAGTGCTACAATCTACAAGGCAGACGTTAGTGCTACAATCTACAAGGCAGACGTTAGTGCTACAATCTACAAGGCAGACGTTAGTGCTACAATCTACAAGGCAGACGTTAGTGCTACAATCTACAAGGCAGACGTTAGTGCTACAATCTACAAGGCAGACGTTAGTGCTACAATCTACAAGGCAGACGTTAGTGCTACAATCTACAAGGCAGACGTTAGTGCTACAATCTACAAGGCAGACGTTAGTGCTACAATCTACAAGGCAGACGTTAGTGCTACAATCTACAAGGCAGACGTTAGTGCTATATTCTACAAGGCAAACGTTAGTGCTATACTCTACTGATAAGAGTAGTATTGTATTTAACAGCCTGATGCTAGTGCTACATTTTATAGGAGACACTAATGCTACATTATACCAACAGACGTTAGTGTTCAATTCTACAGGCGGACGTTAGTGTTAAATTCTAAGATGACTTTCATCTAAACATTTACAGAAACATATAGATTACTATAGAATATCTGAACATTTCCTCTCACCTCCATGAAATTGCTCGAAGCAAATAAAATTCGGCCATGATTATGATGATAATTTGTACCATTTAGGGAAACAAGAAAGTATCTCACAAAGGAGGATTCGCAAGTTTATGACATGAACTAATTTTTTGTTGGTGCTAGAAATTAAACAATTATCAATAATGTAAGAGATACCTTACGGTGGCTAGTAGTAAAAAAATAACATTTATTCGTATTTTTATTTCATAAAAACGACGTTTGCCTCAGTACAGCAGCCCTTGGCTGCGATCTAGCAAAACGAGTTATAGTTCCTGCCGTTTCAAAAGTAATTTATTAAACTGTTTACTTTTTCTGATGACAGATATTCGATTTTTTTCCCTCCAACTGGTCTACATAAAACATTTTGTGTGCTATCTCTGGGACAGACTGCATCAATAATTACATGCGCCACTAACTCCAGTGTTATCACTGCCCGTTGTTCAAATAGGTGACTGCAGAATATGTATAACATTTCCGAGAATGTGATGAACTAAGGCACTTCCAGATGCTGTATATCTCTGACACGTGTGTTTTGCTAACAAGGTTAAATAATCAACAAATTTTAACTAAAAGCACCGACTGTGTGTGTGTTAGTGTGTGGAGGAAGGTGTGGGATATTTGGTACTGACTCACTCTTTATTCTCTCTCCTTCCCCATCCCTCCCCCCCCCCCCCCCCGGCTTACTAGAAAAAATAAAAACTGCATTTATACCAGAGAACTGTATGTGTATAGTTCACAGTTTGAAAGCCAGGGTAGGAAAGGTCTGTTTTAAGGTGACACATTTTAATAACTTTTTGTGGGGATTTGACAGGCCTGGCAGAAAACATCAAAATGCTGCACTTCTCAGAATTTCCGCATACATTAACAGACTGTAGGAAAAAAAATCTCTAGAAATCGGTTAAAGTGGTTTTAATAAAGTTCATCTCTTACTTAGTCTCCCGGGCACGGCCTGCCTCAAGTTGCGGGGTATCTTTTTATGTTTTGTTTGGCGTCCTTTGAGACAAGGATAGAAGTATTTGAGTAACACTTGTGCTGTATGAGTTCTCTGATCAGGAAACTACACTCTACATCGCCAAAATGAGTTAATGTTTGGAGGGGCTGGGTGGTGATGGCATTCATTATTGTGTTGTCACATTGTGATGGTGTAGGTGGGTGCATGTTTGGTTCTTATGACGCCGTGTATGCTGAAGAACGAGTTGACAGACAATAAGAAATCTTGCTTTTAGGTGCAAAGAACTCCGACTGCCACGAGGAAATTTATCTTTGTCAGCTGTGGACTATCACAAAGTTGGTCCTGAAATTCTTTTGTTTATGAATTCCAGTGATTTGAATGTTTTATGAAAATTGTGGTGCTAGTCATGAAAACAGACGTGGATTTATACAGAAAAAAAAAACCAGTCTGGTTGAATTGTTAATACTAAATTCTATAAAACATCTTAATCTTTCTAAATATGATTAAAGAAAATCTCGTCAAATATATGACCTAAATATTTCTAGTATAATCTGGAATGCTATCTAAAATACAAACTGCGAGAACTCTAGCCGTACTGCACCAAACATTTAGATGTAGCGTGCATCTGTCTGCGAGTTACAGACACGGCAATAATTTAAGTACTTCGCAATTGTGTAAAAGCCGCCACGCTAGTGATACAACTGTACTACTTTTCCTTACTCTATCTTCTGATTACATGCGAGGAATTGTAATATGTAACTGAGAAGGTTTACATCTCAACAGTTTGAGAACCACTAACACTCAATTGATAATAGCAATTTCGCATATTTATTATGGGGAAAAATGAGTCATGAATAAGTGAGGATGTAGCAATAAACTGAGTAAACAGATGATTAACCAAACTCCTCTCCAGACGAGAACTAGTTCGCCATGTAGGGAGGGAGTGGTAACAGTCACTGCTCTCAGCTAGGAGAAACAGGCATTCAACATGATGGAATAAGTGCCAACTTACTAGCTCACTGAAAACTACATGGATCTTTATATATAACTTCACATCACGAAAAAAATATCGAACTTAAAGTCCTCAAAAATCTCACTACTTCTCATTTCTTCTGTTACAAACTAACAACTCGCAGCTGCATCAACAATTTACGCATTGGATCCGTAAGGAAGAAAAGAAACTAACAGTTCACATCCTAGCAACCTATCTGAAACATCCTTCTCAGTCAACCTCTACATAATGAATTCACATTCATAATGCCTCTCAAGCTACCAATCAATTTAAATCTAATCCTAAACCTTTTCCTACGTAAAAGTTTGGTCCTTAAATATCAACCACAATTCCTATTCCTAAATCTTCCCGAAGTTTCTATCCCGAGAATCCCTCAGCCCGTGATTCTACCTGTTTACGACCTTCATCCTGAAAATAACTTTTCTGTTACTAACTTGTCAAGGCTAAGTTTATAAAAAAAATCTCGTGGAGTTTAACGTCTCAACCCTGACCTTTTAATTGCACTCTTATACAACAACAACAACAACAACAACAACAATAACAATAACAAAAGCAAGGGCTCTAAATCAAATGGTCAAAATATTAAAATACCCCGGAATATATCTATTTTATGACAGTCACAGCACCGTAACAGTAAGTTTTTCATTATACTGTTATAGAACTTTTTACCACAGAACATAAAAATGGTCTCGCTTATGAAGTTGCCCACGCCCATAAGAAAGTAGTCGAGATCATCGAACTCATATCACTTCGTGGACATCTTCAGATTCCATGCACCCATACGAGCAAGACTTATGAAGATGATGGTGGAGGAACACACAAAAGTACAGATGATACCCAAACATCTAATGTAGCTTTCAAGACAGATGACTGAACAACAACCAGTCTCATGGGTGATCAAGGAAAGGAGATGGACATATGTTGGTCACTTGATGAGAAGAAATGATCAAAGAATCCCAAAACAAGCTATCAAGTGGAACACAACAGGCTGAAGAAAAAGAGGCAAACCGCGCGAAACTTTGAAGAGGACATTGTTAAGAGAGGCCAAATTAGCAGGCATAAAATCCTTTGATGAGGCTGAAAGACTCGCCGAAGACAGGAAAAATTGGCGAACTACTTTGCGAGCCCTAAGTGGCGTTTAACGGCACGGGAAGGATATAAGATATAAGAATGTAGCCTTGCTTCCACAATCTTAAAAAAAGATGAAGTAAAACTTTAGCTGTTTTAAATTAAATTTTCAAATCCCTATCGTGTTTCCAATTATTATTATTCTCACTAGTATTATTATTATTGGTATTATTTAACTCCGTTATTGCAAATTCAGAAAGAGGGTGGATGTGTAATATTTGATTCACTTTAATTGTGGCTGTTCAGTTTTAGAACTGTAGTTCTGAGATTAAAGAAGGGTTTGATTAAGTTTCCGTTGACAGAACTACAGAGATGGGAGATAATCCAGAAAAAATTAGAGAAGATGAAGCTGACGAGCTCTGGAAAGAAATGGTGGTCTATTTGCTTTCAAGATGCGAATCTGGTTAGTGTATGTGTATGAGAGAGACGGACACACACAGAGAAACAGAGAGAGAGAGTGAGACAGAGGGAGAGAGAGAGATTAGTATTGGAAATTTGGAACAGGCAAAGTACTTTTACGTGAGTGAATGAGGTTGCCATCAAATTTGCAAAAATACTTCCACCATACATATGCGTGCAACAGCACACGGGCATGTGAGAAAAAAAACATTCTTTCGCACCAAAACATCAACATCCGTACATACAGTAACACGCAACAGCACGGATACATACAACCCCCACATATGTTACACAAGCACACATTTACATACACAGTACACGAACACACACACAACATATCTGTGGTTGTCTGTTTTTATGGCAATATGATGTATGAGGTTACAGACTTAGTAAACTGTAAATAAAGACATGAGAAACGAGAATGCTCCTTGAGTGAAATTCCTTTATTTCTTCCGACAGGTATATAACGAGGAGAGTTGAATAACGTGTCTAATTATTGTCTAATTATTGTCTAAGTGCTACTCGTTCTCAGTACAGTTCATCTTTCTCGTTACACGAACAAGAGTAGAACCACTTTATTTCTGGCATTCTTAAGCTGAACCAGGGATTACAAAATCTTAGCGGCTTTAAACCGGGAAGTTCTCACAGAAACAACTGTAACCAAAACATGCTGCCGGAGAACGTTATCTCAGTAAACAAGACAGCCACATGATATTTCATCTTGATTTTTCACCAGAACAAAAAACGAAAAGGAAGAGATTTAAAGAGAGAACAGAAGCCGCAAACAGACAGACGGAAAATTTCAAAATGTAAATGAAAAGCAGTGAATATTGACGAAATATAAGCATTGTGCGGCATTTGGTATGCAAAGCATTGCACTGTTTTACTGAGTTGGCGTTCTGATTAAAAATCTATAGATATAATTTCCTATGTCACACATTAGCCAATTTTCTAGTTGAAATGAAACAACCGTAAAACCTCAGTGCTTTAAACTGTGTTAAATATCCTTTTTGAACAGATGTTACTGCATTTGCAGAGTTCAAGTCTGTATATTAACGCTGTTAACATTAAAACGTCAGTTTAGGCTTTATCCCTTAAACAAAGATCTTGGTGAATTACCTGGTGCATTGGTAAAGTGTACGAGCAGAGAGAGCCAAGGTTTGCAAATATTCCGTGTCAGAGAGGAGTATTTTTTTCTAATACACCTTTTAAAATAAAGTTAAACGTCGGCACCTGTACATATTCTACTGGCACTGCACTAATATTTTCGAACGGTTTGAGGAGATCGCTGACCTGGCTGATGATAATATTAACATATGAGCATGGGAGGTGTAGAGAGGAGCTAGCCAGAAGGGACAGGACAGGGTGGATCAGATAACAGGCTGGTGTGAGGATAACAATGCCGTGATAAACCGTGAAAAAAGCTGGTATCCTGGGGTGCTCATTAAACAACAGAACTGTAAGACCTGAAGTTCCGACTGTGAAGTGTCGGAGACAAGATATTAAGAGAACACATTTCATGTGGTATTTAGGGATCACATTTGATCGATTCTTGTCCTTTGCACAACATGTGGACAATGTAATACAAAAGGCCCCGAAAGCGTCGGGAGCAGTTAGGGTAATGTCTGCAGCAAACTTCCCACAGCGCACTCTGTTCTTGCTGATGTAGTCGCTGGTGATGTCACAACTGGAGTATGTTTAAGTCTACTCACCATGTCAAATGCACAGCTGATCAGGCTAGATCATGTACAGAATGAATCAGTGAGAGAAGTCTTGGGTTGCACCAGGGATACTCCAGTGGCGGCCATGCGCTGTCTGCTTGATAATGTTAAGTGTGAGGTCAAAACAGAAGCACGCTCAGGTCAAGGAATACATCAGGGTCGCTGGCATGAAGGATCATCCTCCCCATAAGGAGCTGGAGTTGATAAAGGGCAAACTCTTCAAACGAGGCAGATCCTGGATGGCTGAGGCTGAGGATACAATAATGTCAGTGTGCGACTTTGATGACGTGCCTAAAGCTGATGATTGGTTACGGGTACAGGACCTACCTCGCTAACAGAGGTTATTATGCGAATGCAGACTAGTCACAGGGAGCAGTTGAATTCTGGGTTCACAGTCTCATCCAGCATCACTGTGGGTCTTCCGACAAATGCCTCGATGATTCGGAGCAGAAGAAGTCATTGGGGTTTTATTGTCTACCGCAGTGGAAGAGTAGTGGCACAGGGTTCGAGAACATTAAAGTCAGCACATCAAATATGCGATTGGAAATTTAGGCTGTGTCGGCGGCAGTGGATTGGACAGCTGCCCACGATGTATTTCATGGCATCACTGTGACGGATTCACAAAGTATGCTTCGTAAGCCTGAGGGGGAAAAGTGCTTCGAAAAGAACGTGTTCATCTGTTAAGCCGTTCAGCTGTGAGGAGCATATACGGGTCTGTCCTGAATGCAATATCCCCGGAGTCTGATTCTGAATCCTTGAACCTTTAAACGTCGGCAATTTTGGAAGCAGATAAGCCAGTACACAATACTTTAGGTTGGTTATAGATACTTCTTAACACTGGAATAGAACTGAAACCAAAGTTTCGATGAAGAAATCTTTTATCATGACAGTGGGAAAAATGTCGAGGAGTAGAAAAAGTGAAGGAAGACGCAAAAGAGTCAGGTCAAAGAAATATTTGGACAAAAATGTAGAAATAAAAAGACAAAGAAAACTTGGCTCCAGATCTAACCATCTCAAGAGGACAGAAAACAAAGATTGACTTAAGCCAATATCTTCTGAAAAACTGCTGCTGCTGCTGCTGCTGATGATGTTGATGATGGATGATGATGATGATGATGATGATGATGATGATGATGATGATGATGATGATGATGATGATGATGTTGATGATGGATGATGATGATGATGATGATGATGTTGATGATGGATGATGATGATGATGATGATGATGATGATGATGATGATGAGCTACTTTTTATAATGATATGCAGCGGGTGAGAGAGAAAGAGAGAGAGAGAGAGAGAATAAACTTTATTTTCAAAATCTGAAGAATTGGGCGGGTAGGATTGTCTGATATTCTGCATTTCATCTCTCAAACTCTGATATTCTGCATTTCATCTCTCAAACTCTGATATTCTGCATTTCATCTCTCAAACTCTGGTTGAAACATTCAACATCAGTTTGATACAAGCATTGCAGACATAAAAATAATACCAAATATGAAGTGAAAATTGTGATATATTATTATTATTATTACATATATACATACAAACATTGCAGAGAGATATAAACACACACACAGAGTGAACGAACTTTATTTTAAAATGGTGAACAACTGGGAATGCATACCTCAGAGATAAGGAGAGAGAGAGAGAGAGAAAGAGCATGAAAGAGAGAGACAGAGAGAGAATATATGTTACAATATATATAACCTGGTATATATGTTACAACACAAACAGCCTGGTGTACATTTTACAGCATTAAAAAATCTAGTATGTATGATATAATATAAACATCTGGTATATATATCTCTCTCTCTGAACCTTAAGTGCCCAGGGCACATGGGGCTTCCGCAAGGGTTTTCCACAAATGCCTGTCCTTCGCCTTTTTTCTGCTCTTGCCCAGGTGAGCCCTCTATTGCTCAACATCCTTTCTGTTGTTCTTCTCCATGTCTCTTTTGGTCTACCCTTACTTCTGCTCCCCTGTGGTGTCCATCTTAGTGCTATTTTTGGTACTGAGTTGTCAGTCATTCGGAGCACATGTCCCAACCATCGCCATCGTCTTTCCTCAATAATTGTTGTCAGTGGTTTCATCTGCATTTCTGCTAATAAGATGTTATTTCTTATGGTGTTTGGCCAAAATATTTTTCTAATTCTTCGTAAACATTTAGTCTGGAAAGAATTCAACTTGTTTTCTATGGTTTTGGTGATTTCCAGCATTCGCTTCCATAGAGTAGTACACTTAGAACATTACTCTTAAATATCATGATTTTTATATTTATGCTTAGTTTATTTGATTTCCATATATTCTGCAGCATTGCAAAAGCCTGGTTTGCTCTAGTAAGTCTGCTGTTGATGTCCTCTGTGCTGTCTCCATTTTCTACTACTCTGCTGCCAAGGTATACAAATTCGTTGACCTCCTCCACTAACTTGTTATCTACTCTGAGTACATTTCTGTTGTTCACATTTTGCTTCATTAACTTTGTCTTTCCTACATTGATCTTTAGTCCTATGTTGTTTGCATTCTGAGTTAGCTTGTTTATTTTATCTTGCATATCTTTGTGACTGCTTGATAATAGACAAATGTCATCAGCAAAGTCAAGGTCCTCCAGCACTGTGTCAAGGGTCCATTGTAATCCTCTGCGTTTGTCTGATGTTGCCTCCTTCATTAACCAGTCTACTGCCAAGATAAATAATGTTGGTGATAGTACATATCCCTGTTTCACTCTGGTATATATATTACAATTGAAATAGCCTGACATATATGTTACAATATAATTACCTTTCTACATATGTTACAGCATAAATAGCTTGGTATATATGTTACAATACAAATGACCTAGTATATGCAAATGAGTCTTAATAAGCCTATCCACTTTATGACACCTCCCCTCTGCTCCACAACTCTGTTAGATCTTCTGAAATATGGATCTTTTCCTTCTAAAACTAACTGGTAGAGAGCAGCACTGACAAGACATCTTATCTAAAACTAACTGGTAGAGAGCAGCACTGACAAGACATCTTATCTAAAACTAACTAGTAGAGAGCAGCACTGACAAGACATCTTATCTAAAACTAACTAGTAGATAGCAACACTGACAAGACATCTTATCTAAAACTAACTGTTAGAGAGCAACACTGACAAGACATCTTATCTAAAACTAACTAGTAGAGAGCAACACTGACAAGACATCTTATCTAAAACTAACTGTTAGAGAGCAACACTGACAAGACATCTTATCTAAAACTAACTGTTAGAGAGCAACACTGACAAGACATCTTATCTAAAACTAACTAGTAGAGAGCAACACTGACAAGACATCTTATCTAAAACTAACTGGAAGAGAGCAGCACTGACAAGACATCTTATCTAAAACTAACTAGTAGAGAGCAGCACTGACAAGACATCTTATCTAAAACTAACTGGAAGAGAGCAGCACTGACAAGACATCTTATCTAAAACTAACTAGTAGAGAGCAGCACTGACAAGACATCTTATCTAAAACTAACTAGTAGAGAGCAGCACTGACAAGACATCTTATCTAAAACTAACTGGTAGAGAGCAACACTGACAAGACATCTTATCTAAAACTAACTGGAAGAGAGCAGCACTGACAAGACATCTTATCTAAAACTAACTAGTAGAGAGCAACACTGACAAGACATCTTATCTAAAACTAACTGGAAGAGAGCAACACTGACAAGACATCTTATCTAAAACTAACTGGAAGAGAGCAACACTGACAAGACATCTTATCTAAAACTAACTGACAAAGAGCAGCACTGACAAGACATCTTATCTAAAACTAACTGGAAGAGAGCAGCACTGACAAGACATCTTATCTAAAACTAACTGGAAGAGAGCAACACTGACAAGACATCTTATCTAAAACTAACTGACAAAGAGCAGCACTGACAAGACATCTTATCTAAAACTAACTGGAAGAGAGCAGCACTGACAAGACATCTTATCTAAAACTAACTAGTAGAGAGCAACACTGACAAGACATCTTATCTAAAACTAACTGGAAGAGAGCAACACTGACAAGACATCTTATCTAAAACTAACTGGGAGAGAGCAACACTGACAAGATATCTTTTCCATGTTAGCTCTGAAGGGGAAAAAGGGTATGTCCTCAAAGGAAATGTTAGAATAAAAACTGAATCACCTGTAGGTCTTAAGTATGCCTCATTATCACCCGAAGAACTGAGGTGATAATTTTATGATAACAGATGCAGATGCCAGGAGACTGGTCACTTGCGCACAAACAATGTTTGCTGTTACTCTGTGTCTGATAAGCAAACCCAGAATTGGTAGAATCAAACATTAGAGAAAATGTTCAACAAGATGATACTGAGGGAAACATTTGACATCTGCCTCATTCTTCATGTCCATCTGCTAAGACGAAAAATGCCATTGTTATTTCACATAGCACAAAAAAGAAAGTAAAAGACTTTGTGCAATAAAACTAAAGAAGAGTGGCTAAATAAGAAATGTAATGAAATAAAGACACACCATCATGGAAACGCAAGAGATATGTACAAACAAATAAAGGAGTTAACAAACAAAAGGGCATACCACAAGACTGGTTGTCTGAAGTCAAAGGAGGGGCATACAGTAATAGACAGAGATAAAATAATGAGATGATGGTGCGAATACATTAGAGAACCCTATGAGGACAGTAGAAACGAAATAGATATACGAAATAATAATGAATGGCCTCCCATATTAAAAGCAGAAATGGAAGAAGCCACCAAACACACGATGAACAACAAAGCACCAGGAACAGATAAAATCACCAAGGAAGTATTGGAAGCATTAGAGAGCTTGGCATAGAAATAATTACCAGATTGCTGAATGACATCTATAACAGTAACTAT
Organism: Achatina immaculata; assembly: GCA_009760885.1. Taxonomy (NCBI): domain Eukaryota; kingdom Metazoa; phylum Mollusca; class Gastropoda; order Stylommatophora; family Achatinidae; genus Lissachatina; species Lissachatina immaculata. The sequence continues at coordinate 30,301,617 of CM019717.1, forward strand.
GTCCCATCAGACATTTTGCAGTCAGTTTTCATTGCCTTATAAAAAAACAAGGTGAAGTTGAATGTGAAGACCATCGAACCATTAGGTCTTATGAGCCATGTTATCAAAATCCTGTTTCGTATTGTCATGAGAAGAGTCAGGGGCAAAATAAAACCAGAAATCACTGAAGAACAGTGTGGCTTTGTCAAAGGAAAAGGCACAAGGTAATGCCATATATATTGAGAACATTGATGGAAAGATCAATACATGTAAAGAAGACCTATACTTATGCTTCATAGACTACTGTAAAGCATTCGATAAAGTGAGACACACAGAAATTATAAAAATGCTGGAAGACATCAACATAGATGGGAAAGGTCTGAAACTCATCAAAAACATATACTAGCAGCAATCAGCAGCAATGATGGTTGAGAACCAAATAGGAGCATTCCAAGACATAAAATTGGGAGTTAGACAAGGATGTGTTCTATCTCCTGACCTCTACTCCTTGTACAGCAAAAACATAATGAGAAATACAGAGAGCGTGCAGGAATATCAATTGGCGGGTACAACCTTGACAACTTAAGATATTCAGATGACACAGTTTTTATTGCTAAAAGTGAAGGGGAGCTACAGGCTCTTCTGGACATCGTGGTTCATGAAAATAAAAGTAAAGGTCTCAGCCTGAACAAAAAAGAAGACTGAAGTGATAGTCATCTCAAAGAAAAGAACACCACCAAAATGTAACATTATCATTGATGGCACATAACTGAAACAAGTTGATAGATTCAAGTACTTAGGAACAATTATAACAGCTGATGGAAATGTCACAACGAAATAAAAAGCAGACGTGCTCAGGCCAAGTCAGCATTCCAGACAATGAGACACATCTTGTGCAACAGATCCATATCAAAATCAGGGAATTGTGGAGAGAAATGATCGCCTACGCCACGCGCCATGGCACTTGATTGATTGATTGATTGATTGATTGAAAACCCAGAGAGAGCAAACAAATCTTAAATCTTACATCCTTCCCGAGCTGTTAAACGTCACTTAGGGCTCGCATGGTTGTTTGCCAAGTTTTCCTGTTTTTGGCGAGTCTTTCAACTTCATCAATGGATGTTATGCCTACTAAACTGGCTTCTCTTAACAATGTCCTCTTTAGAGTTTCACGTGGTCGACCTCTTTTTCTTCGGCCTGCTGTGCTCCCCACTTGATAGCTTGTTTTGGTATTCTCTGATTGTTTCTTCTCATCACATGGTCTACATATGTCCATCTTCTTTTCCTAATCACTCATAAAACTGGTTGTTGTTTGCTCATCTGTCTTATCTCTGCGTTGTTATTGAATTCATTTCACTTTATACCAAGTATTTTCCTGAGGCATGTGTTTTCAAAAGAGTCTAATTTGTCTATTTCTTTAGTTGATTTCCAGCTTCCCATGCATAAATGAGGGTGGATATCACATTTGAATTGAATAATCGTAACTTGGTTTTTGTGATTATAACTTTTAAATTCCTTATGTTCTCAAGATTTTTGAAGGACAATGCTGCTTTTGCAATTCTAATTCTAACTTCCTTACTGGTGTCACCATCCTAGTCTATGTAGTTGCCAAGGTATGAAAATTGGTTTACTTCATCAACAGCTGTTTCTTCTATGTGTATTTTTCCTTCTTGATTAATGAGAAGTTTCATTATTTTTGTTTTGTCTTTCTTAATTTCAAGACCTATTTTGCTAGCCAAGGAAGACAAGGAATCTGTTTTTTCCTGCATGGAATTCACATTGTCACTGATAAGAGTTATGTCATCTGCAAAAACAAGATCTTCTATTTGGGTCCCATGTACCCAATCAATGCCTATTTTACCAGTACATCATCTTTTCATTATAAAGAAAGGTAATCTTGTCTTGCCTTAGAGGCACATAGGGATATGGAGTTAGTGCCCATATTTTCCTTGACCTGTCAGCACACTAGAGCACACTTATGGTCAGCATCACGCCTGGCTGCCTTTCCTTCCCCAACTCTGGAAGACGTCGTGTACCCATTTCTACAGGTGGGTGACTGGGGTGCCTCTAGCCGGATTCGAACCCCCGACCTTCGCCACGAGAGACTAGTGCAAAGTCTATAGCAGTTCCTAAAAGCAAGGGAGATAATATACATCCTTCCTTCACGCCTGTTTCAACCTGAAACCATTCGCTCATCCCTTCTTCTGTCTTGACTGCACAAACATATCCGTTTTACAAATGAGTTTTAAAAAACGCAGCAAGATATAAGCAAATGTCACACCCTACAGATAATACAGGCAGCCGCGGGTTAAGAACCCCCGACTTATGTACAAACTGTAGTTACGAACAAAGCGACGTAAAGCCTATTATATTTACAATTATTGTTACATACAATGTTTCCAAATAATAAACTGGCATTACTTTGCTGCACGTACCAAAACACTGCGTCTCTTCGGGGTTCGTCGGTTTCTTTGAAGTATTTCAGCACAGAAAGGTACAAAAATACAATATACTAAGACAAACAGTGACTACCTGACGTTAGATACGAATAGCACTTAACTGTTTCGACCTACGTACAGATTCGACTTACGACCAGACTTAGGAACGGAACTCGTTCGTAAACCAAGAACTGTCTGTAATATGAAAGAGAGGGTGACGCTGAAACAAGGGCGTAGATTCAATTAGTTCAGGGAAAATATCCCAGAAAATGGCAATGCGAAGATTAAGCCAAGAAGATAAAAATAGTCAGAGACAAATATACTGAACTAAACCGATACTGTAAGGCAAATAATTATAGAAGCTTTGTCTTTGTTTTCTTACTTGCTGTAATGCTTCAGAATACACTAATTCAAGCAACAGGAAAGCAAAATTGTTCAGAAAACATTTAATTATGTGTACAGATTATAATCATGCTTGCACAGATGACACCACAGTTTATTGTAAATTTTGCAAGTGTTGCATTAAAGCAAAATATCATGATCTGAATCAATGAAACACACAGGTGTAGCTCTACTTACAAGAAACACACAGGTGTAGCTATAGTTCTAAAAAATACACAGGTGTAGTGCCTTTTCCAAGAAACACACAGGCGTAGTGCCTTTTCCAAGAAACATACAGGTGTAGCGTCTTTTAAAACCTCATGCTTCCTTTCTAAGTGCCGTGTCGCGTGGCGTAGGCGATCATTTCTCTCCACAATTCTCTGTCTTTAGACTTAATTATGAGATCCGCCGATGACTCTCTTCCTAGCCACACTGACAGCCCATCCAGTAACTTCTCTCTCTGTCTTCCTCTGTCTCTTCTTTCCTCAATTTTTCCAGTTGCCACAGATTGTTCCAATTTCCTTCTCAGAAAATGTCCTACAAATCTTGCTTGTCTGTCTCTCACCTTTGCTATAATTTGCCTTTTAACTCCAGCCTCTCTTAAGACTTCTTCATTGGTTTTATTGACTGTTCATGGTACCTTCAACATCCTTCTTATGAACCACATTTCCATGGCATCCATTTCTCGCTTTACTCTCTTACTCATGGACCATGTTTCACATTCATAAAACAAAATTGGCTCGATGTAATAAGTACTCGGAATCTTGTTTCCATTGATATGGATCTGTTGAACAAGATCTGTCTCATTTTCTGGAATGCTGACTTGGCCTGAGCACGTCTGCTTTTTATTTCGTTGTGACATTTTCCATAAAGTGTTATAATCGTTCCTAAGTACCTGAATGTATCAGCTTGTGTCAGATTTGTGCCATCTGTGGTAATGCTACATTTTGGTGGTATTCTTTTCTTTGAGATGACCATCACTTCAGTCTTCTTTTCGTTCAGGCAGAGACCTTTACTTTTATTTTCATGAACCACGATGTCCAGAAGACCCGATAGCTCCCCTTCACTTTTAGCAATCAGAACTGTGTCGTATGCATATCTTAAGTTGTTAAGGTTGTACTCGTCAACATGTTCTCTATATTTCTAATTATGTTTTCGCTATACAAGGAGAAGAGTTCAGGAGATAGAATGCATCTTTGATGCTTCCTTTGACTTTTTGTATGTATATGTAGTCTCTGATCTCCAAGGATAAACTGACGTGTTTATGAGTTGCCACTGTTCAGGTGTGCATTGATGTGCATGAGACTAACGTTACTGATACATTACTTCAACCTGTAGAATAGGACACATGAGGCCGAAAACATTGAGCAGACACTTTTTGTGACTAAGAAGACACTGGACTTTAGGAAACTTAGCTTTCAGCCATTGTCACATATAATGCACATGTAATTGCTGGCTGTATTAACAGGGTTTATGTGTAGCTTAAGAAAGATATTCCGCCCCTTATTTTAATGTGATGTAGGTGCCATTCTTTATGGATGGAAGTCTCACACTCTTCTGACTGTCTCCTGAGAAACTTGTTTCTAACTAAAGTCAAACACACATTGTTTCCCCCTCACTTTCAGTCAGGGGACAGAACTGCAACGCTTTACTTTAAGCTCTCAGAAACTGTGCCAACTCACACAAACTCCTTGCAGGATAACAAAATGTGAGATGGTTATCTATTCAACCAGCGGTACAGAGAATCTCGGAGCAATGGCTATAACTGAAGAACTACTTTGAGATGACAGGATGTGGAAAATGTTATACTGGTTAAATCCGCGCTGAAATGTTTTCCAATGGAAACAATCTCTCTCTCTCTCTCTCTCTGAACCTTACGTGCCCAGGGCACATGGGGCTTCCGCAAGGGTTTTCCACAAATGCCTGTCCTTCGCCTTTTTTCCTACTCTTGCCCAGGTGAGCCCTCTATTGCTCAACATCCTTTCTGTTGTTCTTCTCCATGTCTCTTTTGGTCTACCCTTACTTCTGTTCCCCTGTGGTGTCCATTTTAGTGCTATTTTTGGTACTGAGTTGTCAGTCATTCGAAGCACATGTCCCAACCATCGCCATCGTCTTTCCTCAATAATTGTTGTCAGTGGTTTCATCTGCATTTCTGCTAATAAGATGTTATTTCTTATGGTGTTTGGCCAAAATATTTTTCTAATTCTTCGTAAACATTTAGTCTGGAAAGAATTCAACTTGTTTTCTATGGTTTTGGTGATATATATACCTTTTCACTATTCTTGCATCTGCTTTTACTACCTCCCCTCCCCCCACTATAAAAAGTCTAATTTACTCCATAGATAAAGGGGATGAGGACTGCAGCAAAACTGGTTCAATAATGCAGGTAGATAGAGGTGTATGGTGTAGTTTTACAAAGTGGCAGAGGGAGTGAGTCAAGTGAGAAAAAACGAATAGAAAGAATGAGAATGTATAAATGAAAAACATACAACATCCGATATTTCGATGTGAGCCTTTTTCCAGGATTACATAACAAACGAGACAAAAAAAACAAATAACTAAACGGGAAACTTATCTTAATGTGGCATCATCCAACAGAAAGGAACACAGAAATGCCTGTCCACTAGGCGAGACATAGAGATCACGCGGGGTCACACAAATAATAAGCCGATAGAGTTAACTGTAAAAAGGGGCGGAGAGGGTGGGACGGGGGAAAGGGGAAGGGTAATAGACACATGAAAGCCCTTAGAGAAAAAGAGAAGGTGGCGATAGGGAGGGGAGCTAGGAGAAAGAAACAAGAAAGTAGAGTATAAATCATAGAAAAAAAAGGTGGAAAACTAAAGAAGTTAAAAGAATCTGAAGACATTGTTAATCCTAGCTGAGTAGAGACAGCCAGTCTGAAAAATAAGGCGCTGTTCTGGGACCCTCTGAGATCGTACATCAGCAGAACAAGGGCGGATCGCATTAACAGAAATGTCCTGTTTTCCCCTGTGGTTGCTAAAGCAAAAATGTTTAGCCACAGGTGTCCAGGCTCTCTTAGAAATATCGTTAAGATGTTGGCGAAATCGATCTCCTAAGCGTAAACCGGTCTCCCCCATGTACTTCATACCACAACGTTTGGACATAATAGCATAAATAACATTGCGTGAAGTGCAGGTGAAACCCTCCTGAACTGATAACGTGGATTTAGGGAAGGAGATCTGGCTAGCCTCGACAACAAACGGGCAAGTGTTGCATCTTCGGTGTCCGCAACATCTGGTACCATAAAAAGTGTCATCTGTCTTAAGGCGACTTCGAACTAAAAGGTCCCTGATGTTCTTGTCCCGTTTGTAGGCCACCAATGGGGGTTCCCCAAAAAGTTCACGTGTAGCAGACTCGGTCTGGAGGAGATGGAGATGACGAAACAGTATGTTTTTAACTGCCAAACTATGAGAGTGGTGCGTGAGTACCAGTTTAACTCTATCCGAGCTACAGTGCGGTTTAGGAATGAGGGCTTGTTGCTGCGATATATGGCTGATGCGGTTCCAAGATGACGAGAGAACATGTTCTGGATAGCCGCGCTGACGGAAGAAATCTACCATTTTATGGCCTTGATCCTGCAAATCCAAATCCTCAGTACACAAACGTCGCAACCTAAGAAGCTGGGAAAAAGAAATAGAGTCCTTACACGATCTGGGATGAGAGGAAGAGTACAAGAGATAGCTGTGAGAGAGTGTAGGTTTATAGTGGACAGAATTAGTAAGCCTGTTAGGGCCGATAGTAACGGCAATGTCGAGAAAGTTAGCGGAAGTAGTAGAGACATAGGAAGTACTCCTTAATAAAACTGATAAAGTTGTCAAGATCTTCCTCTGGCATTGATGTGACCCCAATGCAGTCATCTATGTAGCGTCTATAGAAGGCTGGAAAGGGGCCTCTAAAGGCTCTCATAACCTTGTGTTCGAAGTGGCCCATGAACAGACATGCGTAGTTGGGGCCCATTTTGGTACCCATGGCCACACCACTAATCTGGTCGAAGTAAAGGCCATTGAATTAAAAAGAATTAAGTTGGAGTCGTGTAAGGCGCAGAATCGTAGACGTAGGAATAGAGGGATGGATGTGTATAAGGACACTACATCAAGAGTGAAGATACCGTAGGTGTGACCAGGCAGGAGTGTAAGGTTCTCAAAACCAATGAGAGCATGATTGGTGTCCTTAAGATAAGTGGGCAGGCTAGTGACCAGAGGTTGAAAGATGCTGTCCAGAAAGTCGGAGATTTGTTTCGTAGGGCAGGAACAAGCGGACACTATGGGCCTTCCTGGGTTGCCTGGTTTGTGAATCTTAGGGAGTAGATAAAAGGATGGCTTCCCTAAGCAGCTGTCACGGATGTGAAGATGAGTAGTAGAGGGAGAAAGACCAGACTTGTGGATGAGTTCGTTGATCATGTCACGAACATGGTGGTTGTTGGCCAGAGTCGGATCTTGAGGGCGAGAGGCATCAAATTCAGTGTTGCTCACCTGGCCCATGGCCTCTTGTATATAAAATTCTTTCTTCCAACAAGCAACTGCAATCACAGTTGAAAATAGGACATTTCTGTTAGTGCGATCCGCCCTTGTTCTGCTGATGTACGATCTCAGAGGGTCCTAGAACAGCGCCTTATTTTTCAGACTGGCTGTCTCTACTCAGCTAGGATTAACAATGTCTTCAGCTTCTTTTAACTTCTTTGGTTTTCCACCTTTTTTTTCTATGATTTATACTCTACTTTCTTGTTTCTTTCTCCTAGCTCCCCTCCCTATCGCCACCTTCTCTTCTTCCCTAAGGGCTTTCATGTGTCTATTACCCTTCCCCCGTTCCCTCCTCCCCTCTCCGCCTCTTTTTTAGGGTTAACTCTATCGGCTTATTATTTGTGTGGCCCCGCGTGATCTCTATGTCTCGTCTAGTGGACAGGCATTTCTGTGTTCCCTTCTGTTGGATGATGCCACATTAAGATAAGTTTCCCGTTTAGTTATTAATTTTTTTTGTCTCGTTTGTTATGTAATCCTGGAAAAAGGCTCACATCGAAATATCGGATGTTGTATGTTTTTCATTTATACATTCTCATACTTTCTGTTCGTTTTTTCCCTCACTTTACTCACTCCCTCTGCCACTTTGTAAAACTACACCATACACCTCTGTCTACCTTTATAATTTACTCCATAACTCCTACTCGTTTTTAAAACAATAAGGAACAGGCTGGTAGTTTTTAATTTGTAATGTTGACATATTATCATGGAATATGTAAGATTAACTTGTAATTTGTATACGTTGACATGGAATAAGGAAGTACTTGAAGTACTTAAACTTCAAACCAAATTTAGGCTTTTGATTTGAGAGAAAAAAATGTAAGATTTACAAATTCCAGGAATTATCACAGGAAATGAGGAGAACAGAGATTTTCTTTTGTTCTTATTTAAACATGTAAGACTAAGGACTTCTGATAATGTAGAACCATCCATTGAGAATGATATCTCTTTTCTTAGCAAATAATTTGCTGCAACCATCGAGGGGCATATCTTCAAAATGTAATGTAATGAAATTTTTAGGTACGATAACTGAAGCAGGTTGGCAGATAACTAGAATAAATGTAACTGACTGGAGTAAAAAAGACAATTAAGACAATACAGGAGTTTTCTAGAGTGAAGCAGAACATTTAAAAGATGTCTTCAGATGTTTTCAAGAACTTTGTGAATATGGTATCTCAGCTCTAATACTATCACAGTGAAATGCTGAAAGAGAATTTAGTAGCATGAATCTTAGCATGAATCTTGTCAAATCCAGACAAAGAGATGAAGTTATGCCTTTTTCGTATCATTTTAGTGATCACATTTTGAAATTATGGACAATGCTGCATTCACCTATTCTCTCTCTCTCTCTCTCTCTCTCTCTCTCTCTCTCTCTCTCTCTCTCTCCCCACATCCACCCGACCCCACCGCCCACCCCAACCCCCGATGTAAAAGATACTATAAATTGTAACATTGGCAGCAATCAAAATAATTGTGCAAGAAATGAAGCCTTAAAATTTTGCCATCCAAATCCTTCAAAAACTGAAGATAATCATACAGATAATCTAAAAAACTGAATATAATCATGAAGACAACCTAAAAAACTGAAGATAATCATGAAGATAATCTAAAAAAACTGAAGATAATCATGAATGTAATCTAAAAAAACTGAAGATAATAAAGAAGATAATCTCTTTCATTCTGTGCTGACAATATCATATCAATTAATTATTACATTTAATACCACATTTGTATAAGTTTAATTAATCAGTACTTTAAAATTATCATTAGTTTTCATTTATAAATGTTTCAAAAATATTTTCTTCATAATTTTAGGGACAAATGTTAAAATCTAGATAATGCTAAATATATTTTGGTGTCATTCTAGGTATATTTCTAATAGAAAGAAAGTTGGCAACATTGACTTTCCATACTGTGAGCAGATCTGTACTGTACAGTGATACAGGGTGGTGCAGACCTCTACTATATAATGATACAGGGTAGTGCAGACCTGTACTATATAATGATACAGGATAGTGCAGACCTGTACTGTATAAAGGGTAGTGCAGACCTGTACTATATAATGATACAGGGTGGTGCAGACCTGTACTATATAATGATACAGGGTAGTGCAGACCTGTACTGTATACAGGGTAGTGCAGACCTGTACTATATAATGATACAGGGTAGTGCAGACCTGTACTATATAATGATACAGGGTAGTGCAGACCTTTACTGTATACAGGGTAGTGCAGACCTGTACTATATAACGATACAGGGTAGTGCAGACCTGTACTGTATACAGGGTAGTGCAGACCTGTACTATATAATGATACAGGGTAGTGCAGACCTGTACTATATAATGATACAGGGTAGTGCAGACCTGTACTATATAATGATACAGGGTAGTGCAGACCTGTCCTATATAAAGGGTAGTGCAGACCTGTACTGTCCAGTGATACAGTGTAGTGCAGATCTGCACTATATAATGATACAATGTTGTACAGACCTGTACTGTACAATCACACAGGGTAATGCAGACCTGTACTGTACAATCATACAGGGTAGTGCAGACCTGTACTGTACAATCATACAGGGTAGTGCAGACCTGCACTATATAATGATACTTGGTAGTGCAGACTTGTACTGTATAATAATACAGGTTGCATTGGATGTTCATGTGTGCTGCACATGAAGATCATCAAACAAAAGAAGATCATCAAACACATGAAGATCATCATATAAATGAAAATCATCAAACAAATGAAGATAATCAAATAAATGAAAATCATCAAACAAAAGATCATCAAACAAATTAAGATCATCAAACACATGAAGATCATCAAATAAATGAAAATCATCAAACAAATGAAAATCATCAAACAAAAGAAGATCGTCACACAAATGAAGATCATCAAACAAAAGAAGATCATCAAACAAAAGATCATCAAACAGTTTGAAACAGACTTAGAAAATATGACAACATCCCGGTCACAGTACCCATGTAATCTTTCAAGAGAAATGAAAACATTTGAGAGTTTTTTATTGGGTCGTAGTAAGGTAACCTTTCTAATATTGTTCTCATTGTTATTATTTATATATCTACTGTCTCTATATTACTTTTTCAGTCACTCTGTGATTGGTAGTAATTTCACAAAGTAATAGCTTAGTGATAGCATAAGGACATCAAGTTTATTTACCCATCGGCCTATCAGGCGCCCGGGGATATCATTTTGCGTACCGTATAGCAAATTCATGTAAATACCTCCACACACTATTTCCAACCATAACACGTCCCGGCGAAGTAAACATTGCAAGAAGAAACGGTGCTGATAATCTGGCTACGACAGTACGGAAAGTGTCATTGAATCAAAATTCTGAATAAGAAACTTTTATTTACATGCCACAAGCTAAATTTGTTACCTTTTATAGTCATGTGTCTGTGAACCAAATTCTGTCTCTCTCTGTGTCTGTCTCTGTCTCTCTCTCTGTTCCCCCCCCCCCCCCCCACCCCCGCAACCCACACAAACTACCAAAGCTGACTGTACCGGTGACGACGAATGTTAATAACTCCGTTTAATCGTTATCAAGAGTGTCTGATCAAAGGGATCTACTGTCCAATCGGGTGCTTTGTTTAGCTTTCTCTCGACAAGTCCAGTTGAGCTAATACTAGGTAATCTATACTAGCACAAACTGTCAAGGTTTTATCTCAGCTCAGAAAAGACTCATAGAGTATTAGATATACTACAGTTCTGTCGATCAGTCGCCACTTTCAACTTCCCTTTTTCATGACTGCAACCGTGTTACAGGACTTGGAGTGATTGATTGATTGATTGATCTTTATTTCAAAAGGGTTAAGAATTGGGCACGCAGGCCCGTCTGACATTCTGCCCTTTATCATACATCTTTCACTCTGTTCCAGACATTCTACAAATATGTTGTTCATGTAACAAACATAATTAACATTGAAGCTGAGAGACATAAGATAAAATATAACATTTACGTTTCGCTCTAAAACATTCACTCAGTACAGAAGTAACTACATACATATATAAATGACTATCTACTAAACAAAATTTTTGGGGCTATTCAGAATAAACAATTAACTGTATTCGGTGTCTGTAAGAGCAACTTAAGATAACTTCTTCAGTCACCCCGGTGTAGTCTTTTAGTAGATCATTCATCCGTAACCAGGGTTGCCAGTTTAGATTTTGTTTAACTAGATCTAGATCACTGTGGTCGTGCCTAAATAATGAAAATAGCCTTATAGATGTTAGCTATAAATCTTGATATGTTAAAATTAAATCTAGATAATTTAGGTAATTTTAAAAAGCACTTTTTTGGTAAATCTCCCATAGCGAGCTCGTTCTCGGTATACAAAATCTATGTTTCAATGTTTACAGTTAATAAATTGGCATATCTTGTAATAGAGAAAGTTAGCTATCTGAAATAACACAACAGGAAAAACTAATAAGATCACTACATGCAGTCGCCCGGGAATTTCCCTGCTCTGCAATGACAGTTACAATAGCTCAGTGAGAGATGCTGTTGTATAACCAAGGGAGAGTTAGGACCACCGGGGTCAAAGTGTTATGGGAGGAATGCCATCTCTGCTAGTGAGGGCAGCTTTGTTTTCATGTATAATTAAATCACCAGACTTTCAGGAGTCATTCAGTTGTAGTTGTTCCCCCCTCCCCCCAATTCTGTTAAACAGAGACTAGTCTTAGTCTTAGCTTTCCATTGTCTAGTTAGTATTTTGGAGAATGAATCAGTGAAGTAGAGCCAGAATATTATTCTTGTTCAGATAACCCGACATTGTGGAAACATTGTTCAACGTTTCCATTGCTGTCAGTGCAAATTGTGTTTATGCGTATGAATATATTCAAGGGAATTATTTCTTCATTACATCTCTCTGAAAATGCCAAAATTCAAGAAATACAAACAAAAATTTACAAACGAATGGTTAAAAAAAAGAACTGTTTGCGAAATAGATAATGATGGTTGCTGGAGATGATACCAAAGCTCATTGTAAATTATGTGAATGTGACATTAAGGCGAAATACCAAGATTTTAAAATGCGTGGTAGATCTAAGAAACAAACAAGTGCAGTGCCGTATCAAACTCAAGCGCCTGTGACTGTTGTATGTGCTTATAATGAATCCCCTAGTCTTGAGTGATCAGTTAACATGTTTGTGAGTTGTCATTGTGCTACTGTAAACTGTGACCATCTTGCTGGTACTGTAAACTGTGACCATCTTGCTGCTACTATAAACTGTGACCATCTTGCTGCTACTATAAACTGTGACCATCTTGCTGCTACTATAAACTGTGATCATCTTGCTGCTACTATAAACTGTGACCATCTTGCTGGTACTGTAAACTGTGACCATCTTGCTGGTACTGTAAACTGTGACCATCTTGCTGCTACTGTAAACTGTGACCATCTTGCTGCTACTGTAAACTGTGACCATCTTGCTGGTACTGTAAACTGTGACCATCTTGCTGCTACTATAAACTGTGACCATCTTGCTGGTACTGTAAACTGTAACCATCTTGCTGCTACTATAAACTGTGACCATCTTGCTGCTACTATAAACTGTGACCATCTTGCTGGTACTGTAAACTGTGACCACCTTGCCAGTACTGTAAACTGTGACCACCTTGCTGCTACTATAAACTGTGACCATCTTGCTGCTACTATAAACTGTGATCATCTTGCTGCTACTATAAACTGTGATCACCTTGCTGCTACTATAAACTGTGACCATCTTGCTGCTACTATAAACTGTGATCACCTTGCTGCTACTATAAACTGTGACCATCTTGCTGCTACTATAAACTGTGACCACCTTGCCAGTACTGTAAACTGTGACCACCTTGCCAGTACTGTAAACTGTGACCACCTTGCCAGTACTGTAAACTGTGACCACCTTGCCAGTACTGTAAACTGTGACCACCTTGCCAGTACTATAAACTGTGACCATCTTGCTGGTACTGTAAACTGTGACCACCTTGCCAGTACTGTAAACTGTGACCACCTTGCCAGTACTGTAAACTGTGACCACCTTGCCAGTACTGTAAACTGTGACCACCTTGCCAGTACTGTAAACTGTGACCACCTTGCCAGTACTATAAACTGTGACCATCTTGCTGGTACTGTAAACTGTGACCACCTTGCCAGTACTATAAACTGTGACCACCTTGCCAGTACTATAAACTGTGACCACCTTGCCAGTACTGTAAACTGTGACCACCTTGCCAGTACTGTAAACTGTGACCATCTTGCCAGTACTGTAAACTGTGACCATCTTGCTGCTGCTGTAAACTGTGGCCATCTTGCTGCTGCTGTAAACTGTGGCCATCTTGCTGCTGCTGTAAACTGTGGCCATCTTGCTGATTTGATCAAGGTCAACACTGCTGAGAGTAAAACCGGAATAAATTGAAGCTGGAACTTCTTCGTGCTATTTTGATGATCAAATTCAGCTTCTCCAGACGTGGGAGATGCTGCTCCAATTATCAACTTCCTCCCGAGGTTTAAAAATGCGGAATAAACAACTTAACAAAGGCAGCAAATAAAACAACAATTCTGTAAGAGATGGAGCTTCTATAATCATCTTGCCAAGCGGGTCATTCAGATGCTGATGCTATGATAATGATGATGATGATGATCTTCATTTTTTTCTGACAGTGTCAAGGTAATTATTAACATTAATGACATAATAGAATTAATAAAAACATATTATCACTTCTTTTAATAATATTTCTAATATCACTTTTCACTTATACATTGTTTTAAAAGAGAAAATATTTCCTATATATTTTTGGATAAATGCTTTTAAAAATCTAGATAATTCTAGATGATATATTCTGAGATAATTCTAGATATTTTTGTGAAAAAAATCTCTGGCAACATTGGCCGCAATCCTTCAGTCGCCATGAAACCAGTTTTTGAGAACATGAAGTTCTTGTTTCATTTTGTGTTCTGTCAGTTTTTTGGTTTTTTTTTAAATTACAGAGACATTCTGAGGTCAAGGATTTCCAGTGGCTCGTTTTTCAGAAATCCTGGCGATTAATTAAACAAAGTGAGGGAAAGACTAACGCCTGTTCCCATCAATATATTCTTTCTTCTTTTGCGTTTTCACATTAGCTGTGATGGTAGTTTGACCACCTGTTCTTGAAGATTTATGTGAAATGACAAACATATTTAACGATCTACATAAATATATGTCGGTCACGTTCGTGACAAGCAGTGTTTAGAATATTTCCTTGACGCACAAAGATGCGCCTAAACGTGAGTTCAGGGGAAAAAAAGAGATTTGTATGTGAGAAAACTCGCAGTCAAGGTGCCTCTTGTAACTTGATCAGGTACCTGTTTGTAGGCAGTTGTAAGTACATGAAAGTTCAATGTTTTCAGTAAGGTGAGTCAGTTAGTGGTCCAGTGAGTCAGTTATCACCCTCTAGTGTGCTGACAGGTCAAGGAAAATATGGGCACTAACACCATAAACCCCATGTGCCTCTAAGGCATGACAGGGTTACCTTTACCTTTTTTTTTTACCAGTGAGTCAGTGAATTAGAGTCATAGAGTCGGTGAAAGTAAGCGAGTTAGTGAGTCAGTGTGGCAGGAGATGGAGAGGCAGTAGATCAGTAAGTCAAGCAGTCAGCCACTCAGTGACTCGGTGAATCAGCCACTCAGTGACTCGGTGAATCAGCCACTCAGTGACTCGTGAATCAGCCACTCAGTGACTTGTGAATCAGCCACTCAGTGACTCGGTGAATCAGCCACTCAGTGACTCGGTGAATCAGCCACTCAGTGAGTCAGAAAATGGAATGGTAAAGAAACAGATAATATACACACAGCTTTCCTGCAGTGGTTCGTGTATAGTTGTATACTTGTACACTACTTATTGTGTGATACTAAATTACTTTCACTGCGACAAACGTTTTTGTATGTCTTAACTCTCGTTTGATCTTCCAGTATACCTCTCCCAGCACTTTAGTCCCATCTCCTCATCTTTTTTTTTTTTTTAATATAGCATTCATGTGAATCTATACTTTATCTCCTCTCTCTATTTCTTCGTCCTGTATGTTTTTGTATGATTAAGACTCATGCCGAACATTACAACTTTGTAATCGTTAAGTAATAAAGCTGCTCATACTTTTTTCCTAATTTATATGTTTTTATATATACACGCTGGTCCAAGAATGTGAGGACTTCTTTCTTTCTTTTCCGTTTTCACTTCGGTCCTCAAGAAGTTTATACTTATCTAAAACCTCTTTTGTTTACCTTCATTTTTGTCCACGAAACGCTTCTCTAACTCCTGCTTTTATAAGATTTGAGCTTTATTTTCTTTGTTTTGTGCGCATGCGCGTGAGATACAGAGACGTGCTGATCAGACCTACATGAGGAGTTTTCTAAGCCGGTGCAAAACAGAGCCCTCCATTTCGCCCGCTAATCTCATCCATTATGGGTCTCCGAAGCTCACGAAGGTCAACTTTTAAAACAGAGAAACCCTCTGTAGCATACACCCCCCTCCCCCCCCCCCACACACACACTAACCAGACCTAGTTCCAAGTAGACCTGGCACAAACATTAAGCAATGATTCATATTTCTGACTAGTATGTGTTTACAAGCCCGGCCTGGGTGGCTCGATCTACTTTTCCGAGAAAAAAGTCCCAAAAGTGGACAGACGGGGGAGAGAGAGAAACAAACAAACAAACACAGCCGCAGGAAGTGGGTACCAGAAAAATCTGGGAAGGTAAATCTGGCCAGACTTGACACTGACCAATCACAGTTTCATGTGAGGAAGGTCGTGGAAATACGGGCATAACACCGTAGCCCCAGTATGCTTTGATGTTATCACCATCATCATCATGCGCCTTCTGCAGAACGAAGGTTGGAGGTAATGAATCTCCATTTCCCTCACTCCCGTGCCTTGATGATGCACTCAGCCTGGTTGTGTCCTGTCCTTTCTCAAATGTTATCTTCTCAGCTATATCTCTGTCTTCCTCTTGCTCTCTTTCCTTCCACCTTTCCTTCTAATATGGTCTTGTTATGTCTTTTGATATGGACAGTTTTTTGTTTTCATCTTTATTTCTTTGAGAAGTTCACCTTGTACTCGGAGCTGTTCTAAGACTTGTGTATTTCTTATTTTCCTTCTCCATGTTGTATGACCTAATTTTCTGTAGAACCACATTTCTGCTGAGTTAATCTTTCTCTCCGTCTTTTTTTGCTTAGAGTCCAGGTTTCTACTCCATACAGTAAAACAGAGCAGATATAACATTTTACAAATCTTAATTTTGTTTTTATGGGCAGATTTCTGGATAACTTCATGGGTTGAATGTATGTTTTGCCATTCTTATTTTCTCTATCTACATCTCTCATCTTCAGTTAGTGTAAGTCCTAGATAGCAGTAGTTTGTCACTTGTTCCAATCTCTCTTTGTTTATGGTTATATCCGTCTGTGGTTTCTGGTCTTTCCTGCTCAACACCATTACTTTAGTCTTCTTGATATTGATCTCAAGTCCCCATTCTTGGCTTGTGTTGTGTATCATGTCTGTTAGTTTCTGTCGGTTCCGTGGACTTCTGCTAGAGAGACTATCATTTGAGTATCTTAAATTGTTGACATTTCTCCTTTATTTTCAGTCCTGGTAGTTCACGTGAGTGCTCTGTGTACAGGTTGAGTAGACGTGCAGACAGAGCACATCCTTGTCTCACCCATGACGCTAGTGAAACGAGAATGTTTATCTTTTTTAAAGCCCCCCCCCATGCCCTATGGACCAATTTTTAAAATAGAGAACACTACCCTACCCTCACCCCCCCCCTCAAAACTATGTAAACCAATTTTTAAAATAGGGAACACTACCCTCACCTCCCCCCCCAAAAAACTATATAAACCAATTTTTAAAATAGGGAACACTGTCCTCACCTCCCCCGCCCCCAAAACTATATAAACCAATTTTTAAAATAGGGAACACTACCCTCACCTCCCCCCCCAAAACTATATAAACCAATTTTTAAAATAGGGAACACTGCCCTCACCTCCCCCCCCCAAAAAAAAACTATATAAACCAATTTTTAAAATAGGGAACACTACTCTCACCTCCCCCCCCCAAAAAAAAACTATATAAACCAATTTTTAAAATAGGGAACACTACCCTCACCTCCTAAAACTATGTAAACCAATTTTTAAAATAGGGAACACTACCCTCACCTCCTAAAACTATATAAACCAATTTTTAAAATAGGGAACACTACCCTCACCTCCTAAAACTATAAACCAATTTTTAAAATAGGGAACACTACCCTCACCTCCTAAAACTATATAAACCAATTTTTAAAATAGGGAACACTACCCTCACCTCCTAAAACTATATAAACCAATTTTTAAAATAGGGAACACTACCCTCACCTCCTAAAACTATATAAACCAATTTTTAAAATAGGGAACACTACCCTCACCTCCTAAAACTATGTAAACCAATTTTTAAAATAGGGAACACTACCCCCCCCCCCCTCCTCACAAAGCCCTGTGGACTAATTTTTAAAATAAGGAACACTATCCCTCCCTCCCCTCCCATGCCCCATGGACCAATTTTTAAAATAGAGTACCCTACCCCTACCCCCACCCCCCCACCCCCCCGAACCTGTATACGTAGTGGACATATTAAAGAATTATTCGTAATTGTGTAGTGTTTACAAGGTTAGCCTGGGTGGCTGAGTGGTTAGACCTTGTATCTACTATTCCGATGGTGCTGAGACCAGTGGGAATTTTTTATCTGGTTCATTCATTCCTTTGCATGTCCGTTGTGGAACTTTGCCTCCCAAACAGCACTCCTGTAGGCCTCCCGGTTGTGAGCAAGATGGCCTGCCGCTGCTGCATCCATTTCCAGATCATCAACGATGTCTTGCAGCCATCTTCGTTTCGGTCTTCCTCTTTTTCTTTTTCCCATTATGTATCCTTCCAATACGGTCTTCTCTAAATTATCATGACTATCTGGTATATACCTAACAAGGCTCCGAGGTCCACCCAGCCTCTAAAAAACGGGTACCAGAAAAATCCGGGAAGGTAAAAGAGGCCAGGCCATGATACTGACCACGTCACACTGTCATGCGCCGAAGGTCTTGGAAATACGGGCCAAATATCGTATCCCCAATGTGCCTGACCTTTACCTTCTATGTGTTTACAAGACTTTCTATTTCCAGCAGATAAACATCACTTCAAGGATATTAATTTTCCTATTACACCAAGGATATTGTCGCACGCCTCTTTAAGTACGGTAGCACATCGTGGCCACATGTTACTAATAAGACCAGAAAAAGTAATTCACTGCTAAATATAGAACCCAAACTCCCACTTCTTTTTTCTATTTCTCTAACGTTGAATAAATCTTGTCATATCCGGAAAACAAGATCTTCAGAGATCGATACCATCCTCATTTGCTCCAATAACAATGTTACAGCCGTCCTGACATTATATAACTGAGGCAATCGAATGCGGTTATCTTAATTAAATCGAGAAATAGGTTGTCGGGCGTAGTATCGTCAGATGTTTGCAGTACTAATTAACATTTATTGGCGGTCCGTAAACGGATGACCATAAAAGCTGACAAAATCACACAGGGAAACTTCAGAGGGAACACTACCTGAACCACCAAGCCCTGTGGACCAGTTTTTAAAATAGGGAACACTATCCCCGCCTCAAGCCCTGTGGACCAGTTTTTAAAATAGGGAACACTATCCCCGCCTCAAGCCCTGTGGACCAGTTTTTAAAATAGGGAACACTATCCCCGCCTCAAGCCCTGTGGACCAGTTTTTAAAATAGGGAACACTATCCCCGCCTCAAGCTCTATGGACCAATTTTTACAATAGGGAACACTACCCCAACCCCCCAGGCAAAGTGTCCTGAGAACTTATGAACATAAACGTTTTCAAAGTGTCCCGAGAACTTATGAGCATAAAAGTTTACAAAGTGTCCCGAGAACTTATGAGCATAAAAGTTTACAAAGTGTCCCGAGAACTTATGAACATAAACGTTTTCAAAGTGTCCCGGAAACACCAGAACATCATATATTGGAACTTGCTAAAGACAGAGCCACATGGAGAGCAACTCTGCGTGGTGAGGCGGCATCGCTGTAGAAGGGAAGAGCAAGAAAACTTGACCTCCCAACACAAACATTTCTTGCTGTGGGTGTGGCTGATTATGCAAATCAGACTTTGACAGAGTCCGCTATGAGCGGAGATGCTGAACAGGATGAAGATGCTGTGCTAAACCCACAAAGATTGATATCTGCCTGTTCCACAACCGTTTCCTTCGACGAATAGTGTCAACACATATATGGGAGTATATCTATGTACACATACACTAGCAGGGGTACCTGACGCTGCTGGGGTAAACAGGATCTAAGGAAGCACCTACTAAGATGTAAGGAAGCACCCACTACCATGTAAGGAAGCACCTACTACCATGTAAGGAAGCACCTACTAAGATGTAAGGAAGCACCTACTACCATGTAAGGAAGCACCTAATACCATGTAAAGAAGAACCTACTACCATGTAAGGAAGAACCTACTACCATGTAAGGAAATACCTAACATGTAAGGAAGCACCTACTAAGATGTAAGGAAGCACCTACTACCATGTAAGGAAAAACTTACTACCATGTAAGGAAGAACCTACTACCATTCATTCTTCATTCATTTGCACGTCCCTTGCGGAACTTTGCCTCCCAAACAGCACTCCTGTAGGCCTCTCTGCTGTGAGCAAGATGGCCTGCTGCTGCTGCATCCATTTGCAGATCGTCAACGATGTCTTGCAGCCATCTTCGCCTTGGTCTTCCTCTCTTTCTTTTTCCCATTATGTACCATTCCAAGACGGTCTTCTCTAGATTATCATGACGTTTAATATGTCCAAAATATTTATGTTTTCTCTCTTTAATCCTCTTTACTAGCCAGCCTTGTTCAATATTAAGCTCTTGTAAATACCTAACATGTAAGGAAGTACCTACTAAGATGTAAGGAAGCACCTACTACCATGTAAGGAAGCACCTTCTACCATGGAAGAAAATACCTAACATGTAAGGAAGTACCTACTAAGATGTAAAGAAGCACCTAGTACCATGTAAGGAAATACCCAATATGTAAGGAAGAACCTACTAAGATGTAAGGAAACACTTGATACCATGTAAGGAATTACATAACATGTAAAGAAGTACCTACTAAGATGTAAAGAAGCACCTATTACCATGTAAGGAAATACCTAACATGTAAGGAAGTACCTACTAAGATGTAAGGAAGCACCTACTACCATGTAAGAAAGTACCTACTACCATGTAAGGAAATACCAACTACTATGTAAGAAAGTACCTACTGCCATGTAAGGAAATACCAACTACTATGTAAGGAAGCACCTACTACCATGTAAGGAAGTACCTACTGCCATGTAAGGAAGTACCTACTGCCATGCAAGGAAATACCAACTACCGTGTAAGGAAGTACCTACTACCATGTAAAGAAATACCTAACATGTAAGGAAATACCTACTACCATGTAAGGAAATATGAACAGCTGAAAGCATAGATTGTACATAGGTATGTTAATTTTTTTTAAATGAATGCATCGCTATGAAACAATTTTCACGACCAATTCACAATACCAAGTGAACACACTAAATGCAAATAAACCACAATATATTAAACAATAATAAAGAAATATACATTTTACAAAAACATTCATGGAGTTAGAAGACACATTTTGTTATACTGTAGTTAATTTCTCCAGTGGAATGAGAATTCACTTTGTTAAAAATAAAAGGTACCTCAGAAATTATTCTGTTCTTCAAAGCTAAATGCAAAGAAAGCCCTCTCTATTCACTATAAAAATTAAATGAAATCACTGCATTATAAATGGCTGCATTTACCTTATGCCATATTGCCAAGAAGTTCTGGGGGTTTTTTTGTTTGTGATTTTCTCATGACATAGAGAATACCTTGCTTTTCGTTTCTTTTCTTTTATAATACTTCCAGTTCTATAAAGCCTGACATCATGCAAGGAACTTTATTAGTCCAAGGCATACATTATAAACCATAATGTTGTAAACAACGTTTTTAAATACAAGTGATTAAAAGTTAATGAAGCAATTCTGACATGAAGTTCAGAATACTTAACGAACAAATTTAAATTAAGAAGCATTTCATGAAGCTTAATGCCTTTCAGTGGCACGGAATTTCATGAAGGAAACTCTGATTAAAAATATTATATGCAAAGAAACATGTTCGAGTCACAACAATTAAATATAAACTGAAAGGTTAAAATAAATCTGAATGTTAAGATGTATAGTTGTCAGGTTTGTGGAACAACTGGCTATTCATCACATGACGTCCTGGCTGCTATTAGAGGACACTTTGGTTCTAAGGACTGTTATTGCCGGAGGTGGGGTGGGGGATACGTTCTCCACTCCAATGGCGTGCGTCTCAAATAGCCTCTGACAGTCAAGTCCAGCTCCTGGCCTTCTCGTGGCAGAACTGTTCAAACTGACAGGAGAAGGAGCGAAGGCGAATATCTGGCGCCTGAAAAACAGACGCTTCGGGTAGATGAGAGTCATGTTTGGTAGCTCATCTACCGCTGCTGGCGAGATTCTTCAGCTGCCACGCGTGATGTTGGGGCTCCTCCTGGCCAGTGAAGAAAAGTGCGAATGGGGTTCCCGCGCGGCACCACTGTGCAAAAGGTGAAAGAAAGGATTAAGCGAAGTAAACAGTAGTCAAATCTCGGCACTTCTGGTCTGGCGGTCAGCCACGTCCTATGTGCACTCATATCGGACGAAATGGCTGAACCGGCTTAACCCAGAGGTTAAGACACTGGTGGCGAGATTCTTCGGATGCTGCGTATGGAGTAAAACTCCCTCCGGCCAATGAAGGAAATGCGAAAAAGATATTAGGGTTGCCGTGCGGCGCCTAAGTGAAAAGGTGATGGAAAGGATAAAGTGAAGCTTAGTCGGTATGTCCAGTGGTCTCGCGGCGAGAGCTACTCATTCCACGACACCTCTGCTCTAGAGGCCGGCCACGTCCGACATACACCCATACTGGTGAAATATGCCTAAACCGGCTTACATCAGGGGTGAAACTTGATGGCTACGTATGTCACGGTACCTCCGCTCTAGGTGTCGGTCGCGTCCTAAACACGCCCATACTGGGATAATATCCCTAAACCGGTTCAACCCAGGAGTGATACTTACAAATGGCGAGGATTGGTCCTCCTGGACAAAAGCTCCGTCCTGGACACAACTAGGAAGGGTAGCGGCCACAACCACAAAATGCTGAAGTAGGAGACA
This sequence comes from Achatina immaculata, assembly GCA_009760885.1. Classification (NCBI taxonomy): domain Eukaryota; kingdom Metazoa; phylum Mollusca; class Gastropoda; order Stylommatophora; family Achatinidae; genus Lissachatina; species Lissachatina immaculata. Next base: position 30,324,258 of record CM019717.1, read on the forward strand.
CTGGACCAGTGCAGTCTAGATAGGCAACCATCTCTTACCCGGCGGGGATGTATGCGTATCCTAATCACGCTGAGGTTTTCCGGTGAGAAAGTCCAACGCTGAACTGGATGGGCAACCACCTTTCACCCGGCGGGGATACACGGGTATCCCAAAACACGCCGACGTTTTCCGGTGAGAAAGTCCAACTCTAGGCTGGATGGCCAACCACTTCTCACCCAGCGGGGATATAATGATATCCAAAACATGTCGAGGTTTTCCGGTGAGAAAGTCCAACTCTAGATTAAACTGGTGCAACGAAAATCACAGTGTCACGCACCTGAGACCCACCAAGAATACATGCTCAAACCCTGTGATACTCTGAACCTCTTGTGGTCCTCTCGTAGATCTCGTGTGATCCTTTCGAGGACCACAGGAGGACCATGGGACCTATCGAGGACCACAGGAGTAAATTCAGTTGGATCATAGGGCGGTCTTGGTGATAGAAGCGAACTAAGAAGAAGAAGAAGAGGATACTTTATTTTTTAAATCTCTTCAGTTTTCCACTGGCATGAACTTTCATACAGAATTTATCTAATTCAATCGCTAAGTGAACAAAATAAATGCTAACGAAGCCTGCCCAATTCACAGTTTTTTAAAAAATGAAATTAAAAAGGGCGCACATTTAATTCACAGTAATAATTTATTATTTTTACGTGTCAGTATGCTGCCAATTTGCGAGTTTAACGGGACGGGAGGGATGTAAGATGTGCTGTCAAGGTGCGAGTTTAACGGCACGGGAGAGATGTAAGATGTGCTGCCAATTTGCGAGTTTAACGGCACAGGAGGGATGTAAGATGTGCTGTCAATTTGCGAATTTAACGGCACGGGAGGGATGTAAGATGTGCTGCCAATTTGCGAGTTTAACGGCACAGGAGGGATGTAAGATGTGCTGCCAATTTGCGAATTTAACGGCACGGGAGGGATGTAAGATGTGCTGTCAAGGTGCGAGTTTAACGGCACGGGAGGGATGTAAGATGTGCTGCTAAGTTGGGATTTTAACGGCACGGGAGGGATGTAAGATGTGCTGTCAAGGTGCGAGTTTAACGGCACGGGAAGGATATAAGATGTGCTGCCAAATATTTCTGCCTTTATGTGTAATTATCTCCTGATATTAGAGGATATTTTACTTTCTAAAGCACTTCATTTCTCTAAGACCTTCCTTCCCTCTTCACCTTCTTTACCTCTTTCTGGGACATAGGTCATCTATGTCTGGACATAGGCCATCTAAGACTGGACATAGGCCATCTAAGTCTGGACATAGGCCATCTAGGTCTGGACACAGGCCATCTAGGTCTGGACACAGGTCATCTAGGTCTGGGCATAGGCCATCTAGGTCTGGACACAGGTCATCTAGGTCTGGGCATAGGTCATCTAGGTCTGGGCATAGGCCATCTAGGTCTGGACACAGGTCATCTAGGTCTGGGCATAGGCCATCTAGGTCTGGACACAGGTCATCTAGGTCTGGGCATAGGCCATCTAGGTCTGGACACAGGTCATCTAGGTCTGGGCATAGGTCATCTAGGTCTGGACACAGGTCATCTAGGTCTGGGCATAGGTCATCTAGGTCTGGGCATAGGTCATCTAGGTCTGGACACAGGTCATCTAGGTCTGGACACAGGTCATCTAGGTCTGGGCATAGGCCATCTAGGTCTGGACATAGGCCATCTAGGTCTTGCTTGTTTCCTGTTTCCCTGGGGACTCCAGGTGAGAGCTTGTCTGGTTGTGTTTGTGGCAGGTGTATGTCCTATCCATCTCCAGCGTCTTTTCATTATCGTTTCTTTTACTGTGGGTTTGTTCTTTTTCTGCCATAGCTCTTCATCATTGATGTTATCTGACCATCTAATCTGAAGGATCTTCATTAGGTAGGTCTGCGGTCCCTTGGTACTTTTGGACTCTAAAACCTACCACCATGAAACAGTGTCATTATAGCTGAAAGCACAGATTGTGTACTATAACGTTACAAAGAAAGTTTGCACATAAATAAAACAGTTACAGTTAAAAGTTCATGAACAAATTTTGACACTTTCACAACACCAAGGAAACAAAGTAAAATGTGGAAGATAGTTTATTTTTTTAAGTACTTGATTTCTCCTGTGGCATGACATTTCATGAAGGAAATTCTGACTCACAAAACTAAGCGAACAAATTAAATGTGAATCTGTTGCCCATGTTCCAAGTGGACGCTAAGGTGAAAAATGTAAGGATAAGGCTTCATGGCTGATTAGAGATCAAATGTTCTTGACATGGCTTCAGGACTGGTTGGAGACAAATATTCTTGACATGGCTTCAAGGCTGGTTAGAGACCACATTTTCTAGACATGACACCAGGGTTGGTTAGAGGCCAAATATTCTTGATATGGCTTCAGGGCTGGTTACAGACCAGTAATCTTGATATGGCTTCAGGACTGGTTAGAGATCAAATATTCTGGACATGGTTTCAGGGCTGGTTAGAGGCCAAATATTCTTGACATGGCTTCAGGGCTGGTTAGAGACGTCTGCACTTTATCCAGAATCAGCACATTTTTTAGCAATTAAAAAAAAACGTTTGGTCACATCATTATTAACATATTAACAAATGCATGGCTCATGTTAATGAAGCAACATAAGTCATAAACCACTCACTTGAATCGCTCACTATTTTTGCCTGCTGAAAAATCTGTTTTAAAATGAATTTTTGTTTTTCGTATAACCAGGAAACATATTTGAAATCCTTCAAATTAATAATGAAAACAAAGACATTACAAAAATTAATGGTGATCATAAAATTGTGGGCGAGAGAATTTTATAACGGATATTCAGGTCGATACAGTGAAAACTGCAAAGCAAGACAGAATTCACCCATTCAAAATCTCAACGAAAAAAGAAACAGCGGACACCAGAGAGACAAAGATGATAATGGTCAGGCCAATTGGCAAGGAGCAAGATGGCAAAGGATTTGACCCAAGACACAGAGACCAGGACAGAATGTCGGAAGAATGACCGGAGATGACCTTTGGCACGACATAGTGTGAATGGAAATGATGGAAACTTCCGCAGGATCTATAAAGACAACGGAGCATCTACGTTGTAGAGCAAACAGTTATAAATTTTTTGCTCAGAATTATGTAATATGAAAGTCTGAACAAGAAGTTTTCATTTTTTTACTTCCCAGACCATATTTCCCTCTCTCTACTGAATATTTTATTTTTCATTCACGAACTACATCCATCTAATTACTTCCTTTTCATTTTCTCTCTCCTGAGACAGTCTTTTGCAATGTCTTCTTTCATCTTATTGAAAGAGAGTTTTCCCTTTTTCCCCCTCATTGTGTCTCTCCTTTCTCGTGTTGTTTTTCTTTAAGAGTGTTGTAGATTTCTTCTCCATTTCAACATTCCTTTCATGTTTATTTTCTTCTAATTCTTGTTGCTCTTTAAGTCTTCTCATTTATAAACATTTCTTTTCCTTGTTTTTCCCTTCTACGTTCGTTTCTCTTTTAGTCTGCAGGTCTTTATTTATGCAGTATTTTATTCTTCATAACCACTCTCCCCCTTATTCCCCTCTATAAACCCTTATTATTGCACATATTTGTGCCTTGTTCTTAAATTCGTTCCACTCTATTCCCAGTATTTTCCATGTATTAATACGAGGAATATAAATTGTAATGAGCGCACCAACCATGACAGATAATGCGACGCTGCTACTAACACCTGTAGTGGCAGGTTTTGACAACAAAATGCCTTTTCTGTGCCGCTATCTACGTTAAATTTGGAGTTACATCAGCTGAAAGGTGCACATCATGAAGGCGGTAGTCGGACTTGTGACAGACAATGGACGGACTTGCAGAACAACGAGAGTGTGTTGGAAATTGTGCTGGAAACTTGGTAAAACGTGTTCAGAGACATTTAAGTTGCTATCTCAGGCATACGTGGAGGTTAAAATTTCAGTTTAACATTACTCTCTCTCTCTCTCCCCCTCACCCCCACCTTTCTGATTGAGTGCCCCGTATTTAGGAATGAGCACCCTGGCCCGTGACAATCAGAGATCTATGAGTAGTTGGCTCTCTCTCCTCTTTACAACACTGGATGTACTACTGGAACATTCACATCTCGACTTAATGTTCCTCGCTATCTGAACATTGCTCGAGATCCGGCTTCACGTTCTGTTCTGTCACACATTAAAACCAAGCTCTCTTTTCCTGGCCCAAGTTGTGTCACAGCGTTGCGTGTCTCTCCAGTCATGTTTGCCTCTCTCTAATAACTTATGATTATTCATTCCTTAGCTTTGAATATCGCGCCATCCGCCATGTTTGTTGTCCTCGCGAGTTCTGCCTCTCACTTGAGCTGTAAGATGCAGAAGTATCAGACCGCTGGAGTTTGTTTTCAGCCCAAGAAACTTGTTTAAATGACCGGGCTGCGGGAAATGAATTCTGACGTATTTGGTACCTAGGAAACTGAAGAGGTTGAAATATCTTAAAATCTCGCGCTGGTTATGTGATGTCCCTACCTCCAAGAAAATTTTATATGGTGAATTTCTGGAGAGAAAGATACCAAGTAACAGATTAAAACTTGGCATATCTGGAAGTGATCAGTGACAGATTTTCCAGTGTACATCAAGGTCTGGGAAGAACTAGGGGAAAGACTGAATCACGTGGAGAGAATTGTTCGTAAGTGTGCAGCTTTATGTGAGCCGGAAACGTGGGCCAGATCTGAAGAAAAAGGAAGGTGGTTCTTTGAATTGTTCGCTGTTACTTTGAGCTGTCTTGCGTCCAGAACTGACATAGTCTGCTCTGCCACGAGAGTTATTGTTCAGCAAACATGATGTTCAGAGTCTGCCACGAGAGTTATTGTTCAGCAAACATGATGTTCAGAGTCTGCCACGAGAGTTATTGTTCAGCAGAACATGATGCTCATCAAAATCTGCCCGCTTCAAAACCGTCTTGTAAAACAAAAATGTCAGTGAAATTATACACCAATTTTTTCGAAAACGTCGAAACCTATTAGAATGTACTCTCTCTCTCTCTCTGTCTCTCTCTCTCTCTCTCTCTCTATATATATATATATATATATATATATATATATATAAATTATACTCCTTCCTACAACTACAAGCTTTCCCAATATCTATTTGATGTCGATTACATGCCTCCATGAATTATAAAACTTAAAAGTTATCTTAAGCTGCTCTTACAGACACCGAATACTATTAATTGTTTTCTGAATAGTCCTGAAAATTTTGTTTAGTAGGTAGTCATTTATAATATATGTAGTTACTTCTGTACTGAATGAATGTTTAAGAGCGAAACGTAAATGTTATATTTTATTTTATGTCTCTCAGCTTCAATGTTAATTATGTCTGTTATATGAACAGCATATTTGTAGAATGTCTGGAACAGAGTGAAAGATGTATGATAAAGGGCAGAATGTCAGACGGGTCTGCGTGTCCAATTCTTAACCTTTTTGAAATAAAGATCAATCAGTCTGTCTCTCTCTCTCTCTCTCTCTCTCTCTCTCTCTCTCTCTCTCTTTCACACATACACACACAAACAAGTGACAAGGCAGCAATGAATCAAGAACAATCATACAGTCCAGTAAACGTCAGAAACAGTTTGCACCAGACATGGCAGGAGACCGTGTGTGTGTTTGTCTAGTTGGTACCTGCTAGAGAGAATGAATCTAAGCTACGGAATTTCTGTGTGTCACGACCTCGTTTCTTTCCGGGTGTCACGATCTCTCATGTCTGCTGAGCAGTTACTAAAGACTATGTCAACAAAACACCTTTTTTTGGGGGGTGCTAGTTGGCTAAGTCGATAGTACGCTGTTCTCTCGTGGCTAGACGGCTGCTCGTCCTACCGGAGTCCGTGTTCGAATCCCAGGTAATTCTCTTGTGATTTTTCTTTCTCTCACGTCTCACTAAAGTGCTTTGTCTACGTTTTTTTCGAGGTCTAATCCTACAAAATTTGTTCCCTTACTTTACCGTACCAAAACCTCGTAGTTTCCTATTTATAAAAAATTGTTCCAGAAACAGTTCTGTTCGGTTACTAGATAGAAGGGAGGCGACTGCAGTAAAACTCGTTCAAATAATAAAAGTAGAGAGAGGTGTATGATGCGGTTTTACAAGGTGGCAGAGGGAGTGAGTAAGTGAGAAAAAACGAATAGTAAATAAGATGAGAATGTATAAATGAAAAACATACAACATCCACTATTTCGGAGTGAGCCTTTTTCGAGGATTACATACACAAAGAAGACACGACATATAACTCACAAACAAGACACGACATATAACTAAACGTTTAGTTATATGTCATATCTTCTTTGTGTATTTAGTCCTCGAAAAAGGCTCACACTGAAATATTGGATGTTGTATGTTTTTCATTTATACATTCTCATCTTACTCTCATATGGTTTGGTTTCTATCATCATTAAGTCTGTTACACAAACATCATGTGGCCTGTACACGAGGGTTGGTGAGATTTTCTGTTGCTTGACAAGTTTGATACCTGACTATTTTTACCCATACAAATCCCACTCTGGACTGTAGTTTCGGTACATATCTTTTTTAACCCGATATTTATCATCTTGTACTTTCGTGTTCTATTTTTTGTATGATTGTTTGCTCTAAGTCAGTGGTTTCAATTTTTTTAAAAAACTTTACCCTAAATCAGCAAGGATATATGACTCGTGACCCTAAAACCATCAATGATAGATGACTCAATACCATAAACCAGTAATGGTTGATAAGCCGCGACCCATATAAAGGATCTTCTCTTAAACTTGCTTCAGACCCCCCCCCCCCCCGCCCCGGGACCCTAATTCGAGTAGCGACTAATGTTGCCCCTAAGCTGCATAGTAGCGCCGACACTTTAAAAAAAGCATACTACGCACTAATTTTACCTGCCGCCTAGAGAAAACAATACTTTTGTTATTCATTTTCCTGATGTTCTCTGTGCCCTGGTAGGTTGAAGAAAAATGTATTTTGAGAACCTCTGATAAATAGCAGTGGTTTTTAGAGGTAAAATGGTGCTATTTTCTTGTCCTGTATTATGTCATAATTTGTCTTAACTCTAACTGCTTGGATGCGGTGTAATATTAGCGTTAGAATAATTTCTCTACTTATTCAAGAAGAGAAAGTTCAGAATTTACAGTATTAATCTCACAAGTTGCTACAACAAGCAAAGCATTGTCAGAGGAAGGCATCCGCCTCTTACTGTTTATGTTTTCTCTCACGTATGTAGTAGTTGTGTAATCTTTCTGAACTAATTCTACCTATTCTGTTTTCTCACTTTGCTACGTACAAGCCTGATTATTCCTGATTGTATCGAAATACGTCTTAAAGAAGTTTGGTTAAAGAGGACATTTTCCACATTCCTTTTTTTTCTTGTCCGTGTTCAGTGTGTCACATCTAATTCATCGTGTTTTGATATTTTCTTGCCATCTTGTGTCTCCTTGTCATCTTGGTAACATTGAAATCTCTCCATCTTGTGTCTCCTTGTCGTCTTGGTAACACTGAACTCTCTCCATTTTGTGTCTCCTTGTCGTCTTGGTAACACTCTCTCCATTTTCCCTCAGTAATATGATGTGTCATTCAGAGTGTCCAAAATATATTTCTGTCAATTAAAAAAAATCTTTTTGAAAGATTCATTATCACGGAAAGCTTCACCAGAACCTTGTTTCAGATTTCATGGTATGAAACTCGATGAAACAACGCAACAGAAAGGTACGTAACATTTGAAAATCATATAAAAAAAGTAATGGCATACTGAACCTCTAGCCTACCAGACTCATTTCACACCCTCTGTCCGATTCCATCAACTTTTGAATCACGTCTTTTTTTCCTATTTTATCAAGTCATTATTTACTTTTGACCAAGTTCTTTGCCTACAGATATTTTCTACTTTTAATCAACAACCCAGTCATATTTTCTAGGGGGTTCTCTGATGTGACCGAATAAATTCATTTTCATTGAACTATTATTTAAAAAGAAAAAATCGGCAAACAGAGAAGTTTTGAAGTTAGTAATTATAAGACCTAATGAAAATTCACCCTGAAAACGGCTGGCTAACGGTGAAGCTTAATGGTAAAGTTGCGGCAGACCTAGCAAGCCGACGGTGGACTTTCTCTTGCTACAAATTCTACAGGGCACAGATCAAGGGGAAATAGTGAAATATCGGAAATCTGAACGGAATACAAGAAATAGTGAATTATTGAAAACCTGAACGGAATACAAGATATAGTGAAATATTGAAAACCTGAACGGAATACAGGAAACGTATACTTAAATATTGAAAACCTGAGCAGAATACAGGAAACGTATACTTAAATATTGAAAACCTGAGCGGAATACAAGAAACGTATACTTAAATATTGAAAACCTGAGCGGAATACAAGAAACGTATACTTAAATATTGAAAACCTGAGCGGAATACAGGAAACGTATACTTAAATATTGAAAACCTGAGCGGAATACAGGAAACGTATACTTAAATATTGAAAACCTGAGCGGAATACAGGAAACGTATACTTAAATATTGAAAACCTGAGCGGAATACAGGAAACGTATACTTAAATATTGAAAACCTGAGCGGAATACAGGAAACGTATACTTAAATATTGGAAACCTGAGCGGAATACAGGAAAAGAATACGACAGTTTAAAAATATGAACGGAACAAATGATACAGGTCGTAACAAATGACAACTAATTGCTCTTAATCTGAATAGTAAATCAGGTGAAGGTAGATCATTTGGCAGGTTTACAGGTCGACGTTGTGAGGCATAGGATACAAGGAAAGTATATCACACAAAACTGTGGCACTGCAACACTGACAGATATCGATCGTCGAGTAGCTGCAATAGAAAAAGTCAGTGATGGTAAGTTGAAACTGCGAGTAGCACCAAACGTTGACATTGACATATGTGAAATAGTCACTGTGGGAAAGCTGTGAAATAACAAGATAGGGGAGAGGGGGGGGGGAGAGAGAGAGCCATTGATTCCATCCATTACTAACACCTCCTCCAGGGATATGAACATTTGAGGAGAATAAAGTGGGATACGAATGTGAAAAAACTTTCACAAAAACACGCGTGATAATATTACTCAGTCTCAATCTGTACCCTATCCTTTCTTAGACCTTTGGAAGTAAAGATCAGTCAGTCAGTCAGTCAATCAGTTAATCAGTCTCGCGTGAGTATGAAAGGTAGTCGTTAGAATATACGCCATGTATCGTTGTACACATAAGTGCTGGGACAACTCCTTCTAGTGTTCTAGAAAACTTATTATTTTAGTTGATGTACTGGAAGACTTATCTCCATGAACCCGACAGAAAATCATCTGTAATTGTGTATCTACCTCTGTCTATCGCTTTGGGACAGAGTACAGAAAGCATAAATCCACATTCTTATTATGACTCACAAACTTGTGAAACTCTGCGTGGCTTCAGGTTTTCGTCTTCCACAACTATCACACAGTGACTGTAGGAGATTTTAAACTAGACTTATCGCCATTGTCACAAGGCCTGCTAGAGCTTCCCATTGGTTGAAGTCTAATTTGATACAAAATCCTTGGGTCGTGCCAGGGCTTTCAAGAGGAATCTTGTCAGCTGATGTAAGGATATTTCTCCTACTCTTGTCAGCTGATGTAAGGCTATTTCTCCAACTCTTGTCAGCTGATGTAAGGATATTTCTCCAACTCTTATCAGCTGATGTAAGGATATTTTTCCCACTCTTGTCAGCTGATGTAAGGATATTTCTCCAACTCTTGTCAGCTGATGTAAGGATATTTCTCCCATTCTTGTCAGCTGATGTAAGGATATTCCTCCCACTCTTGTCAGCTGATGTAAGGCTATTTCTCCCACTCTTGTCAGCTGATGTAAGACTATTTCTTCCACTCTTATCAGCTGATATAAGGATATTTCTCCCACTCTTATCAGGTGATGTTTCTCCAACTCTTGTCAGCTGATATAAAGCTGTTTCTCCAACTTTTGTCAGCTATGCAAAGCTGTTTCTCCCACTCTTGTCAGCTGATGCAAAGCTGCTTCTTCCACTCTTGTCAGCTGATGTAAGGATATTTTTCCCATTCTTATTAGCTGATGTAAGGATATTTCTCTCACTCTTGTCAGCTGATGTAGGGCTATTTCTCCCAATCTTGTCAGCTGATGTAAGGATATTTCTCCCACTCCTGTCAGCTGATGTAAGGCTATTTCTTCCACTCTTGTCAGCTAATGTAAGGCTATTTCTCCCACTCTTGTCTACTGATGTAAGGCTATTTCTCTCATTCTTGTCTACTGATGTAAGGCTATTTCTGCCACCCTTGTCAGTTGATGTAAAGACGCTTCTCACACTCTTTTCAGCTGATGTAAAGCTGTTTCTCCAACTCTTGTCAGCTGATGCAAAGCTGTTTCTCCCACACTTGTCAGCTGATGCAAAGCTGTTTCTCGCACTCTGGTCAGCTGATGTAAGGATATTTCTCCCACTCTTGCCAGCTGATGTAAGGATATTTCTCCCACTCTTGCCAGCTGATTTAAAGCTGTTTCTCCCACTCTTGTCAGCTAATGCAAAGCTGTTTCTCCCACTCTTGTCAGCTATGCAAAGCTGTTTCTCCAACTCTTGTCAGCTGATATAAAGCTGTTTCTCCAATTTTTGTCAGCTATGCAAAGCTGTTTCTCCCACTCTTGTCAGCTGATGCAAAGCTGCTTCTTCCACTCTTGTCAGCTGATGCAAAGCTGTTTCTCCCACTCTTGTCAGCTGATGTAAGGATATTTCTCCCACTCTTGTCAGCTAATGTAAAGATGTTTCTCCCACTCTTGTCAGCTAATGTAAAGATGTTTCTCCCACTCTTGTCAGCTAATGTAAAGATGTTTCTCCCACTCTTGTCAGCTGATGTAAAGATGTTTCTCCCACTCTTGTCAGCTGATGTAAAGATGTTTCTCCCACTCCCCCCTCTCACCTATTGATTAACCATTCTGTTTTCATCCACTACAGCCCCACCTCTTAAACCAAATAAAGTCTCCGGGGTCCCATAAGCGCAGTGGAAGAAACTGGGGACAGGAACAAAGCAGCAGATGAGACCCCTCCTCCTTCCCCCCTGGGCCCTCGTCGGACCAGCAAACTTCTGCTATACGAGGCCAGTGCTTTCAACTACAAAACTTGTCAGCAAAGCTGACTGTGCTATAATGATGGCGTATTAAATCGAGACCGGCTAAATGGAGATGTTTAAGAAAGCCACTATCATGATGATGGAGATGGTTAAGAAAATCATTATCAAGATGACGGAGATGTTTAAGAAAGCCACTATCATCATGACGGAGATGTTTAAGAAAGTCACTATCATGATGATGGAGATGTTTAAGAAAGCCACTATCATGATGACGGAGATGGTTAAGAAAGACACCATCATGATGATGGAGATGTTTAAGAAAGCCACTATCATGATGATGGAAATGTTTAAGAAAGTCACTATCATGATTATGGAAATGTTTAAGAAAGTCACTATCATGATGATGAGAATGTTTAAGAAAGTCACTATCATAATGATGGGAATGTTTAAGAAAGTCACTATCATGATGATGGAGATGGTTAAGAAAGTCACTATCATGATGATGGAGATGGTTAATAAAGCCACTATCATGATGATGGAGATGGTTAAGATAGCCACTATCATGATGATGGAAATGTTTAAGAAAGCCACTATCATGATGATGGAAATGTTTAAGAAAGTCACTATCATGATGATGGAAATGTTTAAGAAAGTCACTATCATGATGCTTCGGGGTGGGGGGGGGGGGGTGCAGCTTTGTGTGCTGTTTCAGCTGAACCAACTCAGGCAAGGCTTTTCATGGCTTCTTATAGAATCTGTTGAGTGACTCGCTCTTTAAATGCGCTCCAGATCTTTGAGTATACAAGGTCCGACATTTAAGTAACGAGATTAATTCAATAAAAAATATAATAAAGAACATTTGAAGATACGAGTGTCATACCGAAAGTCGTGAGCAAAGATTTTTTTAAAAATTAGAATCTATAGATACAGAAAATATAAATACATCACATTACCTGCATCCTTTTCTTCATCTTTCAACATAATCGCCATTTCTCTGCACACATTTTCCCCATCGCTCTACAAGTTTGAAAATACCCTCCCAGTAGAATTCCGTTCCAGCTGACCGACGGCACAGACGCACTGCTTTCTGGACGTTCTCTCGTGCAGCTGACCCAGCTGGCACAAACTTTTCTATAGCCTAGGGTTTCAATCATTTCCTGTACTGCACTGTGTCATATTCCAACATTTACAGCGATTTTAGAAACTGTGACACGTCTGTTTTCTTTAATGCTGTCGTCAACTCTTTCCACTTTGCATTCGGTGGAGGCAGTTCGAGGGCGATTGCTGCGAGGCATATCTTGGATGCTCGTGTTTCCATCTTTGAAATGTTTCACCCACCTCCTAACACTGCTAGCACCCATACACACGTCTCCATAAGCAAGTTGAAGTCTTTGGCGAATTTCAGCAGCGGGGATTTCCTCTTTAACGAGGAACTCAATAACAGCACTTGACGAAAAGAAACTTCAGCACCCGCCATTTTGTTTATTCACCGCGTGGACACGTGACACATGATGGTGACGTCATGTGACCTCTACATGAAGTGCAAAGGATGCAGATTAAGGTGATACATTTATGTTTTCTCTATTTATACATTCTGATTTTAAGAAAATTTCCATCACTACTTTCTGTATGACCCTCGTATAACCTGTATTTTATTCAAAGTAAGCCTCTTCTGCATTGATACAGCGAGTGGCACGATCTAACAACACTGGAATGACCTCTGCAGTTCTTCTATTGGTATGACCCTTAAACTCGATGTTACGCCCTTCGGATGCCATCAGTATTGTCAAAGAAGCATCCTTTCACTGGTAAATTTAATTTTGGGAACAGAAAATAATCGCAGTGAACAAATCTGGGCAAAAGGATGGATGGTCGAGAACACATATTTGTTTTTTTGGCCAAGAACTCCAGTACCGGTGAGCCGGTGCATTATTATGAAGAAGGAAAAACTGCCAGGTGTTGAATACTCGGGGAATCCTTTTCAATAGGCGTTTCAAAATACTTAAATAAACTTTGGCAGTAACAGTCTGTCCATCTGGAATAAATTCTTTGTGAGTAACTCCTTTCCTGTCGTAGAAGCACACCAACATTGTCTTCACTTTCGACTTTTGAAGACGATTTTTTTCCTTTTGGTGAGGATGACGACTTCCACTGAGCACTTTGGCGTTTAGCTGCGGGATCTTAGCGGAAAATCCATGTTTCATCCTGTGCAACAATCAGATTTAAGAAATTTTTATTTCTGCTACACATTTTGATGATGCCTTTTGCTTATTCAACACGCTGATATTTTTGGTCATCAGACACCGAATGTGGTACAAACCGGCAAGCAGCTTTTTTTCTTGCCCAAATCTTCAACTAACACATTTTACGAATGTTCTCTCGGTTAACACCAAATTCATCTGCCATCATCCTCTCAGCCAAACAACGATCTTTTTGTATCTGTTCTCTGACTTTTGCAATGAGTTCCTCATTACGAACAGAAATTGGGCGTCCATGTCTAGTTGCATTTGTAATCGTTTCCACACCACTTTTGAATCGTGAATACCACCTGAATGTCTGTGCACGAGATAAACAATTATCCCCATAAACTTGTCGCATCAATTCAACTGTCTTAATGGCACTTTTCCCGAGTTTTAAACAGAATTTAATGTTAGTTTTTTGGTCCATGCTGACTACGTGGCAAATCACCTATAACCAGGTCAACAAAATGGCGGCTTGTTTGTCGTATGCTTATCAGGCAGCGATGAAAAATTTGCCAGATCATAAATGAAGGTTGCCTCTTTGGATTCCATGCTTTGCTTCATAGATGGCATTTTTGTCTTGACCATAATAAAATCAGTCTCATTACTGAATTGTCGGACCTTGAACTATATATCTTTGAATACATTACATATCTTTGAATGCATTACATATCTTTGGATACATTACATATCTGTGAATGCACTATATATCTTTGAACGCACTCCAGATCTTTTGAATGCTCTTCTGGTCTTTGAACGCACTCCAGATCTTTTGAATGTTCTTCTGGTCTTTGAACGCACTCCAGATCTTTTGAATGCTCTTCTGGTCTTTGAACGCACTCCAGATCTTTTGAATGCTCTTCTGGTCTTTGAACGCACTCCAGATCTTTTGAATGCATTCTAGATCTCTGAATGCACTCTAGATCTTTGAATGCACTCTAGATCTTTGAATGCACTCTTGATCTTTGAATGCACACTAGATCTTGGAGCGAGCCACCGAAATCCACTCTCTCATCCGATATAAAGCCTACGCTTGAACATCATCACAGCATCAGCTACAGAGAATAAAGCTTTCCAATTGCAGCGAAATCACGCGAAGAACAAGAAGGAATGTGTACTTTATTTTCAGGAGTTTCACTACAAAACTGTGGAAAATTCAAAACTTATTCTTGTTCTCGGCCTTTTCAATAAAATCCAAAATCTAGGTTTCCACGGTAAATGGTTGTCTTTGTTGTAAACATGGCGCTTCTAATAACCAACCCAGCCACATTGAACGAGTAGTGACTACCAAAATGATTATCGGAACTCTGTTTGGTGGCTGTACAGTCTTGTTAGAATTCCCAAGGCAATTCTTATATTACGAAAAAACGACAGAAAACTGAGTTTTCTTTTACGTTGGCGTGCAAAACTGAGTGGTCTAGCGATAGTTTAGTCTATGAAACACGCGATCTTTCGGGTCACTGAATTAACTTTTTTGCTCAAACTTTCGAGCCGATTTAGTGACTAAGAGGATCAGAAATTGCATTTTTTTTATCTTGAAGTTAAAAAGTTAAATGTTTCCTGGGTCTTCTTCTACTAGTTAGATGTTGAGTGTTTCTCAGGTCTTGTTTCACTAGTTTGATGTTTCTCAGGTCTTGTTTCACTAGTTTAATGTTTCTCAGATCTTGTTTCACTAGTTAAATGTTTCTCAGATCTTGTTTCACTAGTTAAATTTTTCTCAGATCTTGTTTCACTAGCTAAATATGAAACTGCAGGATATGTATGCAGGAAACTCTGTACTGTAGAGAATGGAACAACACCGCTCCTTCAGATCATCAGAGGAGGTATTTCCCCCCCCCCCCCACTTTAGACAGGTGTTTAGGCCCTATTAATCTCCTGACACTCTAAAGGGGTGTGAGCCCCTCTGGGTCATGACTCCCAAAGGTCCTGTGGGTTGTTGCTTTTTTTTCTCATCCCGGAATTGAATCCTTGATCTTCCAGCTGGCATTGCACTTTGAAGTGCGTCTTTAGCGAATTAGCTACGGAGAACTTATATTGGTTGTGGCAAATGCAATTATTTAAGTTCTCAATACTTGTTTCGCATACTCCACAGTCAGAATGAGGCATTTTCTTCTGTTTCTGAAAGGCTTTTCAATGCCCAGTTGCTTACATAGACCCCATGCTGATGTCGCTGTGCATCCTCTCTCTCCCACTTCTACATCTATCACTTTTGCCCTGACTCCTGTCTCAGCTGATTGATCAGATAATTGTACTTCTCACAACTGAATAGATGCTGCTCTTCTATTCTTGTTTCGTACGGAACTGTAAGTTCGATCATTATTAGTTCCTATTTTTCTATGGGGTACACTACAATATCCGGTCGCATCCCTGCGCATTCCAGATAAAATATATTCAAGGGAAAGATAAATAGTTAACAACTGAAAAGTAAACGTGGAGCAAGTATTTATAAAAATGAAAAGAACCCTTTTAGAAATTGTGGGGAAATTAGACGAAAAAAAATAATGAAAGGAACGCAGTTTTATATAAGAGCGCATATTTTGATTAAAAACTTTATTCTGGCTCAGATAAAAAATAACCCAAAAAAAAAAAATTAATGACATTGATTGAAGGACAGTGATTAACTCTCTTCAAAAAGAGGGGGGGGGGGGGTAGGGTTTCCTGCATCTTGTTACTAGAGTGTTACTCTCAGTGGAAATCGGAAAACACAAAACCACTTCCTCACACAGGCCGGCAAAGAAACACACTTTACAAATCACAGCCGCATCTTACATTCAGTTTGACCAATTCTGCATAAAAATCTTCTTTTAAGAAATGTATATCCCGTTCAGTGAACTGCATTTTAGTTTACCGTACAAGATAATGAATGCAAATATATTCGACCAAAAAACGGATGAACTTATACTTCTTGTTGAAGTACGGTAATGTTACAGTTCAGAAACGTTACACTCGTTCATTAATGTGATTTATGTTTGTATTGCTGTAACCAGGACAAATGGCTATTCTGTGATGCACGTTGTAAACAAGACCGTTTCTATATTTGATGATCAAAGAAACATTTCACTACCGTCCTTAATCAAGTTTGTCTGAATGTGGCTTTTTCCTGGTTATCTCCCTTGGTTTTTAATTTCGCCGTCAAAGATTAACTTTGGACAGTTTGACATTTTTAAGTAAATAGAGTTACAGCGAGTGGGAGGCCTTCATCAGACACTGCCAGCGCTTGCGGTTTTTGTGTTACAGAATTTTTTTTTTTTGTCAATCGTTTCCTCCGTCCATGTAAGTAATGAAAGTAAAAATATCTTCTTCTTCTTCTCATTAGAAATGCGAAGTGATATTCTTTTAGAGGCCGGCCAAGTGGTGATCTTTGTAAGCACAGGTCGTGCTGGATGGGGAGTGGTGGTTTACCGTAACTTTCCTCAAGTCCTGGAGTAGACCAAAAATAGAAACTGCTCAGTAGGCTCCACTCGATGCAGACTACTTCCAGCCTTTCCTTGTCAGGCAGGCTCCGTGAACACAAGAGTCTGTTATGAGAGGATAGGAGTCACAAGAATAAGAACCAGTTCCCTTCTTCCTCTTTCTCTCCTCCTCTTTTCTCTCCCAGTCCAGCCCTCGTAATTGTTTCGTCCATCTGTCGCAGCCAATGTTTGCTCGTGGTCAGTGTGTAAGCAGAGCCACAGTCTCAAGTCTCGGAGCTTGTGTTTGTAATCATGCCCGAGTTAATCCTGGCCGTGTTTTAACAGACAAGCGTTTGTAGACAAACATTGCGGTGTTTTTTCCATTAACGTGTTCCAGACAAACCTAGAAAGTGTTTTATCTGACACTTTGTAAACAGTTTGTAAACAGAACCAGACACTGGTGGTCACTTATCAACACACAGAATAAAGAGACGGCTTGCGACTCTTAGAGAGATATTTGACAGTAGATTGTAAAGCTTCTCTAATTCTGCTGTAGCACATCCTCCGCCATCTAGGCTGACCTGTTAGACGAATCTGTTCCTATATGCGAGTACTTTTTCTGCCAACTATAATTAGAAATATACATTTTTTTTTTCTTGTAAGTGTCACGACCTGGGGTTTCTATCTTTCTTTCTGTCTCTGTCACATTCTTGAGAATCAATGTGCTTCACATTTTCCTGAAACGTATACTTTTTCTACATATACTTTCTGACGTTTTATTTCAAAATAAAAATTATCCCCCCCCCTCCTCTTTTTTTTCACTTTTGAGCGACAGTGCAGATTCAGGTCAGCAGCCAATAGTTAGCTTAGTAGTTCAGGAAATAGTAAACTTTATTTACAGTCACTTTTTTCCTTGAAGGAACCGTCCCGGACGTGACGTGACGTGAATTACGTTACGTGACAGGATGTACTTTACGGACCTGTGGACCACTAGTGGTCAGATCTAAAACAGGCAAGTTAAATCTGTGATGAAGTCAGGGTGACTTAGCTTTCATTTTCTCGGCGCTTACAGTGGACCAGGGAGACTTCCAACCAAGACAAGAAATCAATAATGTTATTAAGTTTTCTGTAGATGTCGATTATTAAGTTCAGAAGAGACAACGTTTTTTTTTTCTGCAGCGAACACCATGTTTTAATGAGGACATATGGGTATTGCATACCTCGGCAGCTACATAGACCAGGATGGTGACACTAGAAAGGAAGAATTGCAAAAGTAGCATCGATCTTCAAGAAACTTGAAAACATATGGAATTCACAAGTTATAAGCACAAAAAACCAAGTTAAGACTTCAGTTCAAATGTAATATCCACTCTCATTTATGCATGCGAAAGCTGGAAAACAACTAAAGAAATTAGACTCTTTTGAAAACAAATGCCTAAGGAAAATGCTCGTCACCAAGTGGAACGAATTCAAGAACAATGCAGAGATAAGACAGATGACTGAACAACAACCAGTCTCATGGGTGATCAGGAAAAGGAGATGGACATATGTTGGTCACATGATGAGAAGAAATGATCAGAGAATCCCAAAACAAGCTATCAAATGGAACACAATAGCCAGAAGAAAAAGAGGCAGTCCAGGTGAAACTCTAAAGAGGGCATTCTTAAGAGAGGCCAAACTAATAGGTATAAAATCCCTTGATGATGTTGAAAAGCTCGCCGAAAACAGGACAAATTGGCGAACTAACTTGCGAGCCCTATGTGACGTTTAATGGCATGGGAAGGATATAAGATAAGATTAGTTATCTCTATAACTATGTTTTGGAAAATTCTGCGTCCATGAGGTACCTCGATGTCACAATTCTTAACCTGGTGTGGAATCTTTCTTTTTGATATTGTTTTTCAATCTCCATGGATGTCCGAGCTAGATGTTATTTGCAGATGGTGCAATGAGGATGTTGAAGAACAGCATCGTATCGGCTTGAGAGTAGTTTACAACGGCTACTTTTTCTTTCAGTCCTTGAGCAGACCAAAACAGTAGAGGACGTGTAGGACTTCTTTAGACGACTTCGTCACTGTGGGGACTATGGCGATCCCTGCTTTGTCAGCCAGGCTAAGCCTGTTACTAGGGACACCAGTGGTGAGGTGGGACAAGGTCATGGTCGGTTATGATTCACGAACTTTGACCCCAGTTTGTCCGACAGCCTCTTTACTGCGAAGTCTTTCTGATAACGTAAAAGAAACACTCGAGAGAAGACTTGAGTTCATTCAGTGCTTTCCTTTATTAACTTTGTTACTTGATTTATTTGTTAAGAGTGTCTGGGCGATAACCTTGTTATATGACATTTATAACAACATTTTGATATAAAGAAATAAATAAGAAGAAATAACAGCGTACGTTTGTCTTTCACAAATATTCCTTTAAGATTCTGAAGCCATGCGTAGATAACTATGAGCTACCGTTCTGAACTTTTTCATTACTTGAGAAATTCTATAAACTGTTACTCTCCTCTCACTGTCTGTACTTGCAATAGAATTTTACAAAAATGTCCAGTAATTCCTCTTTGTTTAGTACTCAGTGAAATGTGGAGAATGTTATCTACGTCAAGGGTCTTAATTATTGTTAACTCTTCTATTGTTCTAAAACATTTCTTTACAAAACTAATATAATCAGAGGTGTTTAGTGATTATTATTAGAGAGCAGATATCATCAGAACTATTTAGTGATTATCTCTTCTTATATCTTATATCTTATATCCTTCCCGTGCCGTTAAACGTCACATAGGGCTCGCAAGTTAGTTCGCCAATTTGTCCTGTCTTCAGCGAGTCTCTCAACCTCAACAAGGGATTTTATGCCTGTTAATTTGGCCTCTCTTAACAATGTCCTCTTCAGAGTTTCACGCGGTCTGCCTCTTTTTCTTTGGCCTGTTGTGTTTCACTTGATAGCTGGTTTTGGGATTCTCTGATCATTTCTTCTCATCATGTGACCAACATATGTCCATCTCCTTCTCTTGATCACCCATGAGACTGGTTGTTGTTCAGTCATCTGTCTTATCTCTGCATTGTTCTTGAATTCGTTCCACTTGGTGACGAGTATTTTCCTTAGGCATTTGTTTTCAAAAGAGTCTAATTTCTTTAGTTGTTTTCCAGCTTTCGCATGCATAAATGAGAGTGGATATTACATTTGAATTGAATAGTCTTAACTTGGGTTTTGTGCTTATAACTTTTGAATTCCATATGTTCTCAAGATTCTTGAAGATCGATGCTGCTTTTGCAATTCTGATTCTAACTTCCTTTTTGGTGTTACCATCCTGGTCTATGTAGCTGCCAAGGTATGCAAATTGATTGACTTCTTCAATATCTGTCCCTTCTATGTGTATTTTTCCATTTTGATTAAGGGGAATTTTCATTATTTTTGTTTTGTCCTTGTTAATTTCAAGTCCTATTTTGCTAGGCAATGAAGACAGACTATCTGTTTTTTCTTGCATGGAATTCACATTGTTACTGATAAGAGTTATGTCATCAGCAAAATCAAGATCTTCTAGCTTGGTCCCAAGTACCCAGTCAATACATGTGTTACCTGTGCAGCATTTTTTCATTATGAAGTCTATTGTAATTCCAAAAAGTAAAGGAGACAGTATAAATCCTTGCTTCACACCTGTTTCAATCTGGAACCATTCACTCATCCCTTCTTCTGTCTTGACTGCACAAACATATCCATTGTATAAGTCCTTAATGATGTTGACAGTTTTAGATGGTATTCCATATAGACATAAAATTCTCCATAATGAATCTCTGTGTATGCTATCAAATGCCTTTTTTAA
The DNA here is from genome assembly GCA_009760885.1 of Achatina immaculata. Lineage (NCBI taxonomy): Eukaryota > Metazoa > Mollusca > Gastropoda > Stylommatophora > Achatinidae > Lissachatina > Lissachatina immaculata. The sequence continues at coordinate 30,344,821 of CM019717.1, forward strand.
ATCTATGAAGTTCAGCGTTAATGGTTTCTGCTTTTCAATATGTTCTTCAAGTATTATTCTTAGAGTAAAGATCTGGTCGAGACAACTTCTCCCATTTCGAAATCCTGCTTGTTCTTCTCTCATTGCAGTATCCACTATATCTTTGAGTCTATTCAAAATGACCTTGTAAAATACTTTTCACACAACTGATATTAAGGTTACTCCTCTCCAGTTGTTACAGTCACTAAGGTTGCCCTTTTTTGGTATTTTAACAATGATTCCTTTTTTCCAATTAGAAGGGACCTTTTCTTCTTTCCAAATCTTATTAAACATTCTCTGTAGTTGTCTCATGTTGTCACTTATTGATAGCTTTTAGCATTTCGGGTGTTATTTCATCTTGACCTGCAGCTTTTTGTTAGTCATTAAATTCACTGCTGTTTCAATTTCAAGCAATTTAATTTCATCTAGGCTGACATTTAGTTGTGGGGTTGGTAGGTAGTTTCTAGGTTTAACAATTCTTTTGGTTGTGGTCGATTAAGTATTTCTTGGAAGTGTGGATTATCTCTACAAAGCAAATATCATCAGAATTATTTATTTAGTGATTACCTCCAGAAAGCAAATATCTTCAGAAGTGTTTACACCCACAACATTATTGTCAGCAGAAAACTCATTTATCTGTAGAATGTTAACATGATCATAACTTTTTACTGACTACGGGTAGAATGTTAACATGATCATAACTTTTTACTGACTACGGGTAGAATGTTAACATGATCATAACTTTTTACTGACTACGGGTAGAAAGTTAACATCAGCGGTGCTTACAACAGTTTATCTGTTACGTGTCCAGTACTAGCTGGTAGATGCTTTCCCATCTCCAGGTATGTGAACATGGCTTCGAAGTTGACACACCGTCAAAATCTGCTGCTGTTTTTTTTTTGTGTGTCAGTAATACTTCTTTGATCACTAATATAGCAATAACTAATAATTATTCTTCCCAGAAAGTTGTACCGCGACATTTGCGTACCGTACGATGTGAGGCGTTAGTGCCTTCACATTTCTAGGCCACTACGCCATTGTGAAGCCTAGAGACTAGCATCTGTCCTGGCTGCCTTTGTTTTCCCGGGGAAACCCCAGGGACCTATTTTTTGAAGCTGGGTTGACCTTGGTACAGCTCAGGTTGAAGAAAATTGCAGGTACTTCTGGGTCGACAGGCGAGTTCACTAACTACTACACCACGCCGACACCTTCGTATAGAACTGCTTACTACTTCTAATACTGCTGCTGCTCTAACTTCTAGTAATGGTACTACTATGAGTATCTCTGCTGTTATTGCTAATACTTTAGAATCTATAAATTACAGAGGACACAGGAGACATATAAATGTAGATCTTTGAAACTTACCACATCATCTTCGCCTTGCTGTGTGCTGGTAGAGATGGCTACTAACATCATATCCTCTAGGTGCGTCTGTGGCATGATCTTCACTGTACGTAGCATTTTAATCTCTGATAGCCTCGTGAAACGACGACAAACATAAGACCAGCTATGTAACTGTCGTTCACGCTGCCGTCCTGGTCTGTAGTCTGCTTATTGAGAAAGGAAATATACTTTCGACCTTTTTTTACGTAATTCCTCACACGTCCATCTTGTATGTGACTAAATGGAAAGTAACAAATCATGTTATTTCTGCTAGGAAGTCTCTTATCATTATGTCTATATGACAGCTATGGAACCTTTCCAGTTAGGGGACGCTTTCATCCTACTCTCCATAATTATTTCCTATAGATTTCACATTCATGGAATGTACTACAGATACATATCCGGCCTGACTTTAGACAACGTAGTCAGTTTGGAGACTACTCGGTCATTGATCGTCTACTGCTTCCACTGTCTGTGAGTCAGATGTTACTGGACTTTATTTTCTGTTCTAGTGGACAAAGACCAGACATAGAACTGTAGACACGTCAATCTTCAGCTCTGGTGTGTCCGTGGAGAGTTATAATCACAAGCAGATCAGTTTATCACAAGGAGATCAGTTTATCACAAGGAGATCAGTTTATCACAAGGAGATCAGTTTATCACAAGGAGTCTTGAAAGTGAAATCATGCCTTCAAGTCTGACCCAGACTTTCTGATTGTTCTCGCTCCAGAGGTGGATCCTAACCTTTTCTTCTTCTACTCTGTAATAATGACTCCTCCCATTTTTAACAATGACAAACGAGGATAAATGCAAGTTGTAATGTTTTTATGCACCTTCTATTTCTTTGTGCACATAGGAATTATTACTAATCTTACTTTTCTTTCTTCGATTCTCACAAGACTGGAAATCTCGTGTCTCCTCAGGGTACGTTCAAGTCACGAAACACAACAGACCGCCTCGGAAATGGTGGCAGTTATAGTTTGTGGTTTTATACAGTACAGTATTTCTCCTGAACACTTTAAGGACAACACTAAGAAATCTCTCGCTAGTAAGACTGAACAAACAAATCTCTCGCTAGTAAGACTGAACAAACAAATCTCTCGCTAGTAAGACTGAACAAACAAATCTCTCGCTAGTAAGACTGAACAAACAAATCTCACGCTAGTAAGACTGAACAAACAAATCTCTCGCTAGTAAGACTGAACAAACAAATCTCACGCTAGTAAGACAGAACAAACAAATTTCACGCTAGTAAGACTGAACAAACAAATCTCACGCTAGTAAGACTGAACAAACAAATTTCTCGCTAGTAAGACTGAACAACAAATCTCTCGCTAGTAAGACTGAACAAACAAATCTCTCGCTAGTAAGACTGAACAAACAAATCTCACGCTAGTAAGACAGAACAAACAAATTTCACGCTAGTAAGACTGAACAAACAAATCTCACGCTAGTAAGACTGAACAAACAAATCTCTCGCTAGTAAGACTGAACAAACAAATCTCCCGCTAGTCAGACTGAACAAACACATCTCTCGCTAGTCAAACTGAACAAACAAATCTCACGCTAGTCAGACTGAACAAACAAATCTCCCCTTAGTCAGACTGAACAAACAAATCTCTCGCTAGTCAAACTGAACAAACAAATCTCCCGCTAGTCAGACTGAACAAACAAATCTCCCGCTTGTCAAACTGAACAAACACATCTCTCGTTAGTCAGACTGAACAAATCTCTCGCTAGTCAAACTGAACAAACAAATCTCTCGCTAGTCAAACTGAACATACAAATCTCTCGTTAGTCAGACTGAACAAATCTCTCGCTTGTCAAACTGAACAAACACATCTCTCGTTAGTCAGACTGAACAAATCTCTCGCTAGTCAAACTGAACATACAAATCTTTCGCTAGTCAAACTGAACAAACAAGTCTCTCGTTACTCAGACTGAACAAACAAATCTCTCGCTAGTCAAACTGAACAATCAAATCTCCCGTTAGTCAGACTGAACAAATCTCTCGCTAGTCAAACTGAACAAACAAATCTCCCGCTATTCAGACTGAACAAACAAATCTCTCCCTAGTTAAACTTAACAAACAAATCTCTCGCTGGTCAAACTGAACAAACAAATCTCTCTTTAGTCAAACTGAAGAAACAAATCTTTCGCTAGTCAAACTGAACAAACAAATCTCTCGTTAGTCAGACTGAACAAACAAATCTCCCGCTAGTCAGACTGAACAAACAAATCTCCCGTTAGTCAGACTGAACAAACAAATCTCCCGCTAGTCAGACTGAACAAACAAGTCTCCTTCTAGTCAGACTGAACAAACAAATCTCCCGCTAGTCAGACTGAACAAACAAGTCTCCTTCTAATCAGACTGAACAAACAAATCTCCCGCTAGTCAGACTGAACAAACAAGTCTCCTTCTAATCAGACTGAACAAACAAATCTCCCGCTAGTCAGACTGAACAAACAAATCTCTCGCTAGTCAAACTGAACAAACAAATCTCTCGCTAGTCACACTGAACAAACAAATCTCCCGCTAGTCAAACTGAACAAACAAATCTCTCGCTAGTCAGACTGAACAAACAAATCTCTCGCTAGTCACACTGAACAAACAAATCTCCCGCTAGTCAAACTGAACAAACAAATCTCCCGCTAGTCAAACTGAACAAACAAATCTCCCGCTAGTCAAACTGAACAAACAAATCTCCCGCTAGTCAGACTGAACAAATCTCTCGCTAGTCAAACTGAACAAACAAATCTCCTGCTAGTCAAACTGAACAAACAAATCTCCCGCTAGTCAAACTGAACAAACAAGTCTCCTTCTAGTCAGACTGAACAAACAAATCTCCCGCTAGCAAAGGTGAAGAAATACCAGTGTCTTGAACTAGATGCAGTGCAAACATGAAAGATATGGTCTTGGCCCGAAATGCGTTGCTGACCACGATAATTCCCTCGTCCACTTAGCACTTATGGCTGTAGTAAACAAAATGGGAGTCATGTTTTAAAGTAAAGATTGTGATTCTTTTGTGTCATTATTTCTTTTTTCCACACTTCTTGGCATACCCGAAAATTATTTGGTCATTGTCATTCATGCCTGCTGTACTCACATAACTGCAAGAAGAGCTACACAGTGATGTCACTATGCTGAACTTGATGGTGCTCGCGTCTGAGCACCAAATCTAGGAGATGGTGCGTCATTTTTATGATTGAATGTAAAATTCAGGTTTTAATGATTGTGAAATGAATTTTTCTAATTTCATATTTTCAAATGGTTCCTTATTTCATGGGCGCCATCTTTGCCATAAAGCTGCGCATCTGGAGCGAAGTGCACAGTTTATATGGTGCACTGAATTTATGGCACCAGAGAAGAAGTCAAATCTCCATCCACGACATGAGAAGAAAGCTCACTATGCACGTAGCTACTCATGCGCTCAGTCTCATCTTTACGCCCATTAAACAATTAACGATGTCACGCTTTATTTAGACACCCAGTGGGAACAATCCTTCTCCTCTGCTGATCCGGACATTTAGCTTCGCACAACGTCCACAGTAATAAAACTCACCAGCATTCTGTGGCACAGAGCTCATTCTTCCCTGTTTTTTGCCACATTTTGTAGGAGACGGCTAAAAAGCTTAACCATTTATTTTCTTGTGGGTAAATGACTGAGCTAAAAACGTGTACATTTCACAGTCTTAAACGAAGCGTTCATGATTGAAGATTGTGTACTGCTTCTTTGTTTGATGTCCGGTAGTTCAAATGTTTTTTTGTAATGAACACAAAACACAAGAAATAACGGTACTTTTTAATATTGTTCTGTAAGACAATGTGTGTCTTATAAGACTTTTGCTATAAGACAAGTGTGTCTTATAAGACTGTATGCTATAAGACAGTTTTGAAAAAAGATTTTAGTTGTTTGCGGAAGCTTTACGTATTTTGTTCAACAGTTTCATCCACAGCGGGTTTTACCGATTTGTTATTAGCACAATGAGCTCTATAAAGTGCCATATGAGCTACACAGTGATGTCACTATGCTGAACTTGATGGTGCTCGCGTCTGAGCACCAAATCTAGGAGATGGTGCGTCATTTTTATGATTGAATGTAAAATTCAGGTTTTAATGATTGTGAAATGAATTTTTCTAATTTCATATTTTCAAATGGTTCCTTATTTCATGGGCGCCATCTTTGCCATAAAGCTGCGCATCTGGAGCGAAGTGCACAGTTTATATGGTGCACTGAATTTATGGCACCAGAGAAGAAGTCAAATCTCCATCCACGACATGAGAAGAAAGCTCACTATGCACGTAGCTACTCATGCGCTCAGTCTCATCTTTACGCCCATTAAACAATTAACGATGTCACGCTTTATTTAGACACCCAGTGGGAACAATCCTTCTCCTCTGCTGATCCGGACATTTAGCTTCGCACAACGTCCACAGTAATAAAACTCACCAGCATTCTGTGGCACAGAGCTCATTCTTCCCTGTTTTTTGCCACATTTTGTAGGAGACGGCTAAAAAGCTTAACCATTTATTTTCTTGTGGGTAAATGACTGAGCTAAAAACGTGTACATTTCACAGTCTTAAACGAAGCGTTCATGATTGAAGATTGTGTACTGCTTCTTTGTTTGATGTCCGGTAGTTCAAATGTTTTTTTGTAATGAACACAAAACACAAGAAATAACGGTACTTTTTAATATTGTTCTGTAAGACAATGTGTGTCTTATAAGACTTTTGCTATAAGACAAGTGTGTCTTATAAGACTGTATGCTATAAGACAGTTTTGAAAAAAGATTTTAGTTGTTTGCGGAAGCTTTACGTATTTTGTTCAACAGTTTCATCCACAGCGGGTTTTACCGATTTGTTATTAGCACAATGAGCTCTATAAAGTGCCATATGTATGCTACAAAGTAGAGTCTCTGTATGCGCTCTATATCTTCAAGTTTTTATATGCAGAAACGCAACAAGCCTTTGGTCAGAAATCTATGCGACACAAATCTTTACCAGTTCTTCTATGTTCTGAACGTTGACTGAAAAATATCTCATGGATGACTTTAAAATATTCTGCTTCCTCAGTTTTTTAGTCACTTCTTAGCCTCTTTACAAATTAATAGTCTACTCCACATGTACTGCAGCTTTGGCAAAACGGCTATCATACATTGCCTCACGTTTTAAAATAATTTCTTGCTGATGAGTATTATTATCAGAGATGGCACCTTTCACATTTAATCCATTTCTGACACAGTTATCATCACGTGAAGAGGCTGGTATGTCTCTCACAGGAGTCAAGGAAAATCCTAACACGTTTATCCCATTCTCTAATACGATGATGGCTGCAGGAAGTTCAGAATGTGATGAGCTGGAGACAGCCCTATAGAAAATTAATACGGCTTTTATAACTGTTGAATCTAAAACACACAAAAACTGCCCTGTGAAACTAGCTGCTGCAGACCACGCATAAACGTCTTTACACTGAAAGGTATAAAGAGACAATTATTAAGTTGAACTTGCATGTTTTGGGTGTCATCATAACCATTATCAGAATACCTGTTGCTTTATTGTTATAGCTTTCTTATGTGTATAATATACTTGAAGTAAGTAATGTTGAAAACGAGTGACAGTGTGAGAGTTGACAGATGTCACACCTACATGATAGGGCAATTCTTCGTCATTTAAGAGTAAAAGTGATTATTAGATTCTCTAATTTCTGACAGTTCTTAACATGGCCTGTGATCGTCAGGTTCCCTAGCTTCTGTTTTCTGACGGCACGTCCAGTGATTATAAGGTTCCCTAGCTTCTGTTTTCTGACGGCACGTCCAGTGATTATAAGGTTCCCTAGCTTCTGTTTTCTGACGGCACGTCCACTGATTATAAGGTTCCCTAGCTTCTGTTTTCTGACGGCACGTCCAGTGATTATAAGGTTTCCTAACTTCTGTTTTCTGATGGCACGTCCAGTGATTATAAGGTTTCCTAACTTCTGTTTTCTGACGGCACGTCCACTGATTATAAGGTTCCCTAGCTTCTGTTTTCTGACGGCACGTCCACTGATTATAAGGTTCCCTAGCTTCTGTTTTCTGATGGCACGTCCAGTGATTATAAGGTTTCCTAACTTCTGTTTTCTGATGGCACGTCCATTGATTATAAGGTTCCCTAGCTTCTGTTTTCTGACGGCACGTCCATTGATTATAAGGTTTCCTAACTTCTGTTTTCTGACGGCACGTCCACTGATTATAAGGTTCCCTAGCTTCTGTTTTCTGATGGCACGTCCAGTGATTATAAGGTTTCCTAACTTCTGTTTTCTGACGGCACGTCCACTGATTATAAGGTTCCCTAGCTTCTGTTTTCTGACGGCACGTCCAATGATTATAAGGTTTCCTAACTTCTGTTTTTTTTTAAGATGACACGTCCATTGATTATAAGGTTTCCTAACTTCTGTTTTCTGACGGCACGTCCACTGATTATAAGGTTTCCTAACTTCTGTTTTTTTTTTTAAAGATGACACGTCCATTGATTATAAGGTTTCCTAACTTCTGTTTTCTGATGGCACGTCCAGTGATTATAAGGTTTCCTAACTTCTGTTTTCTGACGGCACGTCCACTGATTATAAGGTTCCCTAGCTTCTGTTTTCTGACGGCACGTCCACTGATTATAAGGTTCCCTAACTTCTGTCTTCTGATGACATGTCCAGTGATTATAGGGTTCTTTAATTCTGTCTTCTCATGACATATCCACTGATTATAAGGTTCTTAACTTCTGTCTTCTGATGACATATCCAATGATTATAAGGTTCTTAACTTCTGTCTTCTGATGACATATCCAATGATTATAAGGTTCTTAACTTCTGTCTTCTGATGACATGTCACAGAAGTATAACTACTTTTCGCATGGATGTAATTAGTTTTCAACGATCTGTAACTTCTCTCTTCACTTCATTTTTTACTTTCCTGACGACTAATGTTGAATGTTACAACTTTACATACACACACTCGCGCACGTGCGTGCGTGCATCCGTGCGTGCGTGTGTGTTTGTGTGTCTTTAGTACTTAAAAAGTGTACACCATATGGAAAAACATGACATAAGCTAATTCGACCTTGACTGAGTTTTGAACCTGAAACCCTGATGCTAGTAGATAAAACACAGCAAAACAAAGTCCTAAAAAAAAATAAGGGTAATAGAAGGCAGTGTACTGTTTGAGCAGGCTACGGTATGAAGAGCCAGCCACTACAGAAAGAAGCGGGGGAGGATAGCAAGGACTAGAATGGTAGGTTAACACTCACTTGGGACGTGGAGGGACAGAAAAATAGTAAGAAGATAACGAATTAACTTTTCCACCCCGAGACACCCATGGGAGTCTCTCGTTATTTCACTCTGTGCAGTACAGCGCTGCACTACAACATAACAATATTTAACACAAGATAAATTCTAAGTGTGCTATGGTTATAAATTCTATGTTTGCGATGGTTATAAATTCTAATTTTCATGTGGTTATAAATTCTAATTTTGCTACGGTTATAGATTCTAATTTTGCTATGGTTCCACTAAATGACAGATGGTGATATTGATGACGTGTCTAATCACTTAATACAACCAAAGGAATCCTTTTAGCTAGTGAATGACTACTTTGGTTTACTGAGAGATCGTCGAGTACTTTCTAGTTCAGGTCATGGAAATCGATTTAGAGCTGTCAGTCAGAGCTGCTACAGGCACTACAGCCAGTCTTGTACAGTAAATCACGTTGTGTTTAGATTGTTGTCCTTTTTTATATATATTGTGGAAAAATATTTGTTGTCAACGGCGACAATTGTTCAGTCGAAAGTGAAATGCCTTCTCAAGTCAAGAATGTTAGATATCTGGTATGGGTAACTTCCAGTTAATCTCTAGTCTAATTACAGTCAGCTCAGCTGTTAAAAGTGAATGGATACTCCTTGATCTAGTGTTGGTGAAAACTGCTTCTAAAAGCTCAGATTATCTGCATGTATGGCGAGTCACACTGTACATATGATTGTCAGAACAAACAGCATAAACAGAATATGAGGCCAAGATCAGTATCACTACCATGGAACGATGCTCCTCTGTAGCAACTTTTTTTCTAGCAGAATGCCGTGTTTATTGTTTCAGTTTATTCTAAATCTTTATCCATCAAGTGAGTATAATAATCCTCAAACGACCAATCTTCGAACTTTGTCGTCGAGTTTTCCTACATTTAGACGTATCTACTTTTGAAGCGATTCACTATTACGACGCTTTGTTATCTTACACACTTGCCTCGCTCTTAAGGGGATTTTCGGTGGTGACGTGCGTATCAGCGGACTCCGAGATTTGTGGAGTGAGTCGACCAGGACCATTGAGTACTTGCTTTTGATCAAAGAAGGTTTCTCCCGTTGGTAGAATCTGCCACAGACAAAGATCTGGTGAGCATTGCTGAAATAACAAGAAGGATCTGATAAACTACGTTTGTTGACTTGTTACAGCAGTAGCATGTTAGGAGGACTGACCCCAGTTTTGAAGGAAGTTCTACACTGGGTCACATACCACTAAACTGATTAGCAGGCCACGGAGAAATCTTGGTGAAAGAAAAGTTTCAGTTAATGCTACACCGTTGCCTGATTCTTAGAATTTATTGGAAAGTTCGGCAGTAGCTACAGAACCATAGTTTTCAACAGCGAGTAGATCTTCTATACAGCAGCCGTCAACATCAAGGCAGAACATTCCATCATCAAGGACAATACGATTCGTTTAAAGATTCCGCAGAATCTCCACTTTATCCTTTAGTCTTTCTTCCATAAATACTTCTTATAAAATGTTCATCCACAAGTAGACAAAAGAAAATATTTGAAAAATTAGCAACAGAACAGTCAGTGCTTCATTATTTTAAGTTTTTTTTTCTTTTACTTCCTCGTCATTCTTTAGATGTAGAAATATTAGCACATAACAGTGCAAATATCTTTGCAGGCTTTTGTATTCATTACAAAGTGACAAAAGGATACATATCCAGCCGATGTTCACTTTATCACCGTCGTATGGCGCCGAAAATGTAGCCAATTAGTTTGTATAAACAGAGAGGTCGCGTACAGGGAGAGACAATTACAGTGATATATAGGCCAGAGGTATGCTAATGTATTTTATTAGTTAAGTAGTCGCCCTTTAGTGCGGGCGTGTGTACAATGTGCGTGTGTATGCGTGCGTGGTGGGTGGTGGTGGGTGGTCTTTTCGCAACAAGATCCAGTACTGTGAATTTTCTGAGCACCATATTTCATCCTTTAATAAAAACAAGTCACTATATCAGACTTAATCTGTCCTACTATATCAGACTTAATCTGTCCTACTATATCAGACTTACTCTGTCCTACTATATCAGACTTACTATGTCCTACTATATCAGACTTACTATGTCCTACTATATCAGACTTACTATGTCCTACTATATCAGACTTACTATGTCCTACTATATCAGACTTAATCTGTCCTACTATATCAGACTTACTATGTCCTACTATATCAGACTTACTATGTCCTACTATATCAGACTTACTATGTCCTACTATATCAGACTTACTATGTCCTACTATATCAGACTTACTATGTCCTACTATATCAGACTTACTATGTCCTACTATATCAGACTTAATCTGTCCTACTATATCAGACTTAATCTGTCCTACTATATCAGACTTACTATGTCCTACTATATCAGACTTACTATGTCCTACTATATCAGACTTAATCTGTCCTACTATATCAGACTTACTATGTCCTACTATATCAGACTTAATCTGTCCTACTATATCAGACTTAATCTGTCCTACTATATCAGACTTAATCTGTCCTACTATATCAGACTTACTATGTCCTACTATATCAGACTTACTATGTCCTACTATATCAGACTTACTATGTCCTACTATATCAGACTTAATCTGTCCTACTATATCAGACTTACTATGTCCTACTATATCAGACTTACTATGTCCTACTATATCAGACTTAATCTGTCCTACTATATCAGACTTAATCTGTCCTACTATATCAGACTTACTATGTCCTACTATATCAGACTTACTATGTCCTACTATATCAGACTTAATCTGTCCTACTATATCAGACTTACTATGTCCTACTATATCAGACTTAATCTGTCCTACTATATCAGACTTAATCTGTCCTACTATATCAGACTTACTATGTCCTACTATATCAGACTTACTATGTCCTACTATATCAGACTTACTATGTCCTACTATATCAGACTTAATCTGTCCTACTATATCAGACTTACTATGTCCTACTATATCAGACTTAATCTGTCCTACTATGTCAGACTTATTCTGTCCTACTATATCAGACTTACTATGTCCTACTATATCAGACTTACTATGTCCTACTATATCAGACTTAATCTGTCCTACTATATCAGACTTACTATGTCCTACTATATCAGACTTAATCTGTCCTACTATATCAGACTTAATCTGTCCTACTATATCAGACTTAATCTGTCCTACTATATCAGACTTACTATGTCCTACTATATCAGACTTACTATGTCCTACTATATCAGACTTACTATGTCCTACTATATCAGACTTAATCTGTCCTACTATATCAGACTTACTATGTCCTACTATATCAGACTTACTATGTCCTACTATATCAGACTTAATCTGTCCTACTATATCAGACTTAATCTGTCCTACTATATCAGACTTACTATGTCCTACTATATCAGACTTACTATGTCCTACTATATCAGACTTAATCTGTCCTACTATATCAGACTTACTATGTCCTACTATATCAGACTTAATCTGTCCTACTATATCAGACTTAATCTGTCCTACTATATCAGACTTACTATGTCCTACTATATCAGACTTACTATGTCCTACTATATCAGACTTACTATGTCCTACTATATCAGACTTAATCTGTCCTACTATATCAGACTTACTATGTCCTACTATATCAGACTTAATCTGTCCTACTATGTCAGACTTATTCTGTCCTACTATATCAGACTTACTCTGCCCTATTGTATCAGACTTAATCTGTCCTACTATATCAGACTTACTCTGCCCTATTGTATCAGACTTAATCTGTCCTACTATATCAGACTTACTCTGCCCTATTGTATCAGACTTAATCTGTCCTACTATATCATACTTAATCTGTCCTACTACATCAGACTTACTCTGTCCTATTAAATCAGACGTATTCTGCCCTATTATATCAGACTTACTCTGCCCCACTATATTAGACTTATTATTACTCTGCCCTACTATGTCACAACGTCCTACTTGACTGAAAAAAAGATTTGTTTAAGCTCTTGACATGTCCTGAGAAGACTTAAACTACATACCCTGATGGTCACTGAAAAACTCAACTGGAAAAAAAAGTAAAGGGAAACGAGAGAGCTGGATGATGAAATAGCGCAGGAAAAGAAAGCAAAGAGACTTGATAATGTCAAGGGCTGCAGAAAAAGAAAGGAAAGAGATTTGATGATGTCAAAGGCTGCAGAAACTGGAGAAATGTGAAGGCTAGTCCACGCACGGAATTATGCATATCTATACGGGGCGGGAGGGAGGCGGGGTAAGTTGACTGAATGACTTAGAGATAAACAAACTTTAGTAACAACCAAAGACACTGTAGTAAGAGATAAACAAACTTTAGTAACAACCAAAGACACTGTAGTAAGAGATAAACAAACTTTAGTAACAACCAAAGACACTGTAGTAAGAGATAAACAAACTTTAGTAACAACCAAAGACACTGTAGTAAGAGATAAACAAACTTTAGTAACAACCAAAGACACTGTAGTAAGAGATAAACTTTAGTAACAACCAAAGACACTGTAGTAAGAGATAAACAAACTTTAGTAACAACCAAAGACACTGTAGTAAGAGATAAACAGACTTTAGTAACAACCAAAGACACTGTAGTAAGAGATAAACAAACTTTAGTAACATCCAAAGACACTGTAGTAAGAGATAAACAAGCTTTAGTAACAACCAAAGACACTGTAGTAAGGACCGAAGAAACGTCACTCATGTAATTCCTAACACAAGACAAAGAAAAAACAAACAACATCATCACACTATTTGCTGCTTATACTCCAGTCATTCATAATCTATTTTACTTTTATATTTCTAGGATTCAAAGCCTATTTTACTAGTACTTTTACATTAAAAGGATTTACAGTCTATTTTACTCTTACACTCATAGGATTCACAGCACATTTTACTCTTTCACTCCTAGGATTCACAGCATATTTTACTCCTTCGCTCCTAGGATTCACAGCACATTTTACTATTTCCCTCCTAGGATTCACAGCACATTTTACTCTTACACTCCTAGGATTCATAGCACATTTTACTATTTCCCTCCTAGGATTCACAGCACATTTTACTATTTCACTCCTAGGATTCACAGTACATTTTACTATTTCCCTCCTAGGATTCACAGCACATTTTACTCTTACACTCCTAGGATTCACAGCACATTTTACTCTTTTACTCCTAGGATTCACAGCATATTTTACTATTTCACTCCTAGGATTCACAGCACATTTTACTCTTACACTCCTAGGATTCACAGCACATTTTACTCTTTCACTCTAGGATTCATAGTACATTTTACTATTTCACTCCTAGGATTCACAGCATATTTTACTATTTCCCTCCTAGGATTCACAGCACATTTTACTCTTACACTCCTAGGATTCACAGCACATTTTACTCTTACACTCCTAGGATTCACAGCACATTTTACTCTTACACTCCTAGGATTCACAGCACATTTTACTCTTACACTCCTAGGATTGACAGTACATTTTACTCTTACACTCCTAGGATTCACAGCACATTTTACTTTTTCAGTCCTAGAATTCACAATCCATTTTACTCTTACCGTAAAAGTCATAAACCAGTCGGTTGCGACAGACGACAGTAAAGTATGTGTTGTCATGATGTAAGACACCTGTCATGGCGAAACTTTAAAGAGATAAACAGACAGATCCTGAATTTAATTCCATTGCCATGCCGCCTGACGTAGGCGATCATTTCTCTCCACAATTCCCTGTCTTTAGACTTGATTATGAGATCCGCCGGTGACTTTCTTCCTAGCCACACTGACAGCCCATCCAGTAACTTCTCTCTTTGTCTTCCTCTGTCTCTTCTTTCCTCAATTTTTCCAGTTGCCACAATGTGTTCCAATTTTCCTCTTCTCAGAAAATGTCCTATAAATCTCGCTTGTCTGCCTCTGATCTTTGCTATAATTTGCTTTTTAACTCCAGCCTCTCTTAAGACTTCTTCATTGGTTTTCTTGACTGTCCATGGTACCTTCAACATCCTTCTTATAAACCACACCTCCATGGCCTCCATTTCTCGCTGTACTCTCTTATTCATAGACCATGCTTCACACCCATATAATAAAATTGGCTCTATGTAAACTTTTAAGTACTCGGAATCTTGTTTCCATTGATACGGATCTGTTGCACAAGATGTGTCTCATTGTCTGGAATGCTGATTTGGCATGAGCACGTCTGCTTTTTATTTCGCTGTGACATTTTCCATCAGTTGTTATAATCGTTCCTAAATACTTGAATCTATCAACTTCTTTCAGATTTGTGCCATCGATGGTAATGCTACATTTTGGCGGTACTCTTTTCTTTGAGATGACCATCACTTCAGTCTTCTTTTTTGTTCAGGCTGAGACCTTTATTTTTACTTTCACGACCCATGATGTCCCGAAGAGCCTGTAGCTCACCTTCACTTTTAGCAATCAGAACTGTGTTCTCTGCATATCTTAAGTTGTTAAGGTTGTACCCGCCTATTGATATTCCTGGCATGTTCTCTATATTTCTAATTATGTTTTCGCTGTACAAGGAGAAGAGGTCAGGAGATAAAACACATCCTTGTCTCACTCCCAATAGTATGTCTTGGAATGCTCCTATTGGTTCTCAACCTTCATTGCTGCTGATTGCTGCCAGTATATGTTTTTGATAAGTTTCAGATCTTTCCCATCTATGTTGATGTCTTCCAGCATTCTTATAATTTCTGTGTGTCTCATTTTATCGAATGCTTTACAGTAGTCTATGAAGCATAAGTCTTTACTTCTATTGATCTCTCCATCAATGTACTTATATATATATATATATATATATATATATATATATATATATATATATATATATATATGAGATTACTTGTACAACAGATCTTACACACTGAAATGTGAAAAATAAGGTAAAAGAAGATACAAGCGTTCAAGGTGATACAGAAGGAGAGAGAAAGAGAGAAAAAGAAAGAAGAGAGAGAGAGAGAGAGGAGAGGAAGAGAGAAAGAGAGAGAGATGGAAATAAAGATACAAAATCTCAAGGAGAGAAAAAGAATGTGGAAAAATAAAAGACAAGTAAGATACAAGATCTCAAGGACGCAGAAACTTACTGAAGACAGACTCCATTTATTGTCAGTATCAGCTTCACGATGAATAACAGTCACTAGAAGTTATAATCCCTAGATTCTCCCAGTATTCAATAGAGGAAACAAAACACAGGCCAGATGCTCCAAAGAACGACAAGCCCCTCTCTGTACTAATTCTTAAAATATATTTGTCTGTCATGAGTACATCAAAGTTCCATAACTCAATACACATTTTTGTAAAACTTGTATAAGATCTGTGGTCTCTTTCTGGCCATATATAATACATAATCTTATCCCATCACCTCTTCCAGATGGAGACACAGATGTAAGATCCAAAAATCATGATTATGTTTATCTATTTAATATTACGTCACGTGAATTTTATTTTTTAATGGTTTTCATTCATTCATTCATTCATTCATTCATTCATTCATTCATTCATTCATTTATTCATCCACTGTGCCACTTGTACCGTTATTTAAAAAAAACAGTTAAATGAACTTAAGCCCAACATGAACGAATCCTTTGCCTGGATCTAAGTAATATTTACATGTTTTTTAATAAACCTCTCTCTCTCTCCCTCCCTCTCTCTCTCTCTCTCTCTCTCCCTCCCTCCCTCTCTCTCTCTCTCTCTCTCTCTCTCTCTCTCTCTCGCCCTAAGAGAAATTACTTTAGGAACCTCGTTCATAATAAATCAGACAGTAAGTCTGTCTGGAAGCAATTAACCTTCTAGCAAACAAGAGAAAACAGTCTGACTTGCAGAGTTAGAATCATGTGCCCGCTTGTGAAGAGTTCAGCAATCACTTCAGAGAAGAAGTCAATATCTTAGAATCTTCACTACCAACCCCTACTTTTGATTTAAGCGAATTAAATAAATTTATAGGTAGCAAATGTGCAAATCTAAAGCAACCCAGTATTCCTTTCATGTCAGTTAGTGAAGTTTATAATTATCTTTCATCTTTAAAGAACAACAACACAGCAGGACTTGATGAAATCAGCAACAAGATATTACGCTACTCAGCCCCAGTAATTACAGATACACTAACATACATTTACAATCAGTGCATTGCACATTGTCATTTTCCTCAGGCTTTTAAAATTGCAGAAATATATCCCCTTTTTAAATCTGGTTCGGAGAAAAATCCCTCAACCTATAGACCAATTTCCATCCTATCGACTTTGTTAAAACCCATAGAAAACACATACAGAAACAACCTTACTTCTTCTTCTTCTTCTTCGTTCGCTTCTACCACCAAGACCGCACTGTGATCCTACTGAGTTTACGCCTGTGGTCCTCTTTAGGTCCCGTGGTCTCCTGTGTGGTCCCCGAAAGGACCACACGATATCCCCGAGAGGACCACAAGAGGTTCAGAGTATCGCAGGGCTTTAGCCTGTATTCTTGGTGGGTCTCTGAAGCGTGATTGCGTGACACCGTGGTTTTCGTTGCACTAGTTTAGTCTAGAGTTGGACTTTCTCACCTGAAGACCTCGACGTGTTTAGGATATCAGTGCATCCCCGTTGGGTGAGAGGTGGTTGCCCATCCAGTCCAGGGTTGGACTTTCTCACCGGAAAAACTCGACGTGATTAGGATACGCAAACATCCCCGCCGGGTGAGAGGTGGTTGCCTATCTAGACTGCCCTGGTCCAGTGTCTCCGACTTCAGCATTTTGCGGTCGTGGCCGCTACCCTTCCTAGTTGTGACCAGGATGGAGCTTTTGTCCAGGAGGACGAATCCTCGCCACTAGTGACTTCCACCCCTGGGTTGAGCTGGTTTAGGCATATTAACCCAGTATGGGCGTATTTGGGACGTGACCGACCTCTAGAGCAGAGGTACTGTGACATGCGTAGCCTTCAAGATTCACCCCTAGTGTGAGCCGGTTTAGGCAAAATTCACCAGTATGGGTGTATATCAGGCGTGACCGACCTCTAGAGCGGAGGTGGCATGACATGTCTAGCCATCAAGTTTCACCCCTGGTGTGTGCCGGTTTAGGCATAGTTCACCAGTGTAGGTGTATTTCGGACGTGGCCGACCTCTAGAGCAGAGGCGCCGTGGTATGTGTAGCTCTCGCAGCGATACTACTGGACATACCGATTAAACTTCACTTTATCCTTTCCACCACCTTTTCACATGGGCGCCGCACAGCAACCTTTATTTCTTTTCCGCATTTCTTCCTTGACCGGGAGGAACTTCACTCCACGCGCGGCATTCGAAGAGTCTTGCCAGCAGTGTCTTAACCTCTGGGACAAGCCGGTTCATGCATTTCACCCGATATGACTGCACTCAGGACGTGGCCGACCTCCAGACCAGAGGTGCCATGATTTGAATGTTTGCTTCACTTTATCATTTCTACCACCTTTTCCGCAGTAGTGCTGCGCGGCAACCCCATTTGCACCTTTCTTCATTGGCCGGGAGGAGCACCGCTCCACGCACGGCAGCTGAAGAATCTCGCCAACAGCGGTAGATGAGCTACCAAACGTGCCACACATCTACCCTAAGTATCTGGTTTTCAGGCGCCAGATATTCGCCCTCGCCCCTTCTCCTGTCAGTTTAAACAGTTCTGCCACGGGAAGGCCAGGAGCTGGACTTGACTGCCAGAGGCTGTTTGAGACGCACACCGTTGGGCAATAACAGTCCTTAGAACCAACAACCTTACACCACATGCAAGAAAATGATTTGATTGTTGACTGTCAGTCAGGTTTTAGGCCGAAACATTCCTGCCACACAGCTCTCACAAAGATGACAGAATGTTGGTTATCTAATATAAACGATGATGAATTATGTGGTGCTGCCTTTTTTACTTAAAAAAAGCATTTGACATGACAGATCATGAAATCCTAGCTAGAAAGCTTGAGACTTATAGATTACACCCTGACTTGACAAAATTTATTACATCTTTTCTTTCCAACAGACAGCAGATAGTTTGCCTCAAAAAGTCAAGTTCATCTGTGGTTGATAATGGCGTTCCACAGGGATCTATTTTCTTGGTCCTCTCCTGTTTACCATCTACATCAATGATCTTCTATTTCATCTCAAAGAATCATCTTGTGACCGCTTTGCTGATGATTGCACAATTTACACAAGTGAAAATGACTGTATAACCTTAAGTTTAACTCTTCAAATTGAAATAAACAGTCTAATTAACTGGAGCAACAACTACAGAATGCTCATAAACACCAGCAAAACAAAATCCATGCTCATTACAACAAGACAGAAATTAACAAATTCACCACCAACAGCACTACAGCTCCATGCTGGAACTTCACAGATACAGAATGTTAGTGAACATAAAACTCTAGGTCTCATGATTGACCACCACCTCATCTGGAATCATCATGTAGTCAATCTAATCAAACTCATTGCACACAAATTTTATCAATTTACTCAAATTAAACACTTTCTTGACATAGACACCAGAAAAATATACTACATATCACAGATACAAACACATTTGGACTAATGTTTCACAGTCTGGGATGGTTGTTCCATGTCAAACATGAAAAGACTTTACTCACTTCAAAAACGAGCAGTAAAGCTTATAGATGACAAACATGCAGCACGTATTACAAAAAAAAAAAAAAAACATCTTATATTCTACCCCTCAAGAAGAGATTTCTTTTCAACACGGCCAAGTTAATTCATAAAATTATATCGCACAATGCTCCACCCTTTTTGTGGTCGTTGTTCAAATCCAACCCAAAACACAGTCAACGCTTAAGCAATTGTATTCTTCCAAAATCAAGGTTTGATATGTTTAAAAAAAGCTTCTCTTACTCAGCTGCCCACCTTTGGAATGCCCTACAAATTCACGTAAAACTTCTAAGTAATATTCGAACTTTAAACTTTGTCAACATCTGTTTGATATGGAGTATATGCCTCCCTAAGCATAGTTTAAAGCATGGCTTGAGTGTTGCAATTTTTTAAATACTGCTTTTCTATAAATTTATTAGTTTTGAATGAATGTAAGAATGAAAGTTTATTTCATGTTGTTGCATAAATCATAGTGTAGAGTGTATGGACATGAGATACATTTATTATTTATTTATGTAATCATTTAATGTGTCTTCATGATTATTATGCTCATTAAAAAGTGTTGAATGACTGTGACGAGTGAAAGCTGTGTGATGAAGGGCAGAATGTTAGACGGGCCTGCGTGCCCAATTCTTAACCCTTTGAAAATAAATTACTTTCGCTCGTTCTCTCTCTCTCTCTCTCTCTCTCTCTCTTGATACTCCTTCCTACAACTACAAACTTTCCCAATATCTATTTGATGTCGACTACATGCCTCCATGAATTATAAAACTTAAAAGTTATCTTAAACTGCTCTTACAGACACCGAATACAATTAATTGTTTTCTGAATAGTCCCGAAAATTTTGTTTAGTAGATAGTCATTTATAATGTATGTAGTTACTTCTGTACTGAGTGAATGTTTAAGAGCGAAACGTAAATGTTATATTTTATTTTATGTCTCTCAGCTTCAATGTTAATTATGTTTGTTATATGAACAGCATATTTGTAGAATGTCTGGAATAGAGTGAAAGATGTATGATAAAGGGCAGAATGTCAGACGGGCCTGCGTGCCAATTATTAACCCTTTTGAAATAAAGATCAATCTCTCTTTCTCTCTCTCTCTCTCTCTCTCTCTCTCTCTCTGATCCATGACAGTCGGGCTTTGGTCGTCACTGATTTCCACAACCATCTATCCTCTGCTCTTTCTATAAGATGAGTTTTGAATGGTGCTCTGTGCCACACTTTTAGTCCTTCCTTTGTCTTTCTGTCCCTTTATCTCTCAAGTTTTCCTATTGTCATTACGTGCTCCAGTTTGCTTCTTTTTAAAACATGTCCAACAAATCTGGACTGCCGTGTCTGAATTTTGCCATGATCTTTTGCTTAGCCTCGCTTAGAACCTCTTCATTTGTTTCCTTGGCTGTCCATGGCATTCTCGTCATTTTTCTTATGAACTACACCTCCGCCGCTTCCAGTAGATTTTGAGTACTCTTTGTTGTCGTCCGTGCTAAAATAAACCACTAGTGTCGGAAATTCCGGACATTTTAAAGTAAAATTTTGAGATGCTGTTCATCCAGTGTAGGCAGTATCTGGGATTTTATAAGTGCACAGTTTACAGTTACACGCTGTAACCCATACTTGTTGTTGAAGCAACTTTGTTCAGCTGCTCTGAGACCAAATGAAATGCTTTTATGAGAAGTAATGAAGATAGTACTACTCTTTAAGACAGATAACTAAGACAGTAAACTGCTGCCTGTCTCTTTAAATCCTGAACCAAACGCAAGAAGATAACCCCCCCCCCCCCAAAGTCTCAGAGATGTCCACATAATTGGAACAACGTTGGTCCTAATCTCTCATTGTCATCTCTTCTCTCATGTATAAACTCTACTGTGTGGTGTATGTGCTTTAAAGAAGGGAGGGACTAGCAGCCATGATTTTAAAGAAAGCAGAAACAAAACAACAAGTAACTCAAACAGAAAAGCATTAGCAGTGAACAAACAAGAAAAAGTATAGCTGTACGATGTGAACACTTGGAGGAGCGTAAACCTGTATACCTTCACATAAAAATCGCATTTCCATCTTCTAAACTTGCATTCTAAAGATAAGCCATACCTAGTGTTAATACAGTCCAACAGTAACTAGTGATTTAAGAGATAATTCTTCTGTTTCATCATTTTGGAATATATGTTTCTTATTTGTTCTTCTCTTGCACAAACGTCTTCTCCGTTTCAAGCTCCAACATATGCCTTCCTCTTCTTTATAGCGATAATTTTTAAAAAGTTTCCTCCTATTCTCAGTTTTTTATATGTGTAAGATATGTCTCTTATTTTATGCTTTATCATTAAAAAAAAGAATCACTATCTTATGAATCAAATGTTTCTTTACTTCTCCATCTTCAAAAAAGAAGACAAAAAACTGCCAAGACCTTCAGTCATGAGATAAGTTTCCGTAAACATTTACCGACTCTTGATTGCTTCCAGATTTCTGGTGTCAGTTTATCCCTATCTCGATCTCTTTGGCTGCTGTGCGTACCTGAACTGACAAATCTGCCAATTTGTTGACTGAGCTGATGCATAAATGTTGGCCTTTCTGACTGTGTGAGTCCAACATCTCACAGATTTATTATCCAGCGTCGGCTGTGGGGACAAGATAAAAATAATCTGTCTGCTTCTGTGATTATTGGCACACGTGATGTGGAATTGTAACGGCGTGTACGCTGTCCTCTAGGGCAGTTTCTCCACATTTTTTATACCAAAGCTAGCACTTTTCAAACTACTACATACAAGATGTACCAGATTTGCCAAGCAAGGCCAAGAGCCCTTAACTGGATTTTTTGCTAAATAGATAGCATTTAATACTAAATTGACAACCCAGCATTAGACCACCTCTGAGTACAAGTACAAGTGTGTAGATAAGGGTGCTAGCACAAGTGTGTGGGTAGACTGAAGGGTGCTAGCACAAGTGTGTGGGTAGACTGAAGGGTGCTAGCACAAGTGTGTGGGTAGACTGAAGGGTGCTAGTACAAGTGTGTGGGTAGACTGAAGGGTGCTAGCACAAGTGTGTGGGTAGACTGAAGGGTGCTAGCACAAGTGTGTGGGTAGACTGAAGGGTGCTAGCACAAGTGTGTGGGTAGACTGAAGGGTGCTAGTACAAGTGTGTGGGTAGACTGAAGGGTGCTAGCACAAGTGTGTGGGTAGACTGAAGGGTGCTAGTACAAGTGTGTGGGTAGACTGAAGGGTGCTAGTACAAGTGTGTGGGTAGACTGAACGGTGCTAGCACAAGTGTGTGGGTAGACTGAACGGTGCTAGCACAAGTGCGTGGGTAGACTGAAAGCTGATAATACCAGTGTGTGGGTATGCTGAAAGTTGATAGTACCAGTGTGTGGGACTGAATGGCGTTAGTATCAGTGTGTGGGTAGACTGAAGGATGCATTTACTTGCGTGTAGGTAAATTGTAGTGCGCTTGTTCTAATGTGTCGTTGGATTGAAGGGCGCTAGTACCAGTGTGTCGACAGATTGAAGGGCGCTAGTACCAGTGTGTCGACAGATTGGAGGGCGCTAGTACCGGTGTCAACAGACTGGAAGGCGCTAGTACTGGTATGTCAACAGATTGGAGGGCGCTAATACCGGTATGTCAACAGACTGGAAGGCGCTAGTACTGGTATGTCAACAGATTGGAGGGCGCTAATACCGGTGTCAACAGACTGGAAGGCGCTAGTACTGGTATGTCAACAGATTGGAGGGCGCTAATACCGGTGTCAACAGACTGGAAGGCGCTAGTACTGGTATGTCAACAGATTGGAGGGCGCTAATACCGGTGTCAACAGACTGGAAGGCGCTAGTACCGGTATGTCAACAGACTGGAAGGCGCTAGTACCGGTATGTCAACAGACTGGAAGGCGCTAGTACTGGTATGTCAACAGATTGGAGGGCGCTAATACCGGTGTCAACAGATTGGAGGGCGCTAGTACCGGTGTGTCGACAAACGGGAGGGCTCTAGCAGCAGGGCACAAACCTATAATCTTAGTCCGTAGAAGATAGGACACGATGTAAGTATTTGTTCGGAACCCCATCACTTAATGTGCTCACAAGAAAATACCTATAATTTAACACAAAGAAATCTGAATAATAATTTCAAATCATCATCATCATCATGTGCCGTGCCGACTGGCGTTGGCTATTATGCTTCTCCAGAGTACGCGATCCTTCATGTATGCCATCAGCTCAGTTGGTGATCTCCTCTCACACCATCCCGTCAGACTGTCCAGTATCATTTCTCTTGGTCTTCCTCTTGATCTTCTTCCTTCTATTTTTCCTGTTGTTACAATATTTTCAATGCCCCCTCTTCTCATTGCATGTCCTATGAAAGTACATTGTCTCTCTCTTATCTTTTTGACAAGGTTTTTTGTCTCTCCAGCTCTTCTCATACATTCTTCATTAGTTATTTTTGCTGTCCAGGGGATTCGCAACATTCTTCTAATAAACCACATTTCTGCTGCTTCCAATGATTTTTGTGCAGACCTGCCTATTGTCCATGATTCACTTCCATATAACAAGATAGGTTCAATATAGCATTTTAGGACTCGTTTTCTAACATTCATTGATAAGGATGTGTTGCATAATATGTTTCTCATTCTCTGAAATGCAGTCTTTGCTTGGCCTATTCTGTTCCTAATTTGTGTTCTGCATTTCCCATCTGAAGTTATTACTGCTCCAAGGTATTTGAATTTCTGCACCTGTTTTAGAACAGTTCCGTTTAATTTAATACTGCATGCTGGTGGATTCTGTTTCTTAGATATAACCATAGTCTCTGTCTTTTTGATGTTCAAAGTAAGGCCTTTCTGTTCACTTTCTTTGGCGACTTTATTCAAGAGATTTTGCAGGTCTTGTTGGTTCTCAGCTATCAGTACTGTGTCGTCAGCATACCGAAGGTTGTTAATATTGTATCCTCCAATTTTTATGCCTGGTTCTGTGATGATTGTTCTTAGAATATTCTCGCTATACAGAGAAAAAAGGTCTGGAGATAGTACACATCCTTGTCGCACCCCTTGTTTTATAGGTTGATATTTTCCAATTCTATTTTCAACTCGAACTGCTGCTTCTTGCTGCCAGTATAGATGTTTTACAATCCTCAGGTCTTTGCCGTCTATATTGATGTCTTCAAGCATTTTAATAATTTCATTATGTTTCACCTTGTCAAATGCCTTGGTGTAATCAATGAAGCATAAGTAGAGATCTTTCTGTACTTCTAAAGCTCTTTCTGTTAGTGTTCGTAAAGCATAAATGGCATTGTGTGTTCCCTTTCCTTCAACAAATCCAAACTGTTCATCTGCTATTTCCATTTTTATCTTTTTCCTTGTTCTTCTCATAATTATTCTCAGAAGTAGCTTCGTTATCTTTATTGTATACACTACGAATGTATGTGAAATGCCGATAAAGAACAGAATAACACAGGCTAAAAATGTTTCAAAGAATGAAAAAATATTTGATGTAATCAATCACTAGCACTGAAAGTGAGGAAAAGGCCGCCACAGTGTTATACTGAAGCAATCTTGCTTTATGGATGTGAAACATGGACATTCACCAGGGAAGTACAGCGCCGCCTGGAGGTCACAGAAATGTGGTTCCTTAGAAGAATGCTAAAGATACCATGGACAGCGAAGAGATCAGACGAAGAAGTTCTCAAAGAGGCAGAAGAAGAGAGAAGCAATAACAAAATTCATGAAGAGGCAATCCAGATACATAGGACACGTCAAGAAAGCAGATACACAAGACACGTCATGAGAGCAGATACATAGGACACGTCATGAGAGCAGATACATAGGACATGTCATGAGAGCAGATACATATGACACGTCATGAGAGCAGATACATAGGACACGTCATGAGAGCAGATGGACTGGAATATTTGATAACAACAGGGATGATAGTGAGAAAAAAGAGACGGAGACAGACAAAGAGAGAAGATGATAGACGGAGACAGACAAAGAGAGAAGATGATAGATGGAGACAGACAAAGAGAGAAGATGATAGATGGAGACAGACAAAGAAGATGATAGATGGAGACAGACAAAGAGAGAAGATGATAGACGGAGACAGACAAAGAGAGAAGATGATAGACGGAGACAGACAAAGAGAGAAGATGATAGATGGAGACAGACAAAGAGAAAGATGATAGATGGAGACAGACAAAGAGAGAAGATGATAGATGGAGACAGACAAAGAGAGAAGATGATAAACGCAGACAGACAAAGAGAGAAGATGATAGACGGAGAAAGAACACCGGGTCCAGCTCATAATTAACACCCGGAATAGAGAATTGTGGGAAAGCGTAATCGCCAACAAAGATGGACATAGATGGGTCACATACTACGAATGTGAAGAACAAGACGCCCCTAACTTCCTTGACTTGGACACCTCAAGGGAAAGAAAAAGGACCATGAAGACGCACAATACAGAAACAACGGAAGCGGGAAAGACATGATTTGAGGTATACCGACTTGCTCAAGACGGGATTGGCTGGAGAGCGTTTGTTGATGCTATTCTCCATTGGGAGTACAGATGGCTGATGATGATAATGATGATCGCCAACATCTGTCGGCATGGCACTGGACAGACAGATTCACTGACAAGCACTTTGGCAAAACGACACAATGACCCAGGAATTACAGGACATCTTATATCCTTCCCGTCCCGTTAAACGTCACATAGAGCTCGCAAGGTAATTCGCCAATTTTTCCTGTCTTCGGCGAGCCTTTCAACCTCATCAAGGGATTTTATGCCCACTAATGTGGCCTCTCTTAACAATTTCCTCTTTAGAGTTTCACGTGGTCAACCTCTTTTTCTTTGGCCTGTTGTGTTCCACTTTATAACTTGTTTTGGGATTCTCTGTTTCTTCTAGTCACATGACTGACAAATGTCCATCTCCTTTTTCTAATCACCCACGAGACTGGTTGTTGTTCAGTCATCTGTCTTATCTCTGCGTTGTTCTCGAATTCGTTCCACTTTATGCCGATTATTTCCTTACACATTTGTTTTCAAAAGAGTCTAATTTGTTGCCTATTTCTTTAGTTGTTTTCCATGTTTCGCATGCATAAATGAGAGTGGATACTACATTTGAACTGAATTAGCCTTAACTTGGTTTTTGTGCTTATAACTTTTGAATGCCATATGTTCTCAAGATTCCTGAACGTCAATGCTGGTTTTGCAATCCTAATTCTAACTTCCTTTCTTTGTCTATGTAACTGCCAAGGTATGCAAACTAATTCGACTTCTTCAACAGCTGTCCCTTCTATGTATATTTTTTTCCTGTTTGATTAATAGGAAGTTTCATTATTTTTGTTTTTTCCTTGTTCGTTTCAAGTCCTATTTTGCTAGTCAGTGAAGACAGAGTATCTGTTTTTTTTTTCTAGCATCGAGTTCACATTGTCACTGCTAAGAGCTACGTCATCGGCAAAATCAAGATCTGTTAGTTGGGTCCTATGTGCCCAATCAATACCTGTATTATCTGTGCAATATTTTTTTCATTATGAAGTCTATGGCAATTCCAAAAAGCAAAGGAGATATTATGCATCTTTTTTATCATGCCTGTTTCAATCTGGAACCATTGGCTCATTCTTTCTTCTGTGTTGACTATGTGAACGATCACGCGATGTTTAAGGGTGTGTGCGACCTTGGGCGGAGCGTCATCGTTCACGTGATCAGAGTGCGGAAGGATCTATAAATATCGAGGAAAGCGTTGGTGGGGAATTTAGCTTAAGGCATGGCGGGGCGAGGTCCACTTTGTTTGTCATTATGAATACTTATCCCGAGCCGACCTCATAGTGTGATCATGTCTTCTTTATTATTCTGTGATGTGGATTTATGTAGTTCACGTATTGATTTGGAGATTCTGTATGATTCATGGTGATTATCGGTTTATTGGATGGGCACATGTCTGATTCTATCATATGCCCTAACTCGTATGGATATTCTATATGCTGTTATGTGTTATGAGGAGACATGTGTCACAGCAGCGACAGTTGTGTGATTTCAGTGCATTAGCACATATTTTGGAATTTGTAGAGAATTAGGGAGCTGGGCCATGGCTGTGGCAGCTGCATGGAGAAGTGCATTAGCACATATATTATGATTCGTGGATATTTGAAGTAGTGCATTGGCATATATATTATGATTATGATTCGTGAATATATGAAGAAGTGCATTATCATATATATATATATATATATATATATATATATATATATATATATATATATATATATATATATATAGATTCGTGGATACATGAAGAAGTGCATTAGCGCATATATTATAATTCGTGGATATATAAAGAACTGCATTGGCGCATAGTGATTCGTGGAGATATAGAGGTGTACTGTGGCAACAGGGCTCCTTGGATATAAGTGCGAAGGCACCATTAGATTTATGGTGTGTCTTAATTGTGGGGCCAGGAGAGCCCAGGACAGCGGGTCCATCAATCTTAGTTAATGCTCACATGATAGTTAATCTGTTATATTGATATCATGTCTTGTTGCCATTATGATTGACACGTTGTATGTAGTGTCATTTGTCATGTACTACAATGTGTAGTGAAGATAATAAATTGTTGTATATTTATTTTCTGAATTGCTAATTTGTATTGTATGTTGATGTGATGTGTTTGGAATAATATAGAGTGATGCATAACTGGCTTACAATATACTTAGGAGAGAGAACCTGGGTTGGCGGTTATTAGGGGGAAGCTAGATCCTGGCCACGCAGTACAGTAGTACATTGCCAAGGTGGAAGCTAGATCCTGGCCACGCAGTACGGTAGTACATTGCCAAGGGGGACTGTTGGAACAGTTGGGTAACTATTCCTCCCCAGTTATCTATAAAAATGTAACTTATGCACCAGCAAAGTTTACAACTGCACAAACATCCGTTGTAGAGATCCTTAATGATGTTGACAATTTTAGATGGTATTCCATATAGTCTTAAACCTCTCCACAATGATTCTCTGTGTATGCTATCAACGGCATTTTTAAAGTTTATGAAGTTCAGGATTAACGGTTTTTGCTTTTCAATATGTTCTTCAAGTATTATTCTTAGAGTAAAGATCTGGTTGAGACAGCTTCTCCCTTTTCGAAATCCTGCTTGTTCTCTCATTGCAGCACCCACTATGCCTTTAATTTTATTCAGAATAACTTTGCAAAATACTTTTGACACAGCTAATACTAAGGTTACTCTTTTCCAATTATTGCAGTCGCTAAGATTGCCTCCTTTTTTTAGGGGGGGGGGGGTGTATTTTAACAATGATTCCTTTTCTCTATTTAGAATGGACTTTTTCTTCTTTCCAAATTTTATTAAACATTCTCTGTAGTTGACTCATTTTGTCACTGTTAATAGCTTTTAAAATTTCAGGTGTTATTTCATCTTCATCTGCAGCTTTGTTGTTAGCCATTAGATTCGCTGCTGTTTCAATTTCATGCAATGTAATTTCATCTAGGTTGACATTTAGTTGTGGGACTGGTAAGTCTGTTTCAAGGTTTATCAATTCTTTTGGGTTTATCAGTTCTTACGGGACGTATATCGTATATTAAGTTTAAAACTAGATAACCTGACCACTCTTGTCCATCTCTCTACTTTCGATTCATTCAGTTTCTCTTTGTGTCTTTCTGTCCTTTCTGATGGAACTAAAAACAAAAGATTATGTCACAGCGCCATAAAATCAGGTCCCAGTGGACTTGACTTTCCCCGTTATTTAAAACGGCTTTGAAAGCTTCTTGTCCGACAAATACTGTTTAACCATAGCTGAAATCACGTGATAAATTGACGAACTCCGGTTGGTAAATAAAGGAAGCGACGTGAACGGCGAGGTATCTTAGATTCTGATTTTAACGGCAGAGGGAAAGCCAGTGCAGGAAAGAGGTAGAGAGTCTGGTCACGTGGGACAGACATTACCCGCTATAACTCCAGCGTCATAAACTTCTGATATTATTTTGTGATAAACGTTTGTGTGTTTCATATTTGCTTTGATGAAGCGCAGAGAACTTCAGTAGGGACTGATAAACACAAAATTCTTTCATCCGTGGATAAGCAGATTCTCTTGAACACCATGGATCAAATTAGGGTAAGATCTTGTCACGACACATACACAAATACCTGGCATTTATGTCATCATTACAAATAAGAAATATGTTTCATTTATGTTGTCATTACAAATACACAAGTATAAATAAATGCCACGATTCCTTCTTTGTTGAAATCTATTTCATTCTTAATCTCTCTACTTGAACAAAATATTTTTAGTTAAATCCAGACTACATTTTCTGAATGTAGTTCTTCGCTTTTAGAGCTCGTGGTTATTTTTAATGTTTTTGTTTTAACTTGATTTTGTTCAGTAACTTGACAAGTATGTGCTGCAAATCATCGTTTTCCATAATTTTTCATTTTATTCACCATCATTCGATTACCATTTTTCTTTTTCATTTTTATTTATTTCCAGTTATCTTCGTCGCTGTGTTGATCTGCTCTCCAATTTAATTTTTCTATTACTTTTTCTGCATCCATAATCTTCTTTCAGGGTGCTATCTTTACCTTAAGGCATCATTTGTTTGCTTGAAAGATTATTTATCATTGTGGCTAATTTTAATTTGTTCAGTGAATCTCATTAACACTAACCACTTTGACTTAAGGCACGAGATTTCAAGCTTAGGCTCAGATCTTAAGGTAGTAACCCAAGAGTTGTTCTGTGGCTGAATACGACGGTCCTGAACTATCGCAGACTGAAACAAGAGACCACGTACTGTAGCTCTGAGTTTCAACAGTAGATTTTCCTGTATATAAAATGGTAAAATGGAACAACCTTCATGATGTCCATTGACCTGTAAAACATATGAAACTAAACAATATCTTGACTGACCTCCAACCCTTGGCAGTGTCAGTCGCATACTTCATCTTGTCCACCACCCAATATAAAACTATTGTACACAGCCGTAAGGCACTTTCTTGTAGCAGTTCATGCTCCTGTGTTTAACACCAAAATACTACGGTCAGCGGCAACAATAATAATAACAGAAGCAACAATCACACACAAATAATAGTTTAGAAGTGGAAGTAGGCAATGTCTCCGTTAGCATCATCGGCAAGAAAATCCTGTGTCTAGATGTTGGAAGTAGTAGGATTTTAAAGAGAAAACTGGAACCAGAGACGGCAAGGCCATCCAGTCACTCTATCTCTTGTAACACAATATGGATATCTATCTCATGTAACACAATATGGATATGATCACTCACATACTGAACATTTTAAATAACAAATCATTGAAACGCCGACCGTACTAATAAAAGTATATTGTTTCTAGCGAGATTTATAGGACATTTCCTGAAAAGAGAAAAATTGGAACACACTGTGGCAACTGGAAACATTGAGGGAAGAAGAGACAGAGGAACTCAGACTTGATATTTGAAGTTTCAACATTCATTCTGTAGTGGTTATGCAAAATGAGATATTAGCAGTCAGTGCTGTCAGAGAGTTGCCTTTTCATCTCTCATTCATTCACCGCATGCCAACTTCAGCATCATGTTTCTCAATCTTGGACTGTCTCTGCTGTTTTAAATCACTTCAGATGCTGTTCTTTTCCAATGCCACTTGGCCAGCCCGTTGAAATTTGTTTCTCTCGACCTTCCCTTCCTTATTTTTTTTCCTTGAGTTTTCTAGTGATTACCAGGTTCTCTAAACTCTGTGTTCTCATGATAAGTCCAAAGAGTTTTGACTGTCTTGTCGCTTATAATTTCAGCTAGTTTACATTGTTTCGAATACTCCCGGAGAACTTCATTTCTTTTTCTGGCGTCCAGTGTGGTTGATGCTTCTTTCTCGAAAACCTCATTTCTGTTACTTCTATTTTTTTCTGGTCTTTTAATTGCTAAAGTTTCATAAACATAAATGGATCTTATATATCTAGGTAACACTGCAGGCTCTAGCAACTTTGACTGAAACTTCTGTTGTATATTTTAGCCACATTAAGTCTGACAGAGAGTAAACATGCTATTTTTGGCCTCCTGTTAATAAATTAAATAAGTAAAAGTAAAGATAGTCCCATAGCATTTCAAATGCCGTAGGGGGTGAAGCGTTAGAGACCTCATTATGCTGGGTCATCAGCGTATGAGGTAGGGTGACCAGTTCCTTTCCTCGCTGCCTTTACTTCCCAGATTTTCTCTGGTACCCATTTTACGAGGCTGGGTCGACCTCAGGGCCGTATTGGTCGGAAAAAAAAAATCCCGCTCAGCTGGGGATTCGAACCCTCGACCATTTGGTTGCTAGACGAGTGCTCTAACCACTACGCTAGCCGGCCCCAATTAAATAAGGCAAAAGAAAATAAACACTCCGAATCTATTTATGTTATTAATTATGAAATCTTTTGAACAAGCTTTTCTTGGAAAATAAATGCGTACAAACTTTGAAATAAAAGCAATGTTTGTTCTGTTTGTTTTCCTCCGTTTTTAATTTACATTTTAAGGGCGTGTTTCCTGTCTGAGGTATGTGCGCAGTGCCCGCGGGCAGCAGAGACGCTAGAGTGACCTAGGCCTTGCGGAAGAATAACTCCAGCGTCACTCCTGCCTGCCTGTCACACCGGTACACAAACAATGCCAGCTCTACAATCCTGCAGTCATATTTGAGACATTTAGTTCTCTCTCAAGTCAAATTTTATGCAACTCTTGAAAAACTGATTTTACAAATCTTGTGACAAATTGAAATAATAAAGAATCAAGTAGAAAATTCTTTCATCTCACAAGGCTATTTTTTTTTTCAGAAACAGCCAGAAAAGAGAAACTAAATAGAAAGGGTTTATTAGAGAAGTCACGGACGCACTTTTCTCGAGTGTTTTCCTCTATCACGTGCTCTCTTGTGGTCAATGAATTCCATTATCTAACTCCTGCCCTCCCCCTCTCTCTCCTTTTAGTTTCCTTGTGTACGTTGTGTGACTTGTAATCAGGAGATTAACTTGTTTATCTCGACTCATTTATCGCCCCTTAAAATAGCTCCCGTCTTTACATTGCTCCATTTTTTCTCCTCTTTTTGTCTATTTAAGACAGTTATAAGTTATATTTATATTAGGTTAAATTTATGAATACAAGAAAGTATCCTTTAATTCTAACACGGTTATAAAGAAATATAAAGTAGGAGATCATTACAAGATTTGAGATGGGGAGAATTAAAGCAAACTATAACAGGAAACTGATTAGAACTATGATAGAGACAGTAGGCAAATAGAAAGTAGCAAGGTACAGGTCAAGTCCAGGGGCCTAGCTGTAGTTAGAGTGACTAGCACGCATGAAAGAGATTTGGTTTTACTCCGTGCTAACCAAACTCTGTTGTCACTTCATCTAAATGTTGATTTCTGACATTCGTCTTATAAAATGAAGACAGCGAAACAAAGAGGAGAGAGGGAGGAAGATAGAAATAGAGAAAGAGGTGGGGGAGGGAGAGAAGGAGGCAGGGAGAGAGAGAGAGAAAAAATATAGAAGGATAGAGAGAGAAAGAGAGACAAAGAGAAAAAGAAAAGGAAGGACTGAGTGAGAAAAAGAAAGAGAGAGATGGAAAAAGAGAGAGAGAGAGAAAGAAAGAAAGCGAGATATGGAGAAAGAACAAGAGAGGGAACGAGAGAGAGAGGGAGAGTAAGAGAGAGATAGCAATTAATGTCAAGAAAAATCTGAATCCTTTTACTTTGATATATGGCACCCTTCTCTCTATTATGACAGGAAGATCAATGAGACTATTCTGTTATTTACAGTTCCATACATTTATTATGTGCTAATGAGAGCAAGTAACACTCTTCCTTAATTGTTTCACCTAAATCGTGTTATCTTAATCCTGTTACCTTACTACTGTGTTCACAAGAGAATGAACGAACGAACAAACTTTGTTTTCAAACAGTGAAGAATTTGGAGTGCAGACCCGACTGAAACTCTGCCCCTCGCAGTGATAAGCGTCCTGGACAGTAGGGTGCCCTCTCGTGATTGCGTGGGTTACTCCCCCTTCCGGAGTAGAAGATTCGAGTCACGATCATTCTGTCTCACGACCTCAGCGATTCGTATTTTTCATGGCTAACCATACAACAATGTGCTCTGTCATGTTACATACAACATTGTGCATTGTCATGTTACATACAACATTGTGCTCTGTCATGTTGCTGGATTGAAGGCCCGCTATTTCCTGTTAGTTGTAGTTGTGGCAGAAGAGAAAAGGTCCATTGTTTAATAACACTGAGACATACAGAAGTTAAGATGGGAGTGTACATCTTTTGCTTGACACGTCAGCATTTTAGAAGCCCGCGTTCTTGGAAAAAAACGAATGACCACCTTTCCCTGCAAACTTGTATACAAGATGAGTCAGGTACCTCTTTTATATCCAAATTGACTGGAGCACCTAGAACTAGAGTATAATCCCTGGCGTTAGACATGAGAAACTAGTACCATAGACGCTCATTTGCCGCTATAAATAAGTGTTAAGTCGAAAAGTGGTAAATCGTAAGTCAACTAATATAAACCTGAAATGTTTACTGAGGTTGACTCTACTGTTTATTGGAGTTGACTTTATTGTTTTCTGAAGTTGACCTCACTATTTAATGCTTGAGGAGGACGTAAGGGCTTAGAAACGAAACCAAGCCTGGGGCGGAGCTGGAAGTTCTGTGGGATCAGACAGTTAACATTCGCCGAATGACCCCAGTAAATTTTGTGAGCGTTAGCGAAAGTTAACCCGCATTTTTAAGGAGAGAAAAATGTTCTAAATACATTTTGAAACAAATTCAGCCGAAAATGCTTTTCTAACTTTAAATATAAAAAAAAAATTAGGAGTGTTTCCTGACCGAGTCGTTAGCATGCTGTCCTCACAAGTGGTTAGCATAATGTCCTCACGAGTGATTACTACGTTGTTCTCACGAAAATAGACATCTGGTTCTGTTGGTGTAGAATATTTGATCTTCGGGTTATTTCTTATTCTGGTGTCTGCGGGTCTTCCCAGACTTGTGTGGGTCTTCCCAGACCTGTGCGGGTCTTCCTAGACTTGTGCGGGTCTTCCCAGACTTGTGCGGGTCTTATTAGACTTGTGCGGGTCTTCCTAGACTTGTGCGGGTCTTCCCAGACTTGTGCGGGTCTTCCTAGACTTGTGCGGGTCTTACTAGACTTGTGCGGGTCTTACTAGACTTGTGCAGGTCTTCCCAGACATGTGCAGGTCTTACTAGACTTGTGCAGGTCTTCCGAGACTTGTGCGGGTCTTCCCAGACTTGTGCGGGTCTTCCTAGACTTGTGCGGGTCTTCCTAGACTTGTGTGGGTCTTCCTAGACTTGTGTGGGTCTTCCCAGACTTGTGCGGGTCTTCCTAGACTTGTGTGGGTCTTCTCAGACTTGTGCGGGTCTTCCTAGACTTGTGCGGGTCTTCTCAGACTTGTGCAGGTCTTCCTAGACTTGTGCGGGTCTTCTCAGACTTGTGCAGGTCTTGCTTCTTATCTTTGGTTCTTACATGTAACCTCCTCCCCTCCTTCCCCCGCCCCTACTCAGTAAACTTCGAGTTTTGCACTTCTTTGTTACATACCAACCAAACGTCCCATGTTTACCCTCTTAGTAAAAATTAAATGTTTTCCAAACATCACTTTTTTACTGTTCCGATCCCCGGGTTTACGAGTTTTCACTCTTTTTCTCTTGTGCCAGATAATTCAGAATGTCGGTGATTGAGGAGTTTGGTGCTACCAGGTTCTTCCGAAGGTACTTCAATGCACTGCAGTCCAGCAGATGGTGTTTAACAGTTTCTTCTTATTTGTTGCAGTGCATGCAGTTTTGTATGTAGTCAGCTGTCACTTTGTGTAAGAGCTTATTGAGGGTGATGTGTCCTGTTCTCAACTTGAGAATTGTGTATTGGTCTCTACAACATAAGCTGTTGATGTGGTCTCCAGGGTTAGGCTTTGGCAGGTGTGTATATAGGGATCTTCCAGTTGGATTACTGGCCCAGCTGTCCATCCACTGCTGCTTGCAGTTGTTGTGTATAATGTGGTTGGCTGTGGAGATATGGGGCTGTGACATGGTGGCTCCACTCTTTGCCAGTTTGTCAGCACGTTAATTTCCTCTGATATCTATGTCCCCTGGTATCCACTGTAGGGTGGTCTTGATGTCATAGGAGGCGAGTTGGTTTATTGCACTGAGTATGTCAGTTGTAATATGATCAGCTGATAGTATCCAGTTTTCAAGGGCCTCTAGAATAGACTGGGAGTCTGAGAAAATTACAAGGCTTTTTTGGTGAGAGGCACTGCTTTTGTATTTGGTGGTGGTGGCTGCCAGGACTACTAATATTGCCTGCATCTCAGCATCATAAATGGAGCAGTGAGATCCACAAGGAGCAGAAATGTGGTTTGTTGTCTTGTCTGGAAACACGAGTACCCCATATCCTGCATTGTCTGTTTCCTTGAAAGCTGACCCATCAGTGTATGCATGGATCCAGTCCTTGGGGTAGGATTCTATGGTCTCCAGTGCACACAGATTTAGGGTGTTGGGATCTGATGATTTGTTCACTAATTTGTTCTTGAGTCTGGTATTAGTTTGAGGAAGTGTGTATTTTGTGGTTGGTGGGATGTCTGGTACTTTTGTAAGTTCTTCTCTGTCTTTGGGGAGTTTGTGTCTTGTGTTTAACTGTTCTGCTATGTGCACTGGAGTTTTCAGTTTCAGTCTGTTATTATGCTTCCATTTATCAACCACTATTCTGTTAGGATGGTGGAGGGGGGGGGGCATGAGTTTATATCTTTCTACTGTCTCAGTGATTGAATGGCTTTATGTTTGCATCATTTTCACATGCAGCTGTAGGTGTTGATCTCATTGCCCACACATTAAATGAACGGCTTGGTTCTTGATTCTGTCTACTTGTGTACGAGAGCTCTTTGATGCTGTGACCTGTAGGGGGAGTCTGTAATCTATTATAGGTCTAACATATCCTGTGTACAGTTGTCTGAGTGTTGCTTTGTCAGCTCCCCAGGAAGTACTTGCAAGTCGCTTGAGTAAGTTAATCTTTTTGATGCTTTTTCTGCTAGTCCATCCATGAATTCTTTAATTTTCTGTCTAGTTTCACACCAAAGTATGTTGGATATTTTTCTTTCATGACATGAGCACCATCAAGAGTTATTTTTATTTTCAGTTCAGTCTTTGCTAGTTTGTTGCTAAGTGCGAAGACTGTATATGTAGTTTTTTTTTCTAAATATCAAAGAGTGAACCATTTTTAAGACGGAGAGACTGGCTAATTTTTAATTTTCCAATTAGATAGGAGATCGCAGGTGTCTAATGTAATATTTCTACCTAAAGCTCTTCTTCTGGCAAAACAAATACGAGGACACAAACAGAGTTTATGAAATATGTTTTGTATTCAGAAACGGTAGCAGACAAACCAAAGTGATGTAGTACAGAAACACACACAGAAGAGAAACTGGGTGACTGGCAACAGAAAGGAACTGTAGTGATTGTTTCAAATAGAAATGTTTTATAAGAACCACTTAAGGTAAGCAGCAGGCAATTTTGCAAAGTAATTTTATCACCGAGTAACCTGGAAGTAATCACATATTCCATTGTGACAAATCAAAGTCTTGCTAGTCACCACGAGGTGGATACTGAATAGGTAAGTCTCTCTCTCTCTCTCTCTCTCTCATTTCCTAGGTCAGTCCCGCTCCATGTCTACGTCATAGATCTATTTTAACACATATGCTCCTCACAAAAAAAAAGAACAAATATATCCATACTACAAGAACTTAATATTCAAGACGGCTGGCTAGTAAAGATGATTAAACAGAGAAAATTTTAATATTTTAGACTTATTATGTGTCATGAGAATTTAGAAAAGACAGTCTTGGAAGGATACATAATAAGAAAAAGAGAGGAAGACCAAGGCGAACATAGTTAATGGATGCATCAGCAACAGGCCATCACGTTCACAGCCGAGAGGCCTAAAGGAGAGCTGTTAGGCAAAGTTCTGCAAGGGAACTGACTGACTGACTGATGCGCCTCAGCCTACGCTCATGTTTCTTCGGCGGGAAGGAGGAAAACATACCTGCTTTTGCTGCTACCGGAACAGTGAGTAATTTGTGAAAAGGAAATCGCCCATAATGGATTCAAAATTCCAGGTCTTTTCAAAGAAGCATCAGTACTGCTCAAAGAGAATAGGCAATGAACAACTTGGATTTTTTCTGAAAGATTCCCATTTTTTTGGGTGTAAGCGATTAGCGCAGTATTTCGCTTTTGAAAGCATATTTTCATTTCTTTCCTCGTCAGTATTAACGTGTTACATCTAGTTTGTATATAATATTATAATATTGTATAATTATATGTGCTCAGTCTGTCACTGCAATATTATTTCTGACATGAACGTGGAAGTTATCAATTCCAGATTTGTGTTCTTCTGTAAGATTATTGAAAAAGTATTCATTTTCTTAAATGCTACACTGTACTATTTTAAGTAGTCACTGGCTTAACTGCAACGCTAAGACTCAGAAACGTTACATAGATATACATGTGTAGGTGGTGTATACTAATAGCAATCCAGGCGGACAATAACAATGTTAGAGCATTACATTGTCAGTAATACGAACATGATCATTCTAACATGATAAATAACAGATGGCACATGGAACCTTGTAACCGAGAATTAATAATATAATTATGAATATATTTTAGTTATAATAGTTAATATCAAATAAGAACAGAAAAGTTAGGTAGGAAACTTACAGTAAAGTAGAGAACCAATTCCCACAACACCAATAATAGACCATTACGACTGGACACATTTTAAAAATATTTTTTACAAAAAATGTTACAAAGTTTTGTAAATAAAATTGCTTACATTTACAAATGTAAACAGAAGAACCAGACGAAGTGAAAAGGCAGACAAAATGACACCGGGGAAGAAACATACCAAATAAAGACGCTCTTAAGTAAAATATCTTGTTATATGGAAGTGAATCATGGACAAATAGGCAGGTCTGCTCAAAAATCATTGGAAGCAGCAGAAATGTGGTTTATTAGAAGATTGTTGCGAATCCCCTGGACAGCAAAAATAACTAATGAAGAATGTATGAGAAGAGCTGGAGAGACAAAAAAATCTTGTAAAAAAAAAAAATAAGAGAGATACCGACGTGTTCATCCGGCAAGTGAAATAACACGTGACGACAAACTGTCGACGCTCGAAACTAAGAATTTATCTGACGGATAGATAACTGCCGACAGACCCCAAATGCTCGAGAACAACTTTCCAGAGCCAATAAACGGGACAATGGCGCTAGACGG
This sequence comes from Achatina immaculata, assembly GCA_009760885.1. NCBI lineage: Eukaryota > Metazoa > Mollusca > Gastropoda > Stylommatophora > Achatinidae > Lissachatina > Lissachatina immaculata. Next base: position 30,383,440 of record CM019717.1, read on the forward strand.
ATTTAAGAAAAGCCAAAAGATTTGTTGGCGGCGGATAGTCTGTGAACTGGACACAGTGAATAAATAAAAGGGCTAGCAGTCAGACAAGTACAGGTAGAAAGTGCCACAGAAAAAAGAGCTGGACATTCAGCAACACTGACCTGACAGGTTATGACTCGAGAACCAGTCGGAACACGTATAGAAACCAGTGGGGATCTAGGGACGGAACACAAATCCGACTAGTCAGGCCATCAAGCTGGACTTCAAGATTAAAAGAGGGACCGCGGAGGATGCAAGGATCGGAGGATGCGAAAGCAGAGGATGCAAATATGAAGAGGAGGTGCAGGTGGTAGAAGCACCATAGTAACATACATCATTCAAAAAATATTATACACAGCTAAAGTACTAGACCCTCCACACCAGACAATCCATGAAATCCAGGAAATCAACAAATAAATCAGACACTTTCTCTTCACAAACACCGTACACAGCATACAACATAAAACCCTCGTATAGGACAAACTACACGGAGGAATTGCCTTACAAGACATACAAACAAAAATACACGCACTCAGAATCAGCCACATAGGACGCATCATCAAACACCCAAACCAGCACCCGCTAGCTCACTACTACATAGGACTTATAATCAAACTTAGTCCCACCAAACCAACACCCGCTAGCTCACTACTACATGGACTTAGACTATCAAACTTAGTCCTACCAAACCAGCACCCGCTAGCTCACTACTACATAGGACTTAGACTATCAAACTTAGTCCCACCAAACAACACGCAAGCACACCACTTTGGCATACTACCACCCTTCTACAAAAACTGCATACAAACAATTCAAGGACACGAAACACTCATTCATTGCAAAACAAATCACATATACAGACATTTGGTCAGAAACCAGGCACCGACATTGCACCTTAGGATTAAGAGGGGGCACAGATACCCCATACTAGACTACGCCGCCATGTTAAAAAACGCCCATCTCAGGAACATCACACCAAGAGCCAGAGAAATCACTTTCAGACTCATATAGAATATGACACCCATGTGAACGGCCGTTGGTTGTACGTCGTGGGCGGAGCATGGCATGGCCGTTCACGTAAATCCGGGGGTGGAAGGACCATAGTATATATAGCGAGGAACAGAGTGCTGGAGGGGAGACAATCTAGAGTCTATGGCAGGGCTGACTTCGTTTCGTCTGGCCATGATTATCGTGATATACTGACGCCCCAGCCGACTCACACTGTTTTGATTTAATGTGTTGGGAAATCAATGTACTGCAGATTGTTTGTCCTTCTCGTTGCAAGAGGAGATTCTATCAGATTCATGGATTATCGTCACATTTGGATGGGCACATGTCTAGGTCCATGAGTGCCTTTGTTGCATGACTGGCATGCAGTATCCTGGGAGGGGAATCTTGGGTTGTTTTAAGCATGGCTGGCATGCAGTATCCTGGGAGGGGAATCTTGGGTTGTTTTAAGCATGGCTGGCATGCAGTATCCTGGGAGGGGAATCTTGGGTTGTTTTAAGCATGGCTGGCATGCAGTATCCTGGGAGGGGAATCTTGGGTTGTTTTAAGCATGGCTGGCATGCAGTATCCTGGGAGGGGAATCTTGGGTTGTTTTAAGCATGACTGGCATGCAGTGTCTTGGGAGGGGAATCTTGGGTTGTTTTAAGCATGGCTGGCATGCAGTATCCTGGGAGGGGAATCTTGGGTTGTTTTAAGCATGACTGGCATGCAGTGTCCTGGGAGGGGAATCTTGGGTTGTTTTAAGCATGGCTGGCATGCAGTATCCTGGGTGGGGAATCTTGGGTTGTTTTAAGCATGACTGGTATGCAGTATCCTGGGTGGGGAATCTTGGGTTGTTTTAAGCATGACTGGCGTGCAGTATCTTGGGAGGGGAATCTTGGGTTGTTTTAAGCATGGCTGGCATGCAGTGTCCTGGGTGGGGAATCTTGGGTTGTTTTAAGCATGACTGCCATGCAGTATCCTTAGAGGGGAATCTTGGGTTGTTTTAAGCATGACTGCCATGCAGTATCCTTGAAGGGGAATCTTGGGTTGTTTTAAGCATGACTGGCATGCAGTATCCTTGAAGGGAAATCTTGGGTTGTAGAGTTGGTTTTAGGCATGGCCACTCCAGTACGGTAGTACATTGAGCCATGGATTTGTGGGTTTCAGCTGGGTTTTGGTTCATGTCCCTTCCTCAGATTATTCCCAGTTGTTAGCTTAAGCACCCCGGCTAAGTTTACACCCAACACACACAGACAAACATACAGAAACATGGCACGATGTTGCCTATGTAGGAAAAACACACCAGAAACACATGAACACATTTTCTACGAGTTCAGAACAGTTGCTACCACGATAAGAACAATACAGAACACCATAGAAACACACACGGCACAACAAGCAGGCATCTACAAAGCCATAATGTTAAATACAATCCCTAAAACTTGCCCGGACACACACACCAAGTTACTTCCCCTGCTCGCAGAGTTCAGGTTCTTGGTGTGGACGTGTAGAAACAGGTCTCGTTTTCATTTCTGTACGTTTAGTTCTGCTACATTATTAGGACTGTTTCAGCAGAGAACAAGTAAAATCATAGATTGAGAGAGAGAGAGAGAGAGAGAGAGAGAGAGAGAGTTAGAGAAAGAAAAAAAAGGAAAGAAAGAAAAAGAGAGAGAACGAAGAGGTTAGAAGAAACTAGCAAGTCTTCATGTACATCTCGTGAGAGAAAGAGAAGGCAGTGCAAAATTTAACTGACCTGTTTCATGTACATCTCCAGGAAGAGAAAAAGAGAGGGAGAGAGAGAGGAATTACTGAAAGGGTCTGCACTAGAGAGATAGAATATATCACCTTTACAATAAATATGTATTTTTCATTACACAAATCCTCGTTTTCGGTAGAACAAATAAAGAAATTTATATTAAAAACACACAGACACACACAAACGCACACACAGACACACACAAAAGTGCCACATGATGACAGCGACAATCATCACTTACGAGTTTTTCAAAGCCGCACAGAGCAGGGTCTTGACAGGGTCTCACCGAGTCTGAGACACTTGAAGTGCAGGAGAGTGCACAGAGAGTCATGCACCACGACTCTGGAGCACAACTAAAACTACGACACCAAAGTTCTCAGAGACGAAGATAACCAAAGTTCTCAGAGACGAAGATAACCAAAGTTCTCAGAGATGAAGATAAGCAAATTCTCGACGAAGAAGATACTCCGACACTATGAAACACTGACACTCAGAGACGAAGATAAGTAGATCATGTCCAAGAGAACTGTGCAGATAGAAATAGGCAGAAGTGCACTTTGAAATAGACAGAGATATATACGAGTAGAAGCAGGTAGTGAAACTACGAGCTGGTTTGGTAACGGTTCTTAGGAGAGCTAGAGAATAGGTGTCAATACTGTGAATATGACACTGAAAGATCTGAACTTATATTTCGTTGACAGTTCTTTAAAGAGAAAGATACCAACTATTCAGCATGTTTCAGGCAAACTAGGCTAATCTGCCTATTAAGACTGAATTCGGTGATGGCTGCTGAGAGCGATAGAGATATAAACTGTTCACTATGGTTCGAGTAATTCAGATTTATATGCATATTAAGATTGAGATCCTCGATGTTTGATGATTTTCATATGAACTGCTGGAAATTCTACGTCCATGTTACAGGAGACAACTGTGTAAATAAACTTGTTATTTTCATAACGGACCAAAAGAGTTCCTACCAGTTGTGTAAAACGGTCCTGTCTCCTTGACAACGTGTATTCTTCATTCAGACCAATGAAGTTTTCAATATGTGCACTATGTGTACTGTGTGACCACGTTCAAAGTGTGACAAAATTTAACAACATAAGAAGATAAATATTTAGCAACGGAACTGTGTTACAACACTAAGCACTGAGTCCAAATATCACAGAAGTCAGAATCTGCAGTAACATCGAAAAGTTTTAATGGGAAACCAAACGTGAGTATGAACGGTTGCAAAATGGAAGTATGAGAACGGAAACACTGAGATGAAGAAATCAACAAATGTACACGCAAACCATCTGGACGAGTTGCATCGCCACATGAATCTAACCAACACACCGAAACATTGAAAAGCATACTGACCTCGATCATTCCGAAAAGTCCATGCACAACCTTCCAACAAGAATCACATTTCTCCTAAAAAGGACAATCAAACTTCCCAAAACACTACATAACGATTTCACAACATTTGGCCTCAAAAGGACAGCACAACGTATAAAAACACGATATAATTATTCAGTCAAAACGAACGAACGAACGAACGAAAGAATGAACATACTTCATTTTCAAAGGGTTAAGAATTGGGCACGCAGGCCCGTCGAACATTCCGCCCTTCATCATACAGCTTTCACTCAGTCACAGTCATTGAGAATTTATTAATAATCATGAAGACGCAATTAAATGATTACATAAATAAATAATAAACTTATCTCTTGTCCATACACTCCACACTCTGATTTATGCAACAGCATGAAATAAACTTACATTCTTACATTCATTCAAAACTAAAATTTATAGAAAAGCTGTTAAAATTTACAACAATCAGCTCAAACATTAAACTACTTTAGACTATCCTTAGGGAGGCATATAGTCCATATCAAACAGATGTTGACAAAGTTTGAAGTTATAAGAACGAATGTTACTTGTAAGTTTTACATAAGTTGGTAGGGCATTCCAAAGGTGGGCAGCTGAGTAAGAGAAGTTTTTTTTTAAAAAATATGTCAAGCCTTGGCTTTGGGAGAATACAATTGTTTGAGCGTTGATTGTGTTTTGGGGTGGATTTTATGAATTATCTTGACCTTGTTGAAAAGAAATTTCTTCTTGAACGAACAATCATCTGAGCCAAAAAAAAAAGTCTTCTCTCTCTTACATCTCAAGCAGAAATCCCGTCATGTGCAAAAGGAACCCCAGACCCCGTGATCAAGTGGCCAATGGGGACAGGGAGATATATTTTGCTCCGAATTTGCAAAATCGCCTAAGCAGTGGTCAGTTTGACCACAAATAACTGAGTTACAACCCCAATTCTGTTATATTATTTTATGTACAACAAATTACAACGATAACTTTGTTCTCTTCCTGTCCGTGAGGAGCTGTTTACATGCATAAGTTCTGTGTTTACACGCTTAGTTTTGTGTTTACACGCTTAGTTTTATGTTTACACGCGTAAGTTTTATGTTTACACGCTTAGTTTTATGTTTACACGCGTAAGTTTTATGTTTACACGCGTAAGTTTTATGTTTACACGCGTAAGTTTTATGTTTACACGCGTAAGTTTTATGTTTACACGCGTAAGTTTTATGTTTACACGCTTAGTTTTGTGTTTACACGCTTAGTTTTATGTTTACACGCGTAAGTTTTATGTTTACACGCGTAAGTTTTATGTTTACACGCGTAAGTTTTATGTTTACACGCTTAGTTTTGTGTTTACACGCTTAGTTTTATGTTTACACGCGTAAGTTTTGTGTTTACACGCGTAAGTTTTGTGTTTACACGCGTAAGTTTTATGTTTACACGCGTAAGTTTTGTGTTTACACGCGTAAGTTTTGTGTTTACACGCGTAAGTTTTATGTTTACACGCGTAAGTTTTATGTTTACACGCGTAAGTTTTATGTTTACACGCTTAGTTTTGTGTTTACACGCTTAGTTTTATGTTTACACGCGTAAGTTTTATGTTTACACGCTTAGTTTTGTGTTTACACGCTTAGTTTTATGTTTACACGCGTAAGTTTTATGTTTACACGCGTAAGTTTTATGTTTACACGCGTACGTTTTATGTTTACACGCTTAGTTTTGTGTTTACACGCTTAGTTTTATGTTTACACGCGTAAGTTTTGTGTTTACACGCGTAAGTTTTGTGTTTACACGCGTAAGTTTTATGTTTACACGCGTAAGTTTTGTGTTTACACGCGTAAGTTTTATGTTTACACGCTTAGTTTTATGTTTGCACGCGTAAGTTTTATGTTTACACGCTTAGTTTTATGTTTGCACGCGTAAGTTTTGTGTTTACACGCTTAGTTTTATGTTTGCACGCGTAAGTTTTGTGTTTACACGCTTAGTTTTATGTTTGCACGCGTAAGTTTTATGTTTACACGCTTAGTTTTATGTTTGCACGCGTAAGTTTTATGTTTACACGCTTAGTTTTATGTTTGCACGCGTAAGTTTTGTGTTTACACGCTTAGTTTTGTGTTTGCACGCGTAAGTTTTATGTTTACACGCTTAGTTTTATGTTTACACGCTTAGTTTTATGTTTACACGCTTAGTTTTATGTTTACACGCTTAGTTTTATGTTTACACGCTTAGTTTTATGTTTGCACGCGTAAGTTTTATGTTTACACGCTTAGTTTTATGTTTACACGCTTAGTTTTATGTTTACACGCTTAGTTTTATGTTTGCACGCGTAAGTTTTATGTTTACACGCTTAGTTTTATGTTTACACGCTTAGTTTTATGTTTACACGCTTAGTTTTATGTTTGCACGCGTAAGTTTTATGTTTACACGCTTAGTTTTATGTTTGCACGCGTAAGTTTTGTGTTTACACGCTTAGTTTTATGTTTGCACGCGTAAGTTTTATGTTTACACGCTTAGTTTTATGTTTGCACGCGTAAGTTTTATGTTTACACGCTTAGTTTTATGTTTGCACGCGTAAGTTTTGTGTTTACACGCTTAGTTTTATGTTTGCACGCGTAAGTTTTATGTTTACACGCTTAGTTTTATGTTTGCACGCGTAAGTTTTGTGTTTACACGCTTAGTTTTATGTTTACACTTAAAACTGAAGCACGGAAGGTAATTTCTGACAAAAAAATAACAGCAAGATTTCTTTCTACAGAAATTTTACTTTGGGAAACTTCCTGAACACATTAGATTAAGCGACAGAATTCATTCATGATGCATCGTGCAGGACGATAATGTGGATCATGCTCCTCCATCTTGCGCGATCACAGGTGTTTCCGACGCTTTCAAGCTCTTTCATTTTCCATGCTGTTTCCACTTGGTCACTCCATTGAGATTTTTTTTTATCTAGGCCTTACTTTCTTTTTTATCTTCAGTTTCCAGTTATCACCAAGTTCTGTGACTCCTGTCTTCTCATGGCATGTCCAAGAAGCTTTGATAGTCTTTTTTTTTTCTTTTTGGTATCATTGTAACTAGTTTTCACTGTTCTGAAACTCCTGTAAAGTTTTCACTGTTCTGAAACTCCTATAAAGTTTTCACTGTTCTGAAACTCCTGTAAAGTTTTCACTGTTCTGAAACTCCTGTAAAGTTTTCACTGTTCTGAAACTCCTGTAAAGTTTTCACTGTTCTGAAACTCCTGTGAAGATAATTTGCTTTTCTGACTGTCCAGAGTGTTCAGTGCGTGGCAGAGAAAGGAAGATCCTGCAGTTTACAGAAAGATTGTTTTAACTAAAAACTGAAGGCACTTTTCAAATGTATCTCTATTTCCAGATGTTGATCAGCTATTGGTTACGATGTCAGTAAAGAGAAAAGGGACGAGGAAAGATCGTTAAAGTCTGTTACAACATACGAAGTCCCTCAAGAAATATACACAAAATCTAATGACTTAATTTTCATACATTTTAAACCAGACACCAAAGCTCTCTTTTAAATGAGTGCAAAAAATTAACTTCTCGCGAAAATAACTGAAGCAGAAAATGTCTTGCCAACAATCTCTATGCTTGATTAAACACATCATATGCTATCACGCAAGCAGTAAATCTCTAAGAATTATGCGAACTCCTTCCCCACAATTACGTCTATTGTGTGAGCATCTGTGCACATGATCTGCCACTCAGGTTACTTATGGCTGCTTCACTCCTTTCAGTTCGGTTCAAGAAGAAAGTCAGACTACAATTTTTTTGTCTTTGTTTCTTTTCCCGAATAATCCCCGAGGTAATTCTGACGCAAAAAAACGTCGTGTCCTTTCTTTTCATTTTTATTCTTGGAATTTCTATTACATAAATGGCAGATTTATTATTCCTTCTTTCTTTCTAAACAATCCTGGGATATTTTGTTTCGATATTTATTTATATCCCAATAAATTCCCCAAAATATTTTGAACTTGTCATCTCAATAAAAGATCTTCACATGACAAAACTGGGACAAATTTTAGTTCCCTGACAATTAATTGGACGAGTTCATGTATCTCTGATCGACTTTCAGGCTCTGGCTGGCAGATTATCTGGAGCATCACACTTCAAAAGTCCTTGAAGATGTGCGAGAAAACCAGATTCTTGACATTAGCTATAAACCTTAGAAGTGCCAGTCTTACCAGCTAACATCTGTGTCAGGTTTAAAACAAACAATTTCTGCTGAATTTTAGTGGGAATTCTGTGACAAGAACAGACAAACAAAAAGTCTGACACATTTTTTAGCAGGAAGTTTATTTTCATGACTATTTCACTCACCTGTTTTATTCTTCAAAGCCTCATAAAGTTTTGGTAGGTTTCAGACTGGTCTGTGACTACAAGGAGTGCTAATTTAACATTATTATAGACAGAAGGGATATTTTATGAACATTTAAAGAATCATAGGCAAAGTATTCAGCATATGTATATATATATATATATATGTATATATATATATATATATATATATGGCATAACACAATATTTCATTGGTCAACAAATTTTTTCCTTCTTTAAAATAGGTTTTATTCAAATCTCGTTGTCTTTTAGGCACATAAATTATCTAACGACCTTTCGTTAGCTAAAGTGTTATCACACAATGGTGTCCAGTTGCATATGATGCTACGGCTTGCGATATAAAGATTTGTGAATTATTTCATTCTAGAAAGAACACAGACAGAAAACAAAGACTAAACGTTGGAAAGTTTTCTAAACAGAAGATTGTTTAGTTTCTAACTATTCTTGTATTTCTTCTGCGGAATAGCGCACGTCCGGAAAAATACAGGGCTTGAATGGAAAATACAGGGCATGAATGGAAAAGTACAGGGCTTGAGTGGAAAATAAATATAGGGCATGAATGGAAAAAAACAGGGCATGAATGGAAAAATACAGGGCTTGAATGGAAAAAAATACAGGACATGAATGGAAAAATACAGGGCATGAATGGAAAAATGCAGGGCTTGAATGGAAAAATACAGGATATGAATGGAAAAATACAGGGCATGAATGAAAAATTACAAGGTATGAATGGAAACAATACAAGACATGAATGAGAAATACAAGATATGAATGGAAAAAAAATACAGCACATGAATGGAAAAATACAGGGCGTGAATGGAAAAAATACAGGACATGAATCGAAAAATACAGGACGTGAGTGGAAAAATACAGGACATGAGTGATAAAATAAGGGCTTAGATGGAAAATGTAACGCATGCCTGAAGAATTCCTGCTTAAAATTAAGTCGATTTACTCGACCCATGTCCATGTCTAGATGACTGTGTATGTCAATGATTTCATATGTTGAATGTAGAAGAAGCACAGCGGATGAAGGGTAATGCATCTACCCAGAGATATATTGAAAGACTCGTGGAACTGTGTTTACAGCCGTCCTCCTAACACTCATGCATGTTTCATAAACAGATTTCATAAACAAGAGACTGTATTCTACTCCAAAATACTGTTACCCTTACACTGACAATCTAAGTACCGCGGTGCGCCTCGTCTTGAAATGTAGATATATTTTCTCTGTTTCTGAAGCCAGTGCCTAACAAATATCACGTGTGTGTGTATCTGTGTGTGTATGTGTTTAATGACCTGACTAAAACACGACGGAGTCGACAAAGAACTCACTCCCGCGCCATCAGAACCGACCTTTCGATTGGTTAGCTCCATTCAGGTCGCAGCAAGCACATTAGATCTGGCATCTAAGGAAAAGAAGATAAACCATTAGAATATATGCAGCGGATGATGCCTGGCGCCACAGTATTAAATCTGGCGATATGGCATTTATGTCAATCTGCACAGGAGCATAAACAAAATGGAGGTCAGGATGTCGCATGTGGAACGAGAACAAGCAAGAACGGAAATACCCTTTATAAAAACGTAGAGAATATCCAAACAAATCGTATACAAACCATATACATATAGGGAGGAAGTATTTGGAAACAGACAGCGATCATATGGTGCAAGAAAATATATTCAGTGGAAGAATCATATTAGCTTTTCTGTCCTTTCTGTATGGGATCATGCTGCTATGTGCCTAATGCTGTACTGGCATTATGCTACAGATGTGGAATATATAACAGACGTTAAGTAGCAGGTTAAAGATCGTCTCTATAGAAACGTGAGAATAAACAAAACAAGAACAGTTAGACTGGGGAGTTATCAATGGAAACAATGAGTGAAGAAATGAAGTTAGTTCTCCATGGTTACCAAACCTTTCGCGCCAAGATGTCCTCATTTATTTCCTTACTGCACTCGGCTGATCTCCGGCGCTTTCAAGTATTATTTTCTTTAAAATGGAAATATCGATCAATTAAGACGGTCGAAGTCGTTGACAAATCTTGTATAGGCTAAACAACTTCGGAGAGAGGGAAAAGATAATTTTAAAACAGTTTCTAGTCTCGGATGTCACGTGAGAACATTTAAAGAGAAAAAGACCATCCACTGACAGAAATAAGATTAGGAAGACAGTTGTCCAGGTGACAGTCGATATTGAAAGGAACGTTTGTCCAGAAAGTTTTTGGTCAGTGAACTTTGATTTAATGGTTGGGGCTAGAGAGAAGTAATGGTGAAATTTAGCAGTATTTCATGATGACACTTTCTGTTTCATGATTTTTTTTTTACTTTATAATCTGTTTTCTAAAGCAAATCGGTTTATGTTACTTGTCGGGCGCAGTATAAGATTCTAGAATTAGATAATGTCAGATATTCGCCACATATTGGTGATGATCAAAGTGCGTGACGACATAATGTCAGATATTCGCCACATATTAGTGATGATAAAAGTGCGTGACGACATAATGTCAGATATTCGCCACATATTAGTGATGATAAAAGTGCGTGACGACATAATGTCAGATATTCGCCACATATTAGTGATGATAAAAGTGCGTGACGACATAATGTCAGATATTCGCCACATATTAGTGATGATAAAAGTGCGTGACGACATAATGTCAGATATTCGCCACATATTGGTGATGATCAAAGTGCGTGACGACATAATGTCAGATATTCGCCACATATTGGTGATGATAAAAGTGCGTGGCGACATAATATCAGAGATTCGCCACATATTAGTGATGATAAAAGTGTTTAACGACAAACATGTCTCTTTGCACTTGTGTCTGCTGTCTATAGCGTCGACTTTCGTTTCATCCTCAAATTTTAATAAGATTTTGAATGAAAAAATGAATGGCGAAGAAGATGAATCAGAATAAAGTTATAACCACAGAGTTCTTATTAACCACGTAACAGAGCAAGCACAGACCAGAAAGAGAATAATACAGTCGAAAGAGTTAATAACGAAGAAAAAAAAAGATGAAGCTGTCATATTTTTCAGTCGCTCGCATTCCCTAAAATGTTCATTGACAGCTCATTCTTAAAGTTTTAACTACCTTCGTGACTACTGGAGCAGTCTTGAAGCTTGAAAACTCTGATTGGTTTGTAAAACTCTTTTGTCTGCAGACTGTAAGGAGCCATGGCTGAGCTGGCTCAAACTTTGGTGCTGGGCCAGGCTTCATGGGAAATACATCTAAAATAGATGATTGTTTTATGAATTTTCTCTCAGGAGATCCGCATTATACAATTATACATCTGAAGGAGGGGGGGGGGGTGTATTAAGTTTAGACTAAGGCCCGTATTAAATTTAGCCTAGGAGTCCGGAAAGTGGTTAATCCGTCACTGGTAAAGAGTGGTTTTGGGGTATTTAATCCTTCACGAATAAAGGGTGGTTTTTTTTTTGGGGGGGGGGGGGGATTTAATTCGTCAGGGGTAAAGAGTGGTTTTGGGGTATAAGCATACAAGACTAAATATACACAAAACCACCGAAGTAAATCTGCGGTAACAGAATGTTGAAGCTATTTACAACAAAACTAGGAACAGTTTTATTAACTATTCTTTGTGCTCGTTAACTAATAAAGCTTTCCTTATAATAATTTTAAAATAATTTTAACATTCTGGTAAAGAATGGCAGCGACTGATTTGATGTGGAGTTCCTGATTCTGTACACTGAATGTCCACTACTTTTTTCTGAAGTGACCAATCGTTTAATTGTTTTTTCCTGTCTTCTCTCGGTCTTGATCTTAACCGGATGTTAAAGATCCAACAGACCTTCGTATAATCATCTTTTCCTTTAACTTTCCAAGAGCGATTCATGGTTTCTTTTACCTTCTTATCGCTGTCACTATCAGATGTACAGATCAGGAGTGGCCGAATTGCGAAAGTCAGAATCAATAAATTTCGGTGGAAATGAAGGCACGAGGACATGGAATATCCGGGTTCTATCAGATTTCCGTCCAGAGAGAATCGGTAATTCATGTATATTGGCGACAATGTGATCTGAGCCACCGGTGACCTATTATCTCCCTTATCTCCAGCCATGAATCAAGGCTCAGATAACAGCGACCATGAAATCAGAGCTACAGCATGTTGGCTGAAGAAGCCCAGACAATAGCGTCATCAGATGACTGATGAGTCAGGTATCTCTTGAAACTGTATGCTTATTTTTTTATGAGTATCTCTTGAAACTGTATGCTTATTCCTTCATGAGTATCTCTTGAAACTGTATGCTTATTCCTTCATGAGTATCTCTTGAAACTGTATGCTTATTCCTTCATGAGTATCTCTTGAAACTGTATGCTTATTTCTTTATGAGTATCTCTTGAAACTGTATGCTTATTCCTTCATGAGTATCTCTTGAAACTGTATGCTTATTCCTCCATGAGTATCTCTTGAAACTGCATGCTTATTCCTTTATCTCTTGAAACTCTATGTTTATTCCTTTATGAGTATCTCTTGAAACTGTATGCTTATTTCATCATAAGCATCTCCTGAAACTATATGCTTATTCCTTCCCTGATTAGTCACTAATTTGAACTATTTTAAGGAAAAAAGAAAGCAACAAAAGTGCTTGCTAAACTGGCATCATAGTCGCTAGCTGATGTTATAGCAAAGTGTTTCTCATTGTAACGATACAAGCACTCTTTTTCAGAACCATACTCACAGTGAAAGCAAAGACAAACAGCGGAGTAAGAGAAAAGGATGTGGAACAAACATATCTCCGAAAGACATGTCAGTAAAACTAGAATATAAATCATGAAAAGGCCGTCAAATACTGCACATCTTCTCATTCGCGTGTTTTTCACGTCTTTATTCTCACCTATTCTGTTCATTTTTCTTTCTCTTGTCGTCTGTGTGCTACATTCTTGTCTTACATTCTGTCATCACTTCAGACACTGTGTCTATACTACAGCGGTCATTTATAAAAAGACTTAGACTAATATTGGTGGAAGACACTACACAGAAACCGACTATTTAATAGCACGTTGTCTGGACACCTCCATTATGTAAGTCTAGCAACTCTGGCTGAATATGAAAGGAGCTGTCTGACTATTACAGAAATATTAAACCAGTGAGTCTAAAACTGTATTCCGCAGGCCACTGGGGTTCTGCGATTATTCCGGCGGGGTTCTATATACGTAGTAAGTCTCGATTATGCAGAACACCAGAGATCTTTTAAAAAGATTTTTAATTGATACAAAAAGGCGGAGCAGGTAGGTAGCAAGGTGAAAATATTTTTTTAACTTCAGGGGTCCTCAACCTCCAAACAAAAGTTGGGAACCACTGAATCAAGCCATTCTGAGAATATTAACAGACAGTTGGAAGTTATTACTTAGTCTGAGTGAAGAATGAGAGCAGTTTTCGACGTTCCTGCCATGACATATCGTTTAACCACAGCTTGTTGTCAGGGCCCAATGAGAAGGGGGTGCATTGCTCTGGGGCCTAGGGGCTTCCCCTGTTTTGAAGGAGGCCCGTAGTGAATGAAATCAGAATAGCTAATCAGTGATGTAAAAGAGTGGGCGTGTGTTTGAGGAAGTGGTGGGGTGTGTGTGTATGGGGAGGGGGAGGGGAAGAAGGGAGAAGTAGTTTTGTGTCGACTTACAAAATGTATCTCGGTGGTCATTGTTGTTGTTACAATATCTCTTTGATGTAACAATATCTCTTTGCTGTTACAATATCTCTTTGTTGACAATATTTCTGCTGTTACAATATCTCTTTGTTGACAATATTTCTGCGCTGTTACAATATATCATTGCTGTCACAATATCTCTTTGCTGTTGAACATCTCTTTGCTGTTGAATATCTCTTTGCTGCTAGAATATCTCTTTGCTGCTGAATATCTCTTTGTTGTTACAATATCTTTTGCTGTTACAATATTTCTGATGTTACAATATCTCTCTGCTGTTTCAACATTTCTGTTGTTACAATATCTCTTTGCTGTTACAATATCTCTTTGCTGTTACAATATCTCTCTGCTGTTACAATATTTCTGCTGTTACAATATCTCTTTGTTGACAATATTTCTGCTGTTACAATATCTCTTTGTTGTTACAATATCTCTGCTGTTACAAATCAAAGTGTAGTTTCTGTTTCCCCATTAATTCCATCTTTAAACATGAAACTGTCACTGCTGTTACCATATCAAAACATCTTCCGTTTTGACCCGCATTTAGCAGTTCTAAACTTTGGCACATCCCCTCGACTCTGTCAGATAATTCGTTTTAGCATCCGTTTTTGTTCTCCCTACACTGATGGCACGAAAGACAAAGTACTTGTATAATCCGGTGCAACTCGCCTTGCGGGTAAAATATCTCCTATTTCAGAGACATTTTCTACAACGTAACCTTGATATCCAGGTCGAATGAGATCGAATAGAGAGCGATAGGAGTCAGATTTCAGCTCTTTGCCTTTGCATAGAAAGAAGGAAACTATTGATCTGACCACGCTCATTGTTCTTGCACTGTTATGGAAACCTGGATAATAATGAACTTCAAATAAGAAAATCAAACGGACATAAGAACTTTTGTAACAAAATATTCGTAACATTTACAACCACGCACAAACACTCTCAACTCAGAAATCGTTTTAGTATGTTCTTTGGGAGCAAAAAGGTAAAGGCAATTTTGTACTCATTTTCAACTTTCAGAAAGTCGAGAACAGTTATGTGCGTATGCAGTTCTCAGACTGACTACTCTCCAAGACCATCATTGCTTGAATGAATTGCTGGCTGCTTTATTCTTTTCTTACACTTCTGTCTATTTATTTATTTGTTTATCGACTCCGTCTGCTGCAGGTACTGGAAATTTTGTGTAAAGTCAAGACAATTGCGTGGCACTAAATTGACAAGGTCATTGCTTTTTTATCTAAATCAAGTAGCCACCAGTCATTACTTTTTAAACTAAATCAAATAGCCACCGGTCATTACTTTTTAAACTAAATCAAATAGCCACCGGCCATTACTTTTTAAAACTAAATCAAATAGCCACCGGCCATTACTTTTTTAACTAAATCAAATAGCCACCGGCCATTACTTTTTAAAACTAAATCAAATAGCCACCGATCATTCCTTTTTTAAACTAAATCAAATAGCCACGTCTTAGCCTTTCCTTATTCTTTTCTCCTGAAAACATACTACCGCTGTTTTAGTCCAAATTGTCGATTCTTTCCCCTGATCTTCCGCCTAAGTTGAAACAGTAACTCTGTTCTTGAAATTTGTCTGCGTGGACCCCTCATTTACAGACAAACCCTGGGAAAAATCATCTTCATGTTGCTTTCTTTATTACTTACAAAATTACGGTAAACATTTTGACCGAGGTTCCTTGTCTGGCCTCCCTTTATCTTGCTAGTAGCATGAAAGAGCACTAACTTGATGAGAGAATTTATTGAAAGTGTACTTGCGGGCCTTGGCGTTTGGGAGATTGAGGAGACGATAATGTGTTAAAATATTCCAGCACTTTCCATGAAAAGTGAAACTATCGATGGTTTTGTTCCAGGAGTGTCAAAATACAGTACAGAATTTATTTACAGAATCCCATCTGCTGTAGCCTGCTTATTAAAAAGGATTTTATTATCACTTGTTGTGAAGTAGCATACTAGCAGGGTGAGACAAAAGGTATCGTTAATTTTACTCTAAAATATCTAAATCAAATAATAGACAGTTGTAGTATAAGTGTATTATGCCATTACTCTGTCTGTGTGTGTGTGTGTGTGTGTGTGTGTGTGTGTGTGTGTGTGTGTGTGTGTGTGTGTGTGTGTGTGTGTGTGTGTGTGTGTGTGTGATGAAGCACGTCAGCCATTTTGGGAGTATGACGTCAGCAGACCTGATAAAATTTAACCGCTTCTTTGGAAGTATGTACCAGAGAAGAACACAGCGCACAGTTATTCGTTTCTTAGATAGTGAATTTGAAAAATACCTGCAGATATTCGTCCCAGAAGAAGAGGCAGTATGCGGACACGTGTGCGTCGTTTCAACAGGTCTATGAGTAGCACAGGAAGTCTAAAATGACGCGTGAAATAGTGTGGATTCGCACTGTGAATAGACCTGACGCTAAAGCTGAAGAGGAACGAATGATGAGGGATAACAGTCGGTGAGGTGGCCGGAGAATTGAAGATTAGTCATTCTGTGCACCACATCATTCACGAAGTGCTGCAGTACTGAAAAGTCTCCGCCAAGTGAGTAACAAAATAGTTCATCTTCAATCTGATAGAATGTCTGAGGATGCTTATGAAATTCTTTTACGAAGTTCTGAAGCTTAAGGAGATGATTTGATTTTTTTTTACTATGTATGATCGCTAGAGATGAATGTTGGGTACATTACTTTCAGCTAGGAGCAAAACGAGCCAGCAAGGAGCGGTGACAATCTTCCTCGCTGAATGCAAAGAGTTTTTTTACCACTTCATCGACTGGACTGTAAAGGTCAAATTCTGGAACATTTCCTGCCTAGAGGAGTCGCTATTAACATAATGCGATCTGCTTTAGAAACTCTTGAAACCTCCATTATATCAAAAACGTCGCAGTCTTCTCACTTTTACAGAATAATAAAGCGCGGCTTCTCGCAGCACAAATTACGAATCTGCGTTTGGAGTGTCTTCCACATCTTATATATTCACCTAACATCGCACCATGTGATTCTGTTTGGACCCCTCAAAGAAACGCTAGGTGGGAATAAGTTCAATTCTTATGAACAGTTTAAAGAGGCGTGCATATTTGGCTACAGGGTCAGTCAGAAGAATTTTTTTTTTGGCATTCTGTAGGATGGAAATTACAGAAAACCCGTCATGACGTCACATTCCTCGTCTACACTGAAAATACCCGAGTAAGCAGTTAAGACAAGACAAGACAAGGCAAGACAAGACAAGACAAGACAAAATAAGACAAGACAAGGCAAGACAAGACAAGGCAAGGCAAGGCAAGGCAAGGCAAGACAAGGCAAGACAAGACAAGACAAGGCAAGAAAAGACAAGGCAAGACAAGACAAGACAAGACAAAACAAGACAAGGCAAAATTTGGCAAAATTTGCCAAGCACTTAATTTCATTTAACTTTTCCTCTGAGCGTGGGAGTGATCAAACTGATAATGACTCACTTCTACTGCGAAGTATCGAAGAGCTGCTGCCAGTGTGGCTTCAGCTAACCACGTTATAAAATGAGCACCTATCACCCTGTATTAGGATAACCCGTCTGTAGAATATGAGACAGTCTGCCAACAAGACATGGCGCACAATCAGCTACCCATACACGAAGAATGTCAACAGTTGCACAGGTAATATCGGTAACAAGTATATATCACTACGCTTGAAATCTAAGCGTATGGAGAGAGAAAGAACAGTGCTTTCTGCTTCACAAATTTTCTTTCAAGAAATCAATTTTTAAAGTTTCCTTCCAAGTGATATTCTTTTTTTTTTTTAACATTACATTTCAGAGACAGAATTTGCAGCCTCTTATTTTGATTAATCATCATCATTATCTGGGTTTTTTTAAAAATGTATGCTCCTTATTATTCTCCTTATAAAAGAATTCCTAAACAACTAATGGAGAGATAATGTCATGTGCACGTCCTTGACTTTTTATATTATTATCTGTTTCTTTCATTTCTGCTAGGGCTGCCTTATCCTCGTGGATAATTCCAGTCGAGGCTGATAATCAGGGGAAAGAACCGGAGTTTTGGGGGTCGTCTTGTTGTGGTTATCGTTCTTCGTTACTGCTACCTTAATGAGACATTATTTAGACATATTTCATGAACGTACGCCCATAAAGACACTGCACTGTACTGTGAAGTCTGGCATTTTGGCAAGTGTGATCACATACAGCAGACTAACATTACCATATATAAGAAACTAAAGTAATCAACTATGCAAGCTAATGTAATAACATGTAGTTATGTTAATGAAACCACATATAACAGATTAATGTAATGACGTATAAGTAACAGGTTTTAAGAAAAATCGTATGCAACAGATTAAAGTAATTACACACATGTATTATCAGATAAAAATATAGAGGACTAAAATTTTATGCAAATTACAAATTTCTACTGCTAAGTACAATTCCGCTTGTCATAGGCGATCATTTCTCTCCACAACTCCCTGTCTCTTCCGTTGATTACGAGATCTGCCGGTGACTTTCTTCCTAGCCAAACTAACAGCCCATCCAGCAACTTCTCTTCTCTTCTCTCTCTCTCTCTCTCTCTCTGTGTGTGAGTGTGTGTCTGTGTGTGTGTGAATGTGTCAAATTTACTTTTAGTTAACGGGATGGGTGAGTTTGTTTATTGCCAGATATTTCTTGTATGTCTGGAGGAACATTGCGGATGGCTAATCTGAAGTTATTTTCGACGTCTAAACAAGATTTGAATGACGTTTTTTATTGCACAACTAATTTAGAGGAAACCTGTTTCACATGAATATGTTGATGTAGACTATGTTAGTGTTCTTATGGCAGTTTTCCTTTAAGTCTGGAGACTCCTCACCAAATGACGACCAAACTCTCTGACAAGAAGATTATCTGAACCGATTGTCCAGGGTTTTATTTTTGTGCGATTTCATGTCAGTGTCATGTTTGATTTCATGTCAGTGTCATGTCTGATTTCATGTCAGTGTCATGTTTGATTTCATGTCAGTGTCATGTCTGATTTCATGTCAGTGTCATGTCTGATTTCATGTCAGTGTCATGTCCTCTTTCACTAAAATATTCGCATTAAAATTGCAAATGATAATGGTTTCCTGATTCAATTCTTCATCTGGAGCTATTTCAGAGCTCTTTGAAACATTTTCTTGTAGTTTCGTAATATGTTTTCGGAAATGTGAAAATCTAAATTATTGTTCTTGATGAATTCTGGCAGGCATAGGAACATTTCTACTGTTTGTGTTCAGCTCTGCTTTAATTTTTGTTAGAAAGTCTCAATTTTATTTTCTGAACGTTACGATATTTGTTCTTTAACCTTGCAAGCTCCGACTGTGTGACAGTATTGGCTTCTTGAACTTACAAACTCAGATTCAAAACATGAAGTATATATGGTCGACATACCATATACCATGTATCTGAATATATATATATATATATATATATATATATATATATATATATACTGTCCACAACCCTCCATGCGTACAAATAAATGATATAATGTTGTGTTATCTTTCTGGTAAAAAAATAGGTGTTTGATCTTCAAGATAAAAAACGCGACCAAAAATCCATGCACGGAATAACCATGCGACTTCTGTATGAAGTAACAATGTTTTATGACCGGAACCCGTCTCGTCACAAAGTACTGAGAAAAGTTTGGGGTTCAAACTGCTACAGCTGACATAATTAATCACAGCAACTATATAGCAGTATATCAGAATAAGCACAGAGTGATCGGAAAAATCCGATCCTCTGGTGGTCGCTCGGTAGAATAAAGCACCGTGCGACTGGCAGACGACTTATCTAGCAGACGATATAAGGGAGGAGATTAGATTTAGAAACAGTTAGGATCGGCAGAAGAAAAAAAAATGGCTGAATAGAAGAAAAGATGTTTGTTCTGGCTGTTACGGTAGACATTTGTGCTGTGCTGAGTTCGCCTTATATTTTGGTTCAGTAGAAAGTGTAGAGCTAGAGAATGCAGAATTAATTCTGGTTTGAGATTTTGTCAGGACCAGTGGTTCTGAAAATATGTGTGTGATTTTTGTGAGACATAGTGATGCATATTAGTGATATCCGTAAGTTGCAACTCTTTGTTCACAACTATGTTTGATTGCTGTTCTGGTTGAGTGAGAATGTAGATCACTCCCTCTCATGTGGCAAACTGCTGTCTTGCCGGGAGTGGAGCGTATGTGTAATTTTTTCTTGTTGACATTCTTCACCTCATTTGTCATCTACTATCAGTACCCATCAATATAACTTGTTATTTGTACTCCTCATCTTTTCAAGTTACCACAATATGTTTTCTGTAGAGAATCAGAGGTTTTCATTCTATGCTGCTGTTATCTAAGTTGGGGTTGTGTACTTGGGTGTGATCGTTTCTCTGCGTATATCAAAGAAACACTTGCTAATACTTTAGTAACTAACTGTCAATTAAAGGAATTATCTTTCTCCACTTAAAACTTCATAAATCAGCAGCATATGCAACCTGCTTTGACTCTGACTTATCGGCACCAGCCACAGTATACAATTTCAACTACATATTTGAATAATTCATACAATTCTGCTCTCATTTCCTTTGCTTGGCGATGTACTGTAAAATGATTAAAAATTCCATGCTGAGCAATTTTTCTTACTATTTTTCCATTTCCTTTAATTTCTTCTACTAATAAGTCTACAGCATTGAATGAATGAATGACCGAAGCTGCTGTAGATTTAGTAGGAGAAATTAAAAACAGCAGCGTCGGTACAGATCACATTTTATAACCAGCCCAGATTATTTGTCTCAAAATACTTCCAATATTTGCTCTTCAGTCGCTCTTCCTACCATTATTTCACGAAACAAATCTTCTGAAATCAAATACAGATATTAATGGTATTAGGTGTGGCAGAAAACTGACTCGTTAAACACCATACAAACTAGAAAGCTGAGATACTTCGGCCCACATCAAGAGACACAACAGCTTGGAGAGGTTGATAGTAGAAGGCAGAGTGCTCAGCAAAAGAGAACAGGGACGACCTCACTGCAGGTTAAATCAGGACGTTATGAAAAGTCTGAATGTGCCACTTCAAGACGCCGGTCAACTTGCCCAAAACCGTATTGCATTCTGGGAGGCTGTGAGAGGGGCACCGTTCTGAAAAGGACATATCACGTGATGATGATGATGATGATGATGATGATGATGATGATGATGATGATGATCTCACACATGCAGTTAAATCCAAGATCTGTTGCTTCGTTCAGTTATATGACGAACACTCTATTCTCTTTCACTCAATTCAATAAAACTTTTGTGTGTATTTTGCAGTATGTTGTATGTCAGTATGTCGTGTTTCAGTATGTTGTATATCATTATGTTGTATGTCTGGATTACAATCATTACATGAAAGTACAACACCTTTGATGTTGTATGCTAAGTAAACTTTCGGTGCCTATAAGCACCGGGTAATAAACTTGATTATTTGTAAGTTGATGTTGATGTCTTACTTGTTGTCAAAGCAACCACTGAATGTCTGAGCGAAAAAAAGGTGTAGTCAGTTGATAGGTCAACAATGAGAACATCAGAGAGATGATGTTTCAGGAACAAGAAAATCAAATTTTGTATAAATCAGAACACACAAACAATAAAAACACAACGGATGTTTTACAACTAAAACAGTGTTGTAGTTCGTACATGGCCACTAATGTAGCATTTCTGCCTACTTTGATTGTTTCAGATTGTGTCTGTCATATCAGAGACGAGGCAGAGACTCTTAATTCTGAAAGCTAAGTCAAAATGCTACAAGCTGGGTCTGAAACGATCACAGGAATATGTCAACAGTAAGTCACTGGTTTTTTTGTACGTGAAGCAGTCGTATGACATGGAGAGTGGTACAGCAGAAGGTTGGAATCAGGGGCGGCATCAGGGGCGGCCTTGTGTTGACAGGAAGTATAGATATCTATCTAAGGCAAAAATCTCAGCAAGGTGCAGTACTGATCATTAGGAATACATTTTTATTAAGATATCAGCAACGGATTAAACTATCACCCAGAATCCAGGACTACAGTTAGTAAAGGCTTTCTCCTGCCTGATCTCTGCCGCCCTTCTCTTGATATTTAGCCTAATTTTTCTGTATCTCAGACATATAACTGACATATAACACTGTATTACACGGAACCAACAGCAGGCCACTGTCGTTTTCTTACTTTTCAGTAAACTTTTTATTTACTTTTTACTTACTTCTTTAAATAACACTCTACACACCATCACCACCACACTACCACCACCACCACCATTATCTTTAACGTCATCATTAACCTTCTGACTATTACAAGCACCACCACCACCACCATCATCATCATAATCAGTTATAACTATTAATCATGCCCATTACCGATTTAGAAATCAGTGGTAGCAATATTTCAGCCACGAGAGTGATGTCTTCTCTGCCGAGTGTTGTAGATTAGAAATCTGTTACCACCCCACCCCCTTGACCTGGCTGTAAGTTTGGTACCTGCTACTTGTCTTGGACAAGAGAAGTGTCAAGTTTATCTCGCTGAGTGAGACTTTCAATCTTCTCCACTTCTCTTAGAACTTGACATCTGCCGGGCATGGCAGGGGTAGTCAGAGATGGAGGTCAATTTCTTGTTTGTGAGGGGTCGAAGAGAGGGGGGAGAACTGGAGAGAGGTTAAAAAACAGTAAAATCCGATCTCTGTTGCTAGTGTAAAGTGAAGAACGATAACTGTGATGGTGAATGCGACAGCTGATTCTAGCACAGTCAGAAGGAAGTGAAGGGAAAGAGAGTGAAATTCTGTGACCCAGTCATATTGAAAACATACTGAAAAAAAAGAAAGGAACATTAATTTGAAACATTTTAAGAGCAAATTCGAACGAACCTGATCGAAGCGACTAAGTAACACCATTGATTAAATGTCCATTATTTGAACCTGCAAGTGAAGATGTAATAACAGCCCAAATGTTAAAAGCTATTAATATAGACAACATGAAACAACAACAGAGAATGTTCAACAAAGTTTGCAAAGAAGAAAAAGTCCCTTCTAAATGGAAAAATGGAATCATTGTTAAAATACCGAAAAAAGGCAACCTTAGCTATTGCAACAAATGGAGAGGAGTAACTTTACTATCAGTTGTGTCAAAAGTATTTTGTAAAGTTATTCTGAATAGAATTCAAGATATAGTGGATGATGCAATGAGAGAAGAACAGGCAGGATTTCGAAAAGGGAGAAGCTATCTCGACCAGATCTTTACTCTAAGAAACTTGAAGAACATATTGAAAAGCAAAGACCATTAATCCTGAACTTCATAGACGTTAAAAAGGCATTTGATAGCATACACAGAGAATCATTATGGAGGATTTTAGGAATATATAGAATACCATCTAAGATTGTCAACATCATTAGTGACCTCAACAATGGATATGTTTGTGCAGTCAGTACAGACGAAGGAATGAGTGAATGATTCCAGATTGAAACAGGAGTGAAACAGCGATGTATATTATCTCCCTTGCTTTTTGGAATTGCCATAGACTTCATAATGAAAAATTGTTGCAAAGGTAAAACGGGCATTGATTGGGTACGTCAGACCCAACTGGAAGATCTTGATTTTACAGATGACATAACTCTTATCAGCGACAACATGAAATCACGTAAAAACAGATACCCTATTTTCAATGGCTAGTAAAATGAACTTCAAATTAACAAGGATAAAACAAAAATAGTGAAGGTTCTCATTTACGACGAAGGACAAATATACGTAGAAAGAACAGCTTTTGAAGAAGTAAACCATTATGCATATCTCGGCAGCTATATAGACCACAATGGTGACACCAGAAAAGAAGTTAGATTTCGAATTGCAAAAGCAGCATTGACCTTCAAGAATCTTGAGAACATATGGCATTCAAAAGTTATAAGCAAAAAAACAAGTTAAGACTATTCAATTCAAATGTAATATCCACCCTCATTTATGCGTGTGAAAACTGGAAAAAAACTAAAGAAATAGACAAAAAATTAGACTCTTTCGAAAACAAAAGCCTAAGGAAAATACTCAGTATAAAGTGGAATGAATTCAAGAACAAGGCAGAGATCAGACAGATGAGCAAACAATAAACTGTCTCATGATTGATCAGAAAAAGAAGATGGACATATGTCGGTCATGTGATGAGAAGAAACAATCAGAGAATCCCCAAATAAGCTATCAAATGAAACACAACAGGCTGAAGAAAAAAAGAGGTCGACCACGTGAAACTCTAAAGAGGACATTGTTAAGAGAAGCCAAGTCAGTGGGCATAACATCCCTTGATGAGATTGAAAAACTCGCCGAAGACAGGACATCTTGGCGAACTACTATGCGGGCCCTATGTGACGTTTAACGGCACAGGAAGGATGTAAGATTTTAACATAACATAACATAGTTTTAACGGCCCGCAACCAGAACTTGACTCTTGTTTTAGTTTTGCAATTCTCGCCCTTGTTCATGTAACTCTCCCGTTATCAAGGTAACGGAAACCTTGTACTCTTTCAATGCTTCTGTTATCCACAGCGACGTCCCAACCACCCATGTGTCGCGTTATATGGGACGAGATGGTGTGTTGGGACCTTACCCGAGCTGGGACAGTGGCAAGACAGCGCTGTCCAGATTACATAAATGGGTTCAACACAAATGGTAAGATGACAGTAATAATAGTGGTGATGAAAGGGAATATAGATGTTAGTCAGAGGCAGTCACAATTTACTAGAAGTGTATGGTGTAGCTGTGACGTAAGCGGTGGTTGAGTCATATGTTGTAGCTGCGACGTAAGTGGTGGATAAAATGTATGTTGTGGCTGTGACGTTAACAACAGCATAAGTTGTTATATGATGCAGAATAGGGCGTGCTGTAGGCTGTTCTTGTAACATTGTCTGGTGGCGCAAGGCTGAATGTTAGGGCGGAGCTGGGAAATCAGGAGTCCATTGATCTCAGAGAAACCTTTCACAAGTTGACGGCCACGCCTGGAGTAGCTACCTAACGCATACAAGTACATCAGGTGTAGATAGAGTGACTTAAACAAAGCATTTGATTGGCTAGTGCCGATGATGAAGACTGGACTGGACTGAACCGCTACTGAGAACTTGTGGTGAGTCTGCACTTGGTGAAGTGAAGCATGAACATCCGACATGAAACCAGGTGAATTTTGGACAAGCTGTTTAAAAAAAATTCTCAGCAAAATCATCATCATAATACTGTGAAGGCAGTATGGATTTCCTGTGATAATACTGTGAATGCTGTCTGGATTTCCTTAATAATACTGTGAAGGCTGTCTGGAGTTACTGTGATAATACTGTGAATGCTGTCTGGATTTCCCACGATAATATTGTGAATACTGTCTGGATTTCCAATGTAATACTGTGAATGCTGTCTGGATTTTCTATGATAATACTGTGAAGGCTGCTTGGATTTCCTATGATAGTACTGTGAATGCTGTTTGGATTTCATATGATGAGACTCAATGTAACGGATTTACGTCCTACTTGTTGTGTTGAAAGAAATCTTTCTGGTGACAGTTTGGGTAGAAAGAATGCTAAACATGATTCCCAACTCATTATAAAAGTGTTACTGTTTGTTCTTTGCTGCCAGCGAAAAAACTGAATGTGTGAAACAGAAGTCATATGAACAGATACTAAAGAATGTGCTGAAGCAACTTCACATGAACCTTTAACATGAACATTTAATTCATTACAAACAAGAACTTTTGAACTCTAATTCCACCGTGGAAATATAATTCCGCTGTGGACGTTATTTTAGAAGTTCGGGTTGGATATATTACATTCTTCCAGTGTTTAAAACAGTAATAACATGATGATGATGATGATTTGTCATACTTTCCTAAATATATATACACTGTACTTCTATAGAGACCATATCTACCCTTAGGGGTAAGTAGGGTTTTGGCCATTTATAATTCAATAGTGGCACTGGCGCCTTAAACAGTAATAGCATTAAAGGAGAAATTATTGTACTGACATTTATGTTAACAAACAAGAGAGACGGTAAGCCAGCAGATTGCCTGGTCTGTTTACTCTGAACACAGATGTGATGATTTATAGTCTCCGGTGTACGGAAGGCCAATATCGTCATTCTGACGCCAAATTAGCTCTGGTCAAAAGATATTACGAAAGCTGTCGGTGGAGCGTGTTATTCGGTGCAAGACATTTCTTAAAGATGTTTTTCAGCCAACGAACTCTTTGCTATTGAAATAAGATATCCGCCGTCTCCACCAGCGCCTTCCAAAAACAGTTCAAAGTTATTCGTCGGCGTCTTTATCATTTTCCTTTATTAGATAAGCGATCTAAGTGAGTACGTGGCTTTTATCT
Organism: Achatina immaculata; assembly: GCA_009760885.1. Lineage (NCBI taxonomy): Eukaryota > Metazoa > Mollusca > Gastropoda > Stylommatophora > Achatinidae > Lissachatina > Lissachatina immaculata. The sequence continues at coordinate 30,409,917 of CM019717.1, forward strand.
GTTTTGATTCTTAAGAATATCGGTGGAAGGTGGAGAACGGTTTATTTGTAGAGGAATTTATAATTCGGTGGAAAGTACAAAAATAAAAGCTGTTCTGCGCATTTTTCTAAAGCTTCGGCTCTCCTGGAGTGTATTTCTTCGCAGATTCATTGTATACTTTCTTTCATTTAGTTGTACATTCTGTCATTTAGTTGTCCTTTTTTTCATTTAGTTGTACTTTCGTAATCTCTCTACTTGGTAGTGATTTAATACATGAGCTGTTTATTCTGTGCAGCGTGAATCCTTCCCGTGCCGTTAAACGTGTGCTAGTCCGCCATCTTTTTCTGTTTTGGACGAGTTTTTCAACCTCCTCATGAGATTTTATGCCCACGAAACTGGCCTCTCTTAACAATGTCCTCTTTAGAGTTTCATGTGGTCGACTTCTTTTTCTTTAACCTGTTGTGTCCCACTTAATATCTTGTTTTGGGACTCTCTGATTGTTTCTTCGTAACACATGGCCAATATACATCCACCTCCCCATTTTTTTATCACCGATGAGACAGGTTATTGTTCGCTCATCTGACTTATATCTGAGTTGGTCTTGAATTCGTTCCACTGTATACCGGGTATTTTCCTTCAACATTTGTTTTCAAAAGAGTCTAATTTGTTTTCTATTCCTTTAGTTGTTTTCCAGCTTTCGCATGCATTAATAATGGTGGATATTACATTCAATTGAATAATGTTAGCTTTGTTTTCGTGCTTGTAACTTTTGATTATCATATTTTTCTCGGTATTTTTAAAGGCCAATGCTGATTTGGAGTTATAACTTTCTTTCTGGTGTCACCATCCTGGTCTATTTAGCTATCGAGGTATGCAAATTGGTTTACTTCTTCAACAGCTATTTCTTCAACGTAAATTTTTCCTTCTTGATGAATGGGAAGTTTCATTATTTTAGTTTTTTTTTTCCTTGTTAATTTCAAGTCTATTTTACTAATCAATGAAGACATGGTGTCTGTTCTTTCTTGACATTGTCACTGATAAGAGTTACGTCGAGTGCACAACAATCAAGGTCTTCCAGTTGAGTCCTATGTACCCAATCAATGCCCATTTTTGTTACCTGTGCCATATTTCTTCATTATGAAATCGGTCCTGTGTACAACTGATAATCACTTTTTCTCTTGACACTAAACATGTCTCAGAAACTTATTATTTTTCCCTTGACACTAAACATATCTCAGAAACTTTGACACGGAAAAAGATTGTCAAACTAGTTTGTCTGCGAAATCGTAGAAGGAAGGTCTAAAAAATAAGTGAAACAAATTATACTACGTGCATTTTTGTCATTCTTGTGAGATGTAGTACTGCTGTTAGCTTTAGATGGGCGCGCCCACTCGTCTAAATCGTTTGACAGTTGAGAATTCTGTAGCAAGGAAATGTCTCAGCAAACTGACAGTTACCGACGTTAGAAATGCCAGTCCCTGAGGAGCTTTTCGGGCCGATTGGTGCCAGGGTCAAGCCAACCTCAAATTTAAAAAAAAAACACACAGACTAGGTACCTGAAGTTTTCCTAGGAAAAAAAAGACAGCGAGAACAGGTGCTGACATCCCTGCCACAAAGGCTGCAGTGCCGCTTTCTGACAGTTTTCCTTACCAACGTAATGGACGTAAAGCGAATTTCACTAGGGTGAACAGACAGTACTTTATTATCATTAGACCGGCATGTTTTAAGTAGAGTGAACAGACGTACTTTATTATCATTAGACCGGTATGCTCTAAGTAGGGTGAACAGACAGTACTTTATTATCACTAGACCGGCATGTTCTGATTAGGGTGAATAGACAGTACTTTATTATCACTAGACCGACATGTTTTAAGTAGGATGAATAGACTACTTTAATATCATTAGATCGACATGTTTTAAGTAGGATGAATAGAGTACTTTAATATCACTAGACCGAAATGTTTTAAGTAGGATGAATAGACAGTACTTTATTATCACTGGACCGGCATGTTTTAAGTGGGGTGAATAGACAGCACTTTATTATCACTAGACCGGAATGTTTTAAGTGGGGTGAATAGACATCACTTTATTGTCACTAGACCGATATGTTTTAGTAGGGTGAATAGACAGTGCTTTATTATCACTAGACCGGCATTTTTTAAGTAGAGTGAAGAGACAGTACTTTATTATCACTAGACCGGCATGTTTTAAAACATAAAAATAAAGTAAATGTGATCTTATAATTCATACATAAACTTTAGCTTTGCAGTAAATAGGTATTGTATATTGCAAAAAAAAAATTGTAAATTTGCAGCAGAAACTCACTGGAAAAAAACGAACCACAGTGAGACAAAGGAGAAAGAAACCAATCTGTGATGTGTGAGTGTTTATGTGTCAATGTGGATGTGTTAGTGCGTATATGTGAATGTGTATTTGTGAATGTGGATATGTGTACATGTAGTGTGTATGTGTGAATGGTAAGATTAATGTGTCCTATTATGTCATAGGGGCACCTTGGGATCCTGTGTTAGTGCCCATATTTTCCTTACCGTGGTGGCACAACAGCAGCTGATGTGGTCTTCATTTTGTCTCACCTGCTGTCGAAGAGCACAAAATGGCGGCTACAGCAAAGAACAAAGTTTTTTTTTTGTGCGCCTAGAATTTAAAAAAAATAGTTATGTCTTTAATAAGGACTGTGAACTTGAATTTTTACATTATTTACTCGAGCGATGTTTCACTTATATGGTAATATAATACTCAGGATACAATGCATATTTTGGATTCTAAACGGGCTGTATGTCAAAATATTATGTACATACTGCATAAAACATACTTATTAGATTATCTTAAAAAATGGAGATAAGATGAAAGGAGGGGACATTCATTTTCCACAGATCTAATGAGGAAATGATTTATGTAGGCAAGCAGGACAGACGAGTGATAAAACTGTGCGAATAATATTTTTCAAATGTAAAATGAGTAGTTTGAAAGAATTTCTTGTTCCGTTGATTTAAACAGAACTAAATAAACAATAATCAACACACACTAGATATAGTGTAACGTTCTATGCTGAAGTCCTGCATGTCAATCATGTACAATGGAAGGCAAAGATGGCTGTAGCATACCGCAAGACTTATTGACTACTACGTGTCCAAGATATTATTGTAGAACGAAAGAATGCGAGTAATGATGCCACCAGGTAAACAAAGGAGATTTGTGAAAAGTTTTAATGCACGAATTAGAGATTGTTCAATCAGTTAAAATGTAACGAAAATAGAGATGTAGAAACTTTTGTAGCATATACATGACGGATTGTTCAATCAGCCAAGATGCAACAGAAACAGGGATGTAAGAACTTTGTAATACATACATACATAATTGACTGTTCAATCAGCCACATGTAACAAAAACAAAGATTAAAAAAAAAACTTTTGCAATTCACGCATGACAGATTGTTCAGTCATCACGAACAGTGAAAATAACTGTAAACTGAAGTGTCACATGCAATGCAATTCTATGCGATGACATTATATCATTTAAAATGGCAATGAAGGTCAAATCAAAATACACCGGACGCAATCGCAAAGAAGACCTTGCACGATAAAAATGCTTCCATGTCACTGTGACCATTAAAGTGGATGAAACACTGGCAGAAAGTGTTTTTACCAGCCTTAAATAATTAAAACGAGCACTTTTGATGCATCAAGCTAAATGTGATCATTATTTGTAGCAAATACTCTTGCAGCATGTGGTAAAGATAATCATCGTGTAATATGGATGTCCAAAGAGCTAGTTGTAATATTGTGTGTTTTAAAATCTCAGAATTTGTCACCAAAACCTGCACAGAGAACGGAACCTGGTGGATAAACCCTGACCCAACTGTGAACAACACGTGGTCAAACTTCAGTGATTGTATAAAACCAGCCATTGACCTCAGTCTTCATACGGTAAGAAAAGGCTCACCCGCTTCTGGAATATTATCATTATTGTCATCAAAATCATCTTCATCACCTACAATTCTCGTCACGATCTGAGGTGCATGAGAGAGAAGGAGAGAGAGAGAAGGAGAGAGAGAGAGAGAGAGATTCATCAGATCTGATCTTGGACACGTTATTCCTTTTCCGATCTCGACTTTTGAAAACTCTGTTCTTTCTGCTCGAAAGAATGGTCCCGACACATCCATGGACCTACTTGACCTCCTTGACCTCCTTGAGCAGTCACTGCCTCACGACATTCTGTTTCCTGTGTGTATGACGAGATACTTGGCAGTATCTCAAGGTTGATGTAGTTTAGCCTGGTTCATCAGCTAGAACATTTGTCTGCAGGCCCACGGGGACAAGCTTCACCTCCTGTACACCATCGGCTACAGCTTCTCCCTGAGCGCCTTGCTGGTGGCTGTGGTTATCATGATGTGCTGCAAGTAAGTACTTTGTGCACTTAGTAGCAGAACGTGCGAGGGAGAGAGAGGGAGAGAAGGAGAGAGAGGAGAGAGATAGGGGAGAGGGAGAAAGTGAGGGAGAGGGAGGGAGAGAGAGGGAGAGGAAACGACGGAGAGAGGGAGAGGAAAAGAGAGAGAGGGAATGAATGAATGAATGAATAATCTTTATTTTTCAAGGGTAAAGAATTGGGCACGCAGGCCCGTCTTACATTCTGCCCTTCATCACTCCATCTTTCATTCTTCCCACACACTTGATTTAGTACAAAAATACAAATTAAATTAGTAAAAACATATCAAAAGAGTGTAAGATTTAACTACTACATTCAAGGTAAAAGAGAAGAAGTAATTAACCTAATAAAATAGCACTCACGCACACATACACCCGCAGACATATACATAAATAAAAATACATTGTAAATACAGATCTTCTAACATATGTTTTTAAACAAACATTAAAATAATTTCTAACAATATCTAACAAGTTGCTTTTCTAACTATGTCACTGAAGTACTTGATGGTTTACGAGCCATGTGTTGAGAGAGTGCTGGCTATTTTATGGAGGCATATAATTACAAGCAAGTAAATAATGAAACAGGTTTGAGTTAAAGGATGAAGTATTACCAATGGATTTTAAATTGTAGGGGAGGGTGTTCCAGAGCTGTACTGCAGAGTATGCAAGGCTTTTCTTGTACATATCAATTCTGGGTTTAGGAAGAAGACACTTTTTTAAACGCTGGCTATGTTTAGTGTTATACGTAAACAGTGACCACAAGTAAGGCGGAGCATTGTGCGACAGAATTCTGTGAACAAACTTAACTTTGTTAAAAATTATTCTATTTTTGAGGGGTAGAATTTTGAGTTGTTTATGCTGATCTACAGTCTGTACTGGGTGTTTGTCACAAATAAGATTTAATGCTCGCTTGTGAAGTGAGTGGAGCCTTTTTGTGTTTGAGACTGAGCATCCATCCCAGATTGTGGAACAGTAATCTAAGTGTGTTTGTATGTGTGATATGTAGTATATTTTTCTTGTGTTTTTGTCGATAAAGTGTTTAATCTTGTCTAATTGGTAAACTTTCTGTGCAATCAAATTTGTTAGGTTATGTACGTGAGAATTCCAAGTTAAATGCTGATCAATGATGAGTCCTAGGGTTTTATGTTCATGAACATTTTCTATTGCCTTAGTCCCAGCACAAAGCTGTAGTGAAGTTTTAGGTGCATTTTGCAGTTTCTGTCTAGGGAGAGAAAAAGAGAGAGAGGGAGAGAGAGGGGAGGGAGAGAGAGAGGGAGGGAGAGAGAAAAAGTAAAGTTGCAGATGACAAGTTTCTCGTTGTTGTTTCCCAAAATCACTTCAGCTGTTTTTAGTAAGAGCTGCTCTTTATTAGTAAATTATAATGTTAAAAAGAAAAAATAAATTCAGGCATTACTTCACAATGTGAAACTGTTATGTTAGATTGTTACGGCTACGGATCTCGTGGGAACAGCGCGCATGAAGCTGGAGAGACCAGCTTCACGTGAGCATTCACAAATAGATTTGTCGGACTCCGTCTCCCATGTGTGGATAGCTGGTCGTAGCTGTCTCCCGTGTGTGGATAGCTGGTCGTAGCTGTCTCCCGTGTATGGATATCTGGTCATAGCTGTCTCCCGTGTGTGGATATCTGGTCATAGCTGTCTCCCGTATGTGGATATCTGGTCGTAGCTGTCTCCCGTGTGTGGATATCTGGTCGTAGCTGTCTCCCGTGTGTGGATATCTGGTCATAGCTGTATCCTGTGTGTGGATATCTGGTCATAGCTGTCTCCCGTATGTGGATAGCTGGTCATAGCTGTCTCCCATGTGTGGTCAGCTGGTCATAGCTCTCTCAAATATGGCCAACTACTACACTACACCAGACCAGAATAAACTGTATGGGATGTCCATCTTTTCCAGATTGTCACCAGCTGCTTGAAAAGTATACAAGTAGACGTCTGAAAATGGAAGAAGAAGAAGAAGAAGGAGGAGGAGACTTCTTTACAAAGTTTCATTTACGCCATTTACCCGTGTCAAGAATGGTATTTTTTATATTTACAGTGAAAGACACTTTGTAAAGAAGTCTTCTTCTTCTTCTTTCTTCTTCTTCTTCTTCTTCCATTTTCAGACGTCTACTTGTATACTTTTCAAGTAGCTGGTGGTAATCTAGAGAGGATGGGCATCCCATACAGTTTCTTCTGGTCTGGTGTAGTGTAGTAGTTGGCCATATTTGTCTTCTCTGTTGTTCATATGCTGGACACTCCTGCAGTATGTGGTCTGCTGTCATCTTATTATTCAATTCAAATGTGATATCCACCCTCATTTATGCATGCGAAAGCTGGAAATCAACTAAAGAAATAGACAAGAAATTAGACTCTTTTGAAAACAAATGCCTAAGGATAATACATGGTATAAAGTGGAACGAATTCAAGAACAAGGAAGAGATAAGACAGATGATCAAACAATAACCTGTCTCATGGGTGATCAGAAAAAGAAGACATATGCAGGCCATGTGATGAGAAGAAACAATCAGAGAATACCAAAACAAGCTATAAAGTGGAGCACAACAGGCCGAAGAAAAAGAGGTCGACCACGTGAAATTCTAAAGAGGACATTGTTAAGAGAAGCCATTTTAGTGGGCATAACATCCACTGATGAAGTTGAAAGACTCGCCGAGAACGGGAAAAACTTGGCAAACAACTGTGCGAGCCCTATGTGACGTTTTTAACGGCACGGGAAGGATGTAAGATGTCGTCTTATTGGTGCCACATGCACATTCGTCTGGTGTCCCTATCTTGAGTTTGTTGTACAGATGGTGTCTTAGCCTGTTGTATCCGGTACGTAGCCTCAAGATGATGACTTTGCTCTTCTCTGTTCAGCAGGTAGTAGGCATCGTTTTCTTTGAGGTTTAGGTGCTCTACCAGGTAGTAGGCATCGTTTTCTTTGTGGTTTAGGTGCTCTACCAGGTAGTAGGCATCGTTTTCTTTGTGGTTTAGGTGCTCTACCAGGTAGTAGGCATCGTTTTCTTTGTGGTTTGGATGCTCTACTAGGTAGTAGGCATCGTTTTATTTGTGGTTTGGGTGCTCTACCAGGTAGTAGGCATCGTTTTCTTTGTGGTTTAGGTGCTCTACCAGGTACTAGGCATCGTTTTCTTTGTGGTTTGGATGCTCTACCAGGTAGTAGGCATCGTTTTATTTGTGGTTTGGGTGCTCTTTCTCCCATTTCTTCTTCTGATTTATCAAATTTTGGCTTCCTCAGATGTTAAGCTGGTATCTGCCTGTGATTACTTTCAACATGCATGCACAGCAGAAAATGCCTGATATTTACACACGATGGTTATCTTCAGTATCTCTTTTCCAAGCAAATCTTATGGTAGAAAAGTAAAAATAGATTGATGGTGCAAGAATTTTCAATGCAACTTGGGGAAGAAATCCCCCGCCGTTAACTTCAGATTCCCCCCCCCCCCCCAGTAAACTGTTTACAAATCTCCAGCTATTTCACAAGTCACTTGTCACGAATGTTCTGTGTTTGTTTTCCTAAGCCATGCAGGATTAAGAAACAAATGTTTTTTTTTCTTCCGAGCTGGAGACAACAAGAAAGCTTCTTAAAGATGTTGTCATTAACGGTCGTTGACAAACAGTATTTTGAGACGGGAAGAAAACATTAACAAACAAAACAATTTATGTTCCTGACAGAGAGAAAAGGGAGAAAAAAAAAACAACAGAATGTTACAGTGTTTCTCTCTGTTTATGACTCTTACATGATAAAACAGTAGTTCTCAAACTTTTGTGGCACAAACACTCATTCACTCATTCATTCATTCCTTTGCATGTCCCTTGCGGAACTTTGCCTCCCAAACAGCACTCCTGTAGGCCTCTCGGTTGTGAGCAAGATGGCCTGCTGCTGCTGCATCCATTTCCAGATCATCAACGATGTCTTGCAGCCATCTTCGTTTCGGTCTTCCTCTTTTTCTTTTTCCCATTATGTATCCTTCCAATACTGTCTTCTCTAAATTATCATGACGTTTAATGTGGCCAAAATATTTAAGTTTTCTCTCTTTAATCCTCTTTACTAGCCAGCCTTCTTCAATATTAAGCTCTTGTAATATAGATATATTTGTTCTTTTTTGTGTCCACGATATTTGGAGAACTCTTCTATAGCATTTACATTCAAAGGCATTTATGTGCTTCTCAGCTGTTTTGTTAAGTGTCCAGGTCTCACAGGCATATGTTGCGATAGGAAAGATGCATGCCCTTAAAAATCTTATTTTTGTGGTTCTGTCTGCTCCTCTCCACAGATTCTTTATTTGTTTTACTTTCTGAAGAGCGATAGATGTCCTCCGTTTAATTTCCCTCATTGTATCTCCATTATTAGTTAGTAGTGATCCAAGATATTAAAAACTCTCCACTTCTTCCAGTTTTTCCTCATTGATACATATTTCAGTTGCCTTGTTTGTTTTGTCAGTTGTCATCACTTTAGTTTTCTTTGCATTAAGATAGAGGTTCTGCTCTTCGCTGTTCTTGCGGACTGACATAATTAGTTTTTCCATTCCTTCTTGTGTTGTGGACAGCAATACTGTGTCATCAGCATATCTAATCTCTGGTATTTCATAACCTCCAACTGTTATGGCATCGTAATATTCTTTGTCTACATCTTCTCTAACATTCCTCATTATATTTTCAGTATACAAGTTAAATAAGTAGGGTGACAATATGCACCCCTGACGGACCCCTCCGTCACTATGCATCGGAATATTATTTCCCCCTTGTGATGTTCTGTAAATGATGTCGTACGTTCTGTATTGACAACAACTGCAGTCAACAAATACGTGAAAAGCAAAATTGGAAGTAAAAGAGAGATAGTTTGGAAGAAAGATATAGCCTGTGAGAAAGATGTAGCATGTAGTCTAGGAGAAAGATATATCATGTAGTCTAGAAGAAAGATGTACCATGTAGCCAAGAAAAAAAGATATATCATGTAGTCTTGAATAATGATATACCATGAAGTATGGAAGAAAGAAGTAGCATGTAGTCTGGGAGAAAGATATAGCATGTAGTCTGGGGAAAGATGCAACATATAGTCTAGGGGAAAGATGTAATGTAGTCTAGGAGAAAGATGTAACATGTAGTCAAGGAGAAAGATGTAACATGTAGTCTGGGAGAAAAATTTATCATAGTGTGGAAGAAAGATATATCATCTGGTCTTAGAGTAAGATGTATCATGATCCTGAAATAAGATATATTATAGTCTGGGAGAAAGATTTATCATGGTCCCGGAGAAAGATGTAGCATATAATACAGAATGTCTATTTAGAAAAAAAAAACACAATTCTCAGAGGAGTTCACAACAACTAAATAAAACCAAAAAGAAGAAAAAAAAAACAATATTAAATTCTTTAAACAAGCCATGAGTAAGAAAAAAAAAGAATTTAGAGATCGTGAAAATGACTACAAAAACAAACAAAAACATGTAAGGAAAAGGAAGACAAGGTCACTGTGAGAAATGTAGTTTTAAAAGCTGACCAGTTGGCACAGGAAATACAGGCAGAAAATAAACCTGATCGAAAATGGCAAACTCTGACACAACTGAGAAGTGTTACCAAAGCTGACGGCCTGGCAGGTCACGATAACAAGAATGATCTTTTTCAGCCGGAAATGTAAGTCGAGTAGTTCATGTTTTCTTAGAAATGTACAAGGTACATAAAGTTACAAAGCTCTTATTTGCTTACACAAAATATTACAAACGTCTTGCTACATTACGTACAAAACTGTCTTACTTAGTACATGTAAACTACATCAAGGATTATGTGTGTGAGATCAACATTAAGCTGATGGCAGAAAGTGGGTATGTTTATCAGCGACGAACGTTAAATAACCTACATTTGACAATACACAGATCTTCTTATAATTTCTTTCGATATCTCTTGATACACACTCAGGGTCTAAGACTTGTAGAGAACCAGAGAAAGAGCTTGACAAACTGTCAACGTGCAGTATCTGAAACAACATAGATCAAGGACAGAACATTTTCCTTTTACTTTAGGTTATTTTCTGTAACAATTGCCAGAAGTTCCCTATTAGATTAAGACTGGGAAAATATAACTGATCAAGACCATGTGTTACTGCCAAGAAAAACTCTTCGTTATTAAGCTCTGGCACAATAGTCTGGCGTTTTGAAACTGTTTCAAAGGACTTAACTGGAAAGGAAGGAATTTGTTATTTTACTGGAATCCTAGGAAATCAAACTGATGATGATGATGATGATGATCATCATCATCATCATCATTTTTGAGCTATAATGTCCCATAAAGGTTAGGAAAAGATTATGAACAACTACAATCTTGCTATCTCCTTGAAAAACAGTTATCAGCTTCATTTGTATGCTACAGTTATTTATCATTTACACTCATATATCTGTTACATTAATGTACCATATACACTTACATATAAGCTACAGTCATTTATCATTTACACTCATGTATCAGCTACAATCATTTATCATTTACACTCATGTATCAGCTACAGTCATTTACCATTTCCATTCATGTATCAGCTACAGTCATTTACACTCATGTATCAGCTACAGTCATTTATCATTTACACTCATGTATCAGCTACAGTCATTTATCATTTACACTCATATTGTAAGGTGAACGAATGAATGAGTAGAGTGGGAGAAAGTAGTATCAGAAATGTGACGTGAGTGGAGAGAGATGCATGGCGGTCTCTAGCAGCGTGTGCCTGTTGTACAGGCTGTTGTTAGTCGTGAGTATTGGGCTTAAAAGCTCATTGGACTGCACCATAAACATTAAATTAAGTGACAGCTAAAGTTAGCAAGTGACAGTGTGTCGGTACACTGATCTGACACTGATATGTGGGGTCTAGTTGGTTTGTGCGTGCGTGCGTGCGTGCGTGCTTGCGTGCGTGTGTGCGTGTGTGCGGTGCGTGCCCTGTTGATAACTTTCTATAATATGTCAGCTACAATCATTTATCATTTAAATTCATATATATATCATTTTTCATTTACATTCATATATCAGCTCTGACTGGATATCAGTTGCATTCTGTATAAAAGCACTAAAATTAATAGTGCAAATCTTGGAATGAAAGATGCCCAATGTGGACGAATTACCGAAAACTGGATGCAACTACTGTGTATGAAAATTTGTCCCTAAAAACTATGTCTCTCTATATTTATTAAAATATTCATAACATCACATTCACCAGTAACATAGATAATGGTTTGTTTTTAATGTAGATACTGGTTTTATTTTTCATGTAGATAGTGGTTTTGTTTTTGATATTGATATTTCAATCAGCCCTCGGTAAATAGTTATTTGTGTTATCTGTTTATGGGCATTCGTTGCTTGGTGAAAACATTGTTTTACTGCGACAACTTAAAATCTCTGAGAGGAAAACACTTTCTTCATGTGAATTTCATCTGCCAGTCTCGTTTTGTTTAGAACATTCAAAGTCGCATTTATCTCTACAGTATTTGTAGTATTTCTGTCTGCGCAGTTTGGCAGGTTCTAGTGCGTTCTGAAGATACTCCTGCAAAATTACGTAGAAGTAGAAATGTCCTACGTTTATTATGCGTAAAGATTTGAGAAAAGATCGGTGAAACAGAAAATTAAAAGAATAAAACTGTTAGACATAGCATAGAAAAAAGAACACCCATAGGACGACAACATATCGGGAGATTCCCGCGTGAACTATGAAATTAGAACTAACAGAATTACTACTTAGGAGTGCAGGAACAGAGGGCCGCACCTCTCGCGTGGTCATGTATGCAAGTTGTGACCAGGAAGGATATAGTGGAGACTGGCTTACACTCAGGAGGTGGGTTCCAGCATCTGAACGACGTGTCCAAGAGAGCGCTGCCTCCAGGCGACAGGCGTCTTCGACTGTTTTTAGCTTGTATGCTCTGTGGTCCTTATGTGTGGAGTGTGGTCTGAACCGCTGTTGGTATTGTCCGTGTTCATGACGAGTGTCTTGATGTCGCAGTAATAAGTTTATTTTGTTAGTTGTTTTATACACCGAGATATTTGTTTTGCATTTGGTATGACAGATGGTGATAAAGCAGATCAGGCATAATATCTGTAGGTTGAACTGTTGGCTAACAAGGACCCAGGAACTGGGATGGTTGAGGTCAGATATTCTTTAATAAAAAAATTAGAGTTGGGGGCCACGGTACGTTTGTACCACTGGAAGAATTTAATTACTTAATTAGCAGTCTCATAAGTCCCTCACTCCCCCCTTACACTTGTACCTACCTTGAACACAAACGCCATGTATCTGAGGACAACACAGAACTATGCATGTTTTGTTTTTTTTTGTTAACTGGAACTCGCGATATGAAAGCCAGTTTGTCTCCTATGCATTTTCTTTGTCCGTATGGGTATCGCTTTGGTAGAATTAGAGTCAGATACTGCACCGATAAAACAAAACAAATTACAGATTCAGTATGAGAAGTAGAAGCGAGATTAACAACGAGCTGTCAAGACTAGGCAGCGCAGCATTCAGCTGGTTCTCAGTGTTTAGTGATACTAGGATCATTTTTTTTAAAATTTGCCATTTTATTTTCAACATTTCTATGTTCGTCTAATCATGTTAAAAATGTATATATAGAATTTCAAGTAAAATCAGATTTTTATTTCATCTGTCCTAATTTTTATTCCCTACAGTAATTAAAGTTTAAAATCCTTTTTCCAAAAAGAAGAAAAACCCCAGCACAAGTTTAAACAGGGACACATAAAACATGGCAGGAGCAAAAGCACGTAACGATTAGCAGAAGTGCAAAATGTAACTTTTTCCTGAATCTCCTTTGTGGTTTGGAAAATACCCCCTTTCAAAGTGGTTTTCAATTTGGGAACTCGGAATAAATTCTGCTGGGACTGAGTCAGGTGAATAGGGTGGATGGGGCAAAACATTTGACATGCCAATTTTTTCATGTCCATTTGACAAGCGATGGAGAGACAGATAGGGTGCGGGGTCAGTTACTAATGGGACTTCCCCCCCCCCAAACCCTATGGGTGCGGGGTCAGTTACTAATGGGACTTCTCCCCCCAAACCCTACCCCCTTTCCAAAATGTAGCGGAATTTTTTAGTATTTTCCTGAACTTTGTTTTTAATTTTAAAAGAGAGAGAGGGAGAGAGAGATAGAGAGAGGAAAACAAGGTCGCCAGGCTCCTTCAACAGACAAGGCGCCAAGAAAACACTCTGATTACCTGCCGCTTTCCTCTGGCTGTATTGAGGCATACACGGAACACGATGTCAGTGCACAAACTTTTCCTGACCTAGTGGTAAATGAAAACTGATGTCTGCGTATCAATACTATATTTCCATTAATAGTAAACATACTACTTCTTACTTTTCTAATGCCAGACGCCTGCATTCCAAGAGCAACACTCTACACATCAATCTTTTCTTAGCCTTCATATTTCGAGCAGCAGTCTCATTCCTCAAGGACATCCTGTTTGTTGGCAATGTGGGGCTGGCTAAAGACGTGAGGAGAGGAAAAGATGGAATCCTCGAGTTCCTTCAGGATAACACGGTAAGTCTTAGACAAGCTGTTATACACAAGCATTCTAAACACCTCCCCAACTTGATAACATGTGTATAATTTAACGTGACATACTGGTAGATGTAGTAAACTATGTTTTGAATCAGAAATGTCATGATCACAGCCTTTCCTGGACATGAAAAAGGTATTCAGTCTCCGTTTGTTTACACAATCGAGAAAGAATTAAGACTGTTTCTAGCTTTCATTCATTCATTATTCTTCAGTTCACCTTGAAACTGCTGTCTTGTCCAAGAGACCTGTTATATATCATACATCCATGCAACACTTTCATTGTTTTAAAATAATTGAACGATATATAGTTTAAAATAAATATGAAATCTAAGACAATAATCTACGCCAGGGATCGTCAGTCTGGGCCCGCATCACACTAAATATAATGTTAGTAATACAAAATGTTACACAACCGAAATAAACATTATTCTTAGCTTCGTAATATATTATTATTATTGGTTTCATTTATTAGCTATAGAAATGTATGCGAGTAACCATCCAGTCACACGGATGCTATCTGGCTCCTGTGAAAGAGAAGGCTGCCGACCTAGTCAGTCCTATGTTTAAAAAGAAATGGCAAGGTCCCTTCTGATTTTCGTGCTTTTTTGTAGGAGGGTTTTCAAGCTATCACAAGATTGAAAACGTAAATAAATGTGAATATCTATGTTCCATCATCACCACCAATGGCGTCAAAATAGATAAAACTATACTGAAAGCATAACTGTGATAGAAATTGCTGGAAAACTGGTACTAGTAGAGTTAGATGGTTGTTTTATCTTTTCTGTTGCTTTTGATGGAGGCAATTTTGCTGATATATTGGGTTGTTATTCCTGTTTTTCATATCTATTTTATTATTCCTTATTGACAATTTTCCTTCCTTTCTTCCTTCCTTCCTTCACCTGTTTTCGTGAAACTGAACCATACACCTCCATCAAACTACTAAAATGAAAGGAATAATCTTTATAAAGAGCGAAGCGTGATTTTTCTGATATCAGCCAATGAAGTAAGTGGACCGGACTGTCAGAGATACTGTATATGCATAAACAAACGTCCAAAAACAAGATTCAGCTTTCTGTGAAGAAAATATATAAACCAAGAGAACTATAGCCATTGTCAAAATAAAGACAAGAAAGAAGGTAAGGGATGTTAAGATGATAACAACCAAACAGGGCTGCAGGTAACACATCTGATTTGCAAAGCCTGGGACTTCCATGTGTAGAAATATTGTCTCCATAGCTTACATCTGTTGTGTTTAAGAACTTATTTATTTACTATCTGCCTGTTCACGTATTCCTTCACGCACTGATTGTTATTTCCATTCATATTTTCAGCAACATGAACAAGTTCATCTACTTCTTGATCTATAATCAATAATCTGTTTCTCCATTACTTCTGTGTATCCATAGCAGCACTGGGAATGCAAGCTTCTTGTCAGTATTTTCATGTACTGTATGAACGCTTGTAACATGTGGATATTCGCAGAAGCTCTTTACCTGACCATGCTTGTCTCCAGACCTTTAGCCACAGAGAGAAGCGGTGTCAAGCTCTACGTCATACTCGGCTGGTGTAAGTCCCCTCTTCAGTTTTGTAAGCTAAATGTTATACTCGGCTGGTCAAATCCCTTCTTAAATTTTGTAAACTAAATTTTATACTCGGCTGGTTAAGTCCCTTCTTAAGTTTTGTAAACTAAATTTTATACTGGGATGGTGTAAGTCCCTTCTTAAGTTTTGTAAACTAAATTTTATACTGGGATGGTGTAAGTCCCTTCTTAAGTTTTGTAAACTAAATTTTATACTGGGATGGTGTAAGTCCCTTCTTAAGTTTTGTAAACTAAATTTTATACTGGGATGGTGTAAGTCCCTTCTTAAGTTTTGTAAACTAAATTTTATACTGGGATGGTGTAAGTCCCTTCTTAAGTTTTGTAAACTAAATTTTATACTGGGATGGTGTAAGTCCTACTTGAGTTTCTTATCTAAATTAAATCAAATAAACTTTGACGTAGGGCAAGTTATTTTTACTTAAAATAAGAAACTGGAAGCAAAACGTAATCTTACTTCATTACTTTTTTTTTTACTTTCCCCACAATTCTCTGAAGCGAACTTGAACTTGTTATTCGCTCTATTTATTTTTACCAGATGAAATGACAACCATGTAACGAAGGTAAATCTCTCTCTCTCTCCCTCCCTCCCTCTGAAACTTAAGTGCCCAGGGCACATGGGGCTTCCGCAAGAGTTTTCCACAAATGCCTGTCCTTTGCCTTTTTTCCGCTCTTGCCCAAGTGAGCCCTCTATTGCTCAACATCCTCTCTGTTGTTCTTTTCCATGCCTCCCTTAGAACATAAATATTTTATCTTAATTTCATTTTTATCTTAAATCAGGAGATAAAACTCCTCGAGCAAAGCCTTCAAAGTTACAACTAAGGAAAGTATTTTAATACTCTATCACAGTTTTCCTTGAGAAACATCTCTGCCGTATAAAATTTTGTCTAACGGTTTATAGGGTTTAGGAAGTCTGCAAGGAAGTGCAATTTTCTGATACCATAGAGCTCTGGCTTGTTTGATCCCGAGAGAGTCCAATTACTCGTCATGTCTACATAAGACAATAACGATTATTTCTCCTGGTCTCTGTACTGGAAATTTCTTCGTCTGTTTCTTTCTGTTATTACTTTCAAGATAATAAGTATTAAATGTGTTCGTGTAATCTGGCCCTGTTTTGTACACAATTCTGAAGACTGACCTATGCTGGTTCCACCTGAGTGAGCTTTTCAAAGAAAGCGAACATTTGAAAGTCTTAAGCGGAAAATTTTCTGTATTTCATGCATGAGAATTTCCTTAGAATCTCAAGATTTTATTTAACACAAAAATACTTTATGCATGAGGGTGCAGTTATAACTGTCCTGTCAAACAATCGTTAAAAAAACTACACTAGCTCTTATTTGTTTTATAATTTCTTTTTCTATTTTGCGATGTTCTAAAGATTTCTTGTTTTTAAAATGTTTTTTTTTTACATATTTCAATAGTTAAATAACTGTAAACTAATGACTGTTTTTACATTCTATCTTCCTTTCAGCATTATCTTTTGTCATTATCGTGCCGTGGATAATAGTGAAAGCACTGTATGAAAACACATTGTAAGTACAAAGTGTTTACGTTTCCACGTGCAAATGGCTGTAATGTTGCCTGAGTACACGAATAATCTGAAAATGTGCTTAATAAATGCACTTTTCGTTCTAGAACATGGTTGTGAAGCATTTAGTTCTTCGCTGTTGTGTGTTTTGTACGTGCTGAACACCATCTCTCCTGATCCACCTTACCAGTACTGGATTCGCTTAATAAGCTACAGCACTAGCAAGCGATGTTTGCCTTGCAGTATCAGATCTTCCTCCACTTCCTTCCTTGACTTTTTGATACTCGTTTCTTCCTGGAATAATACCGCCTTCTCTCGCAGGATCTCTCCTCATGCAACTGTCTTTTTGTCAGTTTTTTTTTGCACGTCTCGTGACTGCCAGCAGAAATCTTCTGTCGATGACTTGCAAATAGTTCTGTATGTCAGGTTTGATCTGTCACATGACCTCAATCTTTACACAAGTTCGCCTTAAAACTTGCTTTGGGGGAAATTTGCTATGGGAAAACGAGAAGACATAAAAGTACAAAAGGAGAACGAAAAAGGTAAAGGTATAAGCTGTGAACCAGCCTCACTGCAGTGCTGCCTAGTTGTCAGCTGACTAGAAACTGCCGACCAGTGTCGCCATCAGCACCAACTCCGTAGCTAGCGGCATCTTTCCTCTTCCTTCCTAGAGTATTAACCTAGGTACCCACTTTTTTTCTTGGCACTGGGTGAACGTCGAGAGCTTTTTGCGAGCCACGGTGTGACCGGCGCTGTGGTGGGTGGAAAGTGAAACCGTGTCGCCTGGTGGGCAAGCCAATGTCTAATCCACTACACCAGCGAGGCTAAATAAGAGAAACGAAAAAAAAAGGATGAAACAAAAGATATTCAAGACAGCCAAAGTACAGATGATAATTACCTAATATAGGTTAATGACTGGACGAAAGTAATGAATCTTGAATGAATAGTTAGAATGAATGCACATTAGAATGAAAGAACTCACATGACCGCAAGTACCCATGATCCTTATCGCACCTACACTGGCGAAACGCAAATGCTACAATCATATCACAGCAATCATAAAAACCTGAAATAATAAACTGAAAGATAAGCAGCAATTTACATTTTAATATCTGATTCTACCTTTTTTTAAAGCCAAACTAACTGAACAATTCCAGCGATTGTTCAACATCGATACACAGTGGAATACAATGTTTTCTCTACAAATATTTTAAAATAGTCTCTCTTTATACATTTAAACTGAGAGGTCGTTATTTAAACTGATGGGTTGCTATTTAAACTAATGGGTCGTTATTTAAACTGATGGGTTGCTATTTAAACTAATGGGTCGTTATTTAAACTGATGGGTTGCTATTTAAACTAATGGGTCGTTATTTAAACTGATGGGTTGCTATTTAAACTGATGGGTTGATATTTAAACTAATGGGTCGTTATTTAAACTGATGGGTTGCTATTTAAACTGATGGGTTGATATTTAAACTAATGGGTCGTTATTTAAACTGATGGGTTGCTATTTAAACTGATGGGTTGATATTTAAACTAATGGGTCGTTATTTAAACTGATGGGTTGCTATTTAAACTGATGGGTTGATATTTAAACTAATGGGTCGTTATTTAAACTGATGGGTTGCTATTTAAACTGATGGGTTGATATTTAAACTAATGGGTCGTTATTTAAACTGATGGGTTGCTATTTAAACTGATGGGTTGATATTTAAACTAATGGGTCGTTATTTAAACTGATGGGTCGTTATTTAAACTGATGGGTTGATATTTAAACGCAATTTTTGTTTCCTTATAAAAGTGCTCATCTTTAAAAAAAAAGTATTGGAGGAGGAGCACAAAACATTTCAAAATTGAAGAAAAGTTTCGCTATGAGAATTTGTGATCAGAACTTAGAAACCTTTACTTCAGAAATCCACTCATGATATTTTCTTTAACAGCCCATCCATTATATATCCTATAACAACCTATTCATTATGTATCCTGTAACAGCCTACTCATTATATATCCTATAACAGCCTATTCATTATGTATCCTATAACAGCCTATTCATTACATATCCTATAACAGCCCATCCTTTATATATCTTATAACAGCCCATCCATTATATAGCCTATAACAGCGCATTCATTATATAACCTATAAAAGTCGCCTCGTTACATGACATCGAGAAGATCACTTATTATATAGCTTATATAAGTTTTTTTAAGGGAGAGAATCTGAAAAGTGAAGACAAACTGAAAATTACCTAGTGGACATGTTCGCAATGGCTGGTGGGTAGTTTCATGGTTCAGTGCTCCTGTACTTTGTCTAGTTGAGACTAAGGTCAAGTTAAATATGGACACTCTGGAGCCGGACTGGACCGTTGTTAAACAACTCGCCTTAGTGATATTTCTTTGGCCAGATGGGCTGATATCTGCTGAAATTCGCCGCTAGATGTTGGCTCTGTATGGAAGTGAAAACGGAATGACCCAGGGTCAAGGGTTGGTTCGAAAGGTTTAAAATAGGGGTGGGGGTGAGAGGAGGGATCAAGTGTAACCCAAGAACTCCATCTAGTCACCATGAACACCGTGCACACAAGCCAACATTGACAGGGCGCGTGTCTTAATCACAGACAACCGACGTATTACGTTGTCCGCTGTTGCTGTAGATTCGGACATCAGCTGTTGGACTGACCATGCCATAGTTTATAATGACTTGGTGTATGCTGAAGTTTGCACTAAATGTGTGCCCAAACAGGTTATTGATCTGCAGAGGCAATGGCGCGTGGAGGCTGCGACCCAGTTTCTGAAAAGTTATAAAGAAGATCCGAATGCTTTAGTTACTGAAAAGCTATAAAGAAGATCCGAATGCTTTAGTTACTGAAAAGCTATAAAGAAGATCCGAATGCTTTAGTTACTGAAAAGCTATAAAGAAGATCCGAATGCTTTAGTTACTGAAAAGCTATAAAGAAGATCCAATTGTTCTGGAGCGCATTGTCAGCGGTATCGAGACACAAGTCTGTCACTATAAACCAGAAAACAAGACACAAAGCAAGCAGTCAAAATAACTATGCAACACCCAGAAACCCACTCAGCTTAACGTCCAAAGAAGCCCACTTATTATATTACTTTCACAAGGCCACTCACTATGTTGCCCATAGATGTCCGTGCACTTCAATGTCTTCAGAAGCCAAACGAGTTGTCTGACCTTTCTTTCAGCTGCTGGAACATCCAACACAACCCAGATTATTACTGGATCCTGCGTGGTTCAGGAGTTGGGGTGGTTGTGGTATGTAAGTGTTTTGGTTACTTAATATTATTAGCTCTCTGCAACTGGTATTCAGAGGCATTTTATGTTGTGAATGTGGTAAATATGTGTTTGGCATATCGTTTTCTATGTGGTGTAATTTGTACACATAATGTGCTAAAGGCATGATGGAAATGTACTATAGGCAAAGCTGCAGATAAATTGCATGTAATAATACAGATGTCTTATATGTAATTTATGTCTGTGACATGACAGATGTGCTGTTTGATGTATGATAGATGTGTTGTCTGTGAATAATTTGTAATCGGGGACTGGGGTTGTTGCACTCTGGACACTCCCATAAACGGTCTGCCCCGTTTCAATGTAAACTGAAACGTGTGTCTGTTGATTGTTCCGGTTACACACTGGTTGTGGCTGATGCGTGCCCCTCCCACACAGGTTGGATTATCTGCCGCTTCCATTTTCTTTTCCCAGCTCTAAGATTCTCTTAATGCAGGCACTGTCTTCCAACATAATCTCCTTTTGCATGCACAAACTGTCCAAACAGTCCTCTCAATGTCTTCCTTATCCATTCTCACACTACCCTAAACCGATGTCTTTCCTACCAGCCTGTCTGCCTTGTCGTGCCCTTGACCTCCCGTATGACCTCGGTAGTACATTCACGTCAAGCTGACGGAAAGACAGGCCAACTATCTGTGGAAGAAATGTCTCTCAGTTTTCCGCAGAATGCTTTGGGAGTCTGGTAGCATGACCCCACGGCGCTTCATCCTGCTCCACCAGCCAATTTACTTCTGTTGCTACCTCAGTCTTAGGTCTCCTGCCAGACAATTCACTTGTGTTGCTACTTCAGTCTTAGATCTCCTGCCAGACAATTTGCTTATGATGCTGTTTTTCTACTACAGTCTTCGATCTCATGCCAGACAATTTGCTTCTTTTGCTACTTCAGTCTTAGGTCTCTTGCCAGACAAGCTGCTTCTGTTGCTACTTCAGTCTTAGGTCTCTTGTCAGAAAGCTGCTTCTGATGCTACTTCAGTCTTAGGTCTCCTGCAGACAATTTTCTTCTGTTGCTACTTCAGTCTTAGGTCTCCTGCAGACAATTTTCTTCTGTTGCTACTTCAGTCTTCGGTCACCTGCCAGACAATTTTCTTCTGATGCTACTCCAGTCTTCGGTCTCCTGCCAGACAATTTTCTTCTGATGCTACTCCAGTCTTCGGTCTCCTGCCAGACAATTTTCTTCTGTTGCTACTTCAGTCTTAGGTCTCCTGCCAGACAATTTTCTTCTGATGCTACTCCAGTCTTCGGTCTCCTACCAGACAATTTTCTTTTGATGCTACTCCAGTCTTCGGTGTCCTGCCAGACAATTTTCTTCTGATGCTACTGCAGTCTTCGGTCTCCTGCCAGACAATTTTCTTCTGATGCTACTCCAGTCTTCGGTCTCCTGCCAGACAATTTTCTTCTGATGCTACTTCAGTCTTCGGTCTCCTGCCAGACAATTTTCTTCTGATGCTACTGCAGTCTTCGGTCTCCTGCCAGACAATTTTCTTCTGATGCTACTTCAGTCTTCGGTCTCCTTGCAGAAAATTTTCTTCTGATGCTACTCCAGTCTTCGGTCTCCTGCCAGACAATTTTCTTCTGATGCTACTCTAGTCTTCGGTCTCCTGCCAGACAATTTTCTTCTGATGCTACTCCAGTCTTCGGTCTCCTACCAGACAATTTTCTTCTGATGTTACTTCAGTCTTCGGTCTTCTGCCAGACAATTTTCTTCTGATGCTACTCCAGTCTTCGGTCTCCTGCCAGACAATTTTCTTCTGATGCTACTCCAGTCTTCGGTCTCCTACCAGACAATTTTCTTCTGATGCTACTTCAGTCTTCGGTCTCCTGCCGAAGGCGGTGGATGAAAATAATTCAGATCTATTGAAACAGCAGGTGAGATGTTGCTATAGGCGACAGACTCCACCTACTTCTTAGATCTCGACACGAACTGTCCGTACAGATGACATGTTCCTGTCACTTACAACTGAGATGTCACACAAAATGCGTTGTATAATTTGACTTAGAGATCATAACATAATTATCTTATGTATGGTTGATAGATATGTTCTTGGGTGGAGATTGTGTTCATTGTACAATATGTACGTGTATTTTGCATATGTTTATTAACTTTAGTGTTATAAGTTTATTATATCATGTTATGTTGCATACCACAATAATTTGTATTTGCGTGAAAAAGTAAGACCTTGTTATTTTAGACCAGTAAACATATTATCTGTGTTATTTTCATCATATAACATACACTAACTGTTATTTTCATCATATAACGCACACTGTTATTTTCATCATATAACATACTCTATTATTTTTACCATATAACATACACTAACTGTGAGATATGATGCTAAGTTAAACACAGGGAATAATCCAGTAGGTCACCTTGAAGACTAGGGCATAGATAAAGAAGAAACTAGTACTGTAATTGTTATGTGACTGAAATATAACGGATGTAAACATATTTTAGCGTAAACCAGTTTGTTCATGTTTTCACACTGAATTCATCCCCAGATCAATTTCTTTCTTTTTCTGAACATTTTCCGGAAGCTGTTTTTGAAGTTACGCCAGAGTTCTCACCTGGGGGCCTGTGGGAAAGCAAAATACAGGTAAGATCATCAGAGAAGATATTGTTCCTTCTGTATTTTAGTTGTATGTGTTGATGGTCTCTGAGAAAAAACAACCGGGTACACTACAAGACTATGGATGTTATGTTCCTTGTTTTCTGTCTGGAACTTTCAACAACATGTTCATCAGTCTGTCTGTGCGCATGTTTATGTGTATGTCTTTGTTTTTGTCTCAAACTCTACTTCTGTAAATCTGTATAACCTCCCCCCCTTTCTTTGATAGAGAGAGCTCCTCATACCCAGTTAACGAGGTTTTGGTAAATGTTGGGTTCCGTTGGCTGATACAGTAGAAAGTAAAGCAGAACTTTATACGTCTTCCAGATCTCCGCTTGATTCGACACCTGCATGGATTCTCTCACATGTATGGTGTACAAAACTGCAGTATTGCACCATATTTCTGTGTTCAGTCTATAACCTCCAAGAGTGACAGACAACAGAATCTACCGCCTTTCGGGCTTATATACCACCTTCCTAGTGACCATTTCTCGAGTATTTTGTCAGAGATATTCTCCATGTTAATTAATCCGCCCTCATTTGTCTGTGACGTAGAATCTCCAGGCTTTGCCTGAGGGTACCAAGTAGATGTACAACCTGTACTCTGCCACGACATAACTGTAGATGCTGCTGCTGTATTCTGCACATAGTACTTTCATATATGTATTCTGTACATAGTACTTTCATATATGTATTCTGCACATAGTACTTTCATATATGTATTCTGCACGTAGTACTTTCATATATGTATTCTGTACATAGTACTTTCATATATGTATTCTGTACATAGTACTTTCATATATGTATTCTGTACATAGTACTTTCATATATGTATTCTGCACATAGTACTTTCATATATGTATTCTGCACATAGTACTTTCATATATGTATTCTGCACATAGTACTTTCATATAGGCATTGGAGTTTGCCAGTGTCTTCGTACAGAATAGCCATCTGGACAGGACGCAGACTGTTTGGACATTGTTAAAATACTCTCGATCTCATCTCTTGTCATTTACATTTTCTCAGTCAGCTAACATCCCACATAGTTTAGCAAGATTGTTTTAGCTACCCGTTGAACGAGGTCTTGTGTCTCTGGTTGTTTGCCATATCTCGTGAGAAATGCTTTTCTCTGGTCTTCAGCTGACCTTTGTAACATCTGATCTTCACTTTGAGAGTCTCTTCAACAAAGTAGCTCTCGTGAGATGTCTGACCAGTATAGGAAAATGTGGTTATGCAAGAGGATATAGAAATCATTTCTGTCTCAATGTGTTCGTACTAGACTATTAGAAACTGCAAGACTGTGATGGAGTACAAAGTTTAGGTATGGTATGTTGTGTGTCCAAAAAATGTAGGGGGAGAGAACTGGTCAAACTGATAACCAGGCAAAGAAAATAACCAAGAACAAGTAATGATCTACCATACAGAAAACAAAAGATTGATCGGCGTTGAACTAAATAACATAGCCTGCCTCGAGCAATTCTTGAAGATAAATCCATAAATGATCACAGACAGATCTCAGTGCGTCCGACATTTTTTTTTTTTTTTTGCAGAGCAGATGTAGAGACAAATGCAGACGTACAATAAACGAAAGGAAGAGAAAGAGAAATTTTTTTTAAAGTTACCGAAAAGGTCATTCTCCGTCGAAACAGATCTTTCACTGAAACATTTCTATTTTCGTCTTGATCGATTACTTTTTGCCGGCCTGGCTAGTACTATTGGTCAGTGACGTTAGTGATATTGCTGAAAAAGAACAGGAGGGAGGGGTTTGTTTTTCTTTGTGCGTGTAGGAGGGATGCTAAAATAATAAATTCTTTTCTCAAAACATTTAATCAAGGAGAAGCTTTAACACACACTCGAACCAACTGATGGGAATTAAGAGGAGACGAAATTACATCAGAGTAATGTATAATCATTGTCTCTCGCTGCTGTTACAACACTGTTTCAACAACCAATCAGATTACGTTTAACTTTGTTAGGACGCTATTTCCTACAGCATGACTGGTCAGTTTTCTCATATGCAGATTAGCAGGCGTGACTACGGGTTTGAAATTCAATATTCTAGAAATGACAAAGTGCCCCTCGTCTACTGGTTATATCCACAGTATATAATATAACGTATAATGTAACTGTTAGACCTACAAGAGAGGCCTACAGGAGAGCTGTTAGGGAGGCAAAGTTCCACAAGGGACATGCAAATGAATGAATAATGTAACTGTGCTGAAAGATAAAAGTTGTTGTTTTTTTGTAATTAAAGAGTACTAAAACTTAGAAAAGCACACACATTGTGCAAGCGTTTTCTTATCTGTGAAATAACAGTAAGGTGTCCCATTTTTATGCAGATAGAATAGGAAAAAGGAAAGCCCCATATTTCTTGAATGTCTTCTTTTATTATGATAGCCTGCGCCAGTCAAATGTTACAGGTAAATCTCTGGGTAATTAAGCTATCCGGTTCCACATAATCCTTCCAAACTAGTGTCCAAAACTGGACATGGTCAGTAGTTTTCACAGAGGTTTGTACTTCGCACTACTTAAGACGAATGTCAGTCAGTTAGAGAAGACAGTCCAGGGCAACCGAGAGAAGGGAGAACCGTCCAGTCTGACCATCTGGACATTAACAGTGAGAGACTGAATCGCCCTCTTTTGCCTGCTGTCACCTGTGTTCCGCCCCGCTAATATTCTGTTAGAAGTCAGTTTTGTGCTATGTTAAATGTCTGATGACTTGCTGCGATAATGTCCGTGCTTGCTAACAGAACAGATTGGTGATTTCTGCTGCTGCTGCTGCTGTAATTCATTAAGACGACAACAAACAGTGTCAACAGTTATGAATAACCCTTCGCGTTGTGTTAGAAACTGAGTAAATATCAGAGATAATTACAACGAAATTCCAACAAATCCAGGTTGTAATAACGAGAATCCCAAAACACGTAACTAAACAGTCAACATGTAAAAATGCAACATCTGTAAGGCCGATTTAATCAAATACAGTAAGTTTAATTACGCATGATTATGATGTGAAAGAAATATGAAGTATCACATATCAAACTACTCGAAATCACAAAAAGAAACCAGTTCAAAACGGCTAGTAGACATAACCACGTCCGTGCCATATGAAATATTCATGGAAAAAAGTAAGTGTGCAATGCTTTAAAAAGCACCATGATCGTGCTCAGGTGATGATTGAAATAATATTTGGCACACATTATGTTTGATTATCAAATAACAGATCAAATGATAACTTTCAGGCCAGTCACATGTCACAAAAAAGTAAAAAAAAAAAAACTCATCTAATGTGGCTCACCACCCCAAGAAAAGAAAATCAGAGTTTCAATATCGTGTGTGTCCTCCTCGGGCAGTTATCACTGCTTGACACCGCCTTCTCATCGAACCAATGACACGTTGTATCAACTGTTGAGGCATGTTATTCCATTCTTCTTGCAACGCTTGGGCTAATTCTTGGCGGTTTCCAGGACGATTGTGTCGTCTTCGCAACCTGCGGTCCAGTTCATCTCAAATGTGCTCGATGACAGGTCCGGTGAAACTGCTGGCTGTGGCAAGACAGTAATCTGGTGCTGCTGAAAGTGGTCCCTGACCACACGTGCGACATGTGGGCGAGCGTTATTCTGCTGCAGTATCACGGCTTGTCCATTAGCTTCCAGAAAAGGCATTATATGGCGTGTAATGATTTCGTCCCTATATCGTAAACCTGTAAGGTTGCCATTGAGGAAGACTAGGTTTGTTCGGCCAGCATAGGAAATTCCTCCCCAAACCATTACACTTTATCCTCTCTTCCTATCCACCTCTAGTACACATTCGCAAAGCATTCCCCTCTTCGTCTGTACACTACAGCACGCCCATCATGGCCTTGTAGACAGAATTTGGACTCATCAGTGAACAGGATCCTCTTCATTGATGATAGGGCCATGCCACGTGATGCTTGGCCCAGGTCAAGCGTGTTTGTCTGTCAGTACTAGTCTAAGTGCAGGCCTATGAGGTAAGAGATTTACCTTTCTGAGTCTGTTCCACGCTGTCCTGCACGACACACGTCTTACACCTGGAATGTTGCTGGCAGTCCATGTTGCCTGGAGAAACCTGTTACGAAGGTGCATGAGGTGGATGTAGCGGTCTTGTGCAAGGGTGGTAACTCGTGGTCTACTGCTTCTATGGCGGTCAACAACGGAACCATTTTGATTAAAACGACTTTGAAGGCATGATACTGCGATTCTGTGAACATGAAAATGTTGAGATACTGCTGCTACTGTTGATCCAGCAATTGTCATCCCAATAGCTGTTTCTCGCTGATGTTCGTTCAGTCTTGGCATGATAAAAAAAAACATATTTATGCTGGAATTCCACTGCTCCTTTCTTCAACGATTACGTGAAGAGATCTCTGAGAACAGAACTGCAGTTACCCTCATTTTATCAGCGGTCAGTAACCAGTCATGGATAACTGCACGTGATTTCACTGGAGCTGTGGTTATCTCCCCATGAATAGTGCCATCAACTTCGTGCAGCGCGGGGAAGTGGACAACACTCAGACAAAACTTCGAGCCAAATTTGATTTCATTTCATTCATAACAACGTGACTGGTGCGCTTGACACCACTGTACACTTTTTCCATGAGCATACAAACGAAAAACACCACAGCAAGCAACCACGAATCCTATCTAAACACAAAACATCCTCTCTCGACGAAGACGAGAACTAGGTTGTCTCACAATCAACTCAGGCAAAAAGTGTTACCTAGTATTCACGATTTCACGAAACTTTGGAACTCTCTACAACTGCTGAAGTGAATAGTGATATTCCCTTTAGGGAAAAAACGCAAAGGCGACAAATGCCCACAAATAATTATCACTGTTAGCTCCTATATACTGTAACACTAATATTGGATGGCCCGTTTACGCTATGAGATTCAGTGTGTGTGTGCGTGGGTGTGTGTGTGTGTGCGTGCGTGAGTGTGTGCGTGCGTGCTTGTGTGTGCGTGTGTATTACTGCACACTGCCTTTCTATCCGTTCTTTGAGCAGTTGTGTGTATAATCATCTGGGACTATTAGGGACAAGCGTATACCTATTCTCTAGACTGCTGTAGTTTGCCTATCTCTACCAGCATATGGAAAATACACAACACCTATACAATTATGTTTTTTCTTAATCCAGAAGAGATCAAACTCCAAAGCAGAAAGCAATCCCATAATCAATCAATTGAGTGCCGTACCGTGTGGCGTAAGCGATCATTTCTCTCCAAAATTCCCTGTCTTTAGACTTGATTATGAGATCCGCCGGTGACTTTCTTCCTAGCCACATTGACAGCCCATCTAGTGACTTCTCTCTCTCTCTCTCTCTCTCTCTCTCTCTCTCTCTCTCTGTGTCTTCTTTTGTCTCTTCTTCCCTTAGTTTTTCCAGTTGCCACGTGTTCCAATTTTCCTGTTCTCAGGAAATGTCCTACAAATCTCACTTGTCTGCCTCTGATCTTTGCTGTAATTTGCCTTTTAACCCCAGCCTCTCTTAAGACTTCTAAGCTGGTTTTCTTAGCTGTCCATGGTACCTTCAACATCCTTCTTATGAACTACATTTCTATGACCTCCATTTCTCGCTGTACTCTCTTATTCATGAACGATACTTCACATCCATAAAACAAAATTGGCTCGATGTAACATTTAAGTATTCGAAATCTTGTTTCCATTGATATGGATCTGTTGCACAAGATGTTTCTTATTTTCTGGAATGCTGACTTGGCCTGAGCACATCTGCTTTTTATTTCGTTGTGACATTTCCCATCAGCTGTTATAATTGTTCCTAAGTACTTGAATCTATCAACTTATTTTAGTTATGTGTCATTGATGATAATGCTACATTTTGGTGTTATTCTTTTCTTTGAAGTGACCATCACTTCAGTCTTCTTTTTGTTCAGGCTGAGACCTTTACTTTTACTTTCACGAACCACGACGTCATGAAGAGCCTGTAGCTCCCCTTCACTTTTAGCAATCAGAACTGTGTCGTCTGCATAAAGCCCTTAATACTGAATGAAATATGAAACGCCGAGGATGGCATGCGACTGGCATCTGAGACAAGCTTTACGCTGACAAACGGGAAAAAAATTACTTCATTGCGTCAGTTTTTGTATTGCTTTACGAACGATACACTCCAGGTTGTCACATTTAATTCTGGCTGTTTTGTCAGTTTCTGCAGCGCTCTTCTATTTTGCACATTCATCACGTTCTGTCAGTGTCATCTACATAGGACTCATCAATCATGTCCGTCAATGACTTCCTGCACCGGTTGTTTACTGACATATCTTTAGTTTATCATCCCATGTCACGTGGTTAGACGTCTTGTAATCATGTTCTGTAACAGTCTAACACATTCATTTTGCTCAATCTTTCAGCTTCAAGTTTGGCTTTAATTAAGTGGATGGGGCATTTTTACAAATGCCAAAGACTTCTGGCAAAAAGGGGAACAAATCAAAGAAAAGAACAAAAACAATCATAATTTCGATTTAAAAGCATTTTTTTTAGATTACAGGGAAGGAAAAAAGGAATAAAGACATGCACAAAAATGAAAAAAAAAATATTTACAAAGTGGACTTTTGCTGGAGTTAAAAAAAACAACGAAATAAATGACATCACAGAACAAGAAAACTTGTTAGAATTTCCATGTGAAAACCTGGAGTACTGAGGCAGCAAGTCTGGCCAAAGACAACCTGGCAATGTGCTTCTAAAACTGAAATAGACAACACACGACACAGCTAGGGCCAGCTCTGATTGGTTGCTCTGGAATCCATGACGTCACTCTGACACGTGCTCCACGAAAAGTCCAGGGAAGATTTGTAAACTCCTGAAAATCTGCGACAGAAAACAACTACAAAGATAAAGGAGGGGGGGGGGGGGGGTGCGAGTTTGTTCTCTACCACAAATGTGTGTTGGTACTCAGGAACGGCAACCAAAGTACTCGCATCACCCCATGAATGGTGGTTTCCCTTGATCGTATGCATTCTTTTACTAAAAGTGTTGTTGTATAAGGTAAAGGTAATCCTGTCATACCTTAGAGGCACATAGGGATATGTTGTTTATCACGGCTCGTTAAAAAAACTTTTATTACCAAATTAATTAATGTCTTTCTTTCTATCCGTTTGTCATTCATTCATTCATTCATTCATTCATTCATTCATTAGCATGTCCCTTGCAGGAACTTTGCCTCCCAAACAGCTCTCATGAAGGCCTCTTTGTTGTAAGCAAGATGCCCTGCTGCATTCGGAAATCATCAAACATGCCTTGCTGCCATCTTCGCCTTGGTCTTCCTCTCACTCTGTTTCCTAATATGTACCCTTCCAAGACTGTCGTCTTGACGTTTGTAGTTATATCCGAAATACTTAAGTTTACTAATTAACCTTCTTCAATATTAACTTCTTTTAGTATAAATAATTTTTTTTGTTGGTGTCCATGATATCTGAAGGACTCTTCTATAGCATCTGCATCTATGTGTTTCTCGGCTGTTTTGTTAAGTGTCCAAGTCTCACGGGCATATGTTGCGATGAGAAAATACATGCCCTTAATTTTTTTTTGGTTGTTGTTTAGCTCTCTGTCCCTATTCACAGCTTCTTTCGTTGTTTTAACTTCTCAAGAGCAATAGATGTCTTCCTTGTTATCTCCCTCATTGTACCTCCATTATTAGTTAGTAATGGTACAAGATATTCCAAACTCTCCATCACTTCCAGTTTATCCTCATTGACATATATTTCAGTTGCCATATATGTTTTGTTAGTTGTCATCAGTTTAGCTTTTCTTTGCATTAAGATAAAGGTTTTGTTCTTCTGTCCGTTTGTACGAAACATTAATTGTTTATTTCATAATTTGTTGCATCTGCTTACGTTTGTGCTTGGTACCTCTGTGAGGAATGTTATCTTGTCAGGAATTTTACCTTACCTTAATATATAATAATGCAAAATGTCTAACAAAGACTAATTTTTTTAAATTCCTCTCATTAGCCACCACTTTTTCAGTATTCCCATAGTTTGTACGAAACATTAATTGTTTATTTCATAATTTGTTGCATCTGCTTACGTTTGTTTCCTCATTCCATCATTTCAACGGCTACTCATCCGGATCATGGACATGCCAGATTTTATGTCCATTCTCAATAATTATTTCTTAATTGATTTAATTCTGTCACTGAATAAGAAATATGATTCTTTTTAGATGTGTACATAAAACCCAGCAAACCATCAGAAAAATCCGAGAACAATTGCTACGCTGTGAAAAGAAATTAGACATCGTTGTGTAAGCTTGTGTCTTCATCATGCAAGTATTGATCCACATGCGAAAAAAAAAAAAAGCGAAAAACGAACAGGAAAAAAAACTTAAATTATCGAGTTCTTGAACAAATTAGAAGAACACAACAAATGAAAACTGGAAGAATGATAAAAAGTGTGGAATTTCTGAACAGACACCAGACAGACAGACCAGACAGACAGACAGACAGGCGCCACAGTAGAGCTTAGCTTCATTATGTCGGAGATTTCGCTACAGCCAAACGAAAAAAAGATCGCGTGTGGTGGAGACAATTAAGAGAGACAGATTGAAACGTGGACAAGGGATAGCAGGACTTACATAGGCCTACTGGTAGGGAAAACAAATGTCAGAATATTATTTGTTTTGATTATACGTTTCTCACTAGTGAAATCATTCATTGCAGCGTTATCTGCACACGTAACTCAATTTCGTTACAGCCCGCATTAATATTTGTCTGTTTTCAGAAAACTGGCCAAGTTCATACTAGTTCTCATTCCACTGTTTGGTATTATGTACATTGTTTTCTATGTGGCTGTACCATCCAACTTCGAGGAGACAGATTTCAATGTTGCCTATCTGTACCTTGAAATGGGCTACAACTCCTTCCAAGGATTTCTGCTCGCTTTGTTGTTTTGTTTTTTGAATGAAGAGGTAAGAAAACTACACATAGAAAACTAACCATAGAAATATCTAACAGAATATTTATCTGTAAAAATAGTTCATGCCGAATCTATAGTATTTTTTTATGGTAAAATGTACGGAAATACATTTTATCTAGTTATAAATAAATAAAAATACATAAAATATATCTAGTTATAAATACATAAAAACACATAAAATATATCTAGTTATAAAGTAGATAGTATATGAAAAATGTATATTTTATTTTAAAAAAAAACAGTTCTAAAAATTAATACACAAATAATTAAAATAGAATGTTCTAGTGGGAACAAAAGCTACTGAATATCTGAATGTTTGTACAGATATAGCAATAGTAGAAAGTTTCAATGAAGTTTTTGATACAGAAATTGATGATAAATATTAACATACAGTTAATATATAAAACTTATGTATGAAATAAACCATAGATGAAAAATATACAATGCTAATATGAAATATGAATTTTTAAAATGAAGAATATAAAACTCTACAACAGGAATAGTTCATGCATAACTGTGGTACAGAAGAGCTTGTGAGTAGAGAAATGGATGCTGCTCTCGCCACTCATGGCTAAAATCAGTGGTTCGAATCCACTGCAGACGCTCCAGCCACTCAGCCCTAGGTCCAGGGTGGCAGAGTCCTTCTGGAAGTGAGGTAGGACATCTCCTCTTGTGCGGCGGAAACCACCAATGGTTCGTGACCCATTAAAAAGATTTTTTAAATTCAAATACAACAAAAATAATTTATATGAATTGCAGCGAGTTTTTTTTTATAGTTAGTTTTCAAAATAAAAAGTAGTAGGATTTTTAATATCTTGGATCACTGCTAACTAATAATGGCGATACAATGAGGGAAATTAAAAGGAGGACATCCATCGCTCTTCAGAAAGTAAAACAAATAAAGAATCTGTGGAGAGGAGCAGACAGAACTACAAAAATAAGATTTTTAAGGGCATGCATCTTTCCCATCGCAACATATGACTGTGAGACCTGGACACTTAACAAAACAGTTGAGAAACACATAAATGCCTTTGAATGTAAATGCTACAGAAGAGTTCTCCAAATATCTTGGACACAAAAAAGAACAAATATATTTATACTACAAGAGCTTAATATTGAAGAAGGCTGTCTAGTAAAGAGAATTAAAGAGAGAAAATGTAAAATATTTTGGACACATTAAACGTCATGATAATCTAGAGAAGACCTCTTGGAAGGGTACATAGTGAGAAAAAGAAAGAGAGGAAGACCAAGGCGAAGATAGCTGTAAGACATCGTTGATGATCTGCAGATGGATGCATCAGCAGCAGGCCATCTTGCTCACAACCGAGAGGCCTACAGGAGTGCTGTTTGGGAGGCAAAGTTCTGCAAGGGACATGCAAATGAATGAATGAATGAGTGAATGAATGTCAGCATAAAGTTTGTTTTATTTATAGATCTTGAAATTATCGATGCTGGAAATAATTTCAGAAATAATTACAAGTCACATGGCTATTAATGAATGAAACCATTGTTATTGTAGCCCTGTTGTTACATGTAGATACCAAGGGGATATGGTGTTACCATTCATATGTTCCTTGACTTTCGGCATACTGGATAGTGATATGACCAGTGTCATGTCTGCCCAGAACAAAATCATGTAACAACCATGTTTATGATCTGTTGCAACAAATACTGAAAAAGAAGTACTGAAGTCTAGATAATGAGCATGCACGCCGGGGGTCATATAAATGATGGCTGCAGGTCTCGTGAAAGAAGGACGTGTGCTGCGCCCTTGGAAGGCTATATTATATATGTATTATATAAAGGGACATTCAAGAACAAGGCCATTGAAAAGCCTTTCAGAAACAGCAGAAAAGGTCTCCTACTGGCTGTGGAGCATGCGAAACAATCCTCTGATGATCTGAAAGAGTTGTGTAGTTGTTTCGCTCTCTACAGTAGAGAATTTCCTGCATATGACAGGCAATTCGAGGAGTTACTGCATTGTTTATCAGTATCGTATGACATAACTCTTTACAGGACACGTGACATGATCACGTTCATCGATAAAAGACGACCTCTAATGATATTCTTCACTAGTATATGACAGCACACTATACAAGAATAACTAGGCGTTAAAAACTATGATAAAGAGATATATGTGGAGCTGAAATGAAGGTTTTGATCATGTGCCAAACATTCCAAGAAAAATGCATGACGTATGACACTCCAAGCGGAAATGAAGCTTGAATCAGCATCTCGATGAAGGTCAAGAGAAACTATTTGAGTCAGCATCTCGATGAAGGTCAAGAGAAACTACTTGAGTCAGTATCTCGATGTAGGTCAAGAGAAACTACTTAAGTTTGCATCTCGATGAAGGTCAAGAGAAACTACTTAAGTCAGCATCTCGATGTAGGTCAAGAGAAACTACTTAAGTCAGCATCTCGATGTAGGTCAAGAGAACCTACTCAAGTCAGCATCTCGATGTAGGTCTAGAGAAATTACTCAAGTCAGCATCTCGATGTAAGTCAAGAGAAACTACTTAAGTCAGCATCTCGATGTAGGTCAAGAGAAACTACTTAAGTCAGCATCTCAGGAAGAGTTGGAAGAAGCTTCTACATCACATACGAGAAAGATGGAGTCAAAGAAAAGCTTTTTATTACCAAAGTTAAAATGTACATGAAAGATTGAGAGGAATTACTCTCCTGCCACTCACCAGTAAAGTCTTTTGCAGAATAATCATCAACAGATTTGTACCATCACTTGAGGGAAAACTTCGGAAAGAGCAGGCAGGATTTAGGAAAGGAAGATCATGCATAGACCACATATTTGTACTTAGACAAATATTAGAACAGGCAAATGAGTGGCATAGCACAACATATGCATTGTTTATAGATTTTGAGAAAGCCTTTGACAGTGTCAACAGCGATGCACTGTGGAAAATTCTAAGACGTCATGGCTTCCCCCATAAGATAGTGAATGTCATCAAAACTCTATATGAGGGTTTTCAGTGCAAAGTGATCTGTGGATAACATACCTCCAGCAGCTTTAGGGTACAAACAGGAATTAAGCAGATATGTGTACTATCACCAACATTATTTATCTTGGCAGTAGACTTGTTAATGAAAGAGGCAACAGCAGACAAACACAGAGGATTACAATGGGCCCTTGACACAGTGCTGGAGGACCTTGAATTTGAGGACGATATTTGTCTACTATCAAAATATGCAAGATCAAATGAACAAGCTAACCCAGAATGCAAACAACATAGGATTAAAGATCAACATAGGAAAGACAAAGTTAATGAGGCAAAATGTGAACAACAGAAATGTACTCAGAGTAGATAGCAAGTTAGTGGAGAAAGTCAATGAATTTGTATATCTTGGCAGTCAATGAATTTGTATATCTTGGCAGTAGAGTAGTATAAAATGGAGACAGCACAGAGGACATCAACAGCAGACTTACTAGAGCAAACCATACTTTTCCAATGCTGCAGAATATATGGAAATCTAAAAAACTAAGCATGAAGACGAAAATCAGGATATTTAATAGTAATGGTCTAAGTGTACTACTCTATGGAAAATCACCAACGCCATCGAAAACAAGTTGAATTCTTTCCAGACTAAATGTTTACGAAGAATTTTTAAAAGTCTTTTGGCCAAACACCATAATAAATAACAATTTGTTGGCAGAAATGCAGATGAAGCCATTGACAGCAATTATTGAGGAAAGACGCAGGCGACCGTTGGGACATGTGCTCCAAATGACTGACAACTCCTTACCAAAAATAGCTCTAAGATGGACACCACAGGGGAAAAGAAGTAAGGGTAGACCAAAAGAGACAGGGCAAGAGCAGTAAAAAAGGCAAAGGACAGGCATTTGTGGAAAACCCTTGCGGAAGCTCCATGTGCCCTGGGCACTTAAGGTTCAGAGAGAGAGAGAGAGAGTGAGAGAAAGAGAGACAGAGAATACTCTTTACTAGCCAGCCTTCTTCAATATTAAGTTTAAGTTCTTGCAGTACGGATATATATATATATATATATATATATATATATATATATATATATATATATATATATATATGATCCGACAATTAAGTAATGAGATTGATTTTATTATGGCCTAGACAAAAATGCCATACATGAAGCAAAACATGGAATCCAAAGAGGCAACCTTCATCTTTGATCTGGCAACTTTTCATCGCCGCCTAATAAGCAAACGACATACAAGCCGCCATTTTGTTGACCTAGTCAGAGGTGCATTGTTACGAAATCAGCATGGACCAAAAAGCATTAAATTCTGTTTAAAACTCGGAAAATGTGCCATCGAGACAGTTGAATTGATGCGACAAGTTTATAGGGGTATTGTTTATCTCGTGCACAGATATTCAGGTGGTATTCACGATTCAAAGTGGCGTGGAAACGATTACAAATGCAACTTGACATGGACACCCAATTTCTGTTCGTAATGAGGAACTCATTACAAAAGTCGGAGAACTAATACAAAAAGATCATTTGACTGTGAGGATGATGGCAGACGTATTTGGTGTTAACCGAGAGACCATTCATAAAATTTTAGTTGAAGATTTGGGCAAGAAAAAAGTTGCTTGCCGGTTTCTACCACATTCGTTGTCTGATGATCAAAAACATTAACGTGTTGAGTACGCAAAACACATCATCAAAACCTGTCGCAGAAATAAACATTTCTTCAATTTGATTATTGCAGAGGATGAAACATGATTTTCCGCTATGATCACACACCTAAACGTCAATGTGCTCAGTGGAAGTCATCATCATTATCAAAAGGCGAAAGTGAAGACAATGTTGATGTGCTTCTATGACAGAAAAGGAGCTATTTACAAAGAATTTATTCCAGCTGGACAGACTGTCACTGCGAAAGTTTATTGAAGTGTTTTGAAACGCCTATTGAAAAGGATTCTCCGAGTCCGACACGAGTATTCAAAACCTGGCAGTTTTTCCTTCTTCAAGACAATGCACCGGCTCACCAGGCAGTAGTTGTACAGGAATTTCTGGCCCCAAAAACAAGTGTTTATCATATTCCCCAGATTTGCCTCCCTGCGATTATTTTCTATTCCCAAAATTAAAGTTACCATTGAAAGGACGCTTCTTTGACAATACTGATGACATCCAAAGGACCGTAACATCGAGTTTAAGGGCCATAGGAACGGAAGAAGTGCAGAGGTCGTTTCAGTGTGTGTCAGAATGTGCCAATCGCTGTATTAATGCAGAAAGGACTTGCTTTGAATAAAATATAGTTAAAAATCAGAACGTATAGATAAAAAAATATAAATGTATCACTTTAACTGCATCCTTTATTCACTTTTCGACATAATCTCAATTTCTCTGCACACATTTTTCCCATCTCTCTGCAAGTTTGAAAATACCCTCCCGGCAGAATTCCGTTTCATCTGACCGACGGCACAGACGCACTGCTTTCTGGACGTTCTTTCATGTGGGACTCAGCTGGCACAAACTTTTCTATAGCCTAGAGTTTCAATCATTTCCTGTACTGCCTGGTGTCCTATTCCAAGATTTACAGCGATTTCATAACTTGTGACACGTCTGTCTTCTTTAATGATGTCGTCAACCCTAGCCACGTTGCTTTCGGTGGAGGCAGTTCGAGGGCGACCGCTGCGAGGCATATCTTGGATGCTCGTGTTTCCATCTTTGAAATGTTTCACTCACCTCCTAACACTGCTAGCACCTATACACACATCTCCATAAGCAAGTTGAAGTCTTTGGTGAATTTCAGCAGCGGGGATTTCCTCTTTAACGAGGAACTCAATAACACCACGTTGACGAAACGAAACTTCAGCACCCGCCATTTTTTTTCCTGCTCCGCGTGGTCACGTGACACATGATGGTGACGTCATGTGACCTCTAAATGAAGTGCAAAGGATGCAGGTTAAGATGATACATTTATATGTTCTCTATCTATAAATTCTGATTTTTAAAAAAAATTTGCTCACGACTTTCCGTATGACCCTCGTGTGTGTGTGTGTATATATATATATATATATATATATATATATATATATATATATATAATGATGAATGTAGCGCTAGTATTAAAATAATGATGAATGACAGGATTTGAACGAAAGTTTGAGATAAAGAGCAGAATGTGAGATGGACTTACATGCCCAGTTCTTCACCCTTTGAACAAAAAAGTTTCTTCGTTCGTTCACTTCATGGTCAGAAATGACTGAAGAAAGGAACACAGATTTTTACTTCTAGAATATTATCTGAAGAACCATGAGTGTCAGAGACTGTGTCTGTGCGTGCTGTTTTTTTTTTTTTTAAACACCAAACCAGTGTTTTCTTCATCAGGTTCATGGTGAGCTGAAACGATTATGGCGGCGTCACAGAAGTCGGCGTCAGGATCTCACCACCATCAGATCACATAATTTTCAATCGCCAAGTCACAAGAACCATTCCACAATCTCCAGAGCAGATCACCAGTGCCACCAAATGACCATTTCTAGCCACAGTGAGCGACTGCTGCAGAACAAACAGTACCATCTCAGGACGTTTTCCGTATCAACTTCTTCACAATATTTATGAAGATAACAATTCTCACTGAAGCCAGTATGTGAAGTGTCCAGTTCAAACCAGTTCGTGAACTGACAAATTCACACTGGCCCGTGAACAGATTACACTCAAGTACGCTCAAGAGTTTTACAAAGTTTTCCATGGATGTGTTCAGTTGAAAATATAGGAAGATAGCAGCACATTGTGATCTCAATCATCCATACTGTTCTCAAATTTAGAAAGTTTTTTTTTTTTTAACCAGAACTGTTTGTTTTGAGATTCCTGGATCTTGAATTGAAACCTGCGCTCTGATCATACAAAACTGCAGTTCTCTACAGCAGTGGGCAACTGTACGATTTCGTTAAAATCTGTGGTTTCACACTTTCCCACAGAAAGATATGGTACGTCTCTTTTTTCACATCTCTTAAGAAATAGTTCATATTAGATCTGGAGACCTGTTGGCAGAATGAAATACCCAGTTTTCTCTGCTTCATGTCTACCCCCAATAATTCTGCCTTAGATACTGGGTTTTTGCATCCAGATCTGGCTTCCTATATGTGACATTTTGCATGTATAAACATTGGTATAAAAATTAAATGCATCTTTATGAAAGGTTCTAGCATTGTAAATTTCCTCTATGATTTAAAACAGCATGTACCACATTGATATGGTACATTTCCAAGGACAACCATGCTGTTGCTGAATGCTGTGCTCTCCCTGATATTGCAGATTCACACAAACTGAACAGTGTAGATTTGCACTGAAAACCTAATTAGCTTTTTATAGGACAGTGTACTTCATTTCTTTATAAAGTATCAGGGCTAAACATCTCCATAATAAACTCTGATAGTCATAAATATTAAAAACTCATTTTCTGAGATCTTTACTGAAATAATATCCATAGAAACTTTGAAATTCCATAGAATGTTGCACCATTGCAAGTTCTTCACTTCCAGTTATGTTCAGCTTGTTCAAGACTCTCCCTAGATTCTGCAGTTCTCTATGCCCAGATAGATACATCTGTCATAAAACTAGCCTCCCACTGGTTTCCTCCAGGACAGTGCTTCCCAATTAATGAAAGACCATGGACCCCCTGCTGTTTCACAATTCAGACCACGGACCCCCTGCTGTTTCACAATTCAGACCACGGACCCCCTGCTGTTTCACAATTCAGACCACGGACTCCCTGCTGTTTCACAATTCAGACCACAGACCCCCTGCTGTTTCACAATCCAGACCACGTACCCCCTGCTGTTTCACAATCCAGACCACAAACCCCCTACTTTGGAAAAGATTCATGTCTGTATAGTAGCTATGTGCTTTAAATGCAAAAACAATTTCTTTTCAGAAATATGAGTGACCTTTAATGAGTAAATGCTACATTGCACTAACAAACACAATACAAACTTTGCAAATTTTCAAAATTACAATAATGTATGTAGTTAAGAAAAAAAAAATAGACAGTAATTAACATTCCTATTTGTTTTGACAAATGAACAGAATATGAAATGTGTGACAGCTAACCAATCTAAATATGGTGTGAGAAAACATGCCTCTTTTTATTTCAAACAATCACATTCACATTTGGTTCACTATTTTCTATTTTTTAATCTCAAATCTGGATCAGCATCAAGCCAATTCCTATGCTTGTTCTTCACGTAACAATATGTCAAAAACATTTGGTCACAAAAGGGAACAAGATGCTTCAATGCTTTCTCCATGCCCTTCCTCACTCAGTCAGTCATTTGCACGTCCCTTGCGGAACTTTGCCTCCCTAACAGCTCTCCTGTAGGCCTCTCAGTCAGTCAGTCATTTGTACGTCCCATGCGGAACTTTGCCTCCCTAACAGCTCTCCTGTAGGCCTCTCAGTCAGTCAGTCATTTGCACGTCCCTTGCAGAACTTTGCCTCCCTAACAGCTCTCCTGTAGGCCTCTCAATTGTAAGCAAGATGCCCTTCAGACAAAACTTGCACCCAGAATTGGTCCAACATCCATTGTTAAACATTTCACAGTGAAAATCTTAAAAACAAAAAGGACCTTCAATTTTTGTCACAGGAGACCCCCCCCCCCCCACCCCAGCAGGTTCTGTGGACCACCAACTGGGAACCACTGCTCTAGGAAATTTCTTTATTAACCTATACATCCTCTTCAGGTTTCAGTTCAGAATGTTTCTCAAATGCTTCAAAGTTTCCAACAGTGCAGTCCTAAACTAGTGCCCTTGAGATGCCGTGCCCTGACACAGTTTTGTAACATTTTGTTTAACCCTCTAAATACTTCCTTTCATCACGACTGCCATTTACCACACTCAGCAGGAAGAAGAAATATGAAAAAAAAAGGTCTCTGCCTTTCTTGCCTCATTTTTACCCATTCATTGTTAGCCTTAGAAGAAAAAAAAACTTTACTACTTCCATCATTTTTTTTATTTTATACAGGCATACTGATTCTTTATATTGTTGATGTTATTTTCATGACATAATGCTTTAATATAATATATTATCATTTTAAATAAGTTATTTTTGCCATCACAGCGCAGCTACCTTCTTTGTCAAATCTCAGCTTTTTTATCCGTTCATTTTGTCATAAATGTACCAGGATTGTATACTTTTTTGCCATGGTACCGGTGTGCATTATGTAAGTATTTTTAACCATTCATAAAATATTTGTCAACATCACTCAGTGATCATTATATCATTGCTATGTTTTTACACCATGATCGATACATGTGAAGCACGACTGCATTCTCAAAAACACATTACCTCAAAAATTTATGGAGCACACTCGAATTCTTTCTTAAATCTTAACTCAGTACAGAGAGCTATTACTAATGCAGTTTTTTTTTTCTTCTACTACTACTACTACTACTACTACTAATACTACTACTACTACTACTACCACCACCAGTAGTATCCCTATTTTCCTTGAATACTGAAATCTGATAATATTATCCATACATATTCATACATCCCAAAGGAGCAGAATTCCACTGAAATCAACCAGTTCAGATCGATCTCACTTCTGAATGTGGAAGGAAATATATTCTTCTCTGTAATGGCAAGGAGACTAACAACATACCTCCTAGATAATGGTTATGTTGATACGTCTGTGCAGAAGGGAGGAATTCCAGGTTCCCCAGGATGTCTCAAGCATGCTTCAATGATTTGGGAAGCTATTCAGCAGGCAAGTCTGGAAAGCAAGATCTACATGTAATATGGCTTGACCTAGCCAATGCGTATGGCTCAGTACCGCACCAGATGATATGGCTAGCAGTAGACATGTATTATGTGCCAAAAGAAATCACAAATATGCTGAAAATGTACTTCACAGGGTTCCTCATGAGGTTTGGAACATCAGTATATATTACAAGATGGATTGAGCTCCAGGTAGGAATTGCAATGGGCTGTACAGTATCTCCCATACTGTTCGTACTAGCCATGCAAGTAATCTTGAAAGAAGCAGAAGGAGCAGCAGAAGGCCCAAGGTTCAGAAATGGATGTCAGATGCCACCACTAAAAGCATTCATGGATGACACAACAGTAATAACAACCAGTGAAGCACAGGCACGAAAGATGTTAGAGCGTTTGGATGGCCTTATCATATGTTGCCGCATGAGCTTCAAGTCAAAGAAGTCAAGAAGCCTGTCACTCAGAAAGGGGAAACTGATAGAAAGATCATACACAGTGGGAAATCAAATAATTCCAACTGTAGTGGAAGAGCCAGTGAAGAGCCTTGGCGGAGTATATGATGCATCTATGAAAAACTCAAACGCAGTGAAGCAGGCCATAGAAATGGGACAGAATGGACTGAAAATTATAGACAAAAGCAAGCTACTGGAGAAGTTCAAAATATTGTGCCTCCAGTTCATGCTGATTCCAAAATTGATTTGGCCACTACTCATTTACGAAGTAAGTACCAGCACAGTAGAGGCAGTCGAAAGAAAGATAAATAAATCCATAAGAAAGTGGCTGGGCATACCACCAGGATTAACTGATGTAGCGCTGTACTGCAAGAAGAGCAAACTGCAGCTGCCATTCAAATCTGTGTCGAAGAATACAAGATAGGAAAGACAAGGCTTGCAATGATGCTACAAGAATCTATAGATCCAGTAGTACGAGAAGTGCAGCCAACACTTAAAACTGGACGAAAATGGAAAGTAGGTGAGGAAGTGACCACAGCCAGGGAAACACAGGAGCTGAAGGAAGTAATAGGATACACCAAGACCAATAGAAGGAGACTTGGTCATGGTGAAATAAAATGCTGGTCAAAGGCCTTCTGTAAAGAAAGAAGGGATATGATCATCAGCTAAGTACGGAATTCAGAGGATGATAAACAGGTCCAGAAGGCAGTCCAGCAGGCACAGCAATGTCAGTGGACAACATGGGAGGAAGTCCTGCAGAGATCACTAACATGGAATGACATCTGGAAAATGGCACCCTTGAGGCTCAGCTTCATCATCAGAGCTACTTACGACCTTCTGCCCACAGGCTCCAACCTATACAAATGGGGTTTATCAGAAGATACAAAGTGCTCTCTCTGCAACGAAAGGCAAACATTGGAACACGTGCTGTCAGCATGCAGAGTATCATTAGGTCAATGACGCTACACCTGGTGGCACAACAGAGTGCTGCAGGAACTAGTAGCCATTGTAGATAGGGCAAAAGATAAAGCAAATAACAGCAAAAGAGTTGAGGTCCCACCTAAATACTTCAGAGGCGCTGGTACGACATCGAATATTGAAATCAGGAACATTCCCTTACCATCACTGCTAGATAGTGGAAATGACTGGGATG
Source organism: Achatina immaculata (assembly GCA_009760885.1). NCBI lineage: Eukaryota > Metazoa > Mollusca > Gastropoda > Stylommatophora > Achatinidae > Lissachatina > Lissachatina immaculata. The sequence continues at coordinate 30,453,217 of CM019717.1, forward strand.
TGATAGCTGACCTACCAGGAAGAAGAGAATACCCGACTGCCATTAAGAACACAGGAAGCGACCGGACATTGTAGTGTACTCCACAGAAAAACAGGAACTAATAATGATCGAGCTTACGGTTCCGTATGAAACAAGAATAGAGGAGCAACATCTATTCAAATGTGAGAAGTACAATGACCTGGTCAAGCAACTGAGGCAGGGGGCAGGAGTCAGGGCAAAAGTGATAGCTGTAGAAGTGGGAGCAAGAGGATTCGTAGCAACATCAGCATATGACCTATGTAAGCAACTGGGCATAATGGGACAAGCAAGAGCAAGGCCATTGAAAAGCCTTTCAGAAACAGCAAAAAAGGCTTCATGCTGGCTGTGGAGTATGCGAAATAAGCTTTGAGAACATAAATAATTTCACTTGTTGCGGCCAATACCAGTCCTCCATGGCTAAATCGCTAAAAACGCACTTCAAAAGTGCAGTGCCAACTCAATCCCGGGACAAAAAAAGCAACAACTCACAAGACCTCTGGGAGTCATGACCCAGAGGGGCCCACCCCCTTAGAGTGTCAGGAGTTTAATAGGGCCAAAACACTTGTCTGAGGGGGGAGGAGTACTTCCTCTGATGATCTGAAGGAGTTGTGTTGTTCTGATCTCTACAGTAGAGAGTTACCTGCATACATACCACTAACATTGCTATTACTGCAACTGCTTCTAACACTACTAGCAAATACTGCCAGCACTATTACTACTACAGTGACTACTACTACCACTACTACTACTATTACTACTAAGACTACAGTGATTACTACCACTACTACTACAGTGACTACTACTACCACTACTACTACTACTAAGACTACAGTGATTACTACCACTACTACTACAGTGACTACTACTACTACTACTAAGACTACAGTGATTACTACCACTACTACTACAGTGACTACTACTACTACTAAGACTACAGTGATTACTACCACTACTACTACTACTAAGACTACAGTGATTACTACCACTACTACTACTAAGACTAGTGATTACTACCACTACTACTACAGTGAATACTACTACTAAGATTACAGTGATTACTACCACTACTACTACAGTGAATACTACTACTACTACTACTACTACTAAGACTACAGTAATTACTACCACTACTACTACAGTGAATACTACTACTACTAAGATTACAGTGATTACTACCACTACTACTACAGTGAATACTACTACTACTACTGTGATTACTACCACTACTACTACAGTGAATACTACTACTACTACTACTAAGATTACAGTGATTACTACCACTACTACTACAGATACTGCTACTAATATTACACCGTTTATATTTTCATCTCATCATCTTCACTGAAATATTTTTTCTTAACAACGACAAAGTGGACAAACAAACAAAGGAGTGACTCCAAACCTAGTCGAATACATGTTTAATCATACCAAAACATGGAAACAGTTTACCAAACAAACAAAAAAAGCAAGAAAAAGCTACTAAAGCCACAGATATCATTTTTGGCAAACATTTGTGTTCACACACACATCACTGAACACAAGCACAAAAATAATGGCAAAAAACAACATATCAGGTATAATGAAGTCTTCAACTCAAGCATGTCTTAACTTATTAGGTTTTTTTTTTTAAGATTCTCATTTTCACAAATGTTGTGTTTCAAGACTGGTTCAAAGTGCATGCATTCTTCAGTCAAAACAGACCTTAAATGTGATCATTTATGAGTGACTAGTAATTGACTCAACTTATTTCATCTTTAGAATATGATCAGAATCACAGTCATCTTTAAGAACCACATCATTATGGATCACTAATTTCAGAATATTCTTTGTTTAGTTTCGTATGCTCAGCTGCCTAGACAAGAAGATGGATGACCTCCATCACTGTAAGCAGGAGTTCTTTGTGTGTGCCCCATATTTCCAATCCATGCTCTTTTCCTGGGGCCAAATTTGTGCTCTTAAATCAGTTTGTGTAGATGGGCTTGTAGTTGGCAGTATCCTGTTAAAAATTTGGAATACAAAATAAGAAAAATACATAGAGGCTTTCAAATCAAAACTAGTGCTTGCAAAAAAAAAAAATTCAAACAGATAGTAAAGATGTGAAAATTGCTAAGAATATGTATTAAAACCAAAGAGCAACAATGACAGGTGAATATCAAGCTATAAAATGAGGTGTAAAACAAGGGAGTGTCACGCCATCTATTCTCATTATACAGTAAAATCATTGAAAAAACAAAAGAGAGGCATTCAAGATTTGAAAGGAATAAAATATTATATACCATAGTATCAATAACCAGAGATATATGGGTGATACCATTCTGACAGCAGAGAGTGAAAGCAGTTTGCATAAACTAATGAACAAGCGTAAGAACAAAAGCAATAACTGAAGATTAGAGCTAAACACCAAGACAGAAGCAATGGTAATGTCGAGTAATGTAGACATACTGAAGAACAACATCCTTTAAAATAGAAAGACATTGATACAACCAAGTGGCATGGAAAAAAGAAAAGAAAATGAACTGATTAGAAACAATAAAGGATGGCACAAGATGAAGAAGTAAGATCACAGTGCCATTTGTAATGTATGAATCTTTGAAAACATCTTCTCATATAGATATTTTATTCAAATGCTGAAGTCAAGCACAAGAGATTTTTAAGGTACATTATTTATTCTGGAGGCACTCTGTAAAACTAAGCTAAGTTTCCCTCTCTGTCACTGGGTTACAGATCATTTACTTCAGACTGAAGATCCCGTTGGAAGGTCAGCAGAAATTTTGATGATAAACTTGATGACAGTATAAAATGTGATATAAGGATTTAATATCTGAAAAAAAAAGTATATATCAGAAGAACAGATAATAATTCCACCATCATAAATTCCAAGAAAAAGTTGATAAAATGATCATACATAATAAAGTATATTGTAAAGTGCTTATTTTTACTTTACAAAGTACAGTGTTTGGTTACATTTCCTCTGTATATGTGCTGTATATGACAGATACTCCTATAGACAATGAATCATCTCCCCTACAAATGAGTCACAATTCTGTTAAATCATTAAAAAATGGACTGTTCAGAATATAACATGGCTCTTGTTTTTTCAGTGAACTTTTCAACATCTAAAACAGTATGATTAGCTTAGCTAGATCCAAAAAAAATGTAAAGGCTTTCTGAATTAAAGGGCTTATTTGAATAAAAAAAAGGGCATGATGGACTTATTTTGATAAATGACAAACATGATGGGCTTATTTTGATCAATGACAAATATGATGGCCTTATTTTGATCAATGACAACTACGCTGAGCTTATCTCATTCCACAGCAACATTGCTGGCTTAACTGAATCCATAACAATATCATGGGCTTATGTAGATACCAATGTTCCCTCAAAACTGCACTGCAATGTGGTCCTACACACACACACAAATCTTGCTAAGTAGGAAAATAAAACTCCTACTTTTGTTATTAAATTTCTTTATGTTAGTTACTGGGTGCTGTAGGCAGTGGAAAAACATGATAGTTACATGAGTTTGTTTTCCCAATTTCCTTTGTTTGTCTATGAGAACAAAAAGAAGACTGAAGTGATGGTCATCTCAAAAAAAAGAATACCACCAAAATGTAGCATTACCATCGATGGCACAGAGCTGAAACAAGTTGATATATTCAAGTACTTAGGAACAATTATAACAGCTGATGGGAAATGTCACAATGAAATAAAAAGCAGACGTGCTCAGGCCAAGTCAGCACTCCAGAAAATGAGAAAAATCTTGTGCAACAGATCCATATCAATGGAAACAAGATTCTGAGAACTTAAATGTTACACCGAGCCAATTTTCTTTTATAGACATGAAGCATGGTCCATGAATAAGAGAGTACAGCAAGAAATGGAGGCCATGGAAATGTGGTTTATAAGAAGGATGTTGAAGGTATAATGGACAGCTAAGAAAACCAATAAAGAAGTCTTAAGAGAGGCTGGAGTTAAAAGGCAAATTACAGCAAAGATCAGAGGCAGACAAATGAGATTTGTAGGACATTTTCTGAGAACAGGAAAATTGGAACACGTGGCAACTGGAAAAACTGAGGGAAGAAGAGACAGAGGAATACAGAGGGAGAAGTTACTAGATGGGCTGTCAGTGTGGCTAGGAAGAAAGTCACTGGTGGATCTCATAATCAAGTCTAAAGACTGGGAATTGTGGAGAAAAATGATCGCCTATGCCAAGCAATATGGCACTTGAATTGTCTATGACAACTTTAAATTGTACTTTGTCATTTGATAGTGCAATGCACTTTTGCACAAAAAATATTTTTTTCACAATGTATTTAAACATGAGCTGAAAATTTTGCACACAAATGGCAAGACCTTAGAGAGACTAGTGGTGGATACATTAGAATATCATGGCTTATCTGGGTCGACAATAAAAGATGTAGCTGGCTGCTGAAATCTGGACTAGATGTTTAATATGAACATTAAAACAATAAAACTCTCATGTATTATACAGAATAATTAAAGAAAAAACTGCCAGTACAGAATTCAGTGAGCTAAAATTTCAAAGAAAAAAAAGATTTAAAAAATAGGAATAAAAACATACTCCCCTGGTTCAATCAACCAGTTTCATTACAGAGAAACAAAACAGAAATTCATAAGAAAAGATCAAGAATATGAGTGGTCTGATTCAAAGTTTACAAAATATGTAACACTGTGTATAAAATGTCACATTTTGTTATGTGAATAAAAGGATGAAAAGGTGAAGAATGATCATCATGTTTTATATACAAAACAAATTTGTTGCAAAAAATTACCTTTGACATAGGGGAGAGGGGGGAGAGATTAGATCAAAGGTAAAAATTTCAGCCTTTAAAAGTGTTCACCCATCTACTACAAAAGAAGAAGAAAAAAAAATACTGCTAGATTCACATTATATTTTTCCTGTATGAAGAAATCTCAGAACTGATTAAAATAATTTTAAAAATGAAGAACAAAACAATCACAGACACACATGCATAATTAGTTTACTGTTTGCTGTCATATGACAGTAGATCTTCTTCTTCTTCTTCGTTCACTTCTACCACCAAAAACCGCACTGTGAACCTACTGAATTCATTGACAGTAGATAATAACTTATCTCTTTCTGCTATCTCAACTAGAAAACTTTTGGCTCGCAGACAGTTTGTAGAAAGTTCACTTCTAAGGGAATAAACTCTTACCAAAAAAATACTACAGGTAGAAAATGATTGCTTCCCCATTTCCTGACGTTCCCTGCAGCTGGTCAGTTTCGAAACATGAGACCTTATTCTTTTTATAATAAACAATGTCATGTCTCATCGGGTAGGTATTTTTTGTATCACATACTGAGACAACACAAGTCTACTTGTTAGCATAGATGATTAAGTCTCACTGTTTTTATTTTTCTATAAATCTCTTCCCGTGCCTGAAGGACAAAACGCGGAGGTTCAGTTGAGTGACAGGGTAACAGCGCGGGTCTTGATATGTTTAGGGGTATATTTGTAAAAGTGAATGAAACGCAGTATTTCCTTGTACTTATTAAGTTTCAAAATATAATTAACTGTATGAAGATATCGCTCTTCAGAAAGTAAAATAACTAAAGAATCTGTGGAGAGGAGCAGACTGAACCACAAAATTAAGACTTTTAAGGGCATGCATCTTCCTCATCGCAACATATGCCTGTGAGACCTGGACACTTAACAAGACAGCTGAGAAACACATAAATGCCATTGAATGTAAATGCTACAGAAGAGTTCTTCAAATATCGTGGACACAAAAAAGAACAAATATATCCATACTACAAGAACTTAATATTGAAGAAGGCTGGCTAGTAAAGAGGATTAAAGAGAAAAAACTTAAATATTTTGGAAACATTAAATGTCATGATAATCTAGAGAAGACCGTCTTAGACGGGTGCATAGTGGGAAAAAGAATGAGAGGAAGACCAAGGCGAAGATGGCTGCAAGACATCGTTGAGGATCTGCAAATGGATGCATCAGCAGCAGGCCATCTTGCTCACAACCGACAGGCCTACAGAAGTGCTGTTAGGGAGACAAAGTTCCGCAAGGGACATGCAAATGAATGAATGATGATTTCATAAATGAAGAGTTTTTTTTAAGGAAAAAAAGAAGTACTGTGATGTTTTTAGTCATCACAGAACCAGGCATAAAAAATGGAGGATACAATATTAACAACCTTCGGTATGCTGACGACACAGTATTGATAGCGGAGAACCAACAAGACCTGCAAAATCTCTTGGATAAAGTCACCAAAGAAAGTGAACAGAAAGGACTTACTTTGAACATCAAAAAGACAGAGACTATGGTTATATCTAAGAAACAGAATCCACCAGCATGCAGTATTAAATTAAATGGAACCATTCTAAAGCAGGTGCAGAAATTCAAATACCTTGGAGCAGTAATAACTTCAGATGGGAAATGCAAAACAGAAATTAGGAACAGAATAGACCAAGCAAAGACTGCACTTCAGAGAATGAGAAACATATTAGCTAACACATCTTTATCAATGAATGTTAGAAAACGAGTCCTAAAATGCTATATTGAACCTATCTTGTTATATGGAAGTGAATCATGGACAATAGGCAAGTCTGCACAAAAATCATTGGAAGCAGCAGAAATGTGGTTTATTAGAAGAATGTTGCGAATCCCCTGGACAGCAAAAATAACTAATGAAGAATGTATGAGAAGAGCTGGAGATACAAAAAACCTTGTCAGAAAGATAAGAGAGAGACAATGTACTTTCATAGGACATGCAATGAGAAGAGAGGGCATTGAAAATATTATAACAACAGGAAAAATAGAAGGAAGAAGATCAAGAGGAAGACCAAGAGAAATGATACTGGACAGTCTGACGGGATGGTGTGAGAGGAGATCACCAACTGAACTGATGGCCTGCATGAAGGATAGGGTACTCTGGAGAAGCATAATAGCCAACGCCAGTCGGCACGGCACCTGATGATGATGATGTTTTTAGACAATAATTGTGTCCTACTTCACCACTGGATAACTTTATATCTAGAGTACTTACCATCTTGCGTAGATCTACCTGTTGACGTCGTATTGTGATTCATTGTTGCATCATCTGTAGAATGTCTGAAATAACCTTCTAACTACTTCTCCAGTCGTCTAATATGTCTAGATCTACTTGTGATACGTTCAAGAACAGTGGTCTGGCCAAGGCCATGTCCTTACCCCTATCTACATAAACAAAAATTGAAATTTATTGATGTTTCTCTTCGTTTTTCTCACTCGAATCGGTCGTAACTTAGCGCTCTTCCGCCATTTTGTAAAGGGACATAAGCAGTTAACGTGCGAACCAAAATGAGAATTACAGTTATACGAAACGAAACATGTGAGAATATAGCAACCAAATGCACGAAAGTCAAACTCGACTTTGGGTTTTACATGAGCCAGAGGCACGGAAAGAATGGACTAGAGTGCGAGTTTTAAAAAAAATACAATTCATGGAATATTTGATGATCTCAAAAACAAGAACTTCATGAGAGAGATATTCAAAAATATTATACACAAGAAAATATTGCAACTTGTTTTAATTAACAGTTGCAAAAAGGTACTAGCAAACTCTGGTATATACCAAAATAACAATACTTTTCAGTTTTTATTTTCTTCAGACAACAACAATTAATAATTAAGAGAACAAAATTAATGAAGAAAACATAGCTTTGTTAATGCAGGAAAATTATTCAGCAAACAGAAAATATTGATACAAATGTGAAAAATACAGAGAAACACATAAAGACAGTGTTTTACTTGTCTTACTGTGTACACAAAATTGTCTAAATGTGCTGCGTGCTCATTCCTTTGAGAGTACATTGATTTTGATACAAGAATCTACTATAGATATGACTGTTAAGGCTAAAGGCAAACTTCATTCTAACCAAAAAGTACAAATTGAATACAATATTGTGAAATATGGCAAAAACTTTCACTTACAAATCCACGCTGCTTCTGCTCATTTACGTAAAATATTTACAATGTCATCAGGTATTTTAAAAGCTTCATTAGTGAAAAAAAAGCTTTATAAGCATGCAATGTGATTTGTGGAATTTTAAAACTTCATGACCACTGTTACCTGGACTTCTATTGGTTAGTTTTAAATACCATATCTTTTGATCTTTGACAAAAATTAATGTGTAAAAAGTGATACATGAGTTTTCTCAGTATTAAATGAATGGTTTTTCTTTAGAAGGTTAACATGCAATTTATACACAAAGAATGATGCACCTGTTTCTTGTCTCATCTTGAAAAATAGTAGCCACGAGTGCTTTTGGCATATAACAGTGAATCCACAAGGTTCTCAAAGATCTCTTGATCTGTTGGTACTGGGAGCTTCAAGATTTTGTACCAGTCTGCATAAGTCTGGATCTCATTGAGGATCTTGGAACACTGGCTTTTCATTGAATGTACCATGTCTTCTGTCGGGAATCCCCAGTTGTCATCATACCTCTTAATGACATCATCTCGCGTCAAATCATCTGGCATGGCAATGTCCATAAATACAACTTGGAAGGCCAGTATGTTTCGACTGACATTTGTTCGCATGAATGTGTACTTTAGTCTATACTCTTTATTAGTAGCTGCATATCCAAGCTCTGGATCATCTTTCGTATACCACATGACATTGCGTCGATGACATTCATTCATATATGCCTTTGCTACATCCTGCCACCTATATTTCCTTGAGGCAGTCAACAGCATCAGCCACTGACCTATGTCTGGACATTCTGTCTTTGTGCGATATCGCTCATCATCTACAAAATCTTTCAAAATCTTGTCAACCTTCTCTTGTAAATCTGGATAGATATCAACAGCCCACAGAAACAATCTGTGAAGAGCAAAATAGCCATTCAAGTTGTTCTCACTGGTGTTCTTTTTTTCTTTAAACATCTGTACAACTGTGGCACACATCAGATTTGGCAATGTCTTCAGTACCATGTCTTCCAATGGGACTCTGTCACATCCATTTACTACAATACATTCTGAGAGATGAAGCATAGTCTGTTCAAACTGATCTTGGATAAAAGACCCATGATTTGTGTGAATATATAGTGGCAGGAAACAGGACAGCTTATCTTTAAGAATGCTGGAAGCAGTGCCTGTTGTCTTTATCATCTCAGAGAAGGATCGAGCTGTAAGAAACTCACAGGGAGTGGTCAGAGTGGGACGACTGCTTGACTCTGAGATTATGATGCCATAACCAAAAATATTAGCATCTGATCGTGATTCATCCTTTGTAAACTTTTCTTTTGAATAATAATCAATGATCTCTTTTTCTACAGCAGCAGTGCTTTTAGAATCATCCATGACACTGACAGTCTCCTCTTTAGCTTCATTCCCCAAGCTTGGGTAGGGCTTTGTGTAGGAATGTCCACAATCAGAACAGGTAAACTTTTGTGATATGATGAGATTGTGTGACAAATTTCCATCAGATGTAGTTTCATTGCTCATAAGAAAGGACACAACATTCATCAAAACAGTCTGCACTGTGTAACCAGGGGACCAACCATGACCTTTTTCTGTTGCCCATTCTCTGTGAACAAACTCAAAGTCAGAAAAAATGCTCAAACAGATTTGTGTTCCCTTTTTCCCTTTTTTAGTTGCTCCTTGACTATACTTAAATCCTGAAGGTACAAACTCAGCACTAGGAGATTTGCTTGGGTAATCTTTTGAGAAGAACAAAATGAGGTGAAATATGATGTCCCCTTGGCGAATGTTGCAGTGCCACTCCAGCATGTTATCTTCTAGTGGTGCTGCTGACACATTGTCAACAGGTGACTTTCTCAATTCTTCCAGGTCACGCTTGAGTCGCTTCATACAGTTTTTCTCACTGCAGGCCATGATTCACCCTACAAGTGGCACAGAGTCACAGGAGATCTGAAACGATCAGATAAAATCTCATTTATTTTGACTGTATTTTATTTTAAAATTGTCTTTATCTAATTCTCTCCTGAAACAGAACCATGATTAGCTTTTGATCTAAGATAAAGCACTGAAATATACTTCTACTACAACAATGGCCATAAAATAATTATTCTTCTCTTTTAAGAAGGCAGCTCTGATTGCAGGTAGACTTTACCTGTTAGCTGTGGAAGACTGTTTTACTGTAGTTTTTCCCAGGGCTGACTCATTCTTTACTGGCTTAATGAGACATGGCAACTAGTAAACAATTCTTTACTGGCTTAATGAGACATGGCAACTAGTAAACAATTCTTTACTGGCTTAATGAGACATGGCACCCAGTAAACAATTCTTTACTGGCTTAATGGGACATGGCAACCAGTAAACCATTCTTTACAGGCTTAATGAGACATGGCAACCAGTAAACCATTCTTTACAGGCTTAATGAGACATGGCAACCAGTAAACCATTCTTTACCGCCTTTATGAGACATGGCAACCAGTAAACCATTCTTTACCGCCTTAATGAGACATGGCAACCAGTAAACCATTCTTTACCGCCTTAATGAGACATGGCAACCAGTAAACCATTCTTTACCAGCTTAATAAGACATGGCAACCAGTAAACCATTCTTTACCAGCTTAATAAGACATGGCAACTAGTAAACCATGTTTATGTTTCAGGATCTCGTCTATTTCCACTTAAATTTTCTTTTTTCAATTTAGGCCCTCCTGAAATATTGTTCAGAATAATTTGGACAGTAAGTCTGTCTGGAAGGCAATTAACATTCTAGCAAATAAGAGAAAACAGTCTGACTTGCAGAGTTATAATCATGTGCCTACTTGTGAAGAGTTCAGCAATCATTTCAGAGAAGATATCTTAAAATTTTCACTACCAACCCCTGCTTGTGAATTATGCAAAATTAAATAAATTTATAGGTAGCAAATGTTCAAACATAAAGCAACCCAGTATTCCTTTCATGTCCGTTACTGAAGTTTACAACTATCTTTCATCTTTAAAGAACAACACAGCAGGATTTCATGAAATTAGCAACAAGATATTAAGCTACTCAGCTCCAGTAATTACAGATACACTAACATACATTTCCATTCAATGCATTGCACATTGTCATTTTCCTCAGGCTTTTAAAACTGCAAAAATATATCCCCTTTTAAAATTTTGTTCATAGAAAAAATCAGCTATAGGCCAATTTCTATTCTTTCGACTTCGTCAAAACCTCTAGAAAAACACATACAAAAAAACAACCTTACAACACATGCAAGAAAATGATTTGACCACCAGTCAGGTTTTAGGCCGAAACATTCCTGCCACACAGCTCTCACAAAAATGAATCATATCTCCAACATGTATATAGTCTGGATCATTCTGGGTTCTAAGGACTGTAATAGTCGGAGGTGGGGTGGAGGATAAGCTCTCCACTCCAATTAAATGTCTCCAAGGTGTACGTCTCAAATAGCCTCTGACAGTCCAAGTCCAGCTCCTGGCCTTCTTGTGTTTAAACTGACAGGAGAAGGGGCAAAAGGCGCCTGAAAACCAGACACTTCGGGTAGATGAGACTCATTAGTCTTGTTTGGTAGCTCATCTAGGAGGAGGAAAACTCTGATTTCAAACCCCCTGCTGCCTTGTAGGGTAGGCTCTGACCAGAGTCAAAGGCTAGTGGAGTAAACCATAAACAGACCGGTGGAAAGCAAGGGGAAACCAACACTGTATATTCCCAATTTTAATCATGGCAATCCACAATTCTTTGAATCATAACAACGTTAACAGGGGTTTCAGTGGAACCACCTCATCCGGTAGGGACGATCACGTGCGACAGGTGATACCAGATCGTCATCCAACTACTGTACGCAAAGAAAACACAAGTAACACCACAGTAATTGCAACATGGAACATTAGAACATTAACAGAACTTGGAAAACCGGAAAACATCGAACAAGAAATGAAAAGAATGGAAATTAACATCCTTGGTTTATGTGAAATGAGATGGACTGGAGCAGGAAGAAGAGATCATAAAGACTTCAAAATAATATATTCCAGGGGAAACCAGTTAGAAACGGAGTTGGCATAATACTGGATAAGAAGACCAGCAAGAACAGTGAAAGGTTTCTGGTGTGTATTGAACAGAGTGTTAATGGTTAAATTACAAGGCCACCCAATAGACACAAATCTCATCCAAGTATACGCACAAACTTCAGAAAGCTCTGATGATGAGATAAAAGAATTTTACAAAAATCTGGACATGGCAATGAAATAGTTTCAAACCATGGGAAGTAAACTTTGTGCTGGGTGATTTAAACACAAAAGTAGGAACTGAACAAGACAATGGAGCTACTGGCAAGTATGGACTAGATATCAGAAATACAAGAGGAGAGATGTTGATTGAGTGGGCAGAAAAGAATAAAATGTTAATATGAAATACTTGGTTTCAACACACCCAAGGCGACTATGGACATAGAAAAGCCCAAATAATAACATACATAACCAGATAGATTACATTATGATCAACAGAAGATTCAGGAACTCACAAATATCCATGAAAACAAGACCAAGTGCAGACAACAACAGTGATCACATCTCAGTTGTAGGAAAAGTGAGAATCAGGCTAAAGAGGTTAAAGGTAGCAGCTAAAAACAAAGAACTAGATAGAGAGCTGTTACGGAAAGATAAGGCAATACAAGAACAATATAGGACCGCAGTACATAATATGTATAATTCTATAGAGAAAATTGAAACAATTAATGAACAATGGAATATGCTTAAAGACTCTATTCAGCAATCATCTATCGAAATCCTACCTCCAAATAGACAATACGCTAAACAGGGTGGATGACAGAAGAAATTTTGCAACTAATGGATTGGAGAAGAAGTCTTAAGGAAGATAAAGATGAATATGACAAAATAAATAAAGAAATAATACATAAATGCAATAAGCTAAAGAAGAGTGGTTAAATAAGAAATGTAATGAAATAGAGACACACCATTATGAAAACGCAAGGGTTATGTACAAACAAATAAAGGAGTTAACAAACAAAAGGGCATACCACAAGACTAGTTGCCTGAAGTCAAATGAGGGGCATACAATAATGGACAGAGATGAAATAATGGGATGATGGTGCGAACACATTAGAGAACTCTATGAGGACAATAGAGGCGAAATAGATATACGAAATAATAATGAAGGGTCTCCCACATTAAAAGCAGATGTGGAAGAAGCCATCAAACACATGAAGAATAACAAAACACCAGGACCAGATAAAATCACCAAGGAAGAATTGGAAGCATTAGGAGAGCTTGGCATAGAAATAATTACCAGATTGCTGAATGATATCTATAACACCAACTATGTCCCATCAGACCTTTTGCAATCAGTTTTCATTGCCCTACCAAAGAAACAAGGTGAAGTTGAATGTGAAGACTATCGAACCATTAGTCTTATGAGCCATGTTACCAAAATTCTGCTTCGTATTGTCATGAGAAGATTCAGGGGCAAAATAAAACCAGAAATCACTGAAGAACAGTGTGGCTTCGTCGAAGGAAAAGGCACAAGTATTGCCAGATATATATAATTGAGAATATTGATGGAAAGATCAGTAGAAGTAAAGACAGACCTATACTTATGCTTCATAGACTACTGTAAAGTATTTGATAAAGTGAAACACACAGAAATTATAGGAATGCTGGAAGACATCAACATAGATGGGAAAGATCTGAAACTCATCGAAAACATATATTGGCTCCAATCAGCAGCAATGATGGTTGAGAACCAAATAAGAGCATTCCAAGACATAAAATTGGGAGTTAGACAAGGATGTGTTCTATCTCCTGACCTCTTCTCCTTGTACAGCAAAAACATAATGAGAAATACAGAGAGCTTGCCAGGAATATCAATTGGCAGGTACAGCCTTAGCAACTTAAGATATGCAGATGACACAGTTCTGATTGCTAAGAGTGAAGAGGAGCTACAGGCTCTTCTGGACATCGTGGTTCATGAAAATAAGTCTTAGCCTGAATAAAAAGAAGACTGAAGTGATGGTCATCTCAAAGAAAAGAATACCACCAAAATGTAACATTATCATCGATGGCACATAACTGAAACAAGTTGATAGATTCAAGTACTTAGGAACAATTATATGAGCTGATGGGAAATGTCACAATGAAATAAAAAGCAGACGTGCTTAGGACAAGTCAGCATTCCAGGAAATGAGAAACATCTTGTGCAACTGATCCATATCAATGGAAACAAGATTCCCAGTACTTAAATGTTACATCGAGCCAATTTTGTTTTATGGATGTGAAGCATGATCCATGAATAAGAGAGTACAGCGAGAAATGGAGGCCATGGAAATGTAGTTCATAAGAAGGTTGTTGAAGGTACCATGGACAGCTAAGAAAACCAATGAAGAGGTCTTAAGAGAGGCTGGAGTTAAAAGGCAAATTACAGCAAAGATCAAAGGCAGGCAAGTGAGATTTGTAGGACATTTTCTGAGAATAGGAAAATTGGAACACATTATGACAACTGAAAAAACTGAGGGAAGAAGATACAGAGGAAGACAGAGAGAGAAGTTACTGGATTGACTGTCAGTATGGCTAGGAAGAAAGTCACCGGCGGATCTCATAATCAAGTCTAAAGACAGGGAATTGTGGACAGCAATGATAGCCTACACTACATGGCACAGCACTTGACTGATTGATTGGATCATTCTGGCTCTGGTTTCTTGATATCTTCATATACTCTTGGTTAATGGTCAAACCAATTTTCAGTGTGTGAATAGGCATATATATATATATATATATATATTCATTCATTTGCATGCCCCTTGCGGAACTTTGCCTCCCAAACAGCACTCCTGTAGGACTCTCATTTGTGAGCAAGATGGCCTGCTGCTGATGCATCCATTTGCAGATCGTCAAAGATGTCTTGCACCCATCTTCACCTTGGTCTTCCTCTCTTTCTTTCTCCCATTATGTACCCTTCCAAGATGATCTTCTCTAGATTATCATGACATTTAATGTGTCCAAAATATTTAACTTTTCTCTGTTTAATACTCTTTACTAGCCAGCCTTCTTCAATATGAAGCTCTTGTAGTATGGATATATTTGTTATTTTTTGTGTCCACGATATTTGAAGAACTCTTCTGTAGCATTTACATTCAAAGGCATTTATGTGTTTCTCAGCTGTTTTGTTAAGTGTCCAGGTCTCACAGGCATATGTTGCGATGAGAAAGATGCATGCCTTTAAAAAGCATATTTTTGTGGTTCTGTCTGCTCCTATCCACAGATTCTTTAGTTGTTTTACTTTCTGAAGAGTGATAGATGTCCTCCTTTTAATGTCCCTCATTGTATCTCCATTATTAGTTAGTAGTGATCCAAGATATTTGAAACTCTCCACTTCTTCCAGTTTTTCCTCATTGATACATATATCAGCTGCCTTGTTTGTTTTGTCAGTTGTCATCAATTTAGTTTTCTTTGCATTAAGATAGAGGTTTTACTCTTCACTGTTCTTACAGACATATACATGTTCTTACACACATATCTATGTAAGAACATTTCATATACATACACACACACACATATATATATATTCATGCAGATACATATATATATATATATATATCTGCATGAATATATATAAACAACAGAAATGTAGATAGCAAGTCAGTGGAGGAGGTCAACGAATTTGTATATCTTGGCAGTAGAGTAATAGAAAATGGAGACAGTACAGAGGACATCAACAGCAGACTTACTAGAGCAAACCAGACTTTTGCAATGCTGCAGACTATATGGAAATCTAAAAAACTAAGCATGAAGATGAAAATCAGGATATTTAAGAGTAATGTAAGTGTACTACTCTATGGAAGTGAATGCTGGAAAATCACCACAGCTATAGAAAACAAGTTGAATTCTTTCCAGACTAAATGTTTACAAAGAATTTAAAAAATATTTTGGTCAAACACCATAAGAAATAACATCTTGTTGGCAGAAATGCAGATGAAGCCACTTACAACAATTGCTGAAAAAAGACGCTGGCGATGGTTGGGACATGTGCTCCGAATGATTGACAATTCACTACCAAAAATAGCACTAAGAAGGACACCACAGAAGAACAGAAGTAAGGGTAGGCCAAAAGAGACATGGAAAAGAACAATAGAAAGGATGATGAGCAATGGAGGGCTCACCTGGGCAGAAGTGGAAAAAAAAGACTAAGGACAAGCATTTGTGGAAAACCCTTGAGGAATCCCCATGTGCCCTGGGCACTTAAGGTTCAGATATATTCATTCATTCATTCATTTGCATGTCCCTTGTGGAACTTTGCTTCCCAAACAGCACTCCTGTAGGCCTCTCGGTTGTGAGCACGATGGCCTGCTGCTGCTGCGTCCATTTGCAGATCGTCAACGATTTCTTGTAGCCATCTTCGTTTTGGTCTTCTTCTTTTTCTTTTTCCCATTATGTATCCTTCCAATACGGTCTTCTCTAAATTATCATGACGTTTAATGTGTCCAATATGTTTTCTCTCTTTAATCCTCTTTACTAGCTAGCCTTCTTCAATATTAAGCTCTTGTAGTATAGATATATTTGTTCTTTTTTGTGTGTGTATATATATATAGTCAATCCTAGGCCTCAGTGCAGATGGAAAAATCTTTCATGGATGCCTTATAAAAATCCTTGTAGTCTGTTCTGGTTTCCCTCACAGCTTCATTCATTCCTGAAGTTCACTTTCTGCCGTTCAGTGTCCTCAACATGGACATCAGTTATCTTTCTTTTTCAAGGCATCCTTCTCCATGCCATCTGTCAGGTTTAGCCATTATTCAGACTGCATAAAGACAGTTTGTCCACACAGGTTAGCTCTAACAAAACTACAACTTTAACCACAGGTTAGCTCTAACAAAACTACAACTTTAACCACAGGTTAGCTCTAACAAAACTACAACTTTAACCACAGGTTAGCTCTAACAAAACTACAACTTTAACCACAGGTTAGCTCTAACAAAACTACAACTTTAACCACAGGTTAGCTCTAACAAAACTACAACTTTAACCACAGGTTAGCTCTAACAAAACTACAACTTTAACCACAGGTTAGCTCTAACAAAACTACAACTTTAACCACAGGTTAGCTCTAACAAAACTACAACTTTAACCACAGGTTAGCTCTAACAAAACTACAACTTTAACCACAGGTTAGCTCTAACAAAACTACAACTTTCACCACAGGTTAGCTCTAACAAAACTACAACTTTAACCACATATGTGTGATCTACATTATCCAGATCTAACTACACACACTACACTACACAAGGTGAGGACAAGTAATGAGAAAGAGTGTCAAATCAAAAACATCAGTGAATGACCTGTAATGCTACAGATTCTATGGGGGCGTTCTACATTACTGGATGCGGTAACTGACATATAGCATTAATCTTCAGAACATTCAATCGAAGTAACACACTGGACCGAGAATAGTGTTGGTGGGGGGGGGGGGGGGGTAACGACGACAGAAAAACTGAATTGACACAACAGAATCGTAAGTATGCACTGCACTCTTGAATGAGCTGGGGAAAGTTTAAAATAATGTCTTGCGTGTAAGTGCTAACACATGTGCGACACATCTGGTCAAACTGTGACAAAGGAACGGCGCAATTACCAGGGTCAGCTGTCATGAGCTGCATGGGAACATTACTTCACCTCTTCTTCTTCTTGTCGTTTCTAATAACTGATTGTTCTGCAATCCCTAGCTGGCTAAGGGAATTGTGCTCATTGTGATCCCCCACGCTGTTGGTATCTTGCTTCTTGGTGTTCTTTAGGATTTCGTATAGTCACTGTACTAACCTATTCTCTGTTCGACGCACTGGCTGATCTTCAAGATAATCACAGCATAGATATCATCGTCATCATCATCATCATCATGTACCGTCTTCTAAACGAAGGTTGGAGGAAATGAATCTCCAGTTTCCTCGTTCCTTTGCTTTGATAGTGCACTCAGCCAGGCTGTGTCCTGTCTACTCTCGTATGTTATGTACCTGTCTATCTCTTGCTCTTTTCCCTTCCACCTTTTTATGTATATTGTTATGTCTTTTGATGTTGTCAAAGTATGTTGGTCCCTTGATCCTCTTTTTTTTAAAAGCAGTTCACAATGCACTTAAAGTTCTTCTAATACTTGTGCTTTTGTTCTGTTCATTCTTCATAATATACGACCTAATTTTCTGTAGATTCAAATTTCTGCTGCGTTAATCTTTCTTCTAACTTTTTGTTTAGAAATCAAGGTTTCTTCTCCATACAATATTACAGAATATACATAGCATTTTACAAATCTCACTTCTATTTTCATTAACCCCACTGTCTTCATGGCGTTGAATGTATATGTTACACTTCCTATTCTTGTCTTTTATCTCCATCTCATATCTCCTGTCCTAGATTGGTATATCTCCTAAGTAGCTTTAGTTTGTCACTTGTTCCAGTGAGACCACAGACAGCACAATTTTTTTTTTAATACGGTGATCAACTTACCTAAAAGATATTGCACAATTCTAATAATTTCACACACTGATTTATAGCATCCAGCACCACTGACTCGGAGCTGATCACTAATTACAGGCTACAACAAAGATGGTGTGCTAGATTCTGCAACATGAAAGTACACTAACGTTTTCGTCGAAAACGAAACCAAACATGTATTACCAGGCTCTGTTTTTTTTTTCCTGGAAACCGAAACTAAACATGCATTAGTTCTGTTTTCCTGCAAATCAATTACAAAAGTGTTGCTGCAGTGGGCCGCTGTTGTACAATAGCAAGATGCAAAGAACTTCGACGTGGGGAGAGTGTGAAAGTGTTGGATGTTAACATGAACATAAACTTGAGTCGTGGGTTAATTAGTTAGTCGTTGGTTGTAAGAGACGAAATTGTCAGTCGCCTTCTTGTATTGTGAAGTGCCATGGGGAGATGCATTTGGCGTTTTAGGGCCAAATGGGTGGCCTCGGTGACGGTCACATAATTAGCGCGTGTTTCTTTGATATCATCTATCCATGTATTTCTTGGTCTTCCTCTTGATCTGTGCTATAGTTCTTTGAAAGGCTGTGAGTGTCATTCTATGCCCGGACCACTAGATTCTTGTCTTCTCTATGTGTCACATCAAGAACGGAGATAAATCGGGGAATGGTCACTAAGTGATATTTCACAAACTTTTTATGTAAATCATCATCATCATCACACCAGGTGCCGTGCCGAATGGCGTTGGCTTTTATGCTTCTCCAGAATACACGATCCTTCATGCAGGCTATCATCTCAGTTAGCGATCTCCTCCCACACCATCCCGTCAGATTGTCCTGTATCATTTCTCTTGGTCTAATACTTGTAAATGATACGTATTATTAACATAAATGCAGCGTTGGCAGCCACGATAGATATTTTTAAAAATCTAGATCTAGATTATTTTTATCCCAATCTAGATACGAAAATAGTCATCCATATTAGTGTTTCTGAACCGAGGATCGGGGCGCCCCCGTGGGGCCACGGGTGAAAAACTTGTAACGGAGGCTGGGGGTGGAGGGCACCGGACTTGTTGAGGTCACAGAAAATCAATGAGCATTATATTGTAAATGTTTTACTGACGCTTGAGAAACTACCTGTTAAACTCCCCTGTTGGTGTCCGAAAGAGTCTACTCCTTGACGTCAACTTTTCTACTGTCCAAGTGTCGGTGGACCTTTCGTCCTGGTCGGCATTTTTTTTTTTTTATATTCGTCTTCGTGCTGTATCTAGACCAACAAGCAGCAGTAAGAATAAGTGGTGAAACAACTTGGTTTGACATAAAACAAGGGGTCCGTTAGGGGTGCATATTGTCGCCTTACTTATTTAACTTGTATACTGAAAATATGAGGGATGTTAGAGAAGATGCCTAGCTTTACGATGCCAGAACAATTGGAGGTTATGAAATACCAGAGATTAGATATGCTGATGACACAGTATTACTGTAAATAACAAAAGGGAATGGAAAAACTAATTATGTCAGTCCGTAAGAACAGCAAACAGCAAAACCTCTGTCTTAATGCGAAGAAAACTAAACTGATGACAACTAACAAAACAAACAAGGCAGCTGATATATGTATCAATGAGGAGAGAGAAGTGGAGAGTTTTGAATATCTTGGATCACTACTAACTAGTAATGGCGATACAATGAGGGAAACTAAAAGGAGGACATCTATCGCTCTTCAGAAAGTAAAACAACTAAAGAATCTGAGGAGAGGAGCAGACAGAAACACAAAAATAAGATTTTTAAGAGCATGCATCTTTCCCATCGCAACATATGCCTGTGAGACCTGGACACCTAACAAAACAGCTGAGAAATGCATACATGCCTTTGAATGTAAATGCTACAGAAGAGTTCTTCAAATATCATGGATAAAAAAAAGAACAAATATATCCATACTACAAGAACTTAATATTGAAAAAGGCTGGTTAGTAAAGAAGATTAAAGAGAGAAAACTTAAATATTTTGGATACATTAAACGTCATGATAATTTAGAGAAGACTGTCTTGCAAGGGTACATAATGGGAAAAAGAAAGAGAGGAAGACAAAGGCGAAGATGGCTGCAAGACATCTTTGATGATCTGCAAATGGATGCATCAGCAGCAGGGCATCTTGCTCACAACCGAGAGGCCTACAGGAGTGTTGTTAGGAAGGCAAAGTTCCGCAAGGAGCATATAAATGAATGAATGAACTTCGTGCTTTTAGCGATGTTTAGCCTTTTGTGTAAAGTTAGGCAAAAGGCAAAAGTTAAAAAAAATTCTAATGTAATATCCACCCTCATTTATGCATGCGAAAGCTGGAAAACAACTAAAGAAATAGAAAAGAAATTAGACTCTTTTGAAAACAAATGCCTAAGGAAAATACTCGGTATCAAGTGGAATGAATTCAAGAACAATGCAGAGATAAGACAGATGACTGAACAACAACCAGTCTCATGGGTGATCAGGAAAAGGAGATGGACATATGTTGGTCACTTGATGAGAAGAAATGATCAGAGAATCCCAAAACAAGCTATCAAGTGGAACACAACAGGCCGAAGAAAAAGGCAGACCGCGTGAAACTCTGAAAAGGACATTATTAAGAGAGGCCAAATTAACAGGCATAAAATCTTTTGATGAAGTTGAAAGACTCGCTGAAGACAGGAAAAATTGGCGAACTACTTTGCGAGCCCTATGTGACGTTTAACGGCACGGGAAGGATATAAGATATAAGAAGCCTTTTGTCTAGACCATTTGAACTCTGCTTCCGGTGTTTGTCCGCGAACAACTTGGCCTTGCCGCTGCGCTCAGCAGCTACGCAGGATCCGTTCTTGTCATCGTTATCAACACTAAAACGTTAGTAAGCTGAACTACAAACATACATTAATAAAAAATTAATTTGCTTTAAGAAAAATAAAGTAGGACATTGCCAGTGTAATTGTCTGGCGGCAGTCATATAACGTTGCCAGATCAACTGACTTGTGATTTCTGGATGTAGTGAAGTATTGATGTTAATCTAACCTTTGCCCTGATGCTGTCATTTCTGATTTGGTCTCCTCTTGCTACATTTAGTACTCTCCACGAACATCTCATTTCTGTTGTAATGATTTCCCTGTTCTCAGTTTAGTTGACTGGACAAACAAGATATAGATGGTTGAGCGGATAGGCAGATGGGTGAACATATAGATATACACTATAGATAGGCAGATTGATCTTAGGCCAGTCGTATCATTGTCTTTGTAGGTGCATGTAGGCTTTTTTAATGGCAAAGGAAGAAGGTAAAGTAAATTCTGTTCCCATGCCATTAAGACATATTGAGGAATACGGTGTTAGGCCTGTATTTTCCATGGCCTTCAGCACATGAAAGAGTGATATGGTCAGTATCATGCTTGGCCGCTTTATCTTCCCAGATTTCTCCGCTACCCATTTTTAGAGGCTGGGTCAACCGGGGGGGGGGGGGGGGGAAGGTGTGGCTTTATTTAAAGAAGGAAGGGAAAGAAGAATTTCAGACACAACAAAATTCTGTCTAATCATTTATTCTATGTGTATGCATCTATCACTTTCCCCATCTGCCTTAGGCTCAACCAGCTAATTTTTTTTTCAAAAATACTCATCTGGCACTTTTGATAAATAAAAACATACTGTCAGGTGAGTCAAGAGTGTGAAAAACACCATCAAATGAGGCAAAAATGTGGCACATGTCAAACACACTGTCAAGTAATGGAATAAACAATGTGACAACCACTGTCAAGTGATGGAATAAACAATGTGACAACCACTGTCAAGTGATGGAATAAACAATGTGACAAACACTGTCAAGTGATGGAATAAACAATGTCACAAACACACTGTCAAGTGATGGAATAAACAGTGTAACAAACACATTGTCAAGTGATGGAATAAACAATGTAACAAACACACTGTCAAGTGATGGAATGAACAATATGACAAACACACTGTCAAGTGATGGAATGAACAATATGACAAACACATTGTCAAGTGACAGAATAAACAATATAACAAACACACTGTCATGTAATGGAATAAACAATGTAACAAACACACTGTCAAGTGATGGAATAAACAATGTGACAAACACACTGTCAAGTGATGGAATAAACAATGTGACAAACACACTGTCAAGTGACAGAATAAACAATGTGACAAACACACTGTCAAGTGATGGAATAAACAATGTGACAAACACACTGTCAAGTAATGGAATAAACAATGTGACAAACACTGTCAAGTGATGGAATAAACAATATGACAAACACACTGTCAAGTGATGGAATAAACAATATGACAAACACATTGTCAAGTGACAGAATAAACAATATAACAAACACACTGTCATGTGATGGAATAAACAATGTAACAAACACACTGTCAAGTGATGGAATAAACAATGTAACAAACACACTGTCAATTGATGGAATAAACAGTGTAACAAACACATTGTCAAGTGATGGAATAAACAATGTAACAAACACACTGTCAAGTGATGGAATGAACAATGTGACAAACACACTGTCAACTGATAGAATGAACAATGTGACAAACACATTGTCAGGTGATGGAATGAACAATGTGACAAACACACTGTCAACTGATAGAATGAACAATGTGACAAACACACTGTCAAGTGATGGAATAAACAGTGTAACAAACACATTGTCAAGTGATGGAATAAACAATCTAACAAACACACTGTCAAGTGATGGAATGAACAATATAACAAACACACTGTCAAGTGAATCAACAGTGTTTCAAATTGACTATCAAATAACAAATATCGGAAATCTGAGTTTCAGTCTTGGTAGAATTCATACAGTTGACAGATAAATGCGTTTTTATTTTTTATTTTGTTCCAGAACAAGACTTCTCACCCAAATATTGGTTGGCCAAGAGTTTTTTGTTTTGCTTCATGCTTTTTTTCCCCCTTTGTTCTTCTCATCTATTGAAATAAAATTACATCAGAGACTTTCATCCATATTTAATTCTGAGCTGTCATTTCATTTTTAATCTTCCACTCAAACACTGAGTCAGAACTTGTTTATGAGTTTGCTATGATTTTAATCCTTTCACATCCTGTGCCAAAGATTTCTTGAGCAATCTCATTTCAGAAACAACTTTACTATTCAGGTTAAACATCAATCAATGTGTTAAATTATCTTCTATAAAGTTCTAACTGCAATCAGATTACAAGAAAAATGAATAGAAAAAAAATAATTTAAAGCATCAAGAATATACAACTGAAACTAAATAAGCTGAATTCCCTGCAAGTTTTTACTCCAGAAATGATTTATTTTGACTGCTAATACAATATTAGTATTTTTTATATTATATATCAATGTTCTGATAATAACCTAACATTGGAATGTCATTCTGCCAATGCTGAAATTGTGACTGTTTCCTTAACTCTTTTGGCCTGTGGTCAATCATAAAATTTCCAGCTAAATTATTGCTTGGACATGCCGTCCTCTTGTCCTCTCTGTTCACATATGCTCACACATCCCGCTGAACTGTACTGACCACTTCTAAACATTCAGAGCATTTCCCTGAAGGTCAGCTTGCACTGAAATCACAGTTTTTTTGTTTTCTCAAAATCAAGTCATGGCATTCATTCTTTACAGTTCATACATAACCATATTAAATTTCTGTCAAATTTCTTTTCAGTTTATGTGTTTTGAAAAAAAAAAAAGGAAAAATGCTCTAAGATAATAACAATTAAATATTCAAAATGGCAATATTCAGAAAAGTAGGTTAAATTTTTAAAAGTTAGAAAACATATAACTGAAAGTTATTCTAAAAAGCAAAATTTTTCTTTCAAAAGAAACCACATACAACAAACAGGAGCTCTTGATATTGGTTCTTAAAAACCAAAATCAGATATGACTGTCAGAGGTAAAGGGTGCACCATGAAAAACTAGCCTGATTAACATATCCTGTGATAGCATTGTCATCTCTCAGATGGGAGTCTTTGCAACATACTGTATATGTAATCTGTGGTGGATTACTTCACTCCTAGCATGGACTGGTTTTGTGTGGTCTGCACTGTATAATTGTTGGGAGTTATAAAACATGGCTGTGTCTTGTTATAAACAAGTAATTATAGAAAATTATGAATAAGTGTTTGTGGTATATAATTCATACAATAAAATGGCTGCAGTTCATATTATAAGTAAAATAACACAGATTACAAATATTTGTGAAAAATAGATAAGTTACCTTCAGCTTAACATGAGATGGTGTCTTGATGACAGAATCTAAGTAGCAAAGTTGATAGTGCACTTACCTGTCATGGCTTTGATTTGATTCTGACCAGCAGTGCCACAGTTATCCCAGGTGTGAAAATATGAGTACCTGACATATATTGGAGTTATGGAAGGAAATGTAGGCAAGAGTAATACCAACAGTGCCGAAGAAGGATGGGTCAAGGCAAATATAAGCACTAACAACAAACCCACTTTAGAAACAGCATCAAAGTTTATATATGAGACAAAAACTGATGTTTGAAAAACAATGAAGATGTGATATGCAGTGAAAATACTAAAAACAATTTAATGTTATACACGTGTACTCTCCCCAAGTTAGAATGTTACCTGAATGTACTAAAAACAGCTTGTGATCTTGCAGTGTTTGTGTGACTAGCTTTACTGATGTATGCTGCACAATGCAGCAATCTACAATCTCTTTCCCCTAAAAAAATATAAAGAAATAACAATTTGTCTTAATCCGGTTTGACATCATTTGTTTGTGACTTCCCAGCTAATTCTATAGATTTGCCAGAAGTTTTAACGATTTAACAGTTAGACTAGAGTATATGGTCATCCTAGAGAGCTGCCATGATAAGGCTAAATAAAATGAGGACAGATCACTGCACGGAGAAATCAATATTCAAAATAATCAACATCCTGGAAAAATATAATGAAAATTTGCGCCTGATAAACTTGAGTGAAAGAAAACAAATTTACATTCTCTACAATAAATGAAATATGCATTTTATTACAAATATATGCAGCCAAATATAAAAGAAAAAAATGTGTACTATATTAAATTGCATTTTTGTAACCTTTCAGTAAAATTTGCTTACTATATCACAACAACAAAAAAAAAAAAACCAAATGCGCAAATGCCAACAAATGCTGTTTATAATAGTGTACCACACAGAAATTATACTTGTTAAACAAAACTGACAAATGTTTTAGAAAAAGAAAACCACCTGCCAAGTTCTGGTCTTGTGTTGGATGTTTCTATCTGGCCATGTGAATCTTATTTGAATGCTAGGAATAAAAGCCACCAGCACAGTCTAACATCAAATAATGCCACACTCTGACTGTTTTTGACAGTTCTGCTATTTTTGAATGATAGCAGGTTGACCATATTTTAGCCACCAAACAATAGTTATTATATTTTCCAAATTGTATTAGTATTTTTTTTATTATATATCAAAGTTCTGATAGTAACCTAACATTGGAATGTCATTCTGTCAATGCTGAAATTGTGACTGTTTCCTTAACTCTTTTGGCCTGTGGTCAATCATAAAATTTCCAGCTAAATTATTGTCCGGACATGCCGTCCTCTTGTCCTCTGGTCTCTCTGTTCACTTATGCTCACAGATCCCGCTGAATTGTACCGACCACTTCCAAACATTCGGAGCATTTCCCTGAAGGTCAGCTTGCACTGAAATTTAACATAAACAAATGAAAAAACAATTATAAATTTAGTATAAGAGAGTTTCATTAAGCTTTCTATCAGAGAACACAAATACCTGAACTGTAAGTGTATGTGCTGATGTCAGTTTGAAATTTTCAGTTTGTAATAAGGTTCATATGAACAAGGACTTGTACAATGATAATGCAAACATGAGTTTGAATATAACATTGTGCACATGGGCTTGAACAATACCAGTGTTAATATAGCTATGGGAAAATAAAAACCAGAATAATAAAAACAAGAGAAATGGAGAAGGAATGCACTTTTAAGACTACATGATTGCTGAATGTATGAGTGTTGTACCATAATGCAATAGTTGGAACTAAGAGTTCACTTCATTATCGTAACAACTGAAAGCACTTTTCTTTCCATGATTTTCTTACATTATACAGAAATATCAGCACAAAGCCCAGGCTGTCAATGAAAGAACAAATAATAAAATCATAAATTACTGATGCATTTTATTGAAGGCAGAAAAAAAAAAGTATTTGCTGAATGCAGAGATAAAAAAAAACCAGCACAAGCCTTGAACATGATCTGGAAATACTTACATGAATATACTGCTATGAGTGTAGCATACTTTTATTTACCTCTCAGCTTTATTCTCCCACACCTTCCACCCCCAGTCTCCCCACAAATCTCAGCTCCACCCCCAGTCTCCCCACAAATCTCAGCTTCACCCTCCCACACCTTCCACCCCCAGTCTCCCCACACCTCTCAGCTTCACCCTCCCACACCCTCCACCCCCAGTCTCCCCACACCTCTCAGCTTCACCCTCCCACACCCTCCACCCCCAGTATCCCCACACCTCTCAGCTTCACCCTCCCACACCCTCCACCCCCAGTCTCCCCACACCTCTCAGCTTCACCCTCCCACACCCTCCACCCCCAGTATCCCCACAAATCTCAGCTCCACCCCCAGTCTCCCCACAAATCTCAGCTTCACCCTCCCACACCCTCCACCTCCAGTCTCCTCACAAATCTCAGCTTCACCCTCCCACACCTTCCACCCCCAGTCTCCTCACACCTTTCAGCTTCACCCTCCCACACCCTCCACCCCCAGTCTCCCCACACCTTTCACCTTCACCCTCCCACACCTTCCACCCTGTTCCCCCCCCCACCCACCCATTACTTCTTTTATATCAAATGTTCATGCCATTTTTTCCCTTCCTCATTAACCACACAATGAATTAACAAAATATTATTTATGTATCAAAATTTTTAAAACTTTACAGTAAGGGAGAAAATATAAATAGATTGATAATACATATCTGTAGGGTATGCTACCTTGTCATCTGGCAGACATTTACCCAAAGCTTCTAGCATCAACTTGTCATCAGCCACGGCTGTCTGGAAATCAGTTAGTGAGACCCTCCCATCATGATCCTGATCCTGGACAAGGTCATGAAATAAAACGGTCATCAGAAACTTCACAGGAAGAACTGTCGACTGATGAACAACAGCGTCTTACAAAAGCGCAGCTAGGCATTCACAGCTGTGGTCCAAAGATGTGTGCAAACAAGATAAATAAAATGATTGGTATTCTGAGAGGACTATGGTGTTGACTGTCCAAGTATAAATGCATCCTGAGCCACTAACTCACACCCTGAATCACAGGTTCCTACCTTGTGTTCAGTAACTCACACTCAAGTCACAGATTCATGCCAAGAGGCATTGACTCACACCCTAACTTTCATTTAATTCACCCTCATAAAATATCATTAATATCAGCAAAAAATTTAATATTTAATTAGATTTAATAATAGACAAAAAGAAGAAATTATAAGGATGTGTCACTGATGAAAGATGTCTTAAATATCCAGCAAATGTTAGGTTTCACATAATGTTCCAGAGCTATGGGGTGTTTACAACAGTGAAGTACCACATGACACTTACCATTTTCTTCATGACTATATCTACAAGTTCTTTCACAAGTTCATCTGGATCCTCTTCTGTGGGGGCCTATCAAAATTTGGTATTCACCAGTTACTGTACACATTCACTTCAGCTTTAAGATAAAATGAAATCGGCTACAATAGTTTCCCACTAGTAAACTTAGAGCCAAGTATCATAATGAAGTAATTAAGATTACAGACAAGTAATTGTTTTGTGATTATGTAAAATATTTTTATTGTTAGTAAGTAAAGGTAACCCTGTCATGCTTTAGAATCACATAGGGATATGATGTTAGTGCCCATATTTTCCTTGACCTGTCAGCATACTAGAGGGTGATATGGTCAGTATCACGCCTGGCTGCCTTTTCCTTCCCCAATTCCAGAAGAAGTCGGGTACCCATTTCTACAGCTGGGTGACTGGGGTGCTGCCGGCCGGATTCGAAGTTTTTATTATTATGAACATGAAATTCTGATTCAATAGTTGCAACTACCTTTATGCACAGGAACAAAATGGACATAGTGAACTGGTGCTGTGGCACTGGTTTATGAAGGCACTGAATACACAGACGTGCCCACAACCATTGTGCTCTGCTTAACCCAAATGTAAAAATGAGCATCTGAAACATTTTGTGTTTCTGAAGTTGGAGAATGTGGAAATGCAAGATGTGGTGCATCAGAGTATACTGTACACAAGGGTGTCAGTACATTAAGGGATATAAAGATGTTCACAGCAAAATAAAACCATTATATAAACTGAACAATGGCTTGTTAGCAGAGTTAGCTTATTATCACAAAACCAATTATCACTGGCTAATATCTAAAAAGTGACATTAAAATTCTAGCAAATAAGAGGCAACGTTCTTGCTCACAGTAAAATGACATAGAACAATATATATGACTACCCTAGAAAAACAGCAGACATTATAGTAAGAAAAATGTTGGAGAATGATCTCAACCACAGACTCTAGGAATATGAGCCTAGCTTTGAGAGGACAGTGCTATTTTGTATCCCTAGTAAGGCTAACCATACAAACTGTTCTTTAAAATTCAACTTGTATCTCTAAAATGATAATGATGTGTTCATGCCGAATAAAAAGCAGAAAAGTAACTTGCTGAGAACCCAGAGCTGTAGGTCTTGAGAGAGAGTATTCTCAAACCGTGAGCACTAAAGTAGCACAAATGAAACTCTGAAGGTGAGAGATCAGCCTCAGACATGAAAAACCTGCTGAAAACAAGGGCACTGATATCCAGGTCACAAAATGAGAACAAGAGAATGTGGTGATCTCACTCCTGGATGAAGAGCTCTTGGAAAATCAGTTCTTCAACTCCTCATGACCTACAGCACTTCTTCATTCACTGTGATATAAATGAAAAGAATAAAACTAAACAAATTTATATAATGTCCAGCACTCAAAACCAAATCTACCTTCACCAGACAGGACTTGAGAAGTTGAAACATTTCCTCTCTCACAATGTAACCATCATTATTGAGATCATAAACATCAAAACACACTGAAACATGAGAATATGTCACATATTAGATGACACGGCCATCATTAATGAGATCATAAACATCAAAACACACTGAAACATGAGAATATATTAGACAACATGGCCATCATTACTGAGATCATAAACATCAAAACACACTGAAACATGAGAATATGTCACATATTAGAAAACATGGCCATCATTATTGAGATCATAAACATCAAAACACACTGAAACATGAGAATATGTCACATATTAGACAACATGGCCATCATTATTGAGATCATAAACATCAAAACACACTGAAACATGAGAATATGTCACATATTAGACAACATGGGCCATCATTATTGAGATCATAAACATCAAAACACACTGAAACATGAGAATATGTCATGGACTATTCCTAACACAAAATGCAGTCAAATTTTTGTGTGACTCATTGAAATAGTGAGTATTTTCATATTTAGCGGAACTGTGGTCTTGAAAATAAATGAATATTCTGAGATTCCTGTTATTTGCTATGGTATAATCTCCCTGAAACTGTTGTACTTTGCAGCCAGTGCTGTGATAATGCTCTAGTACTTGAATCATGTTGCATGGGGAGCAGATAATGGTAACTTATTGTACTCAAAATGGACTAAGGAAAACTCGGTAAACTCCACTACCATGGGAACTACGGTGAGGCACACACCATTAGTCCAAGGACCACTTCAGTCCATTGTTAGAAACATTGCATGAAAATGTGATAGGTTTTTGATCAGTTACTTGAAGTATCATTGCATGAAAATGTGATAGGTTCTTGACCATTTACTTGAAGTATCATATTAAGATGTGATAGGTTCTTGACCAGTTACATGAAGTATCATACTAAGATGTGATAGGTTCTTGATCAGTTACTTTAAATATTATATGAAGATGTGATAGGTTCTTGACTAGTTACTTTAAATATTATATGAAGATGTGATAGGTTCTTGACCAGTTACTTTAAATATTATATGAAGATGTGATAGGTTCTTGACCAATTACTAGAAGAATCTTATGGAAATGTGACAGGATTTTGAATAGTTATTACACACAGAGATGTGACAGGATCTTGGTCATTCTTGCTTTCCCAGACTGCAATAGCTAAAAAAAAAAAATCACAAATAATTATTGCTAAATGACAAAATTTACTTAAGATAACTCTGTTAGCTGTACATTTAGAAACAGCAAAGATAAGATTTCCTTTAAAAAACAACACATAAACACACGCAAATGTACTGCCAAATAATTCTTTTTTTTTAAAATTTGACCACAGCAGGCAAACAGAACCAAATGAAATAATCCTTAGCTTTGTTCAGATGAATTAAAAATAAACAAAATAAAAAACACATGTGAACACTAATAGACCAATTAAAAAAAAAAGCATGCTATTTATTTCTTCCTTTGCATATTATGTTCAATAATATGTGACTGAATGAAAGCTGTATGAAGGGCAGAATGGTAGGGGCCTGCATGCCCAATTCTTAACTCTCTGAAAATAAAGTGTTTGTTCACTCGTTCGTTGAATAACATAACTGAAATAACCGACTTATTAATTAAGTATAATATGAACAATTTATGAGTTAAAAAAATTGATAGTTTTACTTCAAACACTTAAAATTCAAAGTATAGTAGTTACTTACATCTGACATGATCCTCGTGTGTTCCATTTAGAAATTTAGCAATCCCTATAACATAGTCATCCTGTTTTAAAGTCCCACTTGACTTCTTGTCAAAAGCTCTGAAAACTAATAGCACAAACTCAGTGTCAAAGTCCTTAAAGACTGACAGTACAACTTCATAATGCCCTGTAAACAGATTATTGAAGGCTTTTTTGCCCAATTCAGTAATGGAACTTAGCGTTCCCTATGTAAACTTAGAAACAAACAGTCTAAGTCAGGACTTCTTAAACTTTTTGAGCCATGGAGCCCTTTTCAGTGAAAGCTAGCATGGCATACCCCAGGAGACATTTTGCATCACAGGACAATGTATTAATAAAATGAGAATGCTATGGAGTGGCATGAAAATGTTAAGTACAATGAGTAATAACACAAGTGTGTCAATTAATGTTACCAAGTAGTGAATGACAAGATGCTGAATGTAGGTAGAAAAAAAAACCAAAATGTAATTTATTGTGCCTGATGATACTGTCTGTGACTTGCAACACTGACTTCTTTAATATTTGGGGTTACTGAAGAAAGTTGCAACTTCATGTCTGCTTCAGCAACAAGCCTATTGCGGTACTCTGTTTTTATATAAGTACAATCTGAAAATCCACTTTCACACACACAGGTGCTGATAAGAAGAGCAGCAACAGCTTCCTTTGCAAATTCAGGATACTCGTCCTTCCTTTTGCACCAAAATTTAACCGGCAATATTCCGTGAAACTCTTTCTGAAGGGAAGAATCCAATATCACGTTGATGAATTTCTCGTGAACAAACGAGGCAAGAAAATGGTTTCTTGACCAATGAACCATCTTGCAACTTCTCCTCTGCTTCATCAGGGAAATACTGAGACACAGCATCAACCAGATCTTTCAAATGTTGCACAATTTTTGTCATAAAGAACCTCCCGAAGTTCAGTGCTTCTGTCTATCTCTTCTAAAATGTCCTTTAGGACAGGCAAGCTGACTAGGTCATGGCAGGGAGAAGAATTCGCTCAAACCATAACTTTCTCTTGAAGGCACAGATTTTATCATTTGCAGTGAATATAGTGGTGCATTTCCCTTGCAATGCTAGAATTATGTCATATATTTTTGCAAAGATATCTTCCAAGTAGGCAAGTCTTGCCAACCACTGCGTATCATTCATCTGGGACTGCAAATCAAATTGGTGATCAAAGAAGAACGTGATGACTCCAGCATGCAAATCTAACAACAGCAATATTTTGCCACGACAGACCCATCTTACTTCAGTGTGGAGCAGCACACATGTATGGAAACTTCCTATATCGTCACAAAGAATCTTGAACAGCAGGTTATTCAGAGGCTGAGATTTAATTAAATAAATAATTTTTACTGCCTCATCGAAGACATTTTTGAGATTTTGTGGCATTTTTCTTACGGCAAATGCTTGCCGACAAATAATGCTGTGGCTACTAGTGCATCTTTTTTCAACGGTTTTTATTCTTATGACATCAGCAGTCTCTCCTACCATTGCTTTGGCACCATCAGCAAGTGCAAATAATGCAACTGTCCCATGGAGTCTCATTTTCCTGCATAAACTTATTTACAATGTTGAACATTTCAGCTCCGGCGCATCTGTCAGTGCAGGCAGCCACAAAAGCACATCTTCCACCAGCAACAACTGCAGTTGGTATCACGGAAGCAAAAGTAGCACAAGTCTGGCTCATCTGTCGACTCATCCATACAAAGAGTGAAACCAGCACAATCATAGAAAGGCTGGTGGTTTGAATCCAGTTGGAGTCATTCCAGTCACCTTCTTGTAGAAGTGGGTACCTGACTCCTGTGGCTAGGAAGGAAATGTGGCTGGGTGTGGTGTGACTACATCATTCTATATGTGAACAGGTCAAGAAATATGTGAGTACAAATACCATAGCCCTTGGGTGCCTTCAAAGCACAGAACAGCATTATCTTTAAATAATTTTATCTGTGACTGATCAGCAAGTATCAAGTTTAAAAATTACTTTTTAAGCTCAGTACCTCAAGCTCTCAACTCAATAAAAAGTGAGCATTAAGGCAACAGAAGGCATGCAAATGAACACATAACTGAGGAAAAAACTGCAGTAACAATATTTTTGCATGTAAAAAGTCATTACTAAGTAAAAATGTCTTTTGTCATAAGCTGAATGAAGAGTTAACTCCATTTCATTCTCAGTTTCAACCATTGTTGAAGTCTAACTATTTGCCACTTTCTGAACTGGATAAGTCACTATGACATGAGAATGAAATTTCTTTCTTTCTATTTCTGGATACCATGTGGTAAACAGATCATCCTATGTAATTTGCCTCATTCTAACATCTGTATAATAAATGTGGCATTATCCTGTGTGTACACTTCAGAGCTGTTGAACATTTATTTCCTCTTTAGGTTGGCTGGTCCAAGTAACACATCCTGCTCATTTTGGAATGCTGGCTCTGAGACCAAGAAGTATCCTAAGAAAAAAGGTACACAATTAACTTTTAAAATGGGCCTTTTATGGCTGGATTAAAATGGGAAATGCTTTCTTGTTAGTTGTTTCACCCTTTAGTAGTCTTTCTATGAAGATGCCAGATTCAACTTTAAAGTCAAATCATTATATGTATATTTGATACAGCCATGAAAGAGTTAAATGAATCATTCTTTTGGTGTTTATTTACTGTTTCACTCCATCAGTTGCTCCTGAAGAAAGCTTATGGTCAATTGTCAGTTGTTTTTCTTTAATTTTCTTCTCCTGTATTATCACACTTTTGTGTTCTTGGTAAACTGACCTTCATCCCTCTTAAGCTCATGAGTAGTATAAAACTAAAGCAATTACAAACATAAAATGGGCAAAACATTCCAGTAATGACAAACATGCAGACAAACCTCTGTCCATTAAAATATCATCAGTGATGTTGAAAAACCTGTTCAGTTCATCTCGAAATTCAGGTCTGTGAAGTTTACCTTCTTCTTTCCGACACAAGTTGTTAAATCTGTCCATCAGATAGCTAACTTCCTCCCTGGAAACTGCAAGCAACAAATAAAAAGAGGATAAATGGAAACACTGACAAATTCATAATAAATGCATATGCCATAGTCAAAATATAGTGTCCATAATATCTATAGAAGGGGTAGCCAAACTGTAGCTGGTGAGCCATATGCCACTCTTTGACATGTACGGTGTAGCTCATGGAAATGTGTTAGCTCAGCTCTTCTTTACATCATAACTTATGTAAAATGTATATACAAAAAAATTTCAATCTCTAGAATTCTTTACCAAATATAAAGTGAGTCTACCTGATTAAAACATGTTCATGGTGAGTAAAAATATTTAAGAATTTTAATGCTAGATTTTGAGTCAGGTATTAAAGACATTTTGGATCAGCAAGGATTACAATAGAATTCTGCTGGAGAATCAGTAATATGCAAGCTGGTGCTGACAATGAATAAAAATTATTATGTACATGAAGTTCTTAACATTTATACAGATTATTTTGTAACAAAATGTGCATGTAATATTTATTCATGTTCTGTAGCTCTCAAATACTGGAAAGTTATATTGTATATGGCTCTAAAACATCAGCAGTTTATTTTATGTGGCTCTAAAACATCAGCAGTTTATTGTATGTGGCTCTAAAACATCAGCAGTTTATTGTATATGGCTCTAACCTTAAGCAAGTGTGGCTACCCCTGATCTGTAGTATGATTCAATGATCTACTAAATTACAACTGCATTACTAAAAAACTAAACAGCATTACAATAACCATATATAGGTCAAAGCATATTTATTGATCATAATACCAATAACTCTTGACTATAATATTCATTCTGAATGGGCAAATACTTTGCAGTTATTTAAAGGAAATTCCTTCAGCCAACTAACATGACTGCTTGTTATAGTCACTCACTAAACAGGCCAAAATAAGTACCAACTGGTAATACTTCAGCCACATCAAAAGACACAGTGGTTTGGAGAGGTTGACAGTATAAGCCACAGAGGGATGACCCCACCTCAGGTGGACTCAGGACATCACAGAAAGACTGGACATGTAACAGCGAAACCTTGGTCAACTGTGTTCAGGGAGGCAATGAAAGGGAAAACATTCTGGATAGGATATGTCACATGCAGATAACACACTTCAAGTACTAGTCAGTCAACAAGTCATTCAACATATCTGTCAGTTACCCCAGTAGCCACTGTGTTTGTCAACCTATCAGTCAGCCAACCAGTCATTCAACAAACCACTCATTTACTGAAGTGGCCACCTATGAATCAACCTGCCAATCCATCATGCAGCAAATTAATCTTTTAACCAACAAGCTATTCTGCCTTAAATTTGTTATTATCATCAAGTTTCATGTCCATAAACAACCATATCCTTTCATAATATATTACTTAAATGTCTGTGAGATTCTTTTGTTGATTTTCCATTTTGCTATCACATCATAATGTTCATTATCTTTCTTCCTGGTCTTGTTTTGCCTCTCCTCCAATTTCTATTCCCTGTTTCTACAACTTTTTCATTATGTGAGAAAAGGAAACAAAATCAGACCTAAGGGACATAGTTTTGTAGAAATATGCAACATACATTCTGGATATCAAAATGTCACCTTACATCTTACATCCTTCTAGTGCCGTTAAACATCACATAGGGCTCGCATAGTTGTTTGCCAAGTTTTCTTGTTCTCAGTGAGTCTTTCAACTTCATCAAGGGATGTTATGCCCACTAAACTGGCTTCTCTTAACAATATCCTCTTTAGTTTCACATGGTCGATCTCTTTTTTTTTTTGGCCTGTTGTGCTCCACTTGACAGCTTGTTTTGGTATTCTCCGATTGTTTCTTCTCATCACATGACCTACATATGTCCATCTTCTTTTTCTGATCACCCATGAGATAGGTTGTTGTTTGCTTATCTGTCTTATCTTTGCATTGTTCTTGAATTCGTTCCACTTTATACCAGGTATTTTCCTTAGACATTTATTTTTCAAAAGAGTCTAATTTCTTGTCTATTTCTTTAGTTGATTTCCAGCTTTCACGTGCATAAATGAGGGTGGATATTGCATTTGAACTGAATAATCTTAACTCGGTTTTTGTGCTTATAACTTTTGAATTCCATATGTTCTCAAGATTTTTTAAGGACAATGCTGCTTTTGCAATTCTAATTCTAACTTCCTTTCTGGTGTCACCATCCTGGTCCATGTAGCTGCCAAGGTATGCAAATTGGTTTGCTTCATCAACAACTATTCCTTCTACATATACTTTTCTTTCTTGATTAATGAGAAACTTCATTATTTTTGTTTTGTCTTTGTTAAATTCAAGACCTATTTTGCTAGCCAAGGAAGACGGAATATGTTTTTTCCTGCTTCGATTTCACATTGTCACTGATAAGAGTTATGTCGTCTGCAAAATCGAGATCTTTTATTTGGGTCCCATGTACCTAATCAATGCCGGTTTTACCTGTACAGCATCTTTTCATTATAAAGTCTATAGCAATTCCAAAAAGCAAGGGAGATAATATATGATAATATCGTACATCCTTGTTTCACGCCTGTTTCATACTGAGACCATTTGCACATTCCTTCTTCTGTCTTGAATGCACAAACATATCCACTGTAGAGATCTCAAATAATGTTGACAATTTTAGATGGTATTCCATATAGACTTAAAATTCTCCACAATGAATCTCTGTGTATGCTATCAAATGCTTTTTTAAAGTCTATGAAGATCAGGATTAATGGTTTCTGCTTTTCAATATGTTCTTCAAGTATTATTCTTAGAGTAAAGATCTGGTCAAGACAGCCTCTCCCTTTTTGAAATCCTGCCTGTTCTTCTCTCATTGCAGTATCCACTACATCCTTAATTCTATTCAGAATCACTTTACAAAACACCTTTGACACAACTGATAGTAAGCTTACACCCCTCCAGTTATTGCAGTCACTAAGGTTGCCTTTTTTGGGTATTTTAACAATGATTTCCTTTTTCCATTTAGAAGGGACTTTTTCTTCTTTTTAAATTGTATTAAACATTCCTTGTAGTTGGCTCATGTTGTCATTATTAATAGAGTTTAACATTTCGACTGTTATTTCATCTTCACCTGCAGCTCTGTTATTAGCCATTAGATTCACTGCTGTTTCAATTTCATTCAGTGTAACTTCATCTGAGTTGACATCAAAATGTCAAGAAAACTAATAAGTTTCAGAGTATCAAAAACTAATTAAGACAATCAAAATTGTTCAGGTTGGTAAAAAATAAGATATAAATCATAAAAACAAGAGGACTTGATGATGACTAGAAAATTAATGATAAAAAGAGAACAAAGGAATCTGAGAATGAAATATCTGAGCAAATTGGCTAAATGGCATGAGTTCAAGGTAACAAAATGATTAGTGACTCTCTCTCTCTCTCTGAACCTTAAGTGCCCAGGGCACATGGGGCTTCCACAAGAGTTTTCAATAAAAGCCTGTCCTTTGCCTTTTTTCCCACTCTTGCTCAAGTGAGCCCTCTATAGCTCAACAGATTAGTAACTAGAGGCCACATAATCTTGACGAAGCAAGAAGGCTACATAAAAATATATCCCTCCTTACAAAACAAATAATAAAGCAGATACATTTGAGAGCTCTCAAGTGTTGTATTTATTCATTGCTGTTCCATGACATGGGCATAAAAAATAATAAAGAACTAGGTTCTACAAGTGTGTATACACAGAAAAATGTGACATATTTTTGTAGAAATATGAGCATATTTCATGAACAGAGGAAAAAAGAAAGAAATCCAGGACCAAACTTAGAACAGAAATTATATAAAGCATATTAAAATCTGATAACTGAAGACACTGGCCACAGAAAAGGATATATAACAATGTACTGAAAGCTGTTTTTGAGGAAAAGGTGATGAGGCAAACATGACAACTGCACTGATATGATGAAAACGGTATGGTGCAGCGTGGCCATGTTCGCATTCATATCATGATATAAAGAAAGATGGAGATCCACTCAGGCCAAATTTCGCTGTAAGCGTACATGAAATGATGATTATCACTTAAATCTACTGATACAGCTTAAGATGCTCATGCTTGGCTATTTGATAGCGTAGTACCTTTCGTTAGACCTCTACAAACGTTCATATTTTTATATATATTATTACAACCTATCTATCTATTTATCTGTTGCCCTGCCGGCTGGCGCTGGCTGTCATGCTTTTCCACAACTCCCTGCTCCAAGTGCTGGTAACTGTGCTTGTGTTCTTTGTCTGTGCCATCTAGTTAGTCCACCCAATGTATAATGTCTTGCAAGTTGAAATATTTCTGCTTGCTAGTATTTAAAAAGTTTGCCAATTTACTTCAGCTGTATCAACATTTTCATATATAGTGCTTCTACTCGTGTTAATATACGAAATGTTAGATAAGAAACGCACGCTTGGTTATTTTTTCCAAGTTAGTAATAATCTGTTCTCTGGACTGCTTGCTTTGTTTCGTCGCCATCTTGATCACCAGTTGCTATGAGACTGCGCGTGCGCATTGGCAAATTAGAAAACGTGACTTTAAAACCAAAAGCTATAAAACAAAAAAATAAATGCATGCGTGCATTACTTTAAATACTGAGTAAGCTAATAATCTATTTGGATATTTTTATAAAAAATATAAATTAATAAAATAATGTACAACTATTTATAAAATTTATTTAGGTTTTAGTTTAGGTTTAAAATATAGTTTTCAGGTTTATGCCGGTAATGTGCATATGGAGGGAGAATCATGGCGGACGTAGATTCACCTCATGACATATCGGATATCGACGGCGATCCAAGCGCGGTGGAAGCTGATGCAGAAGATGAAATATTAAACGAAGAAAGGTGCAGTATATTAAGTAGCAATTTTGAAAGTTGACTGCAAAATTGGATGTAAAATAAACTACATTTGTGAGTCCCTTCGGGCGCGTAACTCTCTAGTTTTACGTACTTTGCACATAGTAAGACCGGGCCAGAAATGACAGGATCCGAAACGTATGTAGAGCATTTTCAGTCATGAAAAACAGAGAATCCCAACGAATAGGGTCAGATCAATCAGCGGCAGTGGTCTGTGGTGTTATAAGTGAAGCACCCAGAAACAGAACGCCTCAGTAAGGTGGATGGATGGTGCAAAGGAATCTCCTAAAGTGGACCAACCTGATATCATTCATTGGGTTAGAGACATCATGACAGACAGTAGCGCTTCATAGCAGCAGCTAGAGACAAAAGAAAGAAAGAATTCATTTACCAACAACCATTTAAAATATAAAGAGAACATAAAAAAGAACATCTTCAAAGATGAGGAGAAGAGTGTTATTAGTACTGCATGATGCCTTAGCACTACCAAAGAAACCAGGTGCAAAGGAATGTGATGACCACCGGACTATCAGCCGTGCATGTCACATAACGAAGCTACTTCTGAGAATCATTATGAGAAGAACAAGAAAAAAGATAAAAATGGAAATAGCAGATGAACAGAAAAACAATATGGCATTCAGGTATTTGGCCAAAAGAATGGAAAGGAACTGTATTCATACCACTGCCAAAAAAAGGGTAACCTGAAATTATGCACAAACTACAGAACTGTTGCCCTGATTAGTCATTCTGTTAAAAATCATAATGGGTAGACTTCGAAAGAAAATAGAAGAAGTCAGTATGGTCCAAGCTGGTTTCAGGCAAGGAAGAGGATCAAGAGATCATATATTCAATCTAAGATTAATAATAGAGAAGTGCAGAGAGTTTAATGTGAATCTATATTTATCCTTTATAGACTACTCAAAGGCATTTGTACAACACCAGAAACTTTGGGAAATAATGGAAAAAATGGGATTTCCAACACATTTGATACAATTAACATCACTGCTGTATCTAGACCAACAAGCAGCAGTAAGAGTAAATGGTGAAACAACAACTTGGTTTGACATAAAACAAGGGGTCCGTCAGGGGTGCATATTGTCACCTTACTTATTTAACTTGTATACTGAAAATATAATAAGGAATGTTAGAGAAGATGTAGACAAAGAATATTATGATGCCATAACAATTGGAGGTTATGAAATACCAGAGATTAGATATGCTGATGACACAGTATTACTGTCCACAACACAAAAAGGAATGGAAAAACTAATTATGTCAGTCTGTAAGAATAGTGAAGAGCAAAACCTCTATCTTAATGCGAAGAAAACTAAATTGATGACAACTGACAAAACAAACAAGGCAGCTGATATATGTATCAATGAGGAAAAACAGGAAGAAGTGGAGAGTTTTGAATATCTTGGATCACTGCTAACTAATAATGGAGATACAATGAGAGACATTAAAAGGACATCTGTCGCTCTTCAGAAAGTAAAACAACTAAAGAATCTGTGGAGAGGAACAGACAGAACTACAAAAATAAGATTTTTAAGGGAATGCATCTTTCCCATCGCAACATATGCCTGTGAGACCTGGACACTTAACAAACAGCTGAGAAACACATAAATGGCTTTGAATGTAAATTCTACAGAAGAGGTCTTCAAATATCATGGACACAAAAAAGAACAAATATATCCATACTACAAGAACTTAATATTGAAGAAGGCTGGCTAGTAAAGAGCATTAAAGAGAGAAAACTTAAATATTTTGGATACATTAAACGTCATGATAATCTAGAGAAAACCGTCTTGGAAAGGTACATAATGGGAAAAAGAAAGAGAAGACCAAAGTGAAGATGGCTGCAAGACGTCGTTGATGATCTGCCAATGGATACATCAGCAGCAGGCCATCTTGCTCACAACTGAGAGGCCTACAGGAGTGCTGTTAGGGAGGCAAAGTTCCACAAGGGACATACAAATGAATGAATGAATGAGATGAACAGTTTGGATTTGTTGAAGGAAAAGGAACACACAATGCCATTTATGCTTTACGAACACTAACAGAAAGAGCTTTAGAAGTACAGAAAGATCTCTAATTACGCTTCATTGATTACATGAAGGCATTCAACAAGGTGAAACATAATGAAATTATTAAAATGCTTGAAGACATCAGTATAAATGGCAAAGATCTGAGGATTGTAAAACATCGATACTGGCATCAAGAAGCAGCAATTCGAGTTGAAAATAGACTGGAGAATATCAACCTATAAAACAAGGGGTGCGACAAGGATGTGTACTATCTCCAGACCTTTTTTTCTCTGTACAGTGAGAGTATTCTAAGAATGATCATCACAGAACCAGGCAAAAAGATTGGAGGATACAATATTAAGAACCTTCGGTATGCTGACGACACAGTACTGATATCTGAGAACCAACAAGACCTGCAGAATCTCTTGGATAAAGTCTCTAAAGGAAGTGAACAGAAAGGCCTTACTTTAAACATAAAAAAAGACAGAGACTATGGTTATATCTAAGAAACAGAATCCACCAACATGCAGTATAAAATTAAACGGAACTGTTCTACAGCAGGTGCAGAAATTCAAATACCTTGGAGCAGTAATAACTTCAGATGGGAAATGCAGAACAGAAATTAAGAACAGAATAGGCCAAGCAAAGACTGCATTTCAGAGAATGAGAAACATATTAGCTAACACATCCTTATCAATGAATGTTAGAAAACGAGTCCTAAAATGCTATATTGAACCTATCTTGTTATATGGAAGTGAATCATGGACAATAGGCAGGTCTGCACAAAAATCGATGGAAGCAGCAGAAATGTAGTTTATTAGGAGAATGCTGCGAATCCCCTGGACAGCAAAAATAACTAATGGAGAATGTTTGAGAACTGGACATAGAAAAAGTATTGTCCAAAAAATAAGAGAGAGACAATATACTTTCATAGGATATGCAATGAGAAGAGGGGGCATTGAAAATTTTATAACAACAGGAAAAATAGAGGGAAGAAGATCAAGAGGAAGACCAAGAGAAATGATACTGGATAGTCTGACGGGATGGTGTGAGAGGAGATCACCAACTGAGCTGATGGCCTGCATGAAGGATCATGTACTCTGGAGAAGCATAATAGCCAATGCCAGTTGGCATGGCACCTGATGATGATGATGCCATATGCCTGTGAAGCTTGGACAGGTTACAAACAGATGGAAAAGAAAGTAGAAGCTACAGAGATGATATCCTGGAGAAAGGTACTGCAGATACTCAGGACAGTCAGAAAAAACAAATAAGGAAGTCCAAGAAGTGGCAAGAAATTAAAACTAATGAAAATTATAAGGAAAAAAACTTGTCTTGAGAAGACAGACATTGGAGAAGTAGGTAATGACAGGAAAAGTGAAGTGAAAAAGGAAGAGAGGAAAGTCAGAAAGGAGGGAGGGGGGGAGGGTTGAATGGGCTAACAAATAGCATGAAAAAATATACAGGAATTGAATTGATTAAAAGAGGCAGCATTCAGCTTTGTCCAGAGTATCAGTACATGATAACTCATTCATTTCATTCATTTGCATGTCCCTTGCAGAACTTTGCCTCCCAAACAGCACTCCTGTAGGCCTCTCGGTTGTGAGCAAGATGGCCTGCTGCTGCGGCATCCATTTGCAGATCGTCAACGAGTTCTTGCAGTCATCTTTGTTTTGGTCTTCCTCTTTTTCTTTTTCCCATTATGTATCCTTCCAAAACGGTCTTCTCTAAATTATCATGACGTTTAATGTGTCCAAAATATTTAAGTTTTCTCTCTTTAATCCTCTTTACTAGCCAGCCTTCTTCAATATTAAGCTCTTGTAGTATAGATATATTTGTTCTTTTTTGTGTCCATGATAT
The DNA here is from genome assembly GCA_009760885.1 of Achatina immaculata. Lineage (NCBI taxonomy): Eukaryota > Metazoa > Mollusca > Gastropoda > Stylommatophora > Achatinidae > Lissachatina > Lissachatina immaculata. The sequence goes on from CM019717.1 coordinate 30,496,209, forward strand.
TTGGAGAACTCTTCTGTAGCATTTACATTCAAAGGCATTTATGTGTTTCTCAGCTGTTTTGTTAAGTGTCCAGGTCTCACAGGCATATGTTGCGATGGGAAAAATGCATTCCCTTAAAAATCTTATTTTTGTAGTTCTGTCTGCTCCTCTCCACAGATTCTTTATTTGTTTTACTTTCTGAAGAGCAATAGATGTCCTCCATTTAATTTCCCTCATTGTATCTCCATTATTAGTTAGCAGTGATCCAAGATATTCAAAACTCTCCACTTCTTCCAGTTTTTCCTCGTTGATACATATTTCAGCTGCCTTGTTTGTTTTGTCAGTTGTCATCAATTTAGTTTTCCTTGCATTAAGATAGAGGTTCTGCTCTTCGCTGTTCTTACAGACTGACATAATTAGTTTTTCCATTCCTCTTTGTGTTGTGGACAGTAACACTGTGTCATCAGCATATCTAATCTCTGGTATTTCATAAACCTCCAATTGTTATGGCATCGTAATATTCTTTGTCTACATCTTCTCTAACATTCCTTATTATATTTTCAGTATACAAGTTAAATAAGTAAGGTGACAATATGCACCCCTGACGGACCCCTTGTTTTATGTCAAACCAAGTTGTTGTTTCACCATTTATTCTTACTGCCGCTTGTTGGTCTAGATACAGCAGTGATGTTAATTGTATCAAATGTGTTGGAAATCCCATTTTTTCCATTATTTCCCAAAGTTTCTGGTGTTGTACACAATCAAATGCCTTTGAATAGTCTATAAAGGATAAATATAGATTCACATTAACCTCTCTGCATTTCTCTATTATACATGATAACTATGATAGTAATATCTGTCTCTCTCTCTGAACCTTAAGTGCCCAGGGCACGTGGGGCTTCCGCAAGGGTTTTCCACAAATGCCTGTCCTTTGCCTTTTTTCTGCTCTTGCCCAGGTGAGCCCTCTACTTCTCAGCATCCTCTCTGTTGTTCTTCTCCATGTCTGTTTTGGTCTACCCTTACTTCTGTTCCCCTATAGTGTCCATCTTAGAGCTATTTTTGGTAGTGAGTTGCACATGTCCCAACCATTGCCAATGTCTTTCCTCAATAATTGCTGTCAGTGGCTTCATCTGCATTTCTGCCAATAAGATGTTATTTCTTATGGTGTTTGGCCAAAGTATTTTTCTAATTCTTCGTAAACATTTAGTGTGGAAAGAATTCAACTTGTTTTCTGTGGTTTTGGTGATTTTCCACCATTCACTTCCATAGAGTAGTACACTTAGAACATTACTCTTAAATATCCTGATTTTCTTATTCATGCTTAGTTTGCCTCGCTCATGACCCACCTGTCACACATCACAAGTCTTCATTTAAACATTCTCTATGCTCCACCATCCTCACTTCTGGACACAGCCTCTGACAAGTCACAGCAAAGTGCTCCATTTATTCTATTTGTTCCATTCCTATATTTTACATAGTATTCATTCAAATTTATAATTTTATCTTCTTTCTCTATTTCTTTGTCTTGTGTGTTTTTGTATGAACAAGGTGCAAACTGAAAATGTTACAACTGTGTGCTTGTTAATTAATAAAGCTGTTTCTACTTTTTTCCGAAGTATTTTTAACATTTGTTATTACAGGTTTACTGCAGTGGCTTCTTGTATAGTTATATACTTAGTTTTATATACTTATACACTAATTATTTGAGCATCTACAGTTAGACCATCATCCTTATAAATCCAGACAGATAAAGCAACAAACTACAGGTCAATGGAAGTAACCAAATAAATTCACTTGGTTTAATAAATAAATCATTGCTCTATCTAGAGCAGAAATTAGATGTTATTCTTTGACCCATCAAAAGACATAATAATATACTGAAGAGCATATCAGAAAGAAAATGGGCGAGAGTTAGACAGAGATGTACATGGGAAGATAAACATACTAGAGTGGATGGGATACAGTCTGGCTGAGTGCAGCATCAGAGCAGGGGGCAGAAAATGCTGAAAGTTCATTACCAGCAGCCATCATACTGAAGATGGCACACAATAATGATTAGTATTATTATTATTAATCACATTTATTATAAGCAGCATTTGTAAAATGGATAGGGGAAACCTTTGAGGAAAGAAGCAAAAGAAATGATGACCTCTGTATGGAGCACCCAACCTGAGAAAATAGTCCTTTCAACAGAAATACCTGGGAAAATCAACAAAGGGACCCAAGTAGATATTGTCCTGCGATCCCTTACTCTAAAGATGCAGCCACTCTAGTGGAAATGGAAGTAGTGGATTATACATTCACTATCCAAATGTAATATTTCAGACTAGTTAGCACCTCAGCTCAGACATGCAGTCACATCATCTTCCTTACCGACAGGTCTTTCATACAAAGTCTGCTATCACCCAGAGAGCATCTAGAAAGAGAGACAGCGGAAATTCTGTGTATGCTGTCTCAGGAAAAGATGGTTGTGGTCCGGTGGATCACATCACACTGTGGTCTGTTAGGAAATAAAGAAGCTGACAGACTTGCCAAACCTAGTAGCAGCCAATCATAATATAATCATCCCGTCTCATATATTGAAGCTAAAACTATAATCAAGCATTAGTACAAGTAGCTGTGGACTGACCAGCACAACCTACCATTTAGTGACCACATGCCACAGAACCACCATCTGCAGACTATGCACAGAATACTGCTAGTTGTGAGCACACATTTGTTGCCTCTGCCTGCCACGTACCCCAGATTGCACGTGTGAAAACAAGGCATCCAGCTGTAGCTCTGTCCCCTCTACCAAACCCATCTCTGGCCCTAAGGAGCTATGCTGGCAGACAGACTTTGGGGAACAAAGTGTGACCTCCAAAAAAACCTCACATTTTATCTGAGGCTAGAACCATGGAATGCAAAAGAAGAAGAGGAAGAAGAAAGTGACCTCTGAAAAATGCATATTTTTTTAAAATGTAAATGAATTTGTGAAGAAGTACTGTAGAATAGGAATAATTGTAGATATAACTAAATTGAGATTCTTTATGTGGTGATTATGTAATGAAATTTAGTAGAAGTAATTGATTATTTTGTGTTATCTTTACAAAAGTTCATACTTACCTTAGCACTGCTGTGTAGTTAAGATATCAGTTGTTTTGCGTGTCAGTGTAGCCAGTGTCTTTATACTTTCAGCCCTGACGCATCGCATAGAAAGAAGAGTAAGAAGAAGAAGCGGAAAAGTAAAGATATTGAGAGATCTAGCGGCGACTCTGACAGCCAGTACCATGATGGGCCTGAGATGTCAGGAACTACTGACAGCATGAAATGCCTGGAACTGCTGACAGTTCCTGATGTTTCACTGTCACTCTCTGGAATAGAGGCAGATTCTGAAGGACAAGAATCTCAGGACTCCAAGTCTGAAGGTACCTTAACTCTGCACACAGGTGGGGACAATGCTGGCAACAGAACAGTTTTAGATGCTCAGGTACACACTTCACATTATGATTGTACACCTAATATTAGTCAGTTCAGGAGTATGTTGGGATTCTAACTCAGAGGAAAAGGGATGGAAGTCATGCCACAAGCATGGTTTTGAGGTTCTCTTCGTGTCTTGATAACAAACATGGTGGTAGTGAACGCAAATTTACTGATCAAACAGTAATAAACACCAGAATGTATAAAATAGGAAAAAAGTAGGAGCAGCTTTATTACTTAACGATTACAAAGTTGTGACGTTTCGGTGTGAGCCTTAATCATACAAAAACATACAGGACGAAGAAATAGAGAGAGGAGATAAAGTATAGATTCACATGAATACTAAAAAAAAAAAATTTTTTTTTAAAAGAGTACTTAGCTGTAAATTGCAAGGTGTGGCTTGTCTGGCAGTGTGTGCCAGGAATGGATCTAGTGGGACGTGGAGACTGTTTAAATAGGGACCTGTGACATGTAGTCAGTGGGTTGTAACTGGGGGTGGTGGATGGGGAACCAGGGAGGGGAGAGAGAGTGACGCAATACCGACCTAGCTAGGAGAAATTGAAACAGATGATTGGGGAAGAGGGGTTGCAGAGAAAATAGCGGGGTTGCAGAGTGATGCTGTGAGGAAGTTTGAAAAGTAAGCGGGGTTGCAGAGTGATGCTGTGAGGAAGTTTGAAAAGTAAGAAGGGGTGGATTTAGTGGAAAGGTACTATAATGATTGAAGAAGATGATGTTACGTGTAACTAAACAGCGAGTTTAACCCATGTGGAGTGGCAAGCAGCTTTTTTTCTTGCCCAAATCTTCAACTAATATTTTACGAATGGTCTCTCGGTTAACACCAAATTCATCTGTCATCATCCTCTCAGCCAAACAGTGATCATCTTGTATCTGTTCTCTGACTTATGCAGTGAGTTCCTCATTACAAACAGAAATTGGGTGTCCATGTCTAGTTGCATTTGTAATCTTTTCCACACCACTTTTGAATCGTGAATACCACCTGAATGTCTGTGCACGAGATAAACAATTATCCCCATAAACTTGTAACATCAATTCAACTGTGTCAGTGGCACTTTTTCCAAGTTTTAAACAGAATTTAATGTTAGCTTTTTGCTCCATGCTGATTACATGACAATGCACCTCTAACCAGGTCAGCAAAATGGCAACTTGTTTGTCGTCTGCTTATTATGTGGCGATGAAAAGTTGCCAGATCATAGATGAAGGTTGCCTCTTTGGATTCCATGCTTTGCTTCATAGATGACATTTTTGTCTTTGCCATAATAAAATCAGTCTCAGTACTTAATTGTCGGACCTTGTATAAGTAGCAGTGTATTATGATGATTTGTTTCAGAAACTGGCAAACCTTACACACATTCAGAATGTTCTGGAAAAGTTATCCTTGTCACAAGCTGCACCAAAAAGCATAGATGAAGCAAGGAGAAAGAAGTACCAGTTTTGGGAGACTCAGCCAGTTCCAAAATTTGGTGAGTCTTTAATCTGTAGTCAGGGACTTGTCAGAATGAGGTAGGTATTGGTGAGTGATCTGAGTGAGGTAAGTATTGGGAACTCAACTGAGTGAGGTAAATATTACAAATGAGGAACTGTTCTGAGCAAGCTGATGATAATTTGACTAGGAAAAAAAACATTCTGCTACCATTTTAAAACATGACGATGCTTACAAGGTATGTTAAAGGTTACATCCTTCCTGTGCTGTCATGCATCATGTAGGGCTTGTAGTGTGTCTCACCATGAGTCTCTGTTCTCAGCAAAAGTTTCTCAGTCTCACCAAGGGATTTGATGCCAGTCATCTTAGCTTTTCTTGTCAGTGTTCTCCTTAGGATCTGTCGAGGTCAGCCACTTTTTCTTTTTTCCAGATGTTTCTCATTTGATAGCTTGTTTTGTGATTCACTGATTGTTTCTTCTCATCACGTGGCCCAGCTTTTTTTCTCAATCGCTGCAGAGACTGCTGCATGCTTATTTCTCTTATCTCTGCTTTAGTCATGAATTCGTTCCCTTGTATATTCTTAGACATTTGTTTTCAAATGCGTCCGCTTTCACACGCACATGTAGGGAAGAGTATTATATTTGAGTTGGATATCCCAAACTTTGTTCTTGTGCGTAGGAGTTTTAATTTCCATATTTTCTGAAGGTAAAAGAACAGCACTGTTCTGGTTCTAACTTCTTTTCTCGTATCTGCTCCCTGGTCTGTGTAACTTCAGACATATACAAAATGATCTACTTCTTCTATTGCTGTTCCTTCCAGATATACTTTTGCTTCTTGTGTGACCAAGTTCTTCATTATTTGTTGTCTTTTCCTTGTTGATCTCATATCCTGTTTTGCTAGCCATTGAGTGCAGGGCATCTTGCAGTCCTTTCCACATTTCCAGTAATACGCACCGTATCTTCTTCTGAGTCCTCAGTACCTGTTCAGTGCCTGTGTTACCAGCACAGCATTTTTTTCTTTCTGTAGATGATCAGAATATACTGAAGGGAAAATCGGGTTTTAAAAAAATATCCAATCTCAGTTCAGGAGTTCTTTAAACTAAGTGCTTTCAGTGGTTAGAGTTTCTTCTCTGATAATAAAATGGAAGTATGTGATTTATTTCTCCCCTCCTGAAAGTTCCATGCCTTTAGTTTATCTAGAACCCCCAGTATAAATAACAGAAATGAGGGAAGGTCCAGAACTACTTGGAGAATGGAAATTATGAAAGTGCTCAGAGAGAAGGGGATACCCATAGAGGGAAGTAGAGAACAGAGATGACTGGAGAAACTTTATCTGCAGTCTGTACTCCCAAGGGAGTGATGGGCGTTGATGATAATGATTTTTTTTTTTAAGGATTTTCCCCTCATGTTGCATATGAGAGTAATGAGGTCCTACAAAGGTTTTACAATTTGTTGCACCTTTGTTGTTATGTATCATGACATCAGACTGTGTTTACTTGTAAATATTTCAAGTTGTGGAGAGACTTATGTGTGTTCATTATGTCCCTTTTTTCAGATGAGGATATTACTGTCAATCAAGAAATAGAATCAGATAAGCAGCCATCTGAAATACGATTGGAGCCTTTATCTCTTCCTGTCGGGTTTGTGTGGGACACTCTTGATATTAATGACCCACTTATTGTGAGTGACCTTGAAATCTCATTACATAAACAGCATGATTTCATGATATAAACTATGTTCTCATGATATAAATGGTATGCTTATATAACAGACTGTGAAGGTTAGACATGGTAATGCCAGTTATGTTTATACATGAAACAACACAAGATTTAACTGTGAAAACAGAAGTTCTGTCTGACCTGTGTGTTTAGCACTTCTGTATGTAGATCTGTTGTGTGGACAACATATCCAGGCCATCTTTAAAAAAGGCAGCAGTTTCTGTATTTGCTTCCTCATGCAGAATAATAAACTTTAAATAGCAGCTTAGTAGAACCAACTGTCAGGTTCTGCAGAGTGTGAAACTTTCAACCATAATGACAGTTGTCATTTGCAGAAGATTAAGTTGGCCAGTGCATGCCACAGACAAGGATAACATTCATTTGTTCCTAAGCAAATATGAAAGACAGATTACAGAGAACTTGAAGTGGACCAAGCCTGAGATACGTGGATCCGTGGGAGAATTTTCCACTCATCATGTGGAGACACTAAAGAGAACACTGACAAGAGAAGATAAGATGATTGGCATTGAATCCTTTGATGAGACTGAGAGGCTTGCTGAGAATAGATATTCATGACAAGCCACACTGCAAACTCTATGTAATGCATGGCAGCACAGGAAAGATGTAAGATCTGGAACTAGAAACAACTATCGCTTGGAGAGCAGCTATATAGGAAACATTATATCATTCTTTGGAGAAAACAGGACCAAAAGTTAAGACAAAAGATACCATAAAATGTGAATCTTGCAGTACAAGTATATGTTGTTACTCTGATTATGACATTCAGATTCTGAGAGAAGCTTTTCAGCAGTATAAAGTCTGACAGCTTCTACAAACAGCTAACAGTACAGCCTCAGATATAAGATTACCCAAAACAGCCTTTCTCCACTGCAGATGGTCTTTTTGCCTGTCCTTTCCAATTCTCATGCACAGTTATATATAATTTTTTAAAAATAAAATGTATTAAATTTTTCCTTCCTTTCTTCATAACTCTTTTTTTTTTCCTCCAGTGATACTTTTAAAAATCCTTTCATGTTTTCCCTATATGTAGTGTGGGCAAGCAGCCATTGTTGTGTCTCTGCATCAGTTTGAGGGATTAAAGGCATGAACCCACTGGTCGCTGAATAATAATTGTAATACCCTTGGTTATTCTCTTTTTGTGTCCTTTCAAGAGTCTATGCAGAACTGCTATAATGTGTGTTTGGTGACAAATCTTATTTAGTAAATTGTTTTTGTTTTTGTTTTTTTTTTAAATTGTCTTTGTTTTGTACTTCACATCCATATTTCTTATTCACATACATCTTATATATCTTATATCCTTCCCGTGCCGTTAGACGTCACATAGGGCTCGCAAAGTAGTTCGCCAATTTTTCCTGTCTTCGGCGAGTCTTTCAACCTCAACAAAGGATTTTATGCCTGTTAACTTGGCCTCTCTTAATAATGTCCTCTTCAGAGTTTCACGCGGTCTGCCCCTTTTTCTTCGGCCTGTTGTGTTCCACTTGATAGCTTGTTTTGGGATTCTCTGATCATTTCTTCTCATCAAGTGACCAACATATGTCCATCTCCTTTTCCTGATCACCCGTGAGACTGGTTGTTGTTCAGTCATCTGTCTTATCTCTGCATTGTTCTTGAATTCATTCCACTTGATGCCGAGTATTTTCCTTAGGCATTTGTTTTCAAAAGAGTCTAATTTCTTTTCTATTTCTTTAGTTGTTTTCCAGCTTTCGCATGCATAAATGAGGGTGGATATTACATTTGAATTGAATAGTCTTAACTTGGTTTTTGTGCTTATAACTTTTGAATTCACATACATACACATATGTATATTATGATTGTGCACATAAATACACAAGAGGCAACTGCTACAAAGGTAAGAAGATAGCTTAATGACAGAAAAAGGTAGGAATCAAGCCTTATGATAATCAGATAATGAAATAATATTTCATAGCAAGCTTTTGGCACATGTCAACAGCAAAAGATGAATATAAAAGAATATAGAATATTACAAATGAAAGAAAAAAAAAACCGAACTTTGAGCTCTTGTCTTGTCAGACTTTAAAATCGGTTATAATCAACTTATTCATCCCTCATCATTACCATTTTAGTGAGAGTTGCAATTACTGTATTCTCTACTGCTGAAGTTTTGCAATGTTTGATATTTCCAGCTGAAAGAGCTGTACACTTTACTGAATGAGAACTATGTTGAGGACGATGACAACATGTTTCGTTTTGATTATTCCCCAGAATTTTTACAATGGTATGAATTGTTTGAATTTATTTTTTTTTAGTTGCACAGTGAATTACCATGTCATGTGATTCAGATGTTCCAATGCATTTCTTTGTAAGATTGATTGTGCATAGTTATGAAAAAAAACATTAAGAAAAAAAAATAAAGAAATATTTTATTCACTCTTTGCTCGCTCTCTCTCTCTCTCCCCCCCCCCCCCCCCCCCCCCACGCACACAGAGAGAGAGATTTAATGCTTATTATCTGGCTATATTTGTGCAAAATAACTAAATATATTACATATTTTAATTATGTTCATTATTGTGTTATGTTACATGAGTTTATAAAGAAACAAGCTAGAGCTCACCCAACTTTCTGCTATCTCCAGGGCTCTACAGCCTCCAGGATGGTTAAAGGATTGGCACTGTGGAGTCCGTGTTATCAAGAGCAAGAAACTTGTTGGCTTTATTAGTGCGGTGCCAGCAAATATCAAAATTTATGATAGGTAAGGTCCGGAAATTGTGCACAAGCCACATGAAAAATGTTCCTTTCATTTCTGTTTTAAGCTTTCAGAGTTCTGAAGATAGAATGTTCTAGAAGTTGGAGGATGAGTGAAGTGTTGCTCAGGAACATTTGAAAATGAATCAAGTATTTCTCTAGAATATTTTTAAAATGAATGATTATTTCCCTGGAACATTTTTTGAAGTTGAGTGAAGTATTTCTCTAGAACTGAGAGCTTTGAGTTTTTCTTGTTGTTGTTGCTGTGATGAAGATCTTGAAAATGTGTTCTGTGGAGTGGGTTGTAGTGGTACTAACTTCCTTGAGTGGAAGGGGCCAGCTCTCACCTTGGGGACTTTTCAGTTTCTGCCATCTTACCAAGAATTCTGCTTTGAGGTGGTATAGGTGTAGACTAGTTTTGGTTTTCAGAAACCTTGAATATCTTATTTTGTGAAGCCTTGTCAAGAGAATATTTGTTCTCTAAGCACTGAAAGGTACCTGAAGAATGAGACAAAACAAGACAATTTTTGAGTTGTTACAGATGATCCAGTAGTCTGCAGTAACCACCTGTTACACAAAAAAATGTTTTGGTAATTTTACAAATAGACTTCTGTCTATTTCAGGTCCAAAAAAATGGTGGAGATAAATTTTCTTTGTGTTCACAAAAAACTTCGAGCAAAACGTGTTGCTCCAGTCCTTATCAAAGAGATAACTAGACGAGTCCATCTGCAAGGTTTGTTCCAGGCAGTGTACACAGCAGGGGTGGTGCTACCAAAACCAGTAGCTTCTTGCAGGTAATAGGCTCATAGAAGTGCTTAAATAAAGGTTCCTAGGTCTCATAGTGCTTAAATAAAAGTGATCAGATAGTGTTTTGCAAACAGATGTAGTTAAATATGCCTGTCAGTTCATATGATGTCTGCTTTTTTTTTTTTTAAACTTTCTTTTGCATTTAAGTTTTCCAGTTATCTTTCATTATACAGAGCAAGTATGGATTTGGTAAACTCATGTTTTTCTGCAGTTTTATTTGCTTTTGGGATTAAAAGACCAATCTTTAGACCCAAACAGTGTTCAGCATTTATTTATATGTAAATTACTTTGCTGTGATATAATTTGACTGTATCTGCTATTACCAGGTACTGGCACAGGTCTCTGAACCCCCGGAAGTTGATAGAAGTTAAGTTCTCACATTTAAGTCGGAACATGACTATGCAACGAACACTGAAACTTTATAAACTCCCAGATGTAAGCAAAACCTGTCTGTCCTGTTTGTTGTTTTCTGTAATCTTTATTTCCTGATGCGCATTGAGCCCTTTGCTAATAAGCTATAGTAGTTTTTCTTTCTTCATGGCACAGACCTAAGAAGATGGCTTCTTAGCAGACTCCTGTCATCATGTGAAGTACTTCTGTCTCTACTGTGTTAGCCGCATTGTGGAATCTCAGTTACCTGTTAATTTAGAGCAACATACAGTAAAACCCTGTTGTAACAGACCTTCGGTAATAGTGGACCAGGTCTGCAGGCCCCAACCCCATTCCTATAGATGTACTTTTACGCATATATTTTATCTTGCATATAGTGGACTAGTTTGCCAGTCCCCTTGAAGTCAGTTTTAATGAGATTTTACTGTATTATCCCTAGAGTAGAGTTTCTGTGCCTGTAGTAGTTTTCTGATAGCAGCATCATCATCTTTGACACAGAAATCTCAGATGCCATTAAAGTATTGGTAAACGTTCAGCTAGCATGTTTTAGTAGTCATGTTTTGAAAGGCTTATTTGAATTTTGGAAGTTTGTGTTGAGTAATATAGATCATAGCCAAAACTTCACTTGTGTTGTATAATTGTTCTTTGTACATAAGTTATTACAATGGCAGTGTCTGAGAGATTGTACTTTTCTCATACAGCAAACCAAGACACCAGGTTTTAGAGAGCTCACACCAGCTGATGTTCCAGAAGCTTATAAACTGCTTTCTGAGGTATCTGAAGATTTAACTAACATTTTATAAAACTGCCAGTTAAACAGGGATGTCATAGTACTATTCAAATAAGATATATAACTAGTCATCTTTAGCTCTTCCAATGCCACAGGAAGAAATGTGGATGTTCCACTTTTTCCCAGAGTAAAAGTGCGGGTCTTGATATGTATAGGGGGTACAGTTAGAAAAGTGAAATAACAAAGCATTTCCACGTAAAAATATATGTATTATGCATCAAAATAACTGTAAATGTATGAAGATTTCATAAATATGAAGTTTTTTTTTAAGAAAATTGAAATAGGAGAACATTTGTAGCTGATAATTGTGCCCTACTTATCATCGGCTGAGTCTAGATCTACACTACTTACCATAGGCGATGTTTAGATCTACACTACTTACCATAGGCGATGTCTAGATCTACACTACTTACCATAGGCGATGTCTAGATCTACACTACTTACCATAGGCGATGTCTATATCTACACTACTTACCATAGGCGATGTCTAGATCTACACTACTTACCATAGGCGATGTTTAGATCTACACTACTTACCATAGGCGATGTTTAGATCTACACTACTTACCATAGGCGATGTTTAGATCTACACTACTTACCATAGGCGATGTTTAGATCTACACTACTTACCATAGGCGATGTTTAGATCTACACTACTTACCATAGGCGGTGTTTAGATCTACACTACTTACCATAGGCGATGTCTATATCTACACTACTTACCATAGGCGATGTTTAGATCTACACTACTTACCATAGGCGATGTCTATATCTACACTACTTACCATAGGCGATGTCTATATCTACACTACTTACCATAGGCGATGTCTATATCTACACTACTTACCATAGGCGATGTCTATATCTACACTACTTACCATAGGCGATGTCTAGATCTACACTACTTACCATAGGCGATGTCTATATCTACACTACTTACCATAGGCGATGTCTAGATCTACACTACTTACCATAGGCGATGTCTAGATCTACACAACTTACCATAGGCAATGTCTAGATCTACACTACTTACCATAGGCGATGTCTAGATCCACTTGTAGATCTATACGATCTCGTCTTGTGATGATATGTGGCATGCTCACTAAAATAATGTCTGAAATAACCTTCTAACTACTTCTCCAGTCCATCTAATAGGTCTAGATCTACTTGGTGTACATTCAGTAACAGTGGTCTAGTTGCAGGGCATGTCCATATGCCTCCGAAGTCACACAAAAGTTGAAAAATCTTGATCGAAACATTAGATTTCACCCTTGTTGCTAATAACACTTTCAGAATGGTGACAAGGGTCACTAGATATACACACTAAATGTTTACAGTCAAAAGTTACACTGTTTTTTTAATGAAACATAGCATGTATCTCTGTGGTGCCATTCGGCACCAAACTCGAACACTTGAAGCTGCACTGTAGTGACATCCGTCATTGGAAGATTAGGAGACATAGACAGTGAGCAGTGGATATTAGTTCAAGTTTCATAACTCTTGTTTCTTATTTTCCAGTTCATGCAGAGGTATCAGTTGGCTCCCTTGTTCACATTGGAGGATTTCCGCCACTGGTTTATACCCAGACCTGGCATAATAAGCAGTTTTGTTGTTGAGGTAAGCAGATATAACTGCTAGTTGTGCTGGACTAGTGCTTTGAAATGAATATTTGTACTGCCTTTAAAATCCATTGGCTCATTAACTGTTTCTTGTCCTGTTTCGTGGTCTTCATTTCAAGAAACCGTTTTATTTTTTTTACAAGACGCTATAGTGTCACTGAAGTAGTTTGTTTACTTCAAATACAGTGTAATGATTTATCAAGTTTTACACAGGAATCAAAGTACATGCGGTGATGATAACAAAAATCGGTTAAAATTGGAATATGAAGCTGTAAATAGATTTGATTCAGCTGCAGATCTACAGTATGAAAGAAAGGATTTTCGTTTGTTTGTTCTTTTTGTCCTCCAATTATGCTCTTATAAAGTTGTAACTATTTCCATTTGCTTTGCTTCCATGGCTGCAGACCAGTGACTTAGGAAATTATGGTGTTAAATGCTGCTTTATGCCTTTAATACATATCAGAACTGTGGCTCATTTTCCCTCAGACTGAAGGCAGGTTGACAGATTTTGTGAGCTTCTATTCCCTGCCGTCAACTGTCATGCACCATCCGGTTCACAAGTCCCTGTTTGCTGCCTACTCGTTCTACAATGCTAGTACAAAGACACCGTGGGTTGACCTCATACAGGATGCGCTGATTGTGGCAAAACGTGTATGTTTCTCTGTGATTACATTTTTATACCATTGATAGTGTTTTATGTCATATTAATTTATGTGTATATATTTTAATATTTCCTGTCATTAATTGTGACAAAATAAGTATGTTCCATTTATGCATATTTCTTTCTGTCACTGAATGAAGTGACTTTATCTTTCAAGGAAACCTCTGTCAATAAATGTTATCCTTCATTTGGTGTGTCCACTTTAAGATTCCAACATTTCTCTCTTCAAAATCATCAGCATGTGCCTTCTCCAGAATGAAGGTTGGCAATAATGAATCTTCAGTTTCCTCACTCCCTTGCCTTATAGTGCATTCAGTCAAGCTGTTTCCTGTCTGTTTTCATGTTATCTTCCCGTCTACATCTCTGCCTACCCCTTCCTCTTTTTCCTGCTACCTTTCCTTCTAGTATGGTCTTCACTGTGTTGTTATGGCTTTTGATATGGCCAAAGTAGTTTGTTTTCTTGATCATTATTTCTTTGAGAAGTTCACAATGCACTTGGAGTTGTTCTAAAACCTGTGCATTTGTTCTTTTCATTCTTCGTGTTATGTGACCTAGTTTTCTGTAGAACCACATTTCTGCCACATTAATCTTTCTTTCTAGCTTTTTTATTTCTGTCTTAGGTTTAGTGAAATTCCAATATTTCTGCCTTAGTGGGATTCCAGCATTTCTGACTTAGCTTTTTCTGTTCTCTGTGAGATTCCAGCATTTCTGTTCTGAAAACTCAATTTCTCTGATATCTAAAGAATCTTCATATCCATCAAACATAACAGAAAATAGTGATCTGTTCTGGAATATTACTTCAGCTGTTTCACCTAAACATTCAAACTGCTGTATGCAGAATTTTCTTGTCACCTGATGTGAACTTGATCATAGTTCTACATTAATAGAATATGAATTAACTCTTTGTGTTCTGGGGGTTTTTTCCCTCAAATGATCAATGGTCATCTCAATGGGTAAATTTCTTAACGTGAAATGGGATTGTTGTCACATTTAGAAGGATCACAAAGGCATAGTCTGATTTGCAGTATGACATATTATACATTTTTTTAAATAGGAAAAGTTGTATATTGTTTTTCTAATAAAATTGTTATTAATATATTAGTATATAACAGAAAAAAAGAGCTAAGAATTGAGGAGAGTTGAGAAGAAAAAATGGAAAATTATGATGAAAAATGTTCTCTCATACCCCGCTCGAGTTTCCTCTGTAGTGGGTCCAGTGATATCCAAATTGAGTAGAATTTTACACAAACACCATTTCCTTACATAAAATATACATTAATTATTATTTATTTACATTTAATTTACAGTCTACAATACACTAATAACATGGCAACACCAAGGGCAGTGGCCCATAAGCTTAGAAAAACATTTAAAAAATTAATTTTTGTATCACAACATGGCTCTCAACTCACACGCGGGACCTCATGTTGATGCTTGTATCATGCCGGAAGCAATTTCTACAACCGGTTTTGGCCAGATTTTAAGCATTGTATGATTAAATTCACTTGTAGAGCCCAACTCATTACCAGCACATGACGTGTACACAAGGCAAAAAGTGTGCGCCGGATCGTCACACAGTGTGATATGAAGTATAGAAAGAGTTAAACATCTGTATGCAGACAAAACACAGAATCATCTTAGCATTGGCTGTGGAAAGAATATAAATCTTTGCAACATTCTCTTGGCAACAAGAATTAAAGGTCAACTTTTTTCCCCAAACTCCAAAAATTGCTCTGACCCCTTTTCTTCAATGGTTAGGTTGTGGTCAGCCTGGGATAGAGGTTACCAGTACTAAACTAACACTTAAACACCCATATTTAACACACTAGTCTTCTGACAATTCCAGAATGCAGCATGTATGATTATAAGGGATTAAATTATAATTACAAACCAAAATAATATTTTTAAAAAAAAAACAAACTGATAGCCAGCGGCACATCTTTGAGAAACCTTTCTTTATTCATTTCCAAATGCACCATATTACCTACCATAACAATTTTTTTTTTTATTTTCAAGTATGGGTAAATTGTTTCTTGAGTATTAATATTAAAACCGTCTGTCTGTCTGCCTGCCTGCCGACTGGCATTGGCTGTCATGCTTTCCCACAATTCCCTCCTCCGAGCACTGATTATAAGCTGTGCTGGTGTTCTTTATCCATGCCATCTAGTTAATCTGTCCAGCATTTTCTCTCTTTGTCTACCCCAGTCTCTTTTGCCTTCTGTCTTTCATGTTGTCACAATGTAATTCTAGCTTCCCTCGCTGTAGAATGTGTCCTAAGAATCTGGATTTTCTTTTTCTGACTTTTGTTATTGTTTGTCTCGTCTCTCCAACCTCTCCGAAACCTCCTCATTTGATTTATTTGCTGTCCATGGCATTCACAGCATTCTTCTAAGGATCCATTACATTTTGGTGGCTTCCAGTTGGCTTTGTACTTCATTAGTGACTGACCATGTTTCGCATTCATAAAATTGGCTTGATGTAGCACTGGAGTACTCTTTTCCTCACTCCTAATAACAGTGATTTATTATACAAAATGCTCCTCATTTTCTGAAATATCATTTTGGCTTGCTTTATTCTGCTTTTTATCTCAGTTAGACATCTTCCATCAGAGGCCAGTAGTGTCCCCAAATATCTAAACTTGTCCACCTGTTTCAGCATTGTGCCATTTACTTTTATTTTAAATTCACTTGAACCAGGTGTTGCCAACTATCATGCCATGAATCCCTGCCCATTCTATCAATTTATCACCTCTCTCATTTCTTTCTCCACTTACATTATTGTATTTACATCTGCAACTTTTGCATTAAAGTCGTCCATTATTATTGTGCATTCATGATTTTTGTGTTCTTTGACTGCTTTATCTAGGTCACTGTAAAATGCTTCAATGTCCTCCCCGTACTTTCTGATGTTGGAGCGTAGACTTAGATGAAGTTTTACGTCTGCTGGATTTCCTCACAACTTGATCATCAAAATTTGGTCAGATATTGCTCAGTATCCCTTCAGGGCTTTGCTTTTGACATCATCTAGAATTATACCTGCTCTTAGTGTTTTAGGAAACTACCCCGAGACTGTTTGCCTGCAAAAGTGACACAAAATCATTGTATCTTATTTTGAAACCTCTGGCTGCTCAGTGTCCTAATATCACTGTTCCATCCTTGTACCTCACAGATGGGTTTTGATGTTTTTAATGCCTTGGATCTAATGGACAACAAAGACTTCTTAGAGAAGCTGAAGTTTGGAGTTGGGGATGGTTTTCTGCAATATTATCTCTACAACTGGAAGTGTCCACACATGGAAACTAATCAGGTAAGCCAGTGAAAAGGAAAAGTGGTCTGTTCTCAAGTAAGGCAGGTGGTGGCCATAGTTCTAATCTTGCTCTTTCTTTCGGGTTAACTTTGTAGTGTCCATGTATTGTATCTGAAATTATATATTTTATTTTGCATGTATTTGTATAATTCTTGTGCGTTGTTTGTTTGTAGAAATGTCACTTTACTTGTTGTTGTGTTTGTAATCTGGTAGAGTTGTAATAGATTTTCACCAAGTAGTCTTGAAACTAAAATTTGGTATGAGAAGAGTTTATGCAAGTCTTTGATTGCACTTGGTTCACTGTTGTATTCTGTCATTTGTTCCAGAAAAGTTTGTGTCAACTTATTTCTTCTGTGTCTTGGTGTTTTTTTTGTTCGCCTTCCACTTACTTTATATGCTTCACTGCATTCATGTGTCCAGCCAGCAGATGAAGGAGTTTCATGTAGTAATTTAGCCAGCCAAGAAACCGTGGCGAAAGCTACCTTAGTACATCTAGAATTGTAACTTGTTTTCTCTACCTTATAACTAAGACCTGGTCAGATTCACCTCCTACTGCAAGACAGTTAACAGTCCTACTTTTGGCTATCAAACCTATTTTCTGGGTATCTTAGTGGTGTCTGAAAAGAAGTTAACCCTGCCAAAAAGTTCACAGGAGGGAACCATAAGCAGCTCTTTTCTACCCATTTTATGGCATATCCCTTTGGGATTTTATAAATATATAGACCCCAGCTTTTCATTTCAAGTCAGTCAGAGGGTAGAGAAGTGGGTGCAACATGAGCAAGGCATATTCTTCAGGTGAAGTGCCTGTGTGAAGTTGGGAGGTGTACTTGCTTGTGAGGTGGATGGAGACATTACTAGCTACAACTTGCCAAGAGCTTCTGGGTAGTAATTTCTGTTTTAGTCTTAATAAAAAGTTTAATTTCTGTTAGATAATATGCCAGTACTATAATAATTTCATCTTTCTGATCTTTGCCGACCAGATAATATTCCTAAATTTCAGTCCTATCATCTTGCTGGTTATTGCTGTTTTATTTTTTTCTATGAACACTTGGAGATCGGGTTACGTATTTTTTGTATTATATTTTTTTTATATCAATAAGTTCATGAGTTGCCTGATTCAGTAATATATCTATGAACTGTATTATCTGACATAGATGGATTTGTCCTTTCAGTGGTTCTTGCTTTCTGTATGAAATTCCCATTATCACATATTTTCCTGTTTATGTATTCATAAAAAGAGGTTGGCCATGTGAAACTCTAAAGAGGACATTAAGAGAAGCCAGTTTAGTGGGAATAACATCCCTTGATGAAGTTGAAGAACTTGCCAAAAACAGGAAAACTTGGCAAACAACTGTGCGAGCCCAATGTGACGTTTAACAGCTCGAGAAAGATGTAAGATGTGCTCATACACTAATTTCATTAACTGAAAATACAACCCATGGCAGAAAATTGCAAACCCATCAAAACTACACCGGACTTAGAAGTTGAATCAGTTCCAGAAGGCAATTCTACTTTCAAATTGTTTGACTTTCGAGTTTAATTTTCCCATAAGAAATAATGTGGACTGAATGAATCCAGTCAAGACCCCCAAAACTTACCCATTATAAAACATTTGAAGCATATTGGTTATTTAAGCTGGTAAAATAATGCTAATATACATCAAATCATACATGAAAACTATAATATTGTTAAAAATGACAATGCCATAGTAGAATCATAAAACAGTTACAAAGTCTAGCTCACCTCACTTTTACTGAGAAATGATGAAAGTGGAGAGGAAGATGGGGGGATCTTTTACTGGCAAAGGATTTTAGCTCTTTTGCCACGTTAGCCACTACTGGCTTCCATCTTCTTTAGTGTGATCCATATGGTTGACTTAGCCATCCCTTACTCAACAGCCAGCTCTGATACACATGTACCACTTTCTCATTTAGTGGTAAGTTCCTTTTTTTTAAACTTTTTTTGTGGTCATTACATTCTTCCTCTTAGGCTTTTCAGCACTGATAACTTTCTTTGGTGCCATGATGAACGTGTAGTTTTAAAGATGAAATGAAAAAATCCAAAGAAGTTGCTATAAAAATACACTTGGAAAATACACACTGAATGTGGTAGATGCTTGCCAGAGTCACTGTAGTGATTCTTTTGCTTTTGTTCAAATAGCCACATTTTGTTTTGGTAAACTTTTGAATTTTTGTTCAAGCTTCAAAGTGGATTTTCGTCAGATTTTTTGTTCAAGTTTTGAGTTGTTAAGTATCAAATTGTTTGACTTTCGAGGGTCCACTGTATGAGGAAAAAGCATTTAAAATTCTTTCAACAGAGCTTTCTAACAGCTAGTCAATGGACAAAAAAGTATTGAAAACAACCACAGAAAGTTTTTTAACTGGAATGTAATTTCTGGAAAGTAACAAGTATCTCAGTATAAATACTAGGTGTAACATAATTTTACTTTGTATTTTCTTAAACTATAGGTTGGCTTGGTTTTGCAATGATGGTTGGAAAACCTAGCGAAGGTCTGAGCATGTCAGTTTTTGCCTCAGTATGTGAACTACGTCACATCGGTGATACGAGCTTATACGGACGTCACTGTTAGAACAAATGTGTCTGCTGAAAGAGTGCGAGAATCTGATTATGATTTTGTTTGTGTTCATTTATATGGTATGTGTTCATTTAAGTGGTATTTGCTGGACACAAAATGTTCATCAAAGGTAACTTTTGAACTTTTTAAGTGGATAATTATGCATTTTAAGCCAGGGAAGTAGAGTAAGAGTTTTGGGTGGAGCAGGAAGAAAGAAGAAATGTACCATGAGCGACCCAATCAGAGTCCAGGCAGAAGAGAAGTAGAAGAGTTGGGATCTTTAAAGTTTGTTGTGCTGAATCCACGGTCTTCTTTTAAACTGAATCATGAAAAGTGTTGTATGAGAATTGAATGCATGTATGATTGTCTCTTCATGAAAGAAAAATGATGAGTGCAGTAAGACTGGTTCTAGAGAAAGGTAGACAGAGCTGTGTGGTTCTGTATTAGATAGTAAGAGAGAGGAAAGTTGGCAGAAACAAAAGTGGCAGAAAGTAGGATGAGCTTGTATAAATGAAGAAATACAACAGTCCAGTATTTTGGCGAAAGCCTTTGTTAAGGACCACATACAAAAACAACATAGATAAAGTCATGAACAATTAAACACTTAGCTCTTTTGGCATCATTTTAAGGAACAGAACTGAACCATAAACCTTTGTCTACCTTTTTTTTTTCTCCAGTATTCTCTCTTTTCTTTTCTTTTATGAAACTGGGTATGGTACTAAATATATGGAGCTGATTTATACTTGAACGTTTGATTTTTGTTTAATACACTGACAGTCATGTATACAGTGTGGTGTGCCTGGCCTTGGAGATGGGCAGTATCTCATTTCGGTTTTATTTATATAAGTGATACCTAGTTTTATTAAGGGTGTCTGGAAGATACTGACAGCAAGTTGTTTGTGCTCTGTGATGTCAAACAGGAAGGAAGAAAATAGTTTAATGCTGTAGAATTTGATGATCAAGTTGCTGTAATTTGTTTATTGTGGTTTCATAATAATACACTGTAACAGTTTGGAAAAATAAAACCCATTTCTTTGACTGATATCCAGATATGTCAACACACAATGAAATGAATATTATGCTTCTGTTGATCCAGTGGTCTGTTACTTATACGCTGGAAGCAGTCAGTTACTTTTCAGCTTGAGCTGTAGAATTAATTATTCTATGTGTGAAATGTCTGTGTGTGTCCTTTTTAAAATTAGTTTGTGTTTGCATGTGTTACATTAAACATTACAAGACAGTCTGGCTTGGGCAGAAGTGAAAATCTTGTACACATTAGGAACCATTCACCCACAGTAGATTCTTAAATGACCAAATATTTGTCACTGAAGAGCATCCAGTAGTTTTCAACTATGGCATCAGGTAATGTATTTTTGTACTTTTTAAAATTCACTTTTTGATCTCATGCATGCTCCAGAGCATATTGAACACATTTGAACATGAATATCTATTTTCCCTAAGTACACTGAGAGCCATGTTATAAAGTATGCTAATGGCAACTGTTTTTGTGTAGGATGATGCATTTGATTATTTTCAAAGGTACTCAAAGGCTTATTGTTTCAATGTAGTCTTTGTTGTGGGAAGATTTTGAATGGAATTCACCACAGTCATAGATTACAAGTCTTTGCAGGTTCTGCCAATCATAGGATCTTTTTCGTGTGTATTATATATGGTATCTATTCTTTGTTTCACTGTTTTAAGACTAGATATTGTACCAAGAGATCAGAGAGAAAGAACACTGAAAAACCACAGCTGCCTAACTGTGTAGAGGGCCCATGTCTTAAAAGTGTTACAAGATTCATAATCGGTGAATTTGTGAATTCACTGACAAATATGATTGGTTACTGATTGACAGAACTGAAAAACATTCAAGGAAAGTCATAGAATGTGCTAGAATCTATGTTTAAAAAAATGAGTAAAACATGCTTCCTTGTGCTGAAATTTGCACATTTTCTCTTACCTTTTAGTGATAGCAGTAATGGTGATTTACCTCGAGAACTCATATTCTGCTAAATAATGATGAAATTCAAAATTTTTTATTTGAAAGTAAATTTATGTGGTAAAAATTCCTTTATTTAAACAAATATTTCTCCTGAATTGCAAACATTGGTGCAAGATTAAGACAAATTTTAATCAGGGAAATTCTACAATTCCTTCAAGCTTCTAAAATATTCCAAGAAATTAATCATTAAAATTTTTAGTCAAATTTCTAGCAGTAAGTATACTATCATTTTTATTTCCACATTTCTATTGGGTAATCTTGTTCCCATGAATCTACTACTTGTATTCATTCAACTGAAAGTTAGATATTCATATTTGGCTAAATATCCGAAATTCTGTGTTTGTTACATCTCTACCTTTGACCAGTAATCATTCATTGTGTGTAATGAAAAGGAGAGGATATGCATTTAGCTCTCTGGTCATATTGTTACATCTTATCTTTTTCTTATTAGATATGATTTTAAATTAACAATTTCAATTAATTTTTTTACTAAACTTTTTCACTTGTGAAGCCAAATCTATAAATAAGCTGCTAGTCTTAGAACCTGCTGCTAGTGTACTTTAGCATCAAGATTAGGTTTGTCCAACACGCATTTAGAATAGTGTTACAAATGTGAATTTGTGTTGGAGGTTGGTGGTTGGTCATATTTGTTTTGACTTTTATGAGTGATTTATGTGCATGGCGTAGTGATGTTTTTGCCAACTAATTTATATATTCTGATTTTTCAGTAGCTGCAGAGATCAGATTTTAACAATTTTACAGTATCCTGAGAAACTTGCTGAAAGTTACAAATCGTTGTGTGCTTTCACGTGCTGCACATTTTTGTAATTTACTTTCGGAATCTCGGGTCATTTTCTTCTTGATGATTCTATTTAGAACAAGAGTAAATTTTTTTGTTGAACTTCTAGAAGTTTGGTTGAAGTAGAAGGATGATCCTAGTCAGCAGACCAGACTTGGCTTAGACTCTCTCTTATCTCCCCTTTGTGCTTTAGGAAATAAGGCCACTTTCAGTTGTGGTTAGGATAAATGTGTTCTTATGGTGGTGGAGCTTGTAGCAAAAATTAAAGCAACCCAAGCCTACTTCTCCTTCAGCTTCATGCTTCTGTGTTAAATATCTTCACCTCTGCATTGACGCTCAAGATCAGAGTTCACAGTTATAATGAGATTACTTATCAAGCAACGCACAAAACTACATGAATTTGCAGTCAAACAACACAGGCTCTGTATTTTATTTAGAAGTTATATTTATGCCTATTTTTAGCTTTAAACACAATTTAAAATTACAAGCTCTCAGTTGTGGAATAAAATATATAAATGCAATAATTTTGTTTAAATTTTTATGAAAGCCATTTATATGGTCATTGGGTTGATAAGTGTTGATGAACATCAAAATCTCATAAACTCATAAAGCATTGAAAGAAACAGTGGAACATGTTCACCGTGGCTTTATTTTTCTATTGAGAAGCTATCGCTACATCAACTTGGTTAGTTTTTAGTATTGATGTAAGTGTTATTATTGTGATTTGCAAAGAAAATTGTATGTTGAGTAATTCAACTTGTATGTGTTTTTACTGGCAAATAATTGCTATTGATTTTCAATAAAGTGTCTATCAGAAAGTGTCTGTCAGAAAAGTCCTGTTTCGAATGCAGGGTCTTGTGATCTGATTTTACTTAACAAAGTCCCACATTAGATGAGCTACAAGTAAAACTGCTTCAGATACATCCTACAGTTCAGAAACTGGCTCTAGTCCAAGGCTGAATAACTACAAAGAAAGGCTAGGATCTTTCACACAGTGGCATCAACCACCAATAGCCAAAAATGGGCGGAGGGAAAAATACAAGAGGAAATAAACGAACTCGTTAACAAACATACATGTCTGAGGTCGTAATCATTTATACAGACAAATCATTGAGCAGGGGAACTAGAAGTGGTTGGGGTTTTGTAGCATACCAAGGAGGTAGAACACTCAAACTCATGGTTGAGGGTTATACAAACACCTGTTGAAGTTTGCACTTGAAAATAGAGGCCATCACGCAAACATTAAAATGGGTAGTGCCACAGAAAACACGCCACATCACCGTTGTTGCCGACTCTCAAAATCTATTAAGGAAAGTGGAACAAAAAGCCATTAGAAGTGAATGGCAGGAAATAATTACACATCAGAAACATTGTCAACCTCAAGTATATACTTGTACAAACTCCTTGTAACTGCGAGCTGTTCTTTGCAGCCAATGCTGTTGAGATGTTTAGGCACAGCATCGTATATGTGTTGGAGCAGGTTATGACGGCTACTTTTTCAGTCCCGGAGTACAGCTAAAGGGGGGGGGGTGTAATGCTTCTTTAGCAGACTCCACCACCATGGGGACTATACCAATTCCTGCCCCATTAGCCAGGCTAAGCCTGTTACTGGGGGTACCACGGAGAGGTGGGACAGGGTCTTGGTCAGCTGTGGATCGCTGATTACCTTATTGGGCATCTTCTTCCCCCCCCCCCCCCCAGGTATATACATGGATATGCTGTCCAGGCCATGCCAGAGTCGACGGAAACAACAAAGCTGACCAGCTGGCAGCGAGGGTCAAAACAGAGGACCTCATCATCAAAAAGGACAAATCAGACCTCTACAAATCAATCAAGCCAACACCTCGATGAACAAATGCAAGTGCAACTTCCTCCAAAATACCTATCACACATGACTCAATGCATTACATGTAGCCAAGGGCAGTGGTTGCAAATCCCAACTAAATGCTAGATCACAGTCAACACAACATTGGAGTCATCTTCCTAAAAACACTGAAGTCAAATGCTGAACACATATGGGCATGCCCTGAGTTAATGAGGCTGCTTCCCAAGACCAGCAACAGAGCTAGGCCCCTTTTTTTGGCAGTTACCAATAGCTTTTAGCTGGCAGCCACAGGAATATCCACAACCCATATTGAGAAGCATGATTAAGGAAGATCCACAACCCACAGTGAGAAGCATGATTAAGGAAGATCCACAAACCAAGTTGCCTACAGGATAGGCAAAGAGGTACGGTTCAGGTTTACAAGAAGAGAGAGAGAGGGGGGGGGGGGGAATGAGCAGAATCAAGAGTGATAGAAAATAGGATGGGCATGTATAAGTGGAGAGCACCCAACAATCCAATATTTTGGCTAATGCCTTTGTCACAGACTTCATACAGAAAAAAGAAAGTAGACAAAAACGTGAAAAATTAAAAACTCTTGGTACAACTGTCTTTTAAGAAAGGCAGGCACAAAATGTACTCATATAGATGTAGATAAGTGCAATGTAGAAGCAGATGATTAACTGAGAATTGAAAGAAAGTTGACATGGTATGATGACACCTGGTGCCAGCCTGCAGATCTACAGTTACTTATCAGATAGCACCTGATGGTGATCCTCATCACACCTCACAGGTAGCATTATCAGTGGGAAGTAATTTATCATCATCATCGCCTTTCACTCCCATGATAGCATAGGCCACGGATAAACGCTCTCCAGTCATCCCTTCTTTGTTCACATCTGCCACCAAGACCATCCCATGATCCTACTGAATTTACTCGTGTGGTCCTTTCGGGGAGATAGGCGAGAGGATCACAAGAGGTTTAGAGTAACGCAGGGCTTGAGCCTGTATTCTTGGTGGGTCTCGGAAGCGGGATTGCGTGACACCGTGGTTTTCGTTGCACTAGTTTAATCAAGAGTTTGACTTTCTCACCCAAAACCTCGACGTGTTTTGGGATACCCGTGTATCACCGCCGGGTGAGAGGTGGTTGCCCATCCAGTCCAGCGTTGGACTTTCTCACCGGAAAACCTCTGCGTGATTAGGATACGTATACATCCCCGCCAGGTGAGCGGTACCTATCTAGACTGCACTGATCCAGTGTCTCCGACTTCCTCATTTTGTGGTCGTGGCCGCTACCCTTCCTAGCTGTGACCAGGTCGAAGCTTTTGTTCAGGAGGACGAATCCTCGCCACTAGTGAGTTTCACCCTTGGGTTGAGCCGGTTTAGGCATATTATCCCAGTATGGGCGTGTTTAGGACGTGACCGACCTCTAGAGCAGAGGTGCTGTGGTATGAGTAGCTCTCGCCGCGAGATTACTGGACATACCGATTAAGCTTCACTTTATCCTTTCCATCACCTTTTCACATTGGCGCCGCATGGCAACCCTGATTGCTTTTCCTCATTTTCTTCATTGGCCGGGAGGAGTTTCACTCCACACGCAGCACCCGAGGAGTCTCGCCAGCAGCGTCTTAACCCCTGGGTTAAGCCCGTTCAGGCAATTCGCCGGGTATAATTGTTCATGGGGCGTGGCCGACCTCCAGAGCAGAGGTGCCGTGATTTGAGCAGTCCTGGCCTCGAGATTACTGATTACTTCGCTTACTCCTTTCTTTCACCTTTTCCACAGTGCCGCACGGCAACCCATAATCGCACCTTTCTTCACTGGCCTGGAGGAGCCCCATTCCACGGACGGCAGCTGAAGAATCTCGCCAGCAGCGGTAGATGAGCTACTAAACATGACTCATCTACTCGAAGCGTCTAGTTTTCAGGCCCCAGATATTCGCCTTCGCCTTTTATCCTGTCGGTTTGAACAGTTCTGCCACGAGAAGGCCAGGAGCTGGACGACTGTCAGAGGCTATTTGAGACGCACGTCTTGGGGACATTTCATTGGAGCGTATCATCCACCTCACTTCAGGCTATAACAGTCCTTAGAACCCAGTACATCCCTGTTCTTGGAATTATTTTCTACTTCCTTCCATGTGTATTCCTAGTCTCTGAGCACTGTCATAATTTCTTTTCCCCAAGTCTAGGTCTTCCTCGTTTTCTATTTCCTTGAGGATTCCATGTCAGTGTCTGTCTTGCTATGCTGGTGTCGGGTTTTTCTCAAAGTGGCCAATCTACCTCCACTTCCTAGACATGATTTGTAGGTTCTTGTCCTACCTTTTCCCAGACCTCCTCGTTCCGGATCTTGTTCTGCTGTTTAATGTTTAAAATCCTCCTCAAGCAGTAGTTCATGAATATTTATATCCTCTGTTGTGAAGTACCTGCTCATGTTCATTGCACCAGTCACATCATAGACTCTTCATCTGACCCCGCCTTTTAAAGAGAGAAAATAAAATTGGAGTTTAATTTGACTATTCTGAATGATCTTTTCTGCTTCATGCCATTCCATTCAAGTGGGTCCATTATTGAATGCTACTTTCTTGACAGCCAATCTGAGGATGTCATATTGTCAAGCCAGAATGCCTGACTCTGTGAATGTAGTGTTTACAGCGTCAGCAATGTCTTATCCCATTGACTCCTTGATTATGCTCACACTCTCATTTCCCTGTAACATTACCAGCCATTATTGTTCTTTCAGTTCATTCCGTCAAGTCACGTTTGTGTGCCAGTTCACCCTCGAGATGGAACTCTCAAGAAATAAGTGCACTGTCGTGGCTATTTATCTGATGTTAAAATTTCTGTAGGTTCTGTTGTATTTTGCTAAAATATTGGATTCTTCTTGTATCCATTTAATCCATTTCCTTTCTCTTTTTTTACATTATTTTTTAAAACCTCACAAGACCTATACACAACTGGGACCAGATGTAGTTATTGTCACATTCATCTATCATATTCATGAGCGACTAAGATGAGGAATGTCTGACAAGATCTGATGAAATAACAAAGGAGTTGTATTAAAACTAGGAGGAACAATCAGAATGGAACATGGAGGAGATGGAAACACTTTCTGAGAACAATTAAAAACATAATCAGAAAAACAAAATAACAAAGAAATAAATGGATTATCTGGCACAATGTTTTGATAGAAAATCACCAGTTCTGATTGGTGGTGGATTATGTAAAAGCTAAGCAAGCTCTTCCCGTGCCGTAGCCAAAACGCGGACGTTCTGTTTGTGCCAGATTAAAAGTGCATGTCTTGATATGTATAGGGGTATATTAGTAAAAGTGAATGAAACAACGTATTTCCACGTTAGACGTGTACTTATTATGTTTCAAAATAACCAAATATATGAAGATTTCATAAATGCATGCAGAGTTCTGTTTGTTTTTTTTTTTTAGGAAAAAAGAAGCACTGTGATGTTTTTAGACAATAATTGTGTCCTACTTAGCATCGGCTAGGTCTAGGTGTACAGTATCATCTGAGATGCCTGGATATACCTGTCGATGTCGTCTTGTGGCATTCTCACTAAAATAATGTCTGAAATAACCTTCTGACTACTTCTCCAGTCATCTAATATGCCTAGATCTACCTGGGATACATTCAAGAACAGTGGCCTGGTCGCAGGGTATGTCCATATCCCTATCTACATCACCAAAAATGGAAAATTCTGGACCAAAACTTGTAATAAAAGCGATTTAAAAAAACCGCTCGTTTCTAACCACGCTTCGGCCAATGATGTAAAAGGTCACTATGTATGCGCAATAAATGTTTACAATCTAAACGTTACACCGTTTTTTTTTTAATGAAACAAAGCATGTATCACTCTAGTGACCCAAGGCACTCCAGTCAGAAACCGGAAGGGTCGCTACAGCGACTCAAGGCACAGGAAGAGGCCAGGCGTCAGGGGAGTAAACTGCATATACCAAGTAAACTTTTGTTACATGAAAATGACTGAAGAAGTAATAAGTTTGTCGAAAAGGATGATTTGATTCTGTTGTGTTTGGTCTAACAGTAATAGCAACCCTCACAACTAAGGAAGAAGGAGGCGCTATATATCAAGAGATTATCGGTACAGGTCGGACTAAAAGGAGGTCTTAACATGAGTTTAGGGACCTGGGTGGTACTAAATCTGTCGCCGAATAGCAGGCGCTAAAGAACGACCTGTGTATGGAAGCACGATGGCCAATGCCCAAGTTCATGCCAAATAATAATTTTAGGAAGGGGGGGGGGGTAATAATACAAAAAATAGAAAGGTTTTATAGCATGTCTTCTTCTCGTGACTTCCCATAAATGTTGCTAAGCGTGCTCCAAGGGGAGGAGCCAGGTACTTATTTAAAAGACAACCGAAGCGAATCAAACCACTGGTCCTCTATGGAAGTGCTTAGAGTGTATTCATAGATGATGATCCTTCTTAGGTTTCGGCCCCGCCACGATATATTAATGCACCTACACTTTCTCTTTTATATCTTACATCCTTCCCGTGCCATTAAACGTCACAGAGGGCTCGCATGGTAGTTCGGCAAGCTTTCTTGTTGTCGGCAAGCTTTTCAAGCTCATCAAGGGATGTTATGCCCACTAAACTGGCTTCTCTTAACAATGTCCTCCTTAGAGTTTCATGTGGTTGACCTCTCTTTATTCGGCCTCTTGTGTTCCATTTGCTAGCTTATTTTGGGATTGTTTCTTCTCAACATGTGACCGACATATGTCCATCTACTTTTTCTGATCACACATGAGACAGGTTATCTCTGCGTTGTTCTTGAATTTGTTCCACTTTATACCGAGAATTTTCCTTAGGATTTGTTTTCAAAAGTCTAATTTGTTGTTTATTTCTTTAGTTATTTTCCAGCTTTCACGTGCATAAATGAGGGTGGATATTACATTTGAATTGAATAATCTTAACTTGGCTTCTGTGCTTATAACTTTTGAATGCCATATGTTCTCAAGTCTTGAAGGAGCTATTATGGAAACTCTCAACAAAACCAAATGAGCGTCAGGGATACAATTCCTCTCAGTCAGTCATTTGCACGCCCCTTGCGCCTCCCTAACAGCACTCCTGTAGCCTTCCCCTAAAAAAAAAATGTAAAGGTAATCCTGTCATGCCTTGGAGGCTGGAGAGTAAATTGGGCAAACTAGGCGAGTTTGGTTATTTAGTCAGACCTTTGTTTCTCAACGAGGCTGCGGATTAAAAATACGGCGACCAAAATAAATGAAGCGAAATAAATCATTGTTACACTTAATATTTGGAAAAAGATTCCATGGTTGCATGAAGATAGCAGGGCCTGTAAAATGTTTCTTGTTGGCTTGACAGGCGGCATTGCCAGTGGCAAAAGTACCGTGAAGAATATATTTGAAAGAGAATTGGGTTGTCCGTGTATTGATGCGGACATGATTGCTAGACAAGGTATACCGATTTTGTTCCAACCACAGGAACGGGAATGCTTGTTTTGTGAATGGTTTAAAATGTCATTGTTTTCACCGACTCCTGCAATGATTATATTCTGCATACCGAAAGCGTCTGTCTTCTTCCTATAATGTGGAGATAAGGGGTACCATATGATGAGATGTTGTTGTTGTTCGTCCATTGTCTTCGATGATGACCACAGATTCATCTTAGTCAAAGTAAGAAGAGATGTGTCCGTGCGTGACCAACTAGCCCTCTACGAGCTCTAAAAGTTTTGCCACACACGGAGCATGCATGTCCAGATTCAGTTGTGGGTGCTTGTGCTGCCTTGGCCTTTCGCATTGCGCGTTTGTGCTGGGCACTTTCAATTCTTGAACGCTCTGCTCTCTGAGCACCCAGGGTGGTTGGAGCCCTCCATGATGGGCGGACTTGTGCTCTGGCCTCCCAAAGAGTTCGTGTCTATCCCACAGGCTTTGATTGAGGTTTTGAACGTATCCTTGTAACGCTTTTTTTTTTGCTCCCCAGTTTTCCATTCTCCATTCAGTAGTTCCCCAGTCCATCGAATTTGCGCCTTTTGAAGCATTGTGTATATGCTTGGAATATTAGCTCTTATGAGGACTTTAGTATTAGGTATCATTTGCTGCCATTTGATGTTCAGTATTTTTCTGAGACAGCCTAGATGGAAGTGATTTAGTTGTCTTGCATGTCTGCTGTAGACTGCCCATGTTTCGGCTGCATACATTAGTGTGGTCAGAACGACAGCTTTATAGACCTTTAACTTGGTGGCTGCACACATTAGTGTGGTCAGAACGACAGCTTTATAGACCTTTAACTTGGTGGCTGCACACATTAGTGTGGTCAGAACAACAGCTTTATAGACCTTTAACTTGGTGGCTGCATACATTAGTGTGGTCAGAACGACAGCTTTATAGACCTTTAACTTGGTGGTAATGCCGAGTCCTCTTCTTTCCCATACATTTTTTTTTGCAGCCTCCCAAATGCTGCGCTGGCTTTTGCTATTCTGTTGCTGACAGCCCTAGAAAGGGTACTGCCAAGATAAGTGAAATTTTGGACAGATTTTAGCTTGTATCCCTTTATCACGATTTCCGGGTCAGTATATTCCTTATTGGAGGCGGGTTGATATACAACTTCGGTTTTTCCAATGTTGATCGTAAGGCCAGAGTTGTCACATGCCTCTGAGAAGTTATCAGTAATGGCTTGCATATTAGATGTTAAATTAGCATTTAGTGCATAGTCATCATTGAACAGAAAGTCTTTGATTTTCGCATTCCTAACTTTTGAGGCAGCTTTTAATTGCCTTAGATTGAAGAGCTTTCCATCTGTTCTAATATTAACGGAAAACAGTTTTCGTTTGAGCTTCTGGAGGCGTCCATGATCTTGGCCGAGAAACCTGAACAGTGCAGGTGCAAGGACACATCTGTGCTTTACCTCACAGGTAACAGGAAAGGATTCAGAGACCTCACCATCATCGAGAACACAAACCTTCATGCTCTCATGAAATTGATTAATTATTTCTACAAACCTGGCTGGGCATCCAAATTTTGCCATTATTAGCCAAAGACTGTCCATATTGACAGTATCAAAGTCTTTTGTTAAGTCTACAAAAACAGTTAATAGGTCATTGTGCTGCTCCTAACACTTTCCTGTAGTTGATGGATAGCAAAGATCATGTCAACTGTCCCTCTTCCTGCTCGAAAACCACACTGACTCTCGGGAAGCAAATTATCTTCAAGATGCTTATTGAGTCGGTTTAGCAGGAACGTGAGCTAGTACTTTGCCAGTGATTGATAGAAGCGAAATTCCTCTGTGATTGTCACAATGGTGGTGATTGCCCTTGTTCTTGTACAGGTGGATTATTTGGGCATCTTTAAAATCGTGTGGTAGAGTTCCCGAACTCCAATCTGAACAGAAGAGATCAGTGAGTCTCTGTATCATGCTGGTTTCCCCCTTCTTTGTAGATCTCAGATGGTGAGATACATTTAATTATATCACATACACACGCATGCATGCACACACACTCAGGCACATACACACAAACATGGCAAGAAATAATAAATCCCACGCCGAAACATCACATAGATGTACTTGTCCAGGCCATGCTGGAGTTGACAGAAGCAATAAAGCCGACCAGTTAGCAGCAAGGGCCTCTTCAAAATGGACAAATCAGACCTGTGCAAATCCATCAAGCCAATACCTCGATGAACAAATGCAGGACAACTTCCTCCAAAGTACCTATCACACATGACTCAATGCATTACATGTGACCAAGGACAGTTGTTGCAAATTACAACTAAATGCTAGATCATGGGCAACACAACATTGGAGCCATCTCCCTAAAAACACTGAAGAAAATCCTATGTCAAAGGCCGAACATGTAATGGAGCTTCCCAAGACCCGCAACAGAGCTAGACCCTTTTTTAAAATGAATTACTTTATAATCAGAGGCATGGTTAGTCGACTGCTTCCATGGCAGATAAAACTGTGTCCCTTGAGAAGTGAAAGAAACAAGCCACCTTTCTGTCCCAGTAAGGATATCACTGCACCAGTTACGACGCTGCTGCGGACAATGTTAACAGTCTTGACAGCCATCACAGAAGTGCTCCACATTCAAACTGCCTTGTTATGTTTTCAGACTCCCAGTCATCTCCTCAGGTCCTTGAAAACTGGATGCCATTAGCCAAGCAAGTCGCAGTCAGAAAGCGCAAATCAACCGACATCCTGTGACATCAAGACCACACAGGCCACATGGATATCAGAGACAGTGAAGATGCTGACAGAATGAACTTACTATGCCGCAGTCTCACATCCTCATCAATGTATGTAAACAAAAAATTTTGCAGACAGCAGTATGTGGACAGCTATTCCACTGACATTGTATGCCCAAACCTAACTCCACAGACACACATCAACACCTTAGTTCACAGAGACAGTCCAAGAAGTCCAGCTGATCAATAATAAATAATAGAGTATAGTTTACATTCTTCAGGCTATGTACAGGGCACACTACCCTCATTAAACACTTACACAACATGACAGTGAAACATAAAACTGCATAGTTTTCTTGTAGAAAGAAAAAACAAGAAGCTAACACAATTTACTCCCTTT
Source organism: Achatina immaculata (assembly GCA_009760885.1). Taxonomy (NCBI): domain Eukaryota; kingdom Metazoa; phylum Mollusca; class Gastropoda; order Stylommatophora; family Achatinidae; genus Lissachatina; species Lissachatina immaculata. The sequence goes on from CM019717.1 coordinate 30,528,867, forward strand.
CTATTACTGACATACTGTACAAAGATACACCACAGCTAAAATGGAGCTGTACATTCCACTGCCTGGCACAAGTAAACAAACAAAAAGGGAGCTGTACATTCCACTGCCTGGCACAAGTAAACAAACAAAAATAACAAAAACACATAAACTTTGGAAAAAAAAAAGAAAAGAAAAGTCAAGTGTTCTTGGTTGTTCGCTCAGACATTGGCACCAACCTCTCTCACAGTTGCAGCAGCTCATCTCATGTTTTCAGCACCGCCACAGAGATCTTTTTGTAGGGGTCTGGGATTTGGCCAGGTCCTTTGCCTGAGTGGGTTGTGTAGCTGGCGGCTCTGGAGGATGTGATGTACTGTCTTTTGTTCTTTGCCACAGACGCATAAGTCTTGTGCTATTTTCAGCTTCTGGTATAGATGGTGTCTCAGCCTGCAATATCCTGTTCTCAGTTGGAAGATCATCACTTTGTCATTTCTTGATGATTTTCATCATCTCTTTTTGTTGTGGGGTGTTTATTTATCCATATGTCTTTTTATGTGGCTTTTAGTCTGTTTTTGTTTGTTTGTTCATATATTGTGCTTCTATTAGTCTGTTGCATTCTTCCTCCCTCATTTGCCAGTCTGTCTGCCTCATCATTTACTTGGATGTTACTATGGGCAGATATCCACTGTATGACTGTTTTATTGAATGTTGTGCTTGCTAGTTATAGGGCTTCTGTCAGGTTGTCCAGCCCTTTTATCTTTTGGTGTTTCAGTTCTTATATTACAGACTGAATCTATGAAAAAGACTATTTGCTTCCCATTATGATTTCTGTGTTCTGTTATTTTCATTGCTGCAGTTTTTTTATTGCATCTGCCTCTGTTATGTAATTATTGGAGTAGACACCTGTTAGTATGGACATTTGCATTGTTTGTCTTGTTTTAGTTTTATAAATATGCCTCCATCTCTGTTTTCTGTGGTGTTTGTAGTTGATCCATCTGTGCGTCCAGTACTTTTTGAGATAGTTACAAAAATTCAAGTGAAAAGTATGAGATGCAAAAAAATATCACTTCACATACCTGAGAAGCAGAATTTTTACCTCCTAGATTCCATACCTTGACCCCACCAAGCTCATTTGCTTTTTCCTAGCTGTGAAACTGACTGTACGCACATGATGTCAGCATATGAAGAGAAAGTAGTACATTCTGTGTAGAAATAAGTTCCATGAATTCATTGCTTTGCTAGTCCACAGTGAGAGAACAGAAAAAAAACCACAGGTTTTCAGAGGGAAGTAAAGTTGTGAAAACTGCAAGATGAGGTGCAAGCAGTTGCAGTGGTTTATGTTGGTTGTGCAACCTCTTTTTTTTACCTCAAACTTTGTTTCCCTGTGCATGCTAAATACTAAAGATATCAACATTCATCTTCAGTTATTTTGTGTTGTTTTATACACACATGTTCGTGAATCGTTCAGATGGTTCATTAACGCATAGCCCAAATTTTACCCAGAATCAGCACTCAGAGTAATATAATACACAGGCCAAATTTTACCCAGAATCAGCACTCAGAGTAATATAATACACAGGCCAAATTATACCCAGAATCAGCACTCGGAGTAATATAATACACAGGCCAAATTATACCCAGAATCAGCACTCGGAGTAATATAATACACAGGCCAAATTATACCCAGAATCAGCACTCAGAGTAATATAATACACAGGCCAAATTATACCCAGAATCAGCACTCAGAATAATATAATACACAGCCCAAATTTTACCCAGAATCAGCACTCAGAGTAATATAATACACAGCCCAAATTTTACCCAGAATCAGCACTCAGAGTAATATAATACACAGCCCAAATTTTACCCAGAATCAGCACTCAGAGTAATATAATACACAGCCCAAATTATACCCAGAATCAGCACTCAGAGTAATACACTGCCCAACTTTTACCCAGAATCAGCACTCAGAGTAATATAATACACAGGCCAAATTTTACCCAGAATCAGCACTCAGAGTAATATAATACACTGTCCAGATTTTACCCAGAATCAGCACTCAGAGTAATATAATACACAGGCCAAATTATACCCAGAATCAGCACTCAGAGTAATATAATACACAGCCCAAATTATACCCAGAATCAGCACTCAGAGTAATACACTGCCCAACTTTTACCCAGAATCAGCACTCAGAGTAATATAATACACAGGCCAAATTTTACCCAGAATCAGCACTCAGAGTAATATAATACACTGTCCAGATTTTACCCAGAATCAGCACTCAGAGTAATATAATACACAGGCCAAATTTTACCCAGAATCAGCACTCAGAGTAATATAATACACAGCCCAAATTTTGCCCAAAATCAACATGACAAGTAATATAATACACAGCCCAAATTTTGCCCAAAATCAACATGACAAGTAATATAATACACAGCCCAAATTTTGCCCAAAACAACCCTAAATTCGTGACATGACACAGATATTGCTCAAAATCAGCTCCTGGGCTCTTGTTATACATAACACAAAGATTGCCTGAACAGTTGTCTTTGTTTCCATAAACTTCCAGTATCTTTCTTGTAAGAAGAGAAATAATTTTACCGTAGGACTCAAGATCAGATGCTCTGATTATGAATCATCTAATTTTTTGTTCTGAAAATATTGGCTTCATTTTTCTTCATTATTTTTATGTAACTTGAAGGATATCAGCAAAACATTAGTAAGAGATTTCTTCTTCAGTTATGAGGACAAGAAAGAAGCAGTTAAATACTGGGACATGAGGAGTCCAGCTCTGCTTACAATCAGTATGTCATGTGAGAAAAATATCATGGTAAGACTAGAAGACAACAGTCACAAATGCAAAGAGACTGGATTGCCATTTGTTGTTACTATACATGATTATGCCTATTAGATATTGATACAGTCAATCATGAGAATAGTTGCTCAGCAAAAATTATGCTTGGTAAGTTCCATAAACAACCAGCTTCTACCAGCTTCATAAATGTCTTCTTAGATGGAAAGAGCCATTAAATATAATGGAATTCTTTGATTGTCCTACATGTTTGGAATAAATTGTAACAAATATATTTTTTCCCACCAGTGGTGGAGCCTGGACAGAGTGCAAATACTAAAATTAGAAAAAGATTTGGTGATGAGGTTTTCCATGCAGATGGTCAGCTGAACAGGGATATGGTTGGGCAGATTATATTTCATGATGAGGAGAAGAGGAAGCAGCTGAATGCCATTGTCCATCCAGAAGTCCAAAAGCTGATGATGTGGCAGATATTTCTTCACTTCCTTAGAGGTAGTTGCTGTTTGTGTATGCAGTTCATTGTCTAGATGTAATTTGCATATTTAGCACTGTCTTTGATTGATAGCTGATGCTATACATTTTTAATGGTGTTGAGAAAAGAAAATGGCCATGTTCAGAAAAAAGTTTTATCTATTATCAGTTGATATAGTTCATGATTTTGGCATGACCTCTAACCCTTGTTATCAGGCTCATTTGCTTATTTGATTAGGACTGTTAAGACTCTCATAGCATACACAAGAATCATGTGGATATTAGTTTGCTGCTGCCAAAGCACCTTCTCAGTGGGTTAGGGATGTATTGTTCCATGAAGTAATGGAGCCAGCCATCTGGGATGTTTAATTTATAGAAGTAGTAGCTGTTGTTCAGTTTTTAGGTATATTAGCTAATACAGAGAGTTTTTAATCCTTAGAAGTGTTCTCTGATACAAAGTTTTTCATTTTTAGAAGTACTGGCTTTTATAGAAAATATGCAGGCCCTAGAAGTATTTTGCTGATGACATAACTCTTATCAGTAACAATGTGAATTCCATGCAAGAAAAAACAGATAGCCTGTCTTCACTGGCTAGCAAAATAGGACTTGAAATTAACAAGGACAAAACAAAAATAATGAAAATTCCCCTTAATCAAAATAGAAAAATACACATAGAAGGGACAGATATTGAAGAAGTCAATCAATTTGCATACCTTGGCAGCTACATAGACCAGGATGGTGACACTAGAAAGGAAGTTAGAATCAGAATTGCAAAAGCAGCATCGATCTTCAAGAATCTTGAGAACATATGGAATTCAAAAGTTATAAGCACAAAAACCAAGTTAAGACTATTCAATTCAAATGTAAAATCCACCCTCATTTATGCAAGCAAAAGCTGGAAAACAACTAAAGAAATAGACAAGAAATTAGACTCTTTTGAAAACAAATGCCTAAAGAAAATACTCGGCATTAAGTGGAACGGATTTAAGAACAGTGCAGAGATAAGACAGATGACTGAACAACAACCAATCTCATGGGTGATCAGGAAAAGGAGATGGACATATGTTGGTCACTTGATGAGAAGAAATGATCAGAGAATCCCAAAACAAGCTATCATGTGGAACACAACAGGCCAAAGAAAAAGAGGCAGACCGCGTGAAACTCTGAAGAGGACGTTGTTAAGAGAGGCCAAATTAACAGGCATAAAATCCCTTGATGAGGTTGAAAGACTCGCTGAAGACAGGAAAAATTGGCAAACTACTTTGCAAGCCCTGTGTGACATTTAGCGGCACGGGAAGGATATAGGATATAAGAAGTAGTAGTAGTTGATGTAGAGTTTTTTAAATCTGAATGCAGATCCTAGAAGTAGTAGCTGATGTAGAGTTTTTTCAATCTTGGAAGAATTAGCTAACAGCAGTAATATTTGTATTTTCTATTTTCATCACAGGTCACCAGTTTGTCATATTAGACATTCCACTGTTGTTTGAAACAAAACGATTTTTACCATACATATCCTACACTGTGGTAGTGTATTGGTAAGGAGACATGTTTTGATTTTTTACATCTGTTTAGGTAGTGCATAATCATTCTGATGTAAAATATACATATATATTTAATGTTGACCTCCATTATAAAATATTTTAAATGGGAAGGAAGCACGCCATAATATTCCCATCAGCTGTAGTAAATTTATGTAATAGTAACAAAATTATGTTTACAGTAACACCCCTCCATAAAGGAGCACCCAATAGAGAAGGAAATCCCAGTTTTCTAAAAAAATTAAAATAAGAAGTATAAAAAATATTTAAAATAAAAATTTTTTTAAAAGTCAAACTCTTATGGGCGTTATTTAAAATTTAAACAGTGAAATTTGTTGTATTAGAACCAGATTTTCTAAATGGAATTCATAGTTGGACATTAAATACAGAATATGTCTAGGATCTGATGTCAAGGATAGTAAACTCAGGTAGTGTGTATGCTATTTCAGCCAGCTACATAAATAAGTCAGTAATCAACATCCATATTGTCTTTCTGTAGCCACGAACAACAACAGTTGAGCCGCCTTATGGAGAGAAATAGCCTGCCTACGGACGATGCAGTTGCTAGAATAAAATCACAACTGCCTCTGACAGAAAAATGCAAAATGAGTACCTACGTCATTGATAACTGTGGGAGCATAGAAGAAACAAGAGAACAGGCAAAAAATGTCTACCAGAAGCTGCAGGCCTCCAGAAGGCATCTCATTCCTTGGGTAGCTTTACTGGCGTTACTTGCAGCAGTAGTTGTCGGTGCCAGCTTTTTACTTTGATGGATAGAATTACAGTATGAATGAGCTATTTATTTTCTGATCAGAGTAGAACTCTTTACCTGTTTGTTGACACTTTGATGTGGACTGAGCACTAAAGAATACTGAAAAGAGTTTCAAAGATATATATTTCTCTGTAAATTTTTGTGAAATAAATGTGGGAGAAAAGACACTGCAAGCAAATCACGTGTGGTTAAATCACAAACAAGAAGTCTCGGAGAAAGGAACCTTAGTTAGTGAAGCAGGTAATTAGGGACATAAGGAAGCAGTCGAAGGGAGTAGAAAAATAAGTTCAGTTTGTTGGCCTTTCACTACAGCCTGTTTTTGTTTAAAAAAAAAAAACAAACTGATGGAAACATCTAAGTCTATTTATAGCAAACTGACCAAAAAAAAGTAACAAGACTAAAAATTAAAGACAAAATACTTTGACATAGGTTGACCTTGGAAATTAATGACAAAATACTTTGATGCAGGCTGACCTTGGAAATTGAGGACAGAATCCTTTGACATAGGTTGACCTCATAAATTAAAGATAGTACTTTGATGTAAGAGGAGAAAGTTTCTCAGGAGAACAACTGAGGGTGGAGTCTTCACTTCAGTGAAACATTCATACGGTAATCCATCACTGGTGAATTGTTGATTGTGCTGTTTTCTCACAGACATTTAGTTGCTCTTGTTCCATTAGAGTACCAGTTTGACTCAATCATTCATTTGCAACTTTCCTTCATCTTGTGCCTTACTTTTGACAAAGTGAATGCAGTGACAAAAATGCCTCATAGGATAAGTCAACAGAAAATGATCAAATTGAAGTGCTTTAATCTTCAGCCAGAGACAAGAAAACTTCATGAATTTACACCACTAAGGGCCTTAGTCTTCAGGTTGAAACAAGAAAATTTTATGAATATACAAAGTGCTTTAATCTTCAACCCGAGACAAAATTTCACAAATATACACCACCATTCACCGTCACTGACAGCTGCAAAATAGATGACTAAATAATTCATACCATATTGTTTTTTCAGAATATGTTAACCAGTGATTTATTTCCAACTGTGAGCTTCTCTTCTGTGACTTATTACTTCAGGTGTATCCAACCATTGATATGATACCATGCAGTTTTCCTACTTTCACCAGTTCATGCTACATATGTTTCTGTTAATTGATTTGAAGTAAGATTAAGGTAACTGTTACTAGTTACATTTGTTGTTTGCAAATATTGATGCAGAGTTTCTGATTTCAACAATTTTATACACTATTTTATACTAATAAACTTATATAATTGGTAATGCAAGTCATTTTTTAAACATAATTTTGATTGTTTTATTATCTAATTATGGAACATCTATAGCAAATTTGATTTTAATTTGTCCCTCTGTGCTGTCTGCAAGTCATTTTTATCAGTTATTCCTTTTGTTCTTTTAACCATTTGTTTTTGGACCAGTTCCTCTCAATCTTTTAATCATTCATTTTTGGACCAATTCTTCTCATTCTTTCAACCATTTGTTTTTTTAACTAGTCTCTCTCATTTTTCAACCATTTGTTTTTGGACTAGTTTCTCACATTCTTTCAACCATTTGTTTTTTTACTTTTCTCTCATTCTTTCAACTGTTTGTTTTTGAGCTAGTTTCTTTCACTCTTTCAACCATTTGTTTTTTTTAACTATTCTCTCATTCTTCCAACCATTTTTTTTTTACTTTTCTCTCATTCTTTCATTTTTTTTTTTTACTTTTCTCTCATTCTTTCAACCATTTGTTTTTTTTTACTTTTCTCTCATTCTTTCAACCTTTTTTTTTTTTTACTTTTCTCTCATTCTTTCAACCGTTTCTTGTTTACTTTTCTCTCATTCTTTCAACCGTTTGTTTTTTTTTTTACTTTTCTCTCATTCTTTCAACCATTTTTTGTTTACTTTTCTCTCATTCTTTCAACCGTTTGTTTTTTTTTTTACTTTTCTCTCATTCTTTCAACCATTTGTTTTTTTGATTTTTTTTTTGGGGTACTTTTCTCTCTTTCTTTCAACCATTTTTTTTTTGGGTACTTTTCTCTCATTCTTTCAACCATTTGTTTGTTTTGTTTTTTTTTGGGTACTTTTCTCTCATTCTTTCAACCATTTGTTTACTTTTCTCTCATTCTTACAACCGTTTGTTTTTTTTTGGGTACTTTTCTCTCTTTCTTTCAACCATTTTTTTTGGGTACTTTTCTCTCATTCTTTCAACCATTTGTTTTTTTTGTGTACTTTTCTCTCATTCTTTCAACCATTTTGTTTTTTTTTTTGGGTACTTTTCTCTCATTCTTTCAACCATTTGTTTTTTTTTGGGATACTTTTCTCTCATTCTTTCAACCATTTGTTTTGAGGTACTTTTCTCTCACTCTTTCAACCATTTGTTTTTGTTTTTTTTTGGTATTTTTCTCTCATTCTTTCAACCATTTTTTTTTAGTACTTTTCTCTCATTCTTTCAACCATTTGTTTTTTTTGTGTACTTTTCTCTCATTCTTTCAACCATTTGTTTTTTTTTTTGGGTACTTTTCTCTCATTCTTTCAACCATTTGTTTTTTTTTGGGATACTTTTCTCTCATTCTTTCAACCATTTGTTTTGAGGTACTTTTCTCTCACTCTTTCAACCATTTGTTTTTGTTTTTTTTTGGTATTTTTCTCTCATTCTTTCAACCATTTTTTTTTAGTACTTTTCTCTCATTCTTTCAACCATTTGTTTTTGGACCATTATTTCTTTCTGTGATAGGCTCATGTTTCTCCATGTTGTTGCAGAGGCATCATTGAATGACCTTATTTTTCACCATATGCATATTTTTGTTATTTTCTACATAATCAAGCATTATCCAGGGAATCCAGAAAGGTTGTAGGTGCCATTAGACCACACCATAGTAGTAGAACTGGAGAATAAAAGTATTGTCTTTACCAGACAAAATGTGCTAGATTTAGCAAATTCTGCATTTAATTTGTCATGAGCTGTAACCAATGGCATTAAAAGTTAGAGGGAGACAAAGGAAGTAGGTTGGCCACAAATAAAAAAAAAAGGAATTTCTGATGAGCCAACAGTCTAGTATAAAACAGAAGCCTGTTTGTTAAAGTAGTTCTCAGAGTGTGATCAAGTGAACATTGATTTTAGCGTGAGATGTGAGATTTCTCTCTCCTGTTACATCGTCTCAGGAAATTTTGTCTTCTGCTTGCTACAAATGCAGGAGTTCACCCTCGCATCTCCACGATTTCATCAGATGTGATTTGAACACATTAAATTCAAAAATTAGAAATTCATCAATCTGAGTTCATAAATTTTGTGCACACCTGCATTTCCCAGTCAGCCACTCATGTAGCTGGGGTATAGCAACTGTGGTGTAAACAGTTTGCAGTTAGAAAGAGATGTGTGCTTCAGTTTTACACAAGGATAGAAAGAGTGAGGAAAGTGGGCAGAAATGAGAATGAAAGAAAGATGAGCGTGTATAAATGAAGAACAATATATTTCGGCAAATGCCTATTTTCAAGGATCACATACAAAAACAACACGACAGATAAAACAAAAAAAAAATAGATGAAAAATTAAACACTTAACTCCTTTGGCATCTTCCTTGTAAGAAAGACAGATGCAAAGTGCCACACTTACGGTGTTGCCATGGCTACATATCGTATAACTTATTTGGCTTAATATGGCCTCAAAATACAAAAGTAGTGATGCTGGCAATTCTGCCAAGCCAAAGAGAAGCCTTAATGTGTATGTATGTATGTGTTTGTTGAAAATGTATATAGAATTTGGTAGTATCTGCGGTTAAAAGGGTTCACTTTAAAGTTTGAAACCGAACGGTAATGGATAGGGTGGAACTGCTGTATAACAAAAAGTTGGACGATGTCACACTACAACAAATAGTAGTTTAACACTGCATGTTCTCTTCTGTTTGTTGCTGTTATTGATACTCTTAGTACACAAAGGACGGTCAGATTCTTTCCTGGGTTCATCTGCCAGGAGCTCATAGATCATAGCTTCAGGGAGATCCACCATCAAGACCTCAGGGAGATCCACCATCAAGGCTTGAGATGCTCTGTTTTCTTCGTACTGTGTACTGGCACGTTGTCACAAGTAGTTTGATTATCATAGTCTGATGGACAGATGTAATGATGGTCTGATGTTTCGCTACATCATTTATCTTCAAAATCCATCTCTTAATGAGTGGTTCAATAAACGGACTTATGTGTAGCCAGTACAAAATGACCTTGTATAAATAAAATTAGTTCAGTAAATAAACATTTCAATATCTAGAAACTCAAAATTTTGCAAGGTCATTTTGAATAGACTCAAAGATATAGTGGATACTGCAATGTGAGAAGAACAAGCAGGATTTCGAAAAGGGAGAAGCTGTCTCAACCAGATCTTTACTCTCAGAATAATACTTGAAGAACATATTGAAAAGCAGAAACCATTAACTCTTTGTATACTGGGGGTGTTTCCCTCAAAAGACCAAGGGGGGTAAATTTCACAATGTGAAATGGGATAAATAAAATAAAATTTTTAACATTTTGTTAGTATACAACAACAAAAAAGAGCTAAGAACTGAGAAGAAAGAATGGAAAATGAAGGAATAAAATAAATTTTTTGTCACTTACCCATCAAGTTAATCCACTGTAGTTGTTTATATAATTCCATAATGAATAAAAATGTACACAAACATCTGTTCTTTAACATATCTTCCAAAATTTACATGAAAATATGCACTAGTTATGCATTCACAGCAAACTAAAAACACAAAGTGGGTGGGTAATATTTACATGAAAACAAGTGGGCGGTCGTTGACTAATATTTACCAGAAAACAGGCCATTGTGTTTTGGTTTTTGTTTTTTTTAAAATTTGAAGCATTCTACAACATTTAATTTTTTTAATTACACAATCTCCAGCATTATTTATTGTGATATTACAGCTAGTACTAGCAAAAAGCTGAGAAGTAGTATCACCAGCTACCCTTCTAACACATTTTGCTGCTGGACCAAAAAAAACACGAAAAATTCTTTCAATCACTGCCACGTGTGCAGAAAATTTACCATTTCTACTCTTACATTCTCTACACCACAGTCTAGACAATTTTAAATTAAATTCTGAGCTTGTAATGCAGAAATATGCTGCTCTGGACGAAAGAAACTAGCACTGGAAGCCATATTTGTTGATAAACAAAGGCCTAGCGATGATAAACTTTGAAAAACTGGCTTTAAATGAACAAAGAATTGCTCTGTTTTCTGCTCAAACCATGCGCTTAATGTGGACAACTGAATTCCGGAAGGAAGTCAACTGCTGGTTTTAAGATACTTTGATTATTTTCAAAATTAGAGAGCTACAAACCATCATCGAGCCTCGCGTCTATAAGTATTTTGTAATAGGGATACAACCACGCAGGACGCGTGTCCAAATACCCAAAGAGTTAATACTGAACTTCATAGATTTTAAAAAGGCATTTGATAGCATACACAGAGATTCATTATGGAGAATTTTATGTCTATATGGAATACCATCTAAAATTGTCAACATCATTAAGGACTTATACAATGGATATGGTTGTGCAGTCAAGAAAAAAAGAAGGGATGAGTGAATGGTTCCAGATTGAAACAGGCGTGAAACAAGGATGTATACTGTCTCCTTTACTTTTTGGGATTACAATAGACTTCATAATGAAAAAATGCTGCACAGGTAACACAGGTATTGATTGGGTACATGGGACCCAACTAGAAGATCTTGATTTTGCTGATGACATAACTCTTATCAGTAATAATGTGAATTCCATGCAAGAAAAAACAGATAGCCTATCTTCACTGGCTAGCAAAATAGGACTTGAAATTAACAAGGACAAAACAAAAATAATGAAAATTCCCATCAATCAAAATGGAAAAATACACATAGAAGGGACAGATATTGAAGAAGTCAATCAATTTGCATACCTTGGCAGCTACATAGACCAGGATGGTGACACTAGAAAGGAAGTTAGGATCAGAATTGCAAAAGCAGCATCAATCTTCAAGAATCTTGAGAACTTATGGAATTCAAAAGTTATAAGCACAAAAACCGGGTTAAGACTATTCAATTCAAATGTAATATCCACCCTCATTTATGCATGCGAAAGCTGGAAAACAACTAAAGAAATAGAAAAGAAATTAGACTCTTTTGAAAACAAATGCCTAAGGAAAATACTCGGCATCAAGTGGAATGAATTCAAGAACGATGCAGAGATAAGACAGATGACTGAACAACAACCAGTCTCATGGGTGATCAGGAAAAGGAGATGGACATATGTTGGTCATTTGATGAGAAGAAATGATCAGAGAATCCCAAAACAAGCTATCAAGTGGAACACAACAGGCCGAAAAAAAAGGGGCAGACCGTGTGAAACTCTGAAGAGGACATTATTAAGAGAGGCCAAGTTAACAGGCATAAAATCCTTTGATGAGGTTGAAAGACTCGCCGAAGACAGGAAAAATTGGCGAACTACTTTACGAGCCCTATGTGACGTTTAACGGCACGGGAAGGATATAAGATATATATATATATAAGATATTGGTTGCAGTACCTTACTGTCTAATCTAGAGAAGACTGTCTTGGAAGGGTACATAATGGGAACAAGAAAGAGAGGAAGACCAAGGCAAAAATGGTTGCATGATGTCATTGATGATCTGCATATGTATGCATCAGCAGCAGGACATCTTGCTTACAACCGAAAGGCCTACATAAGTGTTGTTAGGGAGGCAAAGTTCTGCAAGGGACATTCAAATGACTGACTGATCCTTACTGTCTTTTTCTTCCACGTTGGAATAATTAAAGCATTTCTCCAGTCCTATGGTATTTCTTGCTTTCCCATACTGTGAAGCCAAGCTATTCCAGCCTCTTTCGCACATTTGATTAACTCACTGGGTACTTCATCACATCCTGGGACTTTGTTCATTGGGGCCTTTCTGATGGCTTCTCTGATTTCAGTTTGTAGTATGTCTGTTTTATGAGGCCAGCTGCGTTGTCATCATGGGTTTGACATGCCTCTGATGGTATATTGAGTAACTTATTGAAGTATTCATCTCTACCTCTGTACTACCCTCTCTGGTTCGCATATTGGATCACCATTAATATCGTTGACATTCTCTGTTGGGTCAAAAGTGCTCTGCTTGCCTTCTCATTGCACTGATCTTTTATAAAAGATTTTCGCAGCTTCTTTGTGATTGTTGTTTAAAACTTCACTGTCTTCCTGCCAGGATTTACCATCGTGTCTTCTTGCAATTCGATATTCAATGTAGTCTTGCTCCCCCATACTTCTCATCCATTCTTTATATATATATATTTTTATTTTACAGCCTCTTTCACCTCATTCCACCATGCTGTTATTTTCATTTCTCTACCTCTTTTTTTCATAGTACAACGTTTCCCTTTGCTGCTTGTGAAAAGCTGGTTGTGAACAAAGCCCATTCCTCTTTTACTGATTTTGTTTCTTTTGGGGTAAGTTTATGAACAGTTCTCTTATTTTATTCTCAAATTATTCTTTCACATTCTCTTCCTTGAGCTTGCCTAGTTTTATTGTTTCACTTTTCTTCTTGGGAGTTCTGTCATAGCTTTTCCTGTGTGTTCTGATGACCGCTGCTCTGTGGTCTGTGCTTGAACTCGGGTAGGGTATTGCTCTTGCATCTATGACTGACCTTTTGTTTCTTGCTAGTATGAAATCAGTTTGGCTTCTGCGTGTCAAATCATTCCATTTGTACCAGGTATATATTTGAGACTCTGTGTTTGGAGAATGTGTTTGTGATAAAAAAAAGATCATGCTGGCTGCACAGTTCTAGGAGTCTGCTACCATTTTCATTTCTAAAGCACTGCTGGTCACCGAAGGCACTCATGTGGACTGCTACATTAGCTCTACAAGTTCCCAGTCTTGCATTGAAGTCCCCCCATGATTATAACATTTTCCTTCTTATTTATCTTGTTCAGTGTATCACTGAGGTTATCAACAAGCTGATCACATTCTTCCTCCATGTCTGGTGCATTTCAAGGAGCATATATTTGGACATAAGTTGTGGTCTCCTCACTTTCTTTTATCTGGACAGTTATAATTCTTTCTGACATATAATTTTGTTTCCAGGATTTTGCCTTTATTTGGTTCTATGTTCATTTGGACCACCTGTTTTGCTCTTTCTTGATCATTCACTCCAAAGTATAGGAATATATAATTCTGATGTGTTTGTTTACAGCTTTTACCTCCGAGTTTGGTGTTTGCAACTCCCATGACTTTTATTTTTCTCCTTTTAATCCCCTCCATTAATTCCTCCTTTATATCATTTATGCCACATATATTGATAGTACATACTTTAAGAATCACTTTGGTTTAACATTTTTGAGTCGTTTTCAGTTTACATCAGTCCTTCTATTTTTTTCTATTTTCTATGAGCAGTCTTGGATAAAGTCGCAAAAGAAAGTGAACAGAAAGGCCTTACTTTGAACATCAAAAAGACAGAGACTATGGTTATATCTAAGAAACAAAATCCACCAGCATGCAGTATTAAATTAAACGGAACTATTCTAAAGCAGGTGCAGAAATTCAAATACCTTGGAGCAGTAATAACTTCAGATGGGAAATGCAGAACAGAAATTAGGAACAGAATAGGCCAAGCAAAGACTGCATTTCAGAGAATGAGAAACATATTAACCAACACATCATTATCAATGAATGTTAGAAAACGAGTCCTAAAATGCTATATTGAACCTATCCTGTTATATGGAAGTGAATCATGGACAATAGGCAAGTCTGCACAAAAATCATTGGAAGCAGCAGAAATGTGGTTTATTAGAAGAATGTTGCGAATCCCCTGGACAGCAAAAATAACTAATGAAGAATGTATGAGAAGAGCTGGAGACAAAAAACCTTGTCAAAAAGATAAGAGAGAGACAGTGTACTTTCATAGGACATGCAATGAGAAGAGGGGGCATTGAAAATATTATAACAACAGGAAAAATAGAAGGAAGAAGATCAAGAGGAAGACCAAGAGAAATGATACTGGACAGTCTGACGGGATGGTGTGAGAGGAGATCACCAACTGAGCTGATGGCCTGCATGAAGGATCGGATACTCTGGAGAAGCATAATAGCCAACGCCAGTCGGCACGGCACATGATGATGATGATGAGCAGTAAAGAGACCCATCGCCGGCCTGCTGGGCTAGTCGCGGTTTGAGGGCAGAATTTAATCCAGGGGAGCCATCTCCCTGAGTGAGACAGCAAAAAAACAGCATTGTTTTCAACTACAAGAGAAAGTTTTGAGAATGATTTTTAATCCTGATCAGTACAATTAGAACTAAAATTGCAAAAGCAGCATTGTCCTTCAAAAAATCTTGAGAACATATGGAATTCAGTTATAAGCACAAAAACCAAGTTAAGATTATTCAGTTCAAATGTGATATCCACCCTCATTTATGCATGTGAAAGCTGGAAATCAACTAAAGAAATAGACAAGAAATTAGACTCTTGAAAACAAATGCCTAAGGAAAATACTTGGTATAAAGTGGAACGAATTCAAGAACAACGCAGAGATAAGACAGATGATCAAACAACAACCTGTCTCATGGGAGATCAGAAAAAGAAGATGGACATATGTAGGCTATGTGATGAGAAGAAACAATCAGAGAATACTAAAACAAGCTATCAAGTGGAGCACAACAGGCCGAAGAAAAACAGGTCGACCACGTGAAGCTCTAAAGAGGACATTGTTAAAAGGCCAGTTTAGTGGGCATAACATCCCTGATGAAGATGAAAGACTCGACCAGAACAGGAGAACTTGGGAAACAACTATGCGAGCCCTATATGACGTTTAACGGCACGGGAAGGATGTAAGATGTAAGAGCAGTATTACAAATGACAGGAAAGTGAAACGAAATAACGGACAAGTAGAGGTTTTGAAAATGCTTAAAAGAAAGGGGGGAAATACTTCTGCTACAAACGGTCAAAAATCACGTGAAAAGTGAAAGATTGTACATTGTTTCAAAGCTAACCTATTTGTAATATTATTAATCAAGATTTGAGTAATTTCGTTTCGGTTGTTGCGCATCTCATTATAGTGAATGTCAGAGAAAAATTTGACTCTTTTAAAGTAGTCAAGGTTAAACAAGATGGCCGGCAAGTCGTTGTTATCTAGCATTGGAAGGCACATGTTACTCGTGTCAACTTCACCATGTCAGACTTTATCTGTTCCAGGGCAGTTATGTGCACAGGTACGACAACTGAACTTAATTTAGCGTTGTATAATGCTTGTACCGGCATACTTGGCAATATTTTACGATCGCTTGCCGTATACCGTCACTACTAGCATCCATGGCCCTAACCCTCCGTTACGACTTCGATGTCCATTTAATAAAAGCACATTATCTAGTACTCAAGTTTGTTACACGGTACTTGCTCATTTAGTTTTTATTTAATGGTTTACACAATGCAACTCTTGAATGTTCATTGTTTGAGGACATTATTAAGAAGTGGAAAGGTCACGCAAAGTTGTTTTTACTTTTGTCGACAAGGGCAATATAGAGCATTTGCTAACAGAAGTTTTAGCCGAAGTCTGTTTGCTGATCTTAATTTAAAATGTCCTCCTCAGAAATATGTGCAGCAAGATGGATGCAGGAAGTACTCTACAGAGGTAAGCATGAAGTGATAGTTACACTATTTTAAATCTTGAGCACATAATTGTTAGTTGTCGTCATGGCAGAATAATATGATAATACATAAATTATCAGTGGCAGTTAAACATGACATTCATAGAAGAGTTGTGGGAGAGAGGGTGATGTCTTGTACATTGTCTGATGTACAGAAATACTTTGAAAATATTATTATTATAGGAATTCAGATATTTTTTGACAGTGTGTGCTGGAAAATTGAGACTAAATTTAGAAAAAATTGAAACAGATATTGAAAAAAAAAACCTGAAGTATCATTTCAGATTATACAAATTTTGGAAACATACAGTATTCCATTACATGATGAACAGCTCATATACCATCCATCATGTATACTAAAGTTTATAGTGAGTGAATTAAAAAAGAAATGCATAGACTTCTTCCCACATTCATTCATTCATTCATTCATTCATTTGGATGTTCCTTGTGGAACTTGGCCTCCCTAACAGCACTCCTGTAGGCCTCTTGGTTGTGAGCAAGATGGCCTACTGCTGATGCATCCATTTGCAGATTATCAATGATGTCTTGCATCCATCTTCACCTTGGTCATCCCCTCATTCTTTTTCCCATTATGTATCCTTCCAAGATGGTCTTCTCTAGATTATTATGACGTTTAAAGTGTCCAAAATATTTATGTTTTCTTTGTTTAATCCACTTTACTAGTCAGCCTTCTTCAGTATTAAGTTCTTGTAGTATGGATACATTTGTTCTCTTTTGTACCCATGATATTTGAAGAACTCTTCTGTAGCATTTACATTCAAAAGCATTTATGTGTTTCTCAACTGTTTTGTTAAGTGTCCAGGTCTCACAGTCTCACAGGCATATGTGAGCACGGAAATTAGGAACAGAATAGGCCAAGCAAAGACTGCATTTCAGAGAATGAGAAACATATTAGCTAACACATCTTTATCAATGAATGTTAGAAAACGAGTCCTAAAATGCTATATTGAACCTATCCTGTTATATGGAAGTGAATCATGGACAATAGGCAAGTCTGCACAAAAATCATTGGAAGCAGCAGAAATGTGGTTTATTAGAAGAATGTTGCGAATCCCCTGGACAGCAAAAATAACTAATGAAGAATGTATGAGAAGAGCTGGAGAGACAAAAAAACCTTGTCAAAAAGATAAGAGAGAGACAATGTACTTTCATAGGACATGCAATGAGAAGAGGGGGCATTGAAAATATTATAACAACAGGAAAAATAGAAGGAAGAAGACCAAGAGGAAGACCAAGAGAAATGATACTGGACAGTCTGACGGGATGGTGTGAGAGGAGATCACCAACTGAGCTGATGGCCTGCATGAAGGATCGGGTACTCTGGAGAAGCATAATAGCCAACGCCAGTCGGCACGGCACCTGATGATGATGATATATATATATCCTACAACAGATGAAATATAATTAAAACATAAATTGTTGTAAATCATTGTGTGCAGTGATAACAGAAAGAAAAAATAATAAAACTGATGATGTAAATCGGTAAGGATATACCAATGTATCTTCTTCTTCGTTCTCTTCTACCACCAAAACCGCACTGTGATCCTACTGAATTTACGCCTGTGGTCCTCATTAGGTCCCGTGGTCAAGCCCATTCATACTGATGTATATTTTTAAGGATATAATTTCAGTTTCTGTGCACAGCAGGTAGAAAGATTAGAAATTTTTAAATTTTTTTTTTTTCAGAATTCTTTTAACAATGAAGTTTTCTTTAATTATCTCATCACACATCGAGGTTTCACAATTATTACAATAGATAATGCCTGATGAAAAGTTCACTGAAATCGTTTATTTTGACAAATAAGATCAAGACGCATCATCGACAACTTCTCTTGGAATAAGATGTAATATTACATACATTTCGTTAGATTCATCGTTGTAGCCCATAATCATTTGTTCACATTATCAGTTTTCTCCTATTCTACATGCAGCATTTCAGCAATATTCTCAACTTCACAATATTTCATACAAGAATACTCCTTACTATATCATATCTGCAACTCGTGGTCTACTAATTCCTCAACTAAATCTCGGTGCTCAAAGTTTCAAGGTAACTAAACCTCCAGATCACTTGAAACACATCTTCAGTCTAACACTACTTCTTATTCTTTCCTGTTCTTCTACCAGACTGCTTGTGTTCTCCTTACGTGTCCCCCTGGTGTTCTACTGTCTTCCTTCTCTCGCTATCTCTATCTCTGTATCTGTCCTCAGCCCACTTCCTTGACTTATATGTCGTAAGTTAACTGTCCAATATACCACACCTCCCAATATTTGATTGGTCATTGGATCTTACTTTGTTTCTAAAACCATCCGCAAATAGCGTCCTAAAATTAGCAACAAGCTATACGTGTTAGTCACTTCAAGTCCGTCTATCTAATTGTTATTTTTAATTAAGTCCACCATCTCTTTCATGGCGTCTGCTTCAGGAATTAGTCCGTTCTCTGTTCTTTCGATAACCAGACCCTTGGCCCTTCCTACATCAGTCAAGTGTCAAGGTCTAAAGTTTCCACCTCGGCTAGTTGCATGTTTGCGTGACGTCACATTGTTAGTACAGGACTAATTTACTTCTGAGCGTCTTTCCTTAGTATTTCCTATCTCTCAGCATCACCATGTCTGTCTTTTGCCTCCTCTGTTTACCTTTGATTAGCGATTTGCATTTCTAAGTATCTGCTGTCCCGTCTTAATATTATGTCGCGGGAGTTTACCTCTCCCATCTTTGTCAGCGTTTTTCCTTTCTAATTATCTATTTTTCTGGTGCTGTTTGATTTTACCATTTTGCCTACAATACATTCTTAATTATATTCATAATAATATCCTAATAATAATAACAATTATAATCATTACTTACAAGGCTATGCTACACTCTCTGCCTTTTGTAAAACAGCATCACAGGTTGTCATTTATCTTTCAGTGTCAGGCGTTCATCTCTTATAGTTATCATGAAATTTTCTTAAGGTAAATAGTTGATGAGTTTCCTATTATCTCCAGAAGCAGTTGGTTACCATGATTCCTGGAGATGGGATAGGACCAGAGATTTCAGCATCTGTCAAAAGAATCTTCAGCGCTGCTGGGGTTAGTCCATGCTTTTCTTTGATGTGTTTTCTTGTTCAAACTGAAGCCAAGTTGAAAGTTGTTTTGATTTAATTGAGGTTCTGACAGAAAAAGAGTGCTAGAGCAGAGTCCAGACTCCAGAGAACATGCCGCAGGAGTGTCCAAGCTGTGCAGATTTTTGTTAGCTAAATTGGTCATAGAGATTGGATGTGAGGCTGAAGGTGTGTGGCTGCCATGAAAACCCAGAGAAAGCTGCAGATTTAGTCTCAGCACTAGGACACTAATTACAACACAACAAAATGCATGTAAATGTTGAAGTGCTAGAGATGAAGAATCTAAAGTTGGACAGAAAAACTCATATATTGAATATCCAAACAACACCATTGACAAGATTTCCATACCCACTGGTAAATACTGCAACAACTTTGATGCAGAAGTTAGGGCAATTATTGCTGCAGTTGAAAAACTATCAGACTCCAGAATTGATACATGTCCTGTAGTAATTCTCACAGATGCAAGATCAGTACTGGAGGCTCTTCAGTGCAACAAACTACCAGACCTTAAGGATGCCTTGTCAAAAATTGGCTTACAACATGGAGTCACTTTGCAGTGGATTCCCTCCCACTGTGGGATACCAGGCAATGAGAAAGCTGACCATCTGGCCAAAGAGGGCACTGAAATGGAGCAACCAGACATACCAGTCACCTATAATCAGAAGAAAAGCATGATAAAAACCTACAGGAAGCCACAAACACCACCACATGATGACTACCACATGCTAAACAGAAAGGAACAAGTCACCATCTTCCGTCTCCGAACAGGACACAGCCGACTCCGAAGTCATATGTATACAAAGTTTAAGGTTGGTACTACTAATCTATGTACATGTGCCCAGGTGCCCCAAACCGTGGAACATATCCTCCAGAACTGCATCAACTACGAGACACTGAGAAATAATTACTGGCCCAGTGAAACCACTAAAGAAGATAAGCTCTACGGTTCCATACATGAGTTACAAAAAACAGTGAAATTTATCCAAGAGACAGGACTGCAGATATAGACAGACAGTGCGAACGAAGAAGAAGAAGAAGAAGAAGAAGAAGGACAGAAAAACTGAACATGATTTAAAATTTTAAAAGTAGGTTGTGTCTTTATTTTCATGTACTGTGCAATTGTTTTGTTTAAAACATTAATATTATCTTCTTCTTATATTGGAGTGTCAGAAATTTGGCAGGGAGAAGTGTTAATATCCAACCTTGAGTGACCCGAAACAAGATGAAACGTTGGCCTGTATAACCCTTTCATGTTTTGTGCCATACATTTCTTAGACAAACTAGTTTTGATAATCCAGTTTTCTTATTTCAAAAATAAATTTTATAATTAATTATATGAAAGGTCAGAAGTAATTCAATCCAGTTGCCTGTCATGTCTATTAAATTTCACCTTGTAGTGAGAATTCAAGGAGGGTGAAATAATTATATTTTTGTTGAAATGTTAAAGAAAGATTGGCTTAAAAATTGATAGGAAATGATAAACAATGAGAGGAAAAGTTAAAAATTGAGTTTTGAATTGAAATAACTCAAGACTGAAATAGTTTTGATGTTAAGAATCGAAATTCTGTTGTTTTTAATGAAAGGTACCAATTGAGTGGGAGGACGTGGATGTGACCCCAGTGAAGGGTCCTGACGGAAGGTTTCGATTGCCACAGAAGATTTTTGAATCTATGGCCAGAACTAAAGTTGGTCTGAAAGGACCTCTAGCTACACCAATTGGCAAGGGTCATCAGTCGCTAAACCTAGCTCTTCGCAAGTATGATTTTGATCATTAGTTGTTAACATTAGCTCTTCGCAAGTATGATTTTGATCATCAGTTGCTAAATCTTAGCTCTTTACAAGTATGATTTTGATCATTAGTTGTTAACATTAGCTCTTCACAAGTATGATTTTGATCATCAGTTGCTAAATCTTAGCTCTTCACAAGTATGATTTTGATCATCAGTTGCTAAATCTTAGTTCTTCACAAGTATGGTTTTGGTCTTCAGTTGCTAAAACTTAGTTCTTCGCAAGTATGATTTTGAAATGAATGTGAGAGTGGAGAGTGTAGGAACGAGAGAGGATGTAGATAAATTTTTTGTCTTTCAAAAGACTTAAAATCATTTCATCTGGGTTTGACTATATTATTTTAGTTGTAAAATTGGACTAGATGAAATTATATATTTTTTAGGACATGATTTCAGTTTCTGGCAAAGTAGGATTGGTTTACGGTCCTGGGACATGAAGCCGCAACAGCCTGCCACAAATAGATAACTCATTTTATTATGGCTTAGCATGAGAATGAATAGCTTGGTAGAGTTGATATTTAAATTTAAAGAAAAAAGAGAAAATGTGGAAGAAAAAAACCTATTTCTCAAAGTATGCTCTTACAGTTCATTAAAATGTTTTCTTAGTATAACTCTTACATGTGTATTAGCATTTCATTTTTAGCCACAGTAGGTTGTATACAAAAAGCAGATATTACTTTATGTGAATAGTTTTGTTTCTGCAACATATTTATATCCAGTCTGTCTCATTAAGACTGGGGATTCAGTCCAGTCAATGTCTTGTCAGAGTCTGACAAATATATTCAGTGCAGTGGTGAATCTTGCTTGTTAAGACTGGGGATTCAGTCCAGTCAGTGTCTTGTCTTGTCAGAGTCTGACAAATATATTCAGTGCAGTGGTGAATCTTGCTTATTAAGCCCAGTCAAAAAAGTCTGTAGCTTTTATTATGATCATCCAGTGTTCATTATGGTGAAAGATTCTGGTGGGTAGTTCAATTCTTTTGTGTGATTTGGACTGTTACTGTAGCTAACTCTTCATCTGATTAGTCTACACTGTTTCTGATCAGATGCCTTCATCAAACTACCAAGAGCATCAAGTTCACAGTTTTAGTTTCTTTTTGAAGATATTAAAAAAAAAAAATCATCATCATCATCATGTGTGTATAATACAATGGCAAGCACTTTATTTCATTCACAGAGCATTCAGTCTGTATGCTAATATCAGGCCATGCAAATCCATTGAGGGCTATGAGACCTTATACAAGAATGTTGATATAGTGACAATAAGGGAGAACACAGAGGGAGAGTACAGCGGAATAGAACATATTGTGAGTTTGAGTGTGAAGATGAATCAATAGATACTAGTTATGTTACATAGAATACAGTGACACAGAACACTGTGTGAGTCACAGATGATAGTGTAATGTCTGTTAGTGAAGACTGGGAGCTAGGGTTACTGCAAGTGTGACAGTACAGTTATCAGGGCAAGTGAACTAGAGCTATCCCCACTTCTTCATTGATACTTCCAGTGATAGGCTCTTCCAGGCTGACTGAGGTCGTCATGGTTGTGGAATGTACTGATAAGTTTGTTGTTTCTGCTCCAACTGTTCAGACTAGCCACAGTGAGCTGCTCCTTTGGCAGGTGATAAACCAATGCAGAATGGATGTTACTGTAAACTGAAGGAGATATTGAAGAGGAGATCAGAGATCCCAGTGGATTATGGTCCCTCTTAACTAACTTCCTGTTGGATATGACACTTTCAGCACCTTCACTGTCTCTTGGCTGCTAAGAACATACTGCTCATAGTTCCAGGAAGTTGGAACAACATATATGAAAACTGAAGCATTTGGTAGTGGCTTAGAAGAAGCTGATTGAGAGAGTAAGCTTATTCTTAAAGAGACACAGGGTGATGCTGCACAAAGTCACATCATATGCTATAGAAAGGACATCAGTGATCAAACTACCTACATAATCATACACATTAGAAATAAGACAGGAAAATAAATTGAATATTCTTACTGTACATCCTTCCCATGCCATTAAATGTCATATAGTGTGGTAGTTCGCCAAGTTTTCCTATTTTCGGTGAGTTTTTCAACCTCATCAAGGGATTTTATGCTTACTAATTTGGCACCTCTTAACAGTGTCCTCTTTAGAGTTTCACATGGTCAACCTCTTTTTCTTTGGGCTGTTCTGTTCCACTTGATAGCTTGTTTTGGGATTCTCCGACTGTTTTTTTTCTCATCATGTGACTGACTTGTCCATCTCCTTTTCCTGATAGCCCGTGAGACAGGTTGTTGTTTGCTCATCTGCCTTATCTCTGTGTTGTTCTTGAATTTATTCCACTTTATACCGAGTATTTTCCTTAGGCATTTGTTTTCAAAAGAGTCTAATTTGTTGTCTAAAATGAATACAGGACAGAAAATACTTGTTTCTTTGCTTCTTTTGCTTCCCATATCATCTCCTGGGATAACATGGATTCTACATATAAAACAAGGTTATTAACTGAATGCTTTGTATGAGAAACAGCACTTTCATAAGAACTAACACATCAGATTGATCAAGACCCCTCTCTGCCTCCACCTGGGTGAACTTGGTAACAAGCTTTGTGACACTAATGCAAACTGGACAACAGTGTAGGGTATCAGTGAGTTCCAAAATGTACCAGAACCTGGTGAAAAGCTTGCAATATGTGTAGATCTGTCCTGTATATTGTCAGTTTGTACACTAAGGGCCATGGCTGGTGGTTCTGTTTAGGCATTATGTAAACAAATTGTGGTTTGTTCACATACTGTTCACAGTATATTTATATGGTTATTTTTTGCATTTTCATATTATATGATTCTTTATTTGGGTTTGGTTTGTTCATTTTTTTAGTAAAATCTTGTCCTACAATAGATTGTAGAAGGAGTTGTTCAGAGTATCAAACTGATCACGGAGCAAGCCTCAAGACGAGTGGCTGAATATGCTTTCAAGTATGCCAGAGACAACAAGAGGAGCACGGTGACTGCTGTACATAAAGCCAACATCATGTAAGTTACCATGTTGCTGCTTATATTGTATGTGGTATAACAGGTCATTGAAGCTAACTGGACACAAGGCTAACTTAGTGTTGTTAAAAATTGCTGAGATGAAAACTGTTGGGATTTCTTTGCTAAGTAGTGAGCATTCAGTAGATAAAAGAGGAGATTTTCTGTTATTGCAGTAGGAGAAACTCAAATTTCCTCTTGTCAAGCATCAGCTTAGCTATTTTTCACAGCATGCAGTAATCAACAGTTTTTCATGTTTTGTAAGTGTTTTCATGAAATATTATGCTGTAATAGTCATGAGAAATGAAGTCATTCTACAACATTTAGATAACTGTATCCTGATCAGTATTTTTATAGGGTTCATCATTATCAAGTGCCGTGCCGACCGGCATTGGCTGTTATTCTTCTCCAGAGTACACAATCCTTCATGCAAGTCATCAGCTCAGTTGGTGATCTCCTCTCACATCATCCCGTCAAACTGTCCAGTATCATTTCTCTTGGTCTTCCTCTTGATCTTCTTCTTTCTATTTTTCCTGTTGTTATAATATTATAGGGTTACATTCAGTATATTTTTTTGTTTGTTTTTGTAACATTTGGTAAAGATGACCTTTGATCGTCAAGCCTGTAAATTCTGGTACTACTCACAGCCTCTACTCCTCATATTGTCTTACATCTCCATCTTTTCTTTTTTGCTTTGGTATGTAATTACCCTGCAGGAAAAATCCATGATTATTAAGAAATAAATGACAGCCCCTGTTCTGTCTGTGATGTGAAATGACTGTGAAATGTCTTTCTGTTTCAGGCGTATGTCAGATGGTCTATTTTTAAAGTGTTGTCGTGAAGTTGCAGCAAAGAATAAAGATATTAAGTTCACAGAAATGTACCTGGACACAGTTTGTTTGAATGTAAGTACATGAGTGCGAGCTCTCTTACTTGGTACAAGAAACATGCTTGTAAAGTTATTAGGACAATCATTTGTGAAACTTGATTGAGCTTTTACAATATATATTATTACTATAGATACATTTTGTGGATACTTGCTATATTCACATGTATGTTTTATACATATTTTTAAAATCATTTTGTGTACATGAATGCTAGTCTATGGCTTGAAAGTTTTATGGATATAGTTGCAGCATTTTATGTTTTATGGATAGAGCTGTGATATTTTATGCTTTATGGATAGAGTTGTGCTGTTTTATGCTTTATGGATAGAGCTATGGTATTTTATGTTTTATGGATAGAGCTATGCTATTTTATGTTTTATGGATAGAGCTGTGGTATTTTATGTTTTATGGATAGAGCTATGCTATTTTTTATGGATAGAGCTATGGTGTTTTATGGATAGAGCTATGGTATTTTATGTTTTATGGATAGAGCTGTGGTATTTTATGTTTTATGGATAGAGCTGTGGTATTTTGTATTTCAGTATTGCACTTTTTCTCTCTTATGTTCTGTGTTCTGTCTCATTGTGGTAACTACAACAGCTTGTCCAAGACCCTACATTCTTTGATGTCTTAGTAATGCCAAACTTGTATGGGGATATTTTAAGGTAAGAATTCTTACTTTATAAATGTGTGTGTTTGTGCAGTGTTTTTTTTTTTATGGTCAACCAACATATGTGTATGTAATTTTTAAAAAAAAATACCACTTATAGTGTAGTTATTGAAAAGTGAAGTTTTGAAGGAAGATCAGAAATGAGTTATGTGTATTATTGTCAGAACTTGTTCTAGGATTGCTTAGCTTTTAAAAACAGCAGAGTATAGTTAGTTCTTTCTATTCTTCAGTCATGTAGTTACTGAAAAGTCCAACAGTTTTTACAGTCATTCATGTACTTGTACCTGTTGAGTATGTTTTGATGCTGTGCGATGCTTGATTGTTGTCTGCTGTTTCCAGTGACTTGTGTGCTGGTTTGATTGGCGGCCTAGGAGTGACACCAAGTGGCAATATTGGAGAAGAAGGAGCTCTTTTTGAATCTGTGAGTTGCCAGCCTCTTTTTAAAATATTCATTCACTCATTCATTATGTGCTGTGCTTTCAGGATTGACAATCATGCCTCAGTGCTCTGAAGTTTGCTTGAGGTGATTCCAGGTATTTGTAGTTAGACTGAATGTCTTTCTTTCACTGTGCCATATGGCCAGTACTTATATATATTTTTTAATTAGGTTACTTGCTCTCTTTTACCTTTGAGATTTTAGTAATTGTCAGGTTCTCTAACATCTCCTTTTTCTTGACTTGATCTGGGAGTTTTGGAGTAATTGTCAGGTTCTCTAATAGCTTCCTTCTCTTGACTTGATCTGGGAGTTTTCTTGACTTATTAAATATGAGTTGCCTAAACTATTTCTCCCTTACATGGAAGCCCATACCTCAGTTTATTTTTATTTTTTTAAAATAAGTCTCTCTTGCTGTGTGCTTATGATGAATCTACAAGATTTATGTCATCAGTTCTTGACAATAAAAACTTAGTGGTGTATTGTTAGCACACAGCACTGCCTTTTGGGAAGCTTTGCAGAGATGTTTGTATCAAAATACTGAAGTGTAAATATTCAGACAGAAAGGTATTAACTCTTCCCGTGCCTCAGGAAGAAATGCGGACGTTCAGTCGGGTGCCGGATTAAAAGCGAGGGTGATGATATGTATAGGCGGTATAGTTGTAAAATTGAATGCAACACAGTATGTCCATATACTTCCGTGTACTTATTATGTTTCAAAATATAACTAAATATATGAAGATTTCATAAATGCAGAGTTTTTTAGGAAAAAAGAAGTATTGTGATGTTTTTAGTTAATGATTGTGTCCAACTTACCATCTGATAGGTCTAGAGGTACAATACATACCATCTGAGATAGGTCTAGAGGTACAATACGTACCTGTTGATGTTGCATTGTGATTCAGTGTTGCATTATCGGTAGAATAATGTCTGAAATAACCTTTTAACTACTTCTCCATTCATCTGATATGTCTAGATCTACTTGGGATACATTCAAGAAAAGTTTGTCTGGTCACAGGGCATGTCTATACCCCTTATACCGTTATCTACATCACCAAAAATTGAAATTTCTCACAGAAAACTTCAGTTTTCTCCCTTGTAACTAAGCACTCTTCAGCCATTTTGAAAAAGGTCATGGGGCATGTGCACTAAATGTTTACAATCTAAACATTACACTGGGTTTTTAACAATCAAATCAAACGTTACTAGAGCTACTGAAGGCACCGTGTGAGAAACCGAAACCGTCGTCTAAGCGACAAAAGGTCCGGGAAGAGTTAACACAAGTATGTAAAGTTACCTTGGTACAGCCACAGCACATAGCAGATGTACTGTAGAAATTAGGTCAAGAGTTGGAAACGCAAGAACAACTTGAATGAAGATACAAATAAGAATGTCATTTCTCTCTCTGAACTTTAAGTGCCCAGGGCGCATGGGGCTTCCGCAAGGGTTTTCCACAAATGCGTCCTTCGCCTTTTTTTCTGCTCTTGCCCAAGTGAGCCCTCTATTGCTCAGCATCCTTTCTGTTGTTCTTCTCCATGTCTCTTTTGGTCTACCCTTACTTCTGTTTCCCTGTGGTGTCCATCTTAGTGCTATTTTTGGTAGTGAGTTGTCAGTCATTCGGAACACATGTCCCAACCATCGCCATCGTCTTTCCTCAATAATTGTTGTCAGTGGCTTCATCTGCATTTCTGCTAATAAGATGTTATTTCTTATGGTGTTTGGCCAAAATATTTTTCTAATTCTTCGTAAACATTTAGTCTGGAAAGAATTCAACTTGTTTTCTGTGGTTTTGGTGATTTTCCAGCATTCACTTCCATAGAGTAATACACTTAGAACATTACTCTTAAATATCCTGATTTTCATATTTATGCTTAGTTTTTTTTATTTCCATATAGTCTGCAGCATTGCAAAAGCCTGGTTTGCTCTAGTAAGTCTGCTGTTGATGTCCTCTGTGCTGTCTCCATTTTCTACTACTCTGCTGCCAAGGTATACAAATTCGTTGACCTCCTCCACTAACTTGTTATCTACTCTGAGTACATTTCTGTTGTTCACATTTTGCTTCATTAACTTTGTCTTTCCTACATTGATCTTTAGTCCTATGTTGTTTGCATTCTGAGTTAGCTTGTTTATTTTATCTTGCATATCTTTGTGACTGCTTGATAATAGACAAATGTCGTCCGCAAAGTCAAGGTCCTCCAGCACTGTGTCAAGGGTCCATTGTAATCCTCTGCATTTGTCTGATGTTGCCTCCTTCATTAACCAGTCTACTGCCAAGATAAATAATGTTGGTGATAGTACACATCCCTGTCATTTACAGTGAAGAAAAGACTTTTACAGTGCTATGTAGAACCCACATTATTGTGGTTTTGAGAAGTGTACATTAGTTTTTTCACATTTAACCATTATTTGTCAGTTTTTTCTTGATCAACTTGAATGTCCCACTTTAGGTGCATGGAACAGCCCCAGATATTGCAGGTCAAAACAAGGCTAACCCAACAGCTCTGTTGCTTAGTGCAGTCATGATGTTGAGGTACATGAACCTGGTTTCGTACGCAGACTGCATAGAAAACGCCACTTTTGAAGTCATCAGAGAAGGCCAGGTAAGTTACTCTAGCTGTCTTAGCCATGCCCAGTTGTCAAATTATATGCTTTTTTTTGGTAGTGACATTAGATGAGATCATGCCATGCTAGTAGGTGTAGGCAGTCACTCTGTTCATCCTGCTTGATCTTCTGTGTCTCATGTAAAGTTGATTACTGTGTTCCTGCCAAACCATGCAGTCAGGCCATCTAGGTATTGTTTTTATTAATTTATATTCCTTTGCCTGCTGTAAGACTTCTTCATTTGTCTTTCTAGCTGTCCATAGTATGCAAAGCATCCTGCTTGAGAACTGCATTTCAACAGCTTTTATTCTTCATTCTGATTGTTATTCATACTCCATGTTTCACTCGCATAAAGTAGAGTAGATTCTGTCTAGTATCTTAGAACTCTTTCTTTGTGCTAATCACAGTTTTGGATTTGTTAATAAGTTCTTCATTTTTCCAGAAGCTGTCTTTGCCATTGCTATCCTGGTTCAGATTTCTTCAATACACCTGTCCTCAGATGTTACGACTGTACTTATGTATTTGTATCTTTTGATCTGTCTTAATATCATCCTCTGTTCTGTACTTCTGCATTCTGATATTTTCTTTTTCTTGGATACTTCTCCTGTGACATGTGCTGAGAATAATTTTAATCATTAAGACTTGGCATTGCTGCAAGTGTTATGAGAAGGAACTCTTTCCTGTTCTGTTAGTGATGGTAATGATGAATAAATGACAAATAGCTGCTATAAACACTTCCTGGGGCTTGTGAGAATAGTAGACAGCTTTCAGTCTCAGTGATCTGTTAGATTTATCAGTAACCTCAGCATGCGTGAGTGGAACTTCTGGGCAAGGTGCTGTGAAGATGAGTGTAGGATACTATCGGATATGGTGTTGCTGTTGCATATAGCTCTTCCATTTAAACTAGAAAATATTGATATCAGAGAAACAGCCTTCTCATCTACAGCACATTACAAGATTTTAAAAAATGCCTGCTATCACCAACTGTGAAACACTAAGACACATGCCTACTGACTCAGTGAAACTATCCAGGAAGCTAATCTCCATGGTTCATATAGGAACTATGAAAGTCCAGTTTATCCGGTAGACAGAATGGCAGAAAACAGATGTTAAATGCATACAAAGATCTCAGCGCAAACTTTCCTACCACAGGTGTGCTGTACAGTGATATAGAAAAGCTAAAGACATTCCACTACGTGGCACAAGGAAAAATAATAGTGCAAAGTTGCAGGCTTGGGGGTTGGAAGGAAATAGATTTTCTGAGATGTAACTGGATAGAAACAGATCTTTGTGAAGAGACAAAAATCTGACCTATTTGTGAATTTTGTGTTTATTTCAGTACCTGACGGGTGACCTTGGGGGCCGTGCAACTTGTTCAGAATACACTGATGAGATTTGCAAGAAAGTTTCTTCATCTTAGTGTGTGTGTGTGTGTGTGTGTGATCTAGCCACCCTAACCTCAGAGTTTCTCTTCATGCCAGGTATAGCACACGGTTTAGTTAGTTTTTGACCTCTGTTTTACTAATACAGTACAGGAGCGTAACCAGGTAGTTGTGCAGTAGATGTATGGTGTACTTGTGCTTTTTTTTCTTTCTTTTAATAAAGCCAGCGATATTTTCTGCCCTATATATATCAACATATAAAGCATTGATATCTACAAGCTGAATATGTGATACTGTAGATAAACTTTATAAAAAAAATTCCTCTTTTCAGTTCTATTGACTTGTGTTGTAAAGAAAGAAAACTCATGATTAATATTGTATCATATCTTGCTGTTATGTCTGATTTTGTTCCTATTTTGTGTAGGATTTCTGATCTAGTGGGACCTAGTTCTTCCAGGTCAGAGGTCAGAGAGCAATTATATTTGTGTAGACAGGGAAGTGTTCAACATTCATGGCACTATTGTTTGATAATGCTTAATAATTGCAACTGTAAAAGAATGCATGATGGTGAAAACCTTTTCTGGATGATTTAATATATAGGGAAGGATTCGGGGACAGCCTGGCTTGAAAAAAAAAAAAAAGATTGGGGCCTGAAATGTTGTGGAGCACTGGGTGAGAATGTGAGTGTTAGGTTGAACATATTTTAGGCACTTCTGTCTTCATAGACTTTTAGCACAGCTTCATATGGAATAGTTGGAAACAGCGAGCTTGATTTAAGTTGCGAACAATAAGGTTCATTTGTGACTGAATTTCTAAAGAGAATAGGATGATGTATAACAGAGTTTTTGTTGTATATCCTTGCCAGACAGATTTTTGTTAATTGTTGGGCAGAATTGCTGTTGGTTAGATATTTTTTCACTCGTTAAAGAATTTCATGTGATTGGTGATCTGATGAGTATTTGAATGTTTAGGACCATATATAGATGCTGGTGTTTTCAAAATAATTGAATGTAAAAATTGCTCAAAAAGTGGCACAATAGCTCATAAGCTAAACATCATATACTATCATTTTTTGGACCATGACCATAACTTGCAGTTCTGTAATGTGCATCTCCGTCTATTGTGTGCAGTAGAGACCATAAGAATTCCTGCAGAAAGAAGAGTGTCATCAACAGCTGATGTTCACTGGACAGTCAGTGATACTGCATGATCAAGGTTGTCAGATAGTGGATGTGTAAGAAGATAGTGGATGGTCTGACATGGGACATCTGTGACTTTGCTCAGTGATTTGTTGAGAACCCAAACTGCCAACTTGGACAATCTTTACTGTGAGTGCAGTAACTAGGGCGATGATTGTCTGTATAGACTTTGAGAGCATACAAGTTTCAGTATTCTCTAACTCCCAGGTAGCGCCCATGAAGCAAGACCAGCACCCACTTTAATGGTGCAAGCTTGATGGAGGATTCATGGAGAGCAAGCTAGTACACAGTTGATGGACTTTAACAGTAGCAGCATAGCAAGAGTTGCCAGAAGAGTTTTGAAGCAAACAGTAAAATAACAAATGATAATCAGGGATTTTTTTCTCTAGAACAGTGTTCAGTGTCAAAATGACAGCAGCCAGTTAAAAGGGCTAATAATGTAGTAAACTTATATTTTTGATTTCTGTTCACTGAAATGCTGATGACACAGTATTGCTGTCCACAACACAAGAAGGAATGGAAAAACTAATTATGTCAGTCCGCAAGAACAGCGAAGAGCAGAACCTCTATCTTAATGCAAAGAAAACTAAAGTGATGACAACTGACAAAACAAACAAGGCAACTGAAATATGTATCAGTGAGGAAAAACTGGAAGAAGTGGAGAGTTTTGAATATCTTGGATCACTACTAACTAATAATGGAGATACAATGCGGGAAATTAAAAGGAGGACATCTATTGCTCTTCAGAAAGTAAAACAAATAAAGAATCTGTGGAGAGGAGCAGACAGAACCACAAAAATAAGATTTTTAAGGGCATGCATCTTTCCCATCGCAACATATGCCTGTGAGACCTGGACACTTAACAAAACAGCTGAGAAGCACATAAATGCCTTTGAATGTAAATGCTATAGAAGAGTTCTCCAAATATCGTGGACACAAAAAAGAACAAATATATCTATACTACAAGAGCTTAATATTGAAGAAGGCTGGCTAGTAAAGAGGATTAAAGAGAGAAAACTTAAATATTTTGGCCACATTAAACGTCATGATAATTTAGAGAAGACCGTATTGGAAGGATACATAATGGGAAAAAGAAAAAGAGGAAGACCGAAACGAAGATGGCTGCAAGACATCGTTGATGATCTGGAAATGGATGCAGCAGCAGCAGGCCATCTTGCTCACAACCGAGAGGCCTACAGGAGTGCTGTTTGGGAGGCAAAGTTCCGCAAGGGACATGCAAAGGAATGAATGAATGAATGTTCACTGAAAATTGTCAGAATAAAGGGATGACTGGAAAGCTGTTGATGAATGGCAGAAATCTGCAGGAAGTATGCCATGATGAACTTTATGTAGGTTACAGTAAGTTGTGGTTGTGATGGGGAAGTTAGCAGTGAGATCAGTCTTAGATAATTCCATAGCTTTATTTATACTAGACAAGAATGCTCGATATTGTGACTGAGCTGAATGTCTGCCACATTGGTGCCCTCTATTAGATAAATGTGCACATATTGGCAAGTTCAAGTTGTATACATGTGCTAGCCTGGTATTTTTTTTTTTTTTTACTTAAGATGGAAGGAGCTGTGATATCCCTGTCACTGCTACTTCTGTCAAGTTAGTGGAATATATGACTGTATGCCATGTAATAGATTTGTGTTCTGCTGTCATCAGCAGTGTTTTAGTATGTTTTTGAGCAAATTTTTAGTCATTTTGTGCAACTTTTACTGTATGTGTCTTCCTACTGAGTTTGGTAGAATGTTTACACCAGATGGTGCTGTAAAGTTTCAGTTTTCTGGGCTTATGTGTTAAGCTATCAGGTGTCTGATGTCACTTGTCCAGTAACCTCTACAGGTTATAATGAGTAGTGCTAAATTCTCTCCCCCCCCTCTCTCTCTCTCTCCCTCTGTCAGTCTCTGTATCTGTCTCTATCTCAGTCTGCCACTCTCAGAGGTAAATAGAATGGAGAGCTGGCATATAGCGATGCTTATATGTTTACTCAGATATGATTTTGCTGTATTTTAGAGCCCCATTTTTTCCACTTCTGATTGAACTGTACTCAGACTGTTGATTGTGTCATCTTATACATGTTTTCTGTGGCTTGTGCTGTAGTGACCAGGTGTAGCAAATTTAATGTGAAGAGATTTTATACTGGTAAGCATTCACCACTTGAGATTACATTATTGCGTGTGTATGAGATATGTGGTTATGCTTCTGTCACAGGGAAGTTTCCTGGTCACATGATATTCCATGTATTGTAAATGTATATTTACCTTTTTTTTTTTTTCTTTCTTGTTTTGGTAGAAATGTGTATCTTGGTTCTGTTTTTTTTTTTTTAAAGTTTATTATATTTGAATCTGCTGGTTTCTGAGACTGATTTTATTGTTCCAAATTGATTTTTATAGTTTTATACTGTCATAGATTCTCTAAATTCTCTGGCCATTTGGATTTATTTATCACAGTTTTGTGATATACCATATTGATTTTATTTTTTAAATATCACACAGTGTTTCACTTTCTGACCTCTGTAAATCTTGATATTACGTAAAATAAATGAATGTCTTACACTCAGTGGAAACAGAATGGTTGATATTCGGTGCTTATGAAAGGAGTGTTATGTGATGTAAGTTTGAGCACATCTTCGGTATGTCTGTGTCATATCATCTGAGTTTGTGCACACATCTTAATTGTGTCTGTTGTGTACAAGGTCCGACAGTTGAGTAATGAGACTAGTTAAGTAAAAAATAAAACAAACAACAGTTGAGAATATAACCTGTATTTATTCAAAGTAAGCCACTTGTGCATTGACACAGTGAGTGGCACGATCTAACAAACACTGGAATGACCTCTGCAGTACTGTTGGTATGGCCCATAAACATGATGTTACAGCCCTTTGAATGTCATCAGTATCATCAAAGATGATGTTACAGCCCTTTGGATGTCATCAGTATCATCAAAGAAGTGTCTTTTCAATGGTAACTTTAATTTTGGAAATAGAAAATAATTGCAGGGAGACAAATCCGAGGAATAGGGTGGATGGTTGAGAACACACACTTGTTTTTGGGCCAAAAATTCCTGTACAACTACCGCCCAGTGAGCCAGTGCATTATCATGAAGAAGGAAAAAACTGCCAGGAGTTGAATACTCGGGTGGGACTCGCAGAATCCTTTTCAGTAGGCATTTCAAAATACTTAAATAAACTTTGGCAGTGATAGTCTGTCCCGCTGGAAAAAATTATTTGTGAACAACTCCTTTGCTGTTGTAGAAGCAGACCAACATTGTCTTCAATTTCAACTTTTGAGGATGAATTTTTTTTCCTTTTTGTGATGATGATGACTGAGCACTTTGGTGTTTAGTTGTGGAATCATGTTTCATCCGCTGCAACAATCAAATTTAAGAAATGTTTATTTCTGTGACACGTTATGATGATGTGTTTTGTGTACTCAACATGCTGATGTTTTTGATCATCAGACGACGCATGTGGTACAAACCAGCAAGCAGCTTTTTTCTTGCCCAAGTCTTCCACTAAAATTTTATGAATGGTCTCTCGGTTAACATCAGATTCATCTGCCATCATCCTCACAGTCAAATAACAATCTTCTTGTATCTGTTCTCTGACTTTTGCAATGAGTTCCTTATTACGAACAGAAATTGGGTGTCCATGTCTAGTTGCATTTGTAATCTTTTCCACACCACTTTTGAATCATGAATACCACCTGAATATATGTGCACGAGATAAACAATTATCCCCATAAACTTGTCGCATCAATTCAACTGTCTCAGTGGAACTTTTTCCGAGTTTTAAACAGAATTTAATATTAGCTTTTTGTTCCATGCTGATTACTTGACTGCACCTCTGACTAGGTCAACAAAATGGCGGCTTGTTTGTTGTCTGCTTATCGGGTGGCAGTGAAAAGTTGCCAGATCATAGATGAAGGCTGCCTCTTGGATACCATGCTTTGCTTCATAGATGGCATTTTTGTCTTGGCCATAATAAAATCAGTCTCATTTCTTAATTGTTGAACCTTGTAGTATGATTTTGTTCACACATGTACATCGTGTCTCTGTCATATAGTGTATTTGCGTGCACATCTTCATCGTGTGTCATATATTGTACATTTGTGTACATATCTTCATTGTGTCTCTGTCATATAGTGTAAGTTTGTGTCATATTGTGTAAATTTGTGCACACATTATCAGTATGTTATTATTTAAGTTATAGATTGGCATTCATACAGGATTAGTTATGTAAAGGTCACTGATAATTTGTTAAATGTGAACATTTTATTATAAGAAATCTCTGACATTGGCATAGCAAATTATTGTGTATGTGGAAGAGTTGCAGGTCTTGAATGCGCAAAGACCTGTGAGGAAAACTATTATCAAATAAATTAATATCTTCTTGTGCTTAATTTTGTTTCCTTGTTTATCAGGATGAAGTTTTCTGTAATTCTTGCTTATAATATACAGAAGGTAGATTTGAAGACATTAGACAACAGATTGTCATGGAGTTGTTGAGCATGATTTTCTAGTGGCTTCTGTCTTGGCTGATTCGACCAGTTTTTTTAATACCATAAATATTTCCAGTAACAGCACAAGTCAAAGTACTGTTGTGTCTTATAAAATCTAGTCTGGCCCATGATGATGCAGTGTCTTGTCTAAGTACTGTTGTGTCTTATAAAATCAAATCTGGCCTATGATGATGCAGTGTCTTGTCTAAGTACTGTTGTGTCTTGTAAATTCTAGTCTGGCCCATGATGATGCAGTGTCTTGTCTAAGTACTGTTGTGTCTTGTAAATTCTAGTCTAGCCCATGATGATGCAGTGTCTTGTCTAAGTACTGTTGTGTCTTGTAAATTCTAGTCTGGCCCATGATGATGCAGTGTCCTGTCCCGTTGCTGTTGTCTCTGTTGTACCATCATGTCTTCCATGTCTTGTAACTAAGACATTTCTTGTAGGTGACTGTACATGTCCTACCATGTTCAACTTGTCTGTAACACAGCATTTGAAAGTCTGCCATATATAACATTTTGCTTCTGGAGATGAAAGTATGTTATATAACATTTTACTTCTGGAGATGAAAGTTTGTTATATAACATTTTACTTCTGGAGATGAAAGTATGTTATATAACACTTTACTTCTGGAGATGAAAGTATGTTATATAACACTTTACTTCTGGAGATGAAAGTATGTTATATAACACTTTACTTCTGGAGATGAAAGTATGTTATATAACACTTTACTTCTGGAGATGAAAGTATGTTATATAACACTTTACTTCTGGAGATGAAAGTATGTTATATAACATTTTACTTCTGGAGATGAAAGTATGTTATATAACATTTTACTTCTGGAGATGAAAGTATGTTATATAACACTTTACTTCTGGAGATGAAAGTATGTTATATAACATTTTACTTCTGGAGATGAAAGTATGTTATATAACATTTTACTTCTGGAGATGAAAGTATGTTATATAACATTTTACTTCTGGAGATGAAAGTTTGTTATATAACATTTTACTTCTGGAGATGAAAGTATGTTATATAACATTTTACTTCTGGAGATGAAAGTATGTTATATAACATTTTACTTCTGGAGATGAAAGTATGTTATATAACATTTTACTTCTGGAGATGAAAGTTTGTTATATAACATTTTACTTCTGGAGATGAAAGTTTGTTATATAACATTTTACTTCTGGAGATGAAAGTATGTTATATAACATTTTACTTCTGGAGATGAAAGTTTGTTATATAACATTTTACTTCTGGAGATGAAAGTATGTTATATAACATTTTACTTCTGGAGATGAAAGTATGTTATATAACATTTTACTTCTGGAGATGAAAGTATGTTATATAACATTTTACTTCTGGAGATGAAAGTATGTTATATAACACTTTACTTCTGGAGATGAAAGTATGTTATATAACACTTTACTTCTGGAGATGAAAGTATGTTATATAACACTTTACTTCTGGAGATGGAAGCTGGAGATTGTACACATACAAGTTTGATGTATATGAATGTTGTGGGTTTGAATTTACACAAAAAAAAAACAAACTCACAGTCAATCCCAGACTTGAAAGTTCACTTTAGACACTCAAGGAACAAAGACGTCTGTGTCAGTGTTACAGTATATTTATTACAGCTAGGGACCTGAGCTGACCAAGACCCTATCCTACTTCTTCAGTGGTGCTCCTAGTAACATTATTTAGCCAAGCTGAGTGTAGTGCGCTGGCTACGATTATTCAGAATCTAATCATACAACACTGTGCTCTGTGACTTTAATGTGGGAAAGTCTCCTTGTTTGTGTCTGCAACCATAACCTGAAACTACCTTTGTGTAATAAGTACTCGTTTATTTCTTGTTATTGTTGTCTAGTATACACTAGACATTTGCAGAAGACAACATGTGTATATTTGTGTCCCAAAAAATTCAGTGCCTGAGAGAGACTGAATCTGAGTGATTAGTTTTTGTGTAATGATCTCATTCCCTTTCCAGATGTTACGGTTTTGTCCGTTATATAATTAACTCCCCTAGTAACGAATTTTTCATTAATGAGTAGCGCCGTGGACACGCGCTGGCTAGGTAAACACAGGTCAGAATTACGGGTTAAATTTGTGGCTGGCAAAATAAAAACTCAGCGTGTACACGGCATGACGACTAGCCTAATCTTGGTAAGAGGCCATTAAGCATTCAGTCACAAGAATCCACCAGTAGACACTGGGTAATTAGAGCATAATCTGTGAGTGACAGTTTGACAAGCAGTAATTTTCCCATTGACGAGTTTTCTTTTTCATATGAAAGTTATATCAGTTTTATGCTAATGTGCAGTTAATGCATTTCATAAAATCTTAATGTTGACAGTCCTTACTTTAAAAAAGTGCAGAGAGGGAGGTTAATTTAAATGTTGCATGAACGGTCTTCTTCTGGGTTTGAGTATTGGTTAATCATGCCAGACCTGCAGCTCAGTCACCCTGACCAAGTCTGCTCTCTTCTCCAGACATGAGTGATAGCCACATAAGAACATTCAGAAAATCCTTTTAAGTTAAAAAAAAAAAACGAACTGTTTAAACATTGCTGCGCCAGCCGGCACAGAGGGCGCGGTGCGGCTACTGAGTGCACCTAGCGGCAGGTCTTGACAACAAACTGCCATTTGCCCCTTTCCGCTATGAGCATAAGTCGTCGAGCTACATCCACTGAAGTGAGCACAAGCACACAACTTGTTAGTCGGATTAGTGACAAAGCGATAGTGAAGGAGCTTGCAGAACAAGGTGTGTGTATATATGAGAGATAGAGAAAGAGAGAGTGAATGAGTGGGTGGGTGAGGAGTGAGAGTGAATGGATAGGTACGTGGGTGAGTGCATGAGTGAGTGAGCTGCAGATTTGATAAACATTTTATAGAGATATTGCAATTGCTTAACCAAGTATACCGAGAGGACGGTATGAGCCGAACACAGTACAGTGGTTTGAACAATCTCCGGATATTTTTTGTATTATTATCTACAGACTTACACAAAGAAGAGAAGTATTAAGTCCCAGATGGAGCTATTATCTCCCACGTTTGTGCTCGTGTGGGATTGATTTGCCGCAGCATTTGTAGCTTCATCAATAAATCATCAGAAGTGTCAACAACTCGGGGTTGTAATCAGCGGCGGCGATTTCTCTCCCAGTGTGGGCTAGTAACTGACGTCATTTAGATCTGCCCTCGCTGTCTGTTATTTTGTGACCTGAACAATGGGGGGAAAAACCACTTTATATCAAGAGCAAATCAGTCATACGAAACCACAGGCAACAGATGCTCGTTCACAAGGCATGTGTGACTGACGTCAAGTCACAAGCATCATTACAAGTATCTGACTTTCCCTCACGTGGCAGCTGAGCTGGAAGCAACATTTTAATCATTCAACCGTACATGCAAAACGTGACCGGGAAATAACTCTTGATGAGTTTCACTTATAAGAAAAAAAATCTGAAAGCTTTGTTCTTCAGAACCTGGGGTTGTTCCTGCTATGTACACCCGCAGTAATTGTGGTACGGGCAAATTGTTCTAAAAACATGGAGAAGGACTTGATTTCTTCGCAGTGTTCTATGAATATCCTTCTTGCTGTCTCAAATCCTTCACAAATTCTTGCAAACTTACCAATAACTCAACACTACAAGTTCTTACAATCTTACCAATAACTCAACACTACAAGTCCTTTGCAATCTTACCAGTAACTCAACACTACAAGTTCTTACAATCTTACCAATAACTCAACACTACAAGTTCTTACAATCTTACCAATAACTCAACACTAGAAGTTATTACAATCTTACCAATAACTCAACACTACAAGTTCTTACAATCTTACCAAAAACTCAACATTACAAGTTCTTACAATCTTACCAATAACTATACACTGCGATCTTACTAATAATTCAACATCGCAAGTTTTTACAATATTATCAATAACTCTGTAATGCAAGCTTGCAATCTTACTAGTTACTCAACACTACCAGTTTCTACAATCTTACCAGTAACTCAACACTACCAGTTTCTACAATCTTACCAGTAACTCAACACTACCAGTTTCTACAATCTTACCAGTAGCTCAACACTACCAGTTTCTACAATCTTACCAGTAACTCAGCACTACCAGTTTCTACAATCTTACCAGTAGCTCAACACTACCAGTTTCTATAATCTTACCAGTAACTCAACACTGCAAGTTCTTACAATCTTAATAATACCTTAGCACTGTAAGCCCTTACAATCTTACCAATGACTGAGTATATTTTGAACTGGACTGAAGTTCAAACACTTCGTAGTATCCTGTTTATGATCATAGAAGATAAAGTGAGTTTAAAAAATGAAAGATTAGAGGACAAAAATGATGCGAGTGATTGAAAAAAAAGCAGACAAAATTTTTTAAAGAAAAAGAAATCACACACACGCATACACACGCACGCACATGTAAAACTTGTTGGTACATGTTTACATGTTATCAGTACTGGGAGGAATATTTTACGACAATGGTTCACAGACCAACAATTCCCGTGTTATGTACTACAGTACTAGAGGACAGATTCTATCTCCTCTACTACACCACCAGCCCAGGCCACTTCTTCCTTGGCCTGTTGTATGCTAATTGTGAATAATTATGCTCTTGCACCTGGCATTCAATACAGCAATGCGTATGACATGCAGTACAAATCACCAAGTCTGAAATCAATAATACCAAAATATAATTTCACAATTACCACAGCAACAACATACAAAGTGGCACTGACAATCAACATGACACCAAGACATTATTAAACAATAATGGAAGAGCAATGGATGAACAAATCAACGAAAATGCAAAATAATGCAAACATAATAAGATATGTTACTGAGCCTTCACAGGTCTACACTATTAACATCATGAACTCTCTAGACCTAATGTCCTGGAACTTTCTAGCCCCTTATATGTGACATACACACGAATATGTATGCAACTGCACTTTAATCTACGAAGCCATAGCTGCCCATGACATTCATTAATATAATCAATATTGATACAAATACATAGTCAAATTGCATGAATAGTATACATAAAATCATGCATGTTACCAATCCAACATGCGTAATACTCACAATGAAATCATAACATATTAATAAGCATTCACTTTCTAATAAAATCATATATCATTACAACTGTAACTACTAAAAGAAGTTAACGTCCACACAAATTACATCACTACACGTACTGACTCAAGTCTACATCATAGCTTAATTCACACTATACAAATCTATACCACAATGAGGTGGGCGCGGGCAGAATATACTGAACAGTCAGTCCTCCTTACCAGAATAATATACATGACATTACAGCACAATCCATAAGCACAACGAAAAAAAAAACGACATCGCCCGGCCATGCCTCCGATACAATGACGCAAGAAAAATGATCAAGTCACACACTACCCCGGAACCACTACCAAGTCTCGTGAACGATTACGTTTCGGTCAAAGTCGTATGCCCCTCGACCAAAGAGCACATCGTCCACACACGCACACAAACACATTAATTTAAAAAGCGAAAGAAATATATAACGAGTTATTGCTTCACCCCACCCTTTCCCTTCCATTTCTTGCGATTTTTGCCCATCTATCGCTGGTTCTAGTAGAGGCAGTTGTCCAGCGTTCTGTGTTGTCTTTGTGCTTTGTCTTGATGAACAAGGTCTTTATATAGTCTGTTTGCTCCTTTTCTTCCAATGTTTCCTTCTCTCACGAACCTGCAGGTTCCTCGCTGTTTCCTACTAAACCAAAATATGAAAGGAATGTTTACTCACATCCTCCCAATACATTCACACGGAGTTCTCCAGATTTCTCAGGCACATTTTATACTTTTCTCGTAATTTCCATCTCTTTCGCTTCTAATCTGCGATTTAATTATCTAATTCTCCCTGCCCATAGAATGAGAAAAGCAGTGTCAGTTCTTGCAGCATTTCTGTGATGGATAGTCCATCTTGTGATGTCCAACCAGCGCTCATTTAAAAAAAAATCATGTTTGTTTTTGTTTGTTTCATAAAAAGTTGTTTTCAGTGGTTTCCTGTGTGTTAAGCTTGATCTTGCGGAGACACGATCACTGTAAAACTGTACAAGTTTTCTAAAACAAGACCAGTTCGCCACTATCTAATGCACATTAGTTCCGGGCGGGTTGCTGCCCCTCACAGTATAAACCGGAAGTCAGGAGACTGTTGTTTCAGACGACCAAAATGAGAGAGAACTCCTGTCTACTTTGTGCCGAGATGAGAGATTTCTTGCCTTCAAAGATCTGAGTTTACTCAGTCTTCACTCTCAATAACACGCAAACATCCCCGCAAGCGACATTTCGCTGAGAGTCGATGACTTCGGTTCTCACAACCTTAACGCATTCAAACACAAGAAAAGAGCGGGGATGGTTGCCAGAGGCAGCCAGAAAATAAGCGATATCAAAGAGGTTACAAACAACAGTCAAGGGAAATCTTGCAGAAGTCTTGATATGGATATGAGAGGCAAGAGTTCTTTTTTTTTCTTTTTGTTTAACGATCTTTTAAAATTTCAGTTCTGTTCATACTTGTTTTACCTTTATTTTTCAGTATTTGATTGATTATTTAACACTTAGTTCTTACCGGCTTACAGAATTCTTCTCAGAGGCCATCTGTACATTTGACATAAAAAAAGGACAAAGTCAGTGAAACTGACATGGCACTTTCTCCATATTAACAACTGAATCTAATTAGAAAATACATCAACCTATTCTGTATTGATCTGTAAGGCGAAAAATAAAAGACCTGACTAAAACTGCTCTGCTTATTTACTCGTTATTTGACCGTGCTCAGAGCTGACAGTTGCCAGAACCTGTCCTTATAACCAGACTTTTGACAGAAACAGGCAATGGCTTACCGATGGTTGTCGCCACCCTCGGGGCCTGCCACACAATTTTCCTCCCTTATCCTCCACCGCCAAACACTTTTTTTAAAATGTAGATCACGTATTTCTAACAAATTGCAAAAAAAAAAAAAAGTAAATAAATAAACAAATAGCAAGAACGATACAAAGAATGCTACGCTTTGAGGCCCACCTCATCTCCCATGGGTACACCTCTGAAAACAGACAGGTTCTTTGTAGCGACACACACACACATAAGTGCGCACGCACGCACGCACGCACGTACACACAACTGTGAACAGAGACGGAGACACGCTCAGAAAATGTTTGGACGCCCTGCAGGACATGTACCTCGAGGAGACTGCGAGGGTTCAGTAGAACATTCAGTGTGAACGGGGAAAAAACGTACAGGCAAAGAAGCTTCTAGACGAACTGTGTGTGTGTGCTCATGTGTGTGCTCATGTGTGTGCTCATGTGTAAAAGAGGATGGGCAGAGAAGCCATGAATGATCTTATTTGATAATTTAGAAATATAACACTAAGTATTTAATACTGAAATGCGGAGAATTAGGACAAATTATAATGCACACGATAAGTTTAAAGAGGCCGATAATAACAGAAGTGACCTCTTTCTTCTTCAAAATAAAAGAGTCACTAAGATTGAGGCTGGCGAAGATTGTAGTCAGTATGAATGACATAGCGATTAACGACTGATTGTTTGCGTCATGGTTAGAGATCCTTAGCTCACTTCTTGCGTCAGGTTTAGCGACACTTAACTGAATGCGTGCTTCACTGTAGCGACCCACAGCTGAATGCTTGCTTCAAGATTAGACCCAGAGCTGACTGTTTTTACTAGGGCTAGCGACCCACAGCTGACTGCTTGCGTCAGGTTTGAGAAACAAAGCTAACGAAGGCCACATTCCTCTTCCCAGTGGTGATCATCAGGTAATAAACTACGGTATAATCTGGTGACGACGAGCTGGTTCTAAAAGTAAACTATGCCGAGCATGGGCATATCGGCAAGAAAGGCTCAGATATAGCAGCTCAGCTTTAAACTGTAAGACATTGCAAACATTGCCCTTTTCAGGAATAGCGCAAAAGAAGAAAAATATGATCAACAGCACGTAGATTTGGAACCACTGATTTATATTCAGCCACATTTTGCTGACAGTCAAGCGAGGCGACCTGGGACTGAGGTCAGTAGACTAATTCACACTCAGCGAGGGGTGGATTTTACAGACCGGCAGAGAAGAGACACCTCGTGTCTGTCAAGTGAAGAACTAACAGACTTATTGGCCAGGGTTTCAGACAGCAGAGTGTCATCCTTCCTCAGCCAGACAGCATACTTTGGTGATGTGGGAGAAATCATGGAAAGGAAATATTTACTTAAGTTCAGTGTTTTCTCTTGTGTCGGAACAGTAATTTCTTGCACATCTATGACTGCAATTAATGACCTTCGGCAATGTCATGACATGTACTGCTTCCGGAAGTGGACGTTGAAAGATTATTTAAATACATCTACATACATACATTCGTACACTGTCGGTCATAAATATTAATCGTACATACAAAACACGGTGATTATACTACATACATGTTACAAGCACATATACATGCAACAGTACACGCTTACATTCATGCTTTAACAATGCATATTTACATTATACTTGCATACATATGTACATCCACATTCAACGAAGCGGCATAAACATACAAAGTTAAGTTATACATGAAATAAGCTACAAGCTGTTTCCCATAAGATAAACTATCATGAAATAATATCACACAGAGCTGATTCTCATAAGATAAACTATCATGAAATAATATCACACAGAGCTGATTCTCATAAGATAAACTATCATGGAATGATATCTCACAAAGTTGTTTCCCATAAGACAAACTATCATAGAATG
This sequence comes from Achatina immaculata, assembly GCA_009760885.1. NCBI lineage: Eukaryota > Metazoa > Mollusca > Gastropoda > Stylommatophora > Achatinidae > Lissachatina > Lissachatina immaculata. The sequence continues at coordinate 30,573,501 of CM019717.1, forward strand.
ATACCTCACAAAGTTGTTTCCCATAAGACAAACTATCATGGAATGATACCTCACAAAGTTGTTTCCCATAAGACAAACTATCATGGAATGATATCTCACAAGGCTGTTTCCCTGCCCTAGAAGCCAGCGATTCTGATGATTCAGCACATGAGCATACAGCTTCTGTAGTGATTTAATGAACAGATCTCTAGACCACTAATAAATACATAGATCTTCAGACCAATAATAAATAGTCAAGATCTCTAGACCGTTAATAAATACATAGATCTCTATACCATTAATAAATAGGCAAGATCTCTTATATCTTACATCTTTCCCGTGCCGTTAAACGTCACATAGGGCTCGCATGGTAGTTTGCCAAGATTTCCTGTTTTGGGCAAGCTTTTCAACCTCATCAAGGGATGTTATAACCACTAAACTGGCCTCTCTTAACAATGTCCTCCTTAGAGTTTCACGTGGTCGACCTCTTTTTCTTCGGCCTTTTGTGTTAGCTTGTTTTGGGATTCTCTGGTTGTTTCTTCTCAGCACATGACCGACATGTCCATCTTCTTTTTCTGATCACCCGTGAGATAGGTTGTTGTTTGCTCACCTGTCTTATCTCTGCGTTGTTCTTGAATTCGTTGAATTCCACTTTATACCGAGTATTTTACTTAGTCATTTGTTTTCAAAAGAGTCTAATTTCTTGTATATTTCTTTAGTTGTTTTGCAGGTTTCCCATGGATACATGAGGGTGGATTACATTTGAATTGAGTGATCTTAACTTGGTTTTTGTGCTTATAACTTTGAAATTAACAAGGAAAAACAAGATCTCTAGACCACTAATAAACACATGGATTTTTGGAGCAATAATAAATAGACAAGATCTCTACTGTACACCGTTAATAAACGCATAAATATCTAGATTATTAATAGACAAGATCTCCAGATCACTAATATATGGACAAGTTCTGTAGATCACTAATAAATACACATATATCCAGACCATTAATAAATAGACAAGATCTTTAGACCTTTAATAAATGCATAGATCTCCATACTATTAATAAATAGACAAGATCTTCAGATCATCAACATTAATAAATACACAGATCTCCACATAATTAATAACTATACAAGATCTTTAGACAATTAAAATTAATAAATACACAGACCTTCACATCATTAATAAATAGACAAGATCTTTAGACCATTAAAATTAGTAAATACAAATGTCTCCACATTATTAATAAATAGACAAGATCCTTAGACCATTAATAAATACACAGAGCTCCAGACCGTTAATGAATAGACAAGATCTTTAGACCAATGGCTCTTAATCTGTTTTAGCCATATTACAAGCTTGTGTTACATAACATATGGTTATTTCCCGTCTGAGAACAGCCGTGGACGATTCATTAATAATAAAGCAATATTGCTAAGATTTATTTAATAGAGACAACCCATTGTGAACCCCCTGGAACCCCATGGATCCCAGATTAAGCCTGGAGCCCCATGGATCCTAGATTAAGCCTGGAGCCCCATGGATCCCAGATTAATCCTGGAGCCCCATGGATCCCAGATTAAACCTGGAGCGCCATGGATCCTAGATTAAGCCTGGAGCCCCATGGATCACAGATTAAGCATGGAGCCCCACGGATCACAGATTAAACCTGGAGCCCCATGGATCCCAGATTAAGCCTGGAGCCCCATGGATCCCAGATTAAGCCTGGAGCTCCATGGATCCCAGATTAAGCCTGGAGCCCCATTGATTCCAGATTAAGAACAACTCCGTAAGACCATTAAAATTATACAAATTCTCTGAATCATCATCAGATAAGTAAGATTGTGGATGCTTCAGTGATACAGTGTTCCATACATATCAAGAAATCTAAAGGGGCTCTGTTGTGACAAAAACGTCCAGAAAACTAATGAAGATTCCATAGGAAGAGAAAAATATAAGCCAAGAAATATTGCACATTTTTATGAGAAACAGTTTGTCTTTATTGGTTGTGTTCAAACAAGAAAGTTGCAATTAAGTGTAACAAGAGTTCCATTTTCTTATCAGTCAGCCTGTAATCTGTTGATGGTCCACAGCCATTGATAGTCTATAGATCCTGTAACTGTTGATGGTCTATAGACCCTATAATTGTTGATGGTCCATAGATCCTGTAACTGTTGATCGTCTATAGATCCTGTAACTGTTGATGGTCTATAGACCCTATAATTGTTGCTGGTCCATAGATCCTATAACTGTTGATCGTCTATATATCCTGTAACTGTTGATGGTCTATAGATCATGTAACTGTTGATGGTCTATAGATCTTGTAATTGTTGATGGTCTATAGATCTTGTAATTGTTGATGGTCTATAGATCCTGTAACTGTTGATTGCCATAGATTCTTTAACTGTGACCGGTATAGACTTAATGTCTGCGTACAGCCTTTCTTTCTTTCTTTCTTTCTTTTAGTTGTTAAAGAATGCTTTATACTATTAATTCTGGGCTATTCGGTAGTCAGGTATCTATTTAAACATCGAAATTGTTTGAAGACATGTCAGATTATGAAAACAGTCAGTACATCTATACGACTTATCCTGCAGAGATAACAAAGTTTTAGGAACAAATGTTCCGTTAGATGGCGCTGCACTCTAATATTACCAAGTAGCAGTACAGTGTGGGAGCGTATTTGAATTGCTCAGCAATATCCTGAGTCTTTTCTGTTCCTACAAGCTATTTTTATTTTAACAAAACAATTACACAGGCTCAGATTACTATGCAAATAATTCTTCAAATAGCTCAGGAACAGTAACCGCTGTTGCGTGATACTGGAAGAGATTTTTATGTTCTCACATATTCCTTTAGCCAGAAACTAGATCGTTTATATTGATAAAAAGTGGCACTTGTTTGTCTTTGATCTTAGCCTTCTATAAATGAGAGTATCAGATAGCAAAGTCGTACGCGATATTGAGAAGAGAGACACACAATAAACGCAGTGTCGTAATTACACACACACACACAAAGAGAATAGATATTATGCCTTTTGTTGTGCCATAAATTTGAAGTTGTTGCCCAATCTTTCACCATAGAGAAGCTCTCCATAAATTCAGTTGTTTTATATTACAAATTAACAACATTCACGCCAGCAAGTGGAAGTGTTTAAAGCTTAGTTTTATTTGTTATTTCGTTAGGTTTTATTTGTGAAAGGCCTTCGATAGACGTTTAATAAGCCACTCCACCCCCTCCCCCTACGCTTATCTGTTTTCATTCACTATGGGGCCCCTAAGGACTTCTGGACCACCCTTAAAAAGGGAAAACCCTCCTGGCACCGTAGCGGTGCACAAACTGAACTCAATGTTCCCTCTAAGCTGCGCGGCAGGCAGAACGGACAAGAACTCAGGCAGGCGTAGGAAATTTTATACACCGCAAAAGAAACAAAACTGCTGCTGCTTTTTCTCCCCAATTTTCTGATGCTACTCTGTGCTATTATAGCGCTGAAGAAATTTACGAGAGAGCTACATTAGTTTGTTTTACTGATTTTTGTTTCTATGAAAACTTCAGATCATACTCTGTACTTTGACACTGTGACGGGCATTTGCACAAAAGAAGAGGGTTTTTTTTAAGGGGGGGGGGATATATTTTCACACGGATTCAAAATTTTGTACACGAACCAAGGGCACATTTGACTGGACACCATATGCAACTGGCTTATTTTGTGGGCATTATTTGTTTGTAGAAATGCTTCTGATTTGATGGAGTGCTGTTTTCATGTTGTGTAACTTTTCATTTAGAATGTGTCATAGAATAAAAGAAATGACAATGACTGTAAATGTGTCATTCAATTGACATCTTTTTTTTTCTAACGGGAAAAATACGTAAGTCAAATCTAGCAAAGCTTGAACCAAATAAACTATGAGACGTGAAAGAAACAAATCACACAATTTAAACCACCGGACATGAGCGAACCAAAACAGAAAAGTTAACCTATCAGACATGAGAGAAACGAAGGAAACCGAAACAAATCAACAGTGGCAATTTCTTGTGTTTTGTAGAAGATCTACAAGATAAGAAATAATAAACCATGAAAAACCAATCCAAAACTTTTGTAGAACAAAAGATGAAAAGATGTTCTCTATCACTTTAAAATATTAAGAGTCCAAATTAGCACAGTAACTGTGTGGAAAATAATCCTAAAATAAGAATAACTACTACTACTACTACTACTACTACTACTACTACTACTACTACTACTACTACTACTACTACTACTACTACTACTACTAAAGATACTGTAAAAAAACAGTAATAATTTTTCAGTAGCACATAAAACATGTGCATACATACATACACCGACGTACATACATTTGATAATGTCCAAATGATGGCGCTGTTAGCTAGTTCATCTCATTCTCTTGTCCTGTGGTCAATTTATAGTGTTTGTACTTGACTTACATAACAGGAAATGTTTGTAAATTAATGGCAGAATAAATCACAATAGATTTAAACAGCTTCATTTGTGCAATGGGACCTCGACCCTTACGTACGAACAGCCGTAAATCGGTCGACCGTAATCCGGAACATGATTGTGTAAGTAACTGGAGCTAGTGAAAAACTACAATAGCTGAACTCTTAACTGATTCACTCTCGAAAATGAAAGAGTTAAATCGAAGTTCTTAAAATTTTAAAGACTATTACCACCCCCCCCCCCCCAATAGATTGTCCAGTATATCCCCATATTCCTTCTAGCAGGTATCACCATCATTATCACTCCTAAGAAGTACCACCTGACAGCAAAAGATGTCAGTAGCTTGATTGTACTTCACATACAGAAAGCTCAGAACGGAGCAGCTGAAAGAAAGTTCTATTCTAACAAGAAATTTTGTTCTTCCTGCAGAGTTAAGAGTCCCGTACATCTTTCATTTGATCCCCATATCCCAGGGTCGTGGGTGCCACTGGTTATGGATCTCTTGTGTGAAGAATAACAAATTCTATGTTATCCAGGAGAACAAGCTTCAATAACATCAGTGACGAAGAGAATTTATTGCTGGTACTCTGCAAACTATCACAAAGCGTGTGGCGACAGTTCAGTCGATCAATGTCCAATCACAGACACAAGATCAGAGTGATACGGTTAGTGAGAGAGAAAGAGAGAGAGAGAGAGAGAGAGAGAGAGAGAGAGAGAGAGAGAGAAGCAGATGATACACACACTACATAAGCAGATAAAAATGTACTGGCTTTAATAAAGACAAATCTAACAAAGATTAAAACGTTGCCAGTAGTAGTAGTAGTAGTAGTAGTAGTAGTAGTAGTAGTAGTAGTAGTAGTAGTAGTAGTGGTAGTAATAGTAGTAGTAGTAGTAGTAGCAGCAGTGGTAGTAGTAGTAGTAGTTGTAGTAGTAGTAGTAGTAGTAGTAGTAGAAACAGTACTAGTAATGAAGTAGTAGTATTAGTAGTAATAGTATTAGTATTAGTAGTAATAGTATTAGTAGTAGTAGTAGTTGTAGTTGTTGTAGTAGTGGTAGTAGTAGCAGTAGTAGTAGTAGTAGTAGTAGTGGTAGTAGTAGAAGCAGTACTAGTAGTAGAAGTAGTAGTATTAGTAGTAATAGTATTAGTATTAGTAATAGTAGTAGAATTAGTATAAGTTGTAATGGTAGTGTTAATAGTGGTAGTAGTAGTAGTAATAGTTGTAGTGCAAACAGTGAGAATAGTGCTGTTGTCGGTAGTAGCATTAACAATAGTAGTAGTAATAAAAACGTATATCATAATACAATATGTATTAATAGAGTATATAATAATACAGTACTACTAACTGCAGCAGTCATGACAGCAGTAATAACTGTAGTAACAGCAGTAATAGGGGGCCGAAGTCTCGGTGCTCAAGCTGAGCGAAACAATGATCAGCGACCCCTTGGTGATGGCGTGCGTTAGGATTACCGAACCATAACTGACCAAGACTTTATTCTAGTGCCCAGTGGTGCCAGCCTTGAAACTGACCATAGAATGACAGAATGCACAGGGAAGACAAAGTCAGTCCTTAAGATACTCCAAGCCGACGTCTGATGCGCCGGATCGAAAGGCGCTGCTATCACAGCATAACTGCAAATATGGCAATACGTACCTCTAGAGGCCAAAGGCAAATGAAAACAGTACTATCAGAAGAAGTAATAGGGGCAGTAAAAGTAATAATACTACTACTATTAGTAGAAATAGTAGTAGTAGTAGTAGTAGTAGCAGTAGTAAGAGCAGTAATAATAGAATGTGCAGCAAAGTAATAGTTGTAGTTTTAATAACAGTACAGTCCCATCATTAATAGTATTAGTAACAGTGAAGGTAATAGTATTATAAGTCTGTAGTAATAGGAGTAACAATACCGACGGTATTTCTAGCAGTAAAATCAGTAGTAGAGTTAGCAGCAACAGTACTAGCATAATATTAACAGTAATAGGCGAATAATTAATGTATAACGGTATAAAATAGAATATATAACTATACACGAGGCCACTGTAGTGAAGCTGTAGTAACACAATGTTAAAATTTTTAAGAAAAATGTAAAAAACAGCTTTATTAATTACGGAGGACACAGTTGTGATGTTTCTATTATCTTAATCATACAAAAACACACGGGACAAAAAATAGGAAGAGAATATAAACTATAAGTTCACAAGAACGCTATATAACAACTAGCAATGAAAAAAAAAGGAATGAAAAAAAAACAGAATAAATGGAGCAATTGGATGTGACTTGTAAGAAGCTCCGCCCAATCGCGCGGCAGTGTTGAGAATGTACAAGTGGAGACTTGCGATGTGTGACAGGTAGGTTGTATCGACGGAGCAGAGACTGCTGAAAAAGGAGACAGTGATACTGTGGTAGTCTAGTCGAAAGAAGAGTGGGTGGAATAGATGCAATGTGGCTGGAAGAGAGGTTGTGTAATGTAATGCAGTAAAGAGGTTCATGTGTTGCATGTGAGGAAGGAGTAGATATTAGTACATACGTAATATGATTGTGGAATATCTGGTCTAGCTGAATTTCGAGTTCAAACCATGTAGTTCCAGCTTCCCATATCCCTGAATTTAGCGGTTCTGCAGCTCCAGTAATAATATCAGTAGTAGTGTCAGTAACAGTACAGGCATAAGCATTAACAGTAATAATACAAGTAGCAGTATTAACAATAATAAAACAAGTAGAGTATTAACAATAATAATACAAGTAACACTATTAACAATAATAATACAGTTAGTAGTATTAACAATAATAATACAAAGAGTAGTACTAACAGTAACAGCACTATTGGTCACTGTTCTGGTTCTGTGGTAATATAAGCTATGCACTGATCTGTACGACACGCTTTAAATTACCGAAAGAGACAAAAAAACATCAGCGGGAGGGAAAAACAAAACAAAACAAATAAATCGGTGTCGCAAATATCGTCAGTCTGACCTTCCTGTTGACCAAGTAAACACCAGGGACAAGGCACAAACATGGCGGAACCAGATGAAGTGCCCGAGACGCCTGAAGCTAGCACAGACTGTCCCGGGCTTTTCAATAACTGAGTGTTTTGTTTCCATTTCTTTCAAATCCTCGAAATGGTGAGCCAATACGATTAGTGGAATCTCTGTGTCTTATACTTACATGGACAAGGATGTAATGAGGATTCCATAGGAGCTGGCACCTCTGTAAATTTTATGCCGTGTTTTCTAGCTGTGTGTTAGGAGAGGTCTTACCAAAAAAGATAGAAAGAGGGAGGAAGGCGGACAGGAACGAGAGTGAGAGGAAATAAGACGAGCACGTATAAATGAAGAACATACAACAATCCAATATTTCGGCAAAAGCCTTTTTTTCAAGAATCACATACAAAAACAACATAACGGATAAAAGCGTACACAAACAAAAATGAAAAACTGACATTTAGCTATTTGGTATCCTCCTTGTAACAAAGACGGACATAAAATGCGCCCAGACAGATGTAGGGAAGTACAAAGCAGAAGCAGGAGACTGGTTGAGGAATGGGAGAAATAGACCATGATAGCACATGACGTCATGCTCCAGATAGCACAAACATTCCGGATAACTACGGCTGAAACAAAAGCCACACATATAGTGCAGATAACGTAAGTGAAAAAAAAAACCAGTACTGGACGCATTTTATGCCCGCTTTTATTGTCATACAGGCACATGTGCTCCTGAACACAGAGTGTCGAGTTCTCATTTTTTACAAGTGGGCGATATTTTTTTTTTCAGTTTGTTGCATGCACAGGGGAAAAACAGAATATAAATTTAGTGAATAAAAGTTGTTGTTATAATTAACTGATTGATATGTTTGATTTGTGACAAGAATCACGTTTATAGAGGATAAGAATTTAAGATTAAAAACATACTTTAAAAATGGGAAAAAATGAACGCACAAATTGGGAAATGAAAACCAAAAAAACAAATTCTGAAGAATAAGAAAATGGAACAGAATTATCCTGCTAATTAAAGAATAGCTCTCTCTCCCTCTCTCTCCCTCCTCTTCCATCCCTCTCTCCTCTCTCTCCCCTTCTCTCTCTCTCCCTCCTTCCTCTCTCTCCCTCCTCTTCCATCCCTCTCTCCTCTCTCTCCCCTTCTCTCTCTCTCCCTCCTTCCTCTCTCTCCCCTCCTTCCTCTCTCCCCCTCCTCTTCCATCCTCTCTCCTCTCTCTCTCTCTCCCCTTCCTCTCTCTCCTCCTTCCTCTCTCTCCCCTTCCTCTCTCTCCCCTCTCCCCTTCCTCTCTCTCCCTCTCCTTCCTTTCTCTCCCCTTCTCTCTCTCCCTCCTTCCTCTCTCTCTCCCTCCTTCCTCTCTCTCCCTCCTTCCTCTCTCTCCCCTTCCTCTCTCTCTCCCTCCTTCCTCTCCCTCCCTCCTTCCTCTCTCCCCCTCCTCTTCCATCCTTCTCTCCTCTCTCTCTCCTTCTCTCTCTCTCCCTCCTTCTCTCTCTCCTCCTTCCTCTCTCTCCCATCCCTCTCTCCCTCCCTCTCTCCTCTGTCTCCCCTCCTCCTCTCTCTCTCTCCTCTCTCTCCCCCCTTCCTCTCTCTCCCTCCTCCTTCTCTCTCTCCCCTCTCTCTCTTCCTCTCTCTCTCCTCTCTCTCTCCCTCCCTCCTATCTCTCTCTCACACGATGCTGTTGTTATGAGACACTGACACATTCGCCTTCACCCCTACAGGCAAGTTTATTTTAAATACATTTATCATTTGTCGATACCACAGAGATAAAAAAAAGAAAAATGACTGAGGCACTTGTGCAAAGACTAGAAGAAAGATGGATAAGAAAAACAATGGGAAATTGAATTGAAACACATTAAAAACAACTAATATTTCGGCAAATGTTTCCCTCAAGCAGAAGAGAACACACATACTCACACAAATACAACAGTTAGAAACTCAGACTTGTAAACATATAACGAAGAACCTCTAGCTTCTAGTAGCTAGCCTACAGGAAGGCAAACAGAACAACACAAATGAAGGATATTATCCTCTTGAATTGTTTCTGATCCAAAGATATCCAAGAACTTCTAATAGAAGTAATGACTTGTTATTACATTAGCACAGTTTTATGTTCCTACAACCAGTCCGCCACTGGACCTTCATGTATTGTCACAAACGCCAACACATCTCTCACCATTCTCCTCTACTTGACATTTGTCACAAACGCCAACACATCTCTCACCATTCTCCTCTACTTGACATTTGTCACAAATGCCAACACATCTCTCACCATTCTCCTCTACTTCACATTTGTCACAAATGCCAACACATCTCTCACCATTCTCCTCTACTTCACATTTGTCACAAAACCCAACACATCTCTCACCATTCTTCTCTATTTGACATCTGTCACAAAAAGCCAGCACATCTCTCACCATTCTCCTTTTGACATCTGTTACAAAAGCCAGCACATCTCTCACCATTCTTTTCTACCTCGTCAACACTTCCGCTTCCGGTAGCCAGAGTGATAAGACTACACAGCAGAGCTTCTGAGGATCGATGTTTTATTGAATTACCCTCACAGTAATACATTGTCATATTCGTAAGTGGAGTCTTGCCCTTTTGTGTCAAGTTTTGCCGCTTTCTCTTCCCCTCTCCTTTTGTCTATCACTTCTCTCTCTCATTCAGAATTATTATCTTCTGAACATGCGTATGCTAATCCTATGCATTTTTGCAGTACTGTTGAGTGTGTGGATAACAGATTATATATAATAGTTTTATATTCATCTTTATTATTCTCTTTATATGTTTGTAATGTATGTACTAAACTGACGTTGAGCGACACTGCTGGGATCAGAGCCGAGAGAAGAAGGGTTGAATGTCAGACGGGCCTGCCTGCCCAGTTCTTCAGACTTTGAAAAATTCGTTAACCGGTTCCTTCTCATTCACGTTCTGAATCTATCTATCTATCTATCTATCTATCTATCTATCTATCTATCTATCTATCTATCTATCTATCTATCTATCTGTCTGTCTGTCTGTCTGTCTGTCTGACTGTCTGTCTGTTTATCTGTCTGTCTCTGCCTCTCTTTCTCTCTCTCATAGAAAGAGGCAAGCGAGAGAGAGAGAGAGAAAGAAAGGGAGAGAGAGAGAACGAGACACAGGTCAAGGGGTCAAAAACTGTCCGCTAATCGGACAAAGTAGTTCCTCCATGCCCCTAATTCAACAGTTCACGCTCTCAATTTCTCACATCCAATTCCTTTTATGGACAGTCTTGTTCCTTCACGTTACTCGTCTATTGATATCCCACCAAACACCGAGTCTTAAGGCGAGTGATGGAATTCTTCCACCAGCCCAGCCAGAATTACTACATCTCGTGCGCATGGTCCCCCCCCCCCCCCCCCCCCCAAAGAAGTATGGCGAATCATCAGTGTTAAAAGTTCGTGCAGGTCGAGGTGATAATGGATGACACGTTTAAGTTGGAAGAGGCGTGAAGAGATAACGCCGTGAAGTAGTTGTAAAAATTGATTATCTTAAGTTCATGACTATGTTACATCCACATTCTGGTGTCTTTCATTTGAGGAAGTATCTAATAATAACACTGCTGGTAGTCTCGTTCTTCTACTACAAATATCACTTGCAATTATTTGGCACCGAACTCTTCTGCATGTGCAGCATGGCTGTAAAGAAAACTGCGCAACAAAATGGCTTACTTCAGTACTCCAGTTCGCAGCATGAGGAGTACACGTTTGTTAGAGACAAGAGAAATAACGACTGCGGTAAAACTGGTTCTAGTAATGAAGGTAGACGGGGGTGGATGGTTCAGTTTTACAGAAAGATAGAAAGAGTGAGGAAAGTGGGCAGGAATAAGAATGGTTAAAGATGTAGATTATGAGGTAGGTGCCGGAAGTGCTACGAAAGGGTACTAGGCGGGAACTGAAAATCAAATTCGCAGAAACTGTGACTATGCGCTGAAAATGTGATATGAAAAAATGATAAGAGAAAGACAAGAATATTACAACAAGAGAAATTGTCAGAGCAAGAAGGAATTGCAAAATCGATTGTGTCTTACGGCCGGACGAGATGAAAGTCGCGGGACTGAATGTACGGGTGGATTCATAAGAAGATCTTTGTTCTAACAACAACAACGACGACGACGACGACGACAACAACAACAACAACGACGACGACGACGACGACAATAACAACAATAACTTCTGCCAAATAATTGAAGCCAACATGGCTGGTGTTTGCCGGTTGATTTCGTCAACCTAGTCCCATCAGGTTAGAGGTTAGCACAGCGGGTATTATAAGCTGTTTTGTATAATATCAATTTTTTGTAGCAATTTTTATGTCCCATCATCATCATCATCATCATCATCATCATCATCATCATCATCATCATCATCATCATCATCATTTTCTTCTTCTTCTTCTTCTTCTATCTCTCACACATACACATGCACACTCTCTACCTCTCACACATGCACACATTCACGGCCTCTCCAGAACCCCCATCCCCCTCAGAACTCTATCAAAATGTTTGTCCTTTTTTGTTCATGAAATTACCCACATCGAGGCCATGGCTCTACATTTGACCTCGAAATCATTCAGCAATGATGACCAAGTCGGACAGGTCCCAGCTTAGTCTAGTAAGGGCCCCACATGGCTTCATGAATACTGATGCCCACGTTTGCTTTCCGATTTCTGTTCTTGTCAAGCCGAGGTACGCTGCGTGCGCTGATGGAGAAAAGTTGCTGGAAACTCAAAGCCAGTCCCTTGAAGCTTGCAAGTCGGTGCACGATCAACTATTTGTAGTCCAGTTTATTTCCCATTTTCACGTAAGAAATATTCACCAGTTCAATTCTGTGTCACTGAAAGAGATTCAATTCTCTGTATCAACCAAATTTATTCTGTTCTTTCGAAATAACATTACTTCTTTTCACCATACTTGCTCAAATGGAGATAACAATGACTGTACAGAATACTTGTCCTCGTATCAACTGATCAATATCAGAAGAAAATAATTGTCTTTGTCTCCACTAACCAATATCAGAAAAAAATACTTGTCTCTATCTCCACTAACCAATATCAAAAGAAAATACTTGTCTCTGTCTCCACTAACCAATATCAGAAGAAAATACTTGTCTCTGTCTCCACTAACCAATATCAAAAGAAAATACTTGTTTCTGTCTCCACTAACCAATATCAGAACAAAATACTTGTCTCTGTCTCCACTAACCAATATCAGAACAAAACACTTGTCTCTGTCTCCACTAACAAATATCAGAACAAAATACTTGTCTCTGTCTCCACTAACCAATATCAGAACAAAATACTTGTCTCTGTCTCCACTAACCAATATCAAAAGAAAATACTTGTCTCTGTCTCCACTAACCAATATCAGAACAAAATACTTGTCATTGTCTCCACTAACCAATATCAAAAGAAAATACTTGTCATTGTCTCCACTAACCAATATCAGAAGAAAATACATGTTCCTGTCTCTACTAACCAATATCAAAAGAAAATACTTGTCTCTGTCTCCACTAACCAATATCAGAAGAAAATACTTGTCTTTGTCTCTAATAACCAATATCAAAAGAAAATACATGTTCCTGTCTCCACTAACCAATATCAAAAGAAAATACTTGTCTCTGTCTCTAATAACCAGTATCAAGAGAAAATACTTGTCTCTGTCTCTAATAACCAATATCAAGAGAAAATACTTGTCTCTGTCTCCACTAACCAATATCAGAAAAAAATACTTGTCTCTGTCTCCACTAACCAATATCAAAAGAAAATACTTGTCTTTGTCTCTAATAACCAATATCAAAAGAAAATACATGTTCCTGTCTCCACTAACCAATATCAAAAGAAAATACTTGTCTCTGTCTCTAATAACCAATATCAGAAGAAAATACTTGTCTTTGTCTCTAATAACCAATATCAAAAGAAAATACATGTTCCTGTCTCCACTAACCAATATCAAAAGAAAATACTTGTCTCTGTCTCTAATAACCAGTATCAAGAGAAAATACTTGTCTCTGTCTCTAATAACCAATATCAAGAGAAAATACTTGTCTCTGTCTCCACTAACCAATATCAGAAAAAAATACTTGTCTCTGTCTCCACTAACCAATATCAAAAGAAAATACTTGTCTTTGTCTCTAATAACCAATATCAAAAGAAAATACATGTTCCTGTCTCCACTAACCAATATCAAAAGAAAATACTTGTCTCTGTCTCTAATAACCAATATCAAGAGAAAATACTTGTCTCTGTCTCTAATAACCAATATCAAGAGAAAATACTTGTCTCTGTCTCTAATAACCAATATCAAGAGAAAATACTTGTCTCTGTCTCTAATAACCAATATCAAGAGAAAATACATGTTCCTGTCTCTACTAACCAATATCAAAAGAAAATACTTGTCTTTGTCTCCACTAGCCAATATCAGAAGAAAATACGTGTCATTGTATCCACTAACCAATATCAGAAAAAAATACTTACCCTTGTATCCACTAACCAATATCAGAAGAAAATAATTGTCATTGTATCCACAGATTCACTGATAAAAAAATCAGATTTTGAGGCTCTTTTCTATCAGTTGTGTCGTATACCTTGCCCTCTAGTAGATTTCCAAAAGTCTTGTCCTTTTCGAGCTGACCAGTGGCAATGAGATGGGATTGTAGTAACACAATCAAACTGCCACAGCGAAGGAGCGTTAACTGAAAGAACGGATTAAGCTCTGTCCTTACAGAAACACAATTTTGTTGTTACTTTCATCGATCAGGTCAAGTCAAACATTGTTAGAATAAGTTCAGGGGCAGGCTTAACAGTGAAGTGATCTTGGCCACTCTCTACAGAGTTCATCGCCATAGTCTACAGAGCTCACAGCCATAGTCTACAGAGCTCATCGCCATAGTCTACAAAGCTCACCGCCATAGTCTACAAAGCTTATCGTCATAGTGTGGCATCCTCGTTGGGAAGTTTGCCTGCAACAGGTCTCCACCTTAATTTTGTTCGCTGCTCTTACATGTTCAAGCTCTGATCGTCTCTTGTTGTCTGTTACTATCTTCCATCTCCTTCTTGCTTGACCCCCGTCAACGTTCACCACAAGTATGACTGTTATTATATTATTGCCTTCTGGTAGGAGCACACAATTTTAGGTACCGTGTTTTTTTTGTGCGCGTGTATGCATTATCTCTCTCCTATATTGTGCTCGATCTAATATACATTTCTTTTATTTCTACAAAACACATTTCATCTTTATAGGTAGCATGTCAATGACTCCAGGGTTTTTTCTCTCTCCATTTTCTTGCTATTTCTCCACCATAGGGGAACTGGGACGGGGGTGGGGGTGGGGGTATGAAGTGTACATGTGCCTGAATTGAGGATCGGCGTCGATCGACTGGAACTCGAGTGCGACTTGAATAATTTTCAAGGTGCCACTCAAACTCGCTTGGAATATGTAGAGCAGCTACTGGGAGTAGTCTTGAGATTGCCCACGAAGGACATGAATGCACAACAGACGTGTATTCACTCTCCTAGCAAGTATTACCAGCTCCAGAACCGTCTTATCAAACTAAGAGAAATATTGGAGAATCTCTCTCTCTCTCTCCCTCTCTCTCTCTCTCTCTCGTTCGCTCACTTTCCTATTTCTCTCGGTTTCCTTCCCTCATACACACACACACATCACTAAAAGGTGAATAGGAACACATTTAGAAAACAAAATTATTCCCTAAAAATATAGAGAGAGCTACGTGGGACAGGTATTGCGTGGGTAAAATAAATGAAAGCTTTTTGTATTGTGTATTGCACTACAATGAACGATTGACTGCGACATAATGCCTTTTTCTTGTCTCCGTTTGACACAGTGCTCTCAAAGAGACCAATATGGGAATAAGACATGATTAATGGCACGGGTAAAGATGGCTTTGCTTAGAGACAAGAAACTACAGAAAAGAATGAAAGTAATTTGTGTGATAAATCAAGATGATTTAGACTAATATAATTATTTCTACAGCCAAGAATTGAAACGTTGAACTGAAAGAATGCGAGCGCGCGTACCACTTTGGTGATTTCTAAAATTTTTGTTTCGACTGTTTTGTTCTTAAAACCAGGAAGTATTTTGTCTCTTTTCTGCTTCAAAAGTTAATCATTCACTATGTAAGTTTTAAATACATACAATACCAAACAATTTCTTTCATTACATTATATACAATACTTCATTAGTTCATAAAGTTTTACATTATAAACTACGCTTCAACAGTCCACGAGGTATATTACATTGTAAATTATACTTAAATATTCATGGAGTATTACTTTATAAACTTATTTCAACATTAATGGAATTTTACATCGCCATAGCAACTATACTACAACAGTTCACCAAGTAATACACTGTAAATTATACTTAAACCTTCGTAGGGTTGTATATTATAAACTATATTTAAACATTAATGAAGTTGTACATTATAAACTATATTTCAACATTCATGAAATTTTACATTATAAACTATATTTCAACGTTCATGGAGTTTTATATTATAAACTATATTTCAACATTCATGGAGTTTTAGACTATAAAATATTTTTAAACATTCATGGAGTTTTACATTATAAACCATTTTTCAAGATTCACGGAGTTTTATATCATAAACTACATTTCAGTGCTCATGGAATTTTATATTATAAACTATACATCAACAATGAGATATTACACTGTACACTATACTTTAATAGTTCATGGAGTACTGGATTTTAAACTTCAACAGTTCATGGACTATTACACTACTGTATAAACTATATTTCAATAGTTTGTGGAGTATTAAACTACTGTATAAACTATACTTCAATAGTTTGTGGAGTATTACACAATAACCTGTACTTCAACATCTGAAGCTACATATATATCTACAGAGTGATGTAGGCAGAATCACGCCTGGCTCCGTCTACTCCGTAGTTCCGGGAGCCTAGTACATGTGGGTTGCCTGGATTAAGCCACGGACCTTGCCCATGAAAACGGATGCACTAAACTCTTCACTGCTCTTGTGCACCATCATCATCATCATCATCATCATCATCATCATCGACTTTCAGTCCCTTGAGAGCATAGGCCTCGAATAAAGGTTCTTCAGTCATCCTTTTTCTTGGAATTATTCTCTGCTTTCTTCCATGCGTATACCGTAAACATGGGATACGTTAAATTCATTATAAATATCTTATCTTATATCTTATATCCTTCCCGTGCCGTTAAACGTCACATAGGGCTCGCAAAGTAGTTCGCCAAATTTTCCTGTCTTCTCATCAAAGGATTTTATGCCTGAGTGAAGACAGGCTATCTGTTTTTTCTTGCATGGAATTCACATTGTTACTGATAAGAGTTATGTCATCAGCAAAATCAAGATCTTCTAGCTGGGTCCCATGTACCCAGTCAATACCTGTGTTACCTGTGCAGCATTTTTTCATTATGAAGTCTATTGTAATCCCAAAAAGTACAGGAGACATTATAACTATACTGTTCCAAAAAAATAAATAAATAAACGCAACACTACTATAGTCGTAATGGACACCAAATTTCAAACTTGTATCAAAATTTTGTTTTACAGAATTAGTGTTTGAATCTTGGCATGAAGAAACTTTAAGATTTTAACAAAGAAATGATGTTCTTTAAATTTGGTTTGGACTTTTATTTTTTGCAACTGAAGCCTCCGTTTCAGTAAACTATATGGCCTCCTCTGGCCTGCATCAGAGAACGACATCTCCTTGACATGGATCCGATTAGCCGTTTGATCTGTTGCCGTGGGATGGCTGTCCACTCTCCCCACAGTGCAAGAGACAACTGTCGAAGATTGGTTGGCGCCACGTCTCGCTGGCGGACTTGTCTGTTGAGTTCATCCCATAAGTGGTCTATTGCGATCATGTCTGATGACATGGATGGCCACGGAATGGTCTGGACGTTGTTGTCAGCGATGAACTGGGTGGTGAGTTGTGCCACATGAGGTCGAGCTTTATCCTGCTGAAAAATCGACCCTGGTGCAGCCAGAAGTGGAAGGACGTGAGGATGAAGAATTTCAACGACGCATTGTTGGGCATTCAGGCGTCTTTCAATTTGCACCAAGTCACTTCTTCCCATGAAGTTGATCGTCCCCCACACCAGGACACCTCCACTACCATATGGAGGAGCCCTATCCACGTAGTTTTGGGCGTAGCGCTCATGGATTATGCTCTAAACTCTTCTCCGTCTATTGTGTCGCTGGAGCAGAAAGAATGATTCATCACTAAACCAAACCGTTCTTTAATCATTTGCAACGGTCCATTGACGATGCTGGTTCGCCCACTGTAGTCGGTTCTGGCGATCCCGGTCCGTAAGAACAGGACCTCTGTAGGGTCTTCTAGCCCAAAGACCAGCGTCGTGCAGCCGGTTCCTCTCCGTTTGATCTGAAAGTCTACGAGCCGCTGTCATTGACTGGACTGTTGAGGACGCAGATGCAAATCGATTTTTGAGGTGACGCAGCCGTATGAAGCGGTTTTCGGCAGGAGTTGTGACTATGGGTCTTCCACTGCGCGGCCGGTCTACAACTGAGCCAGTTTCTTGAAATCATCTCCAAAGGCGACTAATGGTGCTTTTAACCACATTAAATTGTAGGGACACTACACTTTGTGACTGTCCAGTCTGTAAACGTCCAGTGACGATAAGTTGTTTCTTTGTAGTGAGATGAGCCATACTTGCGTATTGAACTTTCAAATGAGATGATTCGAGAGCGTCAATCTTTTATAGGCATTCAATAACATGGTCAGTGAGTTTTGTGTTCAGTAAGTCTCACGGGATTCTCGTGAACTTGTCATGAGTTATTGTCAAAAATGCTGTTTTGTCTAGTGTCGCTTTTCTGTGCTCGTGAACCATCTGCTGAGTACAATTCAGGTCACCATGTGAAGCTGATGTCCAGTTGAACGTTTAAGGCAATTTGCTCTCGTCTGATCAGCAAACTTCAATTTAAATCACAACATTGTATTTGTTGCGTTTCTTTTTTTTTTTTTTGAACAGTATATGATACGGGAGATAATGAATTGAACTAAAATCATCACGTGAAAGAAGAGAATTGAAATACACGTAGGTCATCCACGTAAAGAAGTGAAAAAATAGCTGAAATATCAGCCATTACATAATGAAAGAGAAAAATAACTGAAATATTAGCCATCATATGGGAAAAAGAAAGAGAGCTGAAACAGCAGTCATCACGGGGAAAAGAGGAAGAGGACTGAAATATTAGCCATCAGGTGGGGTAGGAGGGGGGGGGGTAACCAGGGGCAAGTCAGAGATTTCTGAAAAAAGCGCCAGATCCAAGAAAGACAATTTGTCTCGTGGGCTAGAAGGGTTTTAGAGTACGCCCACTTTATAGAATAG
Organism: Achatina immaculata; assembly: GCA_009760885.1. Lineage (NCBI taxonomy): Eukaryota > Metazoa > Mollusca > Gastropoda > Stylommatophora > Achatinidae > Lissachatina > Lissachatina immaculata. Next base: position 30,592,324 of record CM019717.1, read on the forward strand.
GAATTTATAGAATCAGATCAGCACCAACTTTGATAGTGGAGAGAGGGTGGTGGTGGGGGAGGAGGGAGGGAGGGAGGGAAAGAGAGGGGGAGACAGAGATGGGAAGGGAGAGGGAGAGAGAGTGATTGATTGATTGATCTTTATTTCCAATGGGTTAAGAATTGGGCACTCATGCCCGTCTGACATTCTGCCCTTTAATCACACATCTTTCACTCTGTTCTAGACAATCTACAAATATTCTGCTCATATAACCAGCATAAGTAACAATGGAAAGTTGAGAGACATAAAATAAAATTAAAGTATAACATTCACATTTCACTCTTATCAATGCACTCAATACAGAAACTGACTATATACATATATAAATGAATACAGAAAGTAACTACATTCATATATAAATGACAACAGAAACTAACTACAATGATATATAAATGACTACAGAGGCTAACTACATACATATATAAATGACTACAGAAACTAACTACATACATATATAATGACTGCAGAAACTAACTACATACATATATAAATGACTACAGAAACTAACTACATACATATATAATGACTACAGAAACTAACTACATACATATATAAATGACTACAGAAACTAACTACATACATATATAACGACTACAGAAACTAACTACATACATATATAAATGACTACAGAAACTAACTACATACATATATAATGACTACAGAAAGTAACTTCCTACATATATAAATGACTACAGAAAGTAACTATATACATACATAAATGACTACAGAAACTAACTACATACGTATATAAATGACTGCAAAATCTAACTACATACATATATCAGTGACTGAGAAAGTAACTACATTCATATAGAAATGACTACAGAAAGTAACTACATACATATATAAATGACTATCTATATCTTGATCAGATAACAGGCTGGTGTGAGGATAACAAGCTGGTGTAAGGATAACATGCTGGTGTAAGGATAAAAGGCTGGTGTAAGGATAACATGCTGGTGTAAGGATAACATGCTGGTTTAAGGATAAAAGGCTGGTGTGAGGATAACAGGCTGGTGTATGGATAACAGGCTGGTGTGAGGATAACAGGCTGGTGGAAGAATAACAGGCTGGTGTGAGGATAACAGGCTGGAGTAAGGATAACAGGCTGGTGTGAGGATAACAGGCTGGAGTAAGGATAACAGGCTGGTGTGAGGATAACAGGCTGGTGTGAGGATAACAGGCTGGTGTGAGGATAACAGGCTGGAGTAAGGATAACAGGCTGGTGTGAGTTTAACAGGCTGGTGTGAGGATAACATGGGGTGATAAACTGAAGAAGCTGGCGTCCTGTGGTGCTCATTAAATAAGAGAATTGTAGGATCTGAAGTTCTGACTGTCAAGTATCCGGGAGAACACACTTTATGCGATATCTAGGGATCACATTTGATCGACCCTTGCACTTTGCACAATATGTTGACATGAGAGGGAGAGAGAGAGAGAGAGAAGGGACAGAGATGGAGAGGGAGGGGAGGGGAGAGAGGGGAGGGGGATGGGGGGAGAGAGAGGAAGAGGGAGGGAAGAGGGAGAGATGTGGAGGGAGGGAGGGAGATCAGGGGTAGTGAGAGAGAGGGGAAGAGAGAGAGAAGGATGAGAGAGAGGGGGAAGGAGGGAGAGAAGGGAGAGAGAGAGAGAGAGAAAAAGAGAGAATTAAATCTATTTCTTGTGTTGTTCCAGCTCGTGAGTAATTTAATGATCACTGATTACAAGTGTGTAATGAATGTTCGATCAGTTTAACATCAGAGTACGAAAGAATAATTGGATGGTGTGACTGTGGACAGCAGTTTTTGACCTTCATAAGGCGGACACACCTGGAGTGAGCAGTAGTGTTCTGGCATGAAGGTGATGGGTATGAAATAGAAAAATCGTTTAGAGTAAAAAATAAATTAAAAAGAACCAAGACAGGACACACACACACAGACAAAAACACCAACAAACAAAAAAAAGACATTTAATTCAGCAAAAAATCATCCTCAAACCGTGTCTACTTGTTCAAAACTGAAAAGAAGATGAAAGTTACAAGAGTAATTTGAACATTGATTGCATCATGTGATTCATGAAGCGTGAATCAAACTGTGTCACTCAGTCACTATCTCATGGAGACCTCTCAAATCATTGCTGCTTAGAGACAGCAGATATTGTGTTGATTCTCTTCTGAGACGGATCTATTTTATTTTAAGGTTAATCTTCTTCCTTGCCGAAGATAAAGAAAGAAAGAAAAAAATTGCGAGAAAGAAACTGGTAGCAGTGTTACCTCATTTTGGGTGGACGAAATAAACTAAACAGACCTTGAAACTTGACCATCGATTTTGGTTGAAATTTTGATTATTTTTCGTGTTCATTTTCCTAATATAGGAAAAGATCCTAGAATTTGCTTAGAGTGGAATTATAAGGAAGATCATAGAATTTACTAAGAGTGGAGTGATAAGGAAGACCATAGAATTTATTTAGAGTGGAGCTATAATGAGGATCCTAGAATTTACTTAGAGTGGTGTTGTAAGGAAGATCCTAGAATTTACATTGGAGTTATAAGGAAGATCCTAGAATTTTTTTAGAGTGCAGCTATAAGGAAGATCCTAGAATTTGCTTAGAGTGGAGCTGTAAGGAAGTGTATGGTGTAATAAAAAAAATGAACAGAGAAAGCCAAACAAGCTTGCAACAGGAGATAGAGCCTGTGAAATGGTTATTCTTATCTTATATCTTATATCCTTCCCGTGCCGTTAAACGTCACATGGGCTCGCAAAGTAGTTCGCCAATTTTTCCTGTCTTCGGCGAGTCTTTCAACATCATCAAAGGATTTTATGCCTGTTAATTTGGCCTCTCTTAATAATGTCCTCTTTAGAGTTTCACGCGGTCTGTCTCTTTTTCTTTGGCCTGTTGTGTTCCACTTGATAGCTTGTTTTGGGATTCTCTGATCGTTTCTTCTCATCAAGTGACCAACATATGTCCATCTCCTTTTCCTGATCACCCATGAGACTGGTTGTTGTTCAGTCATCTGTCTTATCTCTGCATTGTTCTTGAATTCATTCCACTTGATGCCGAGTATTTTCCTTAGATATTTGTTTTCAAAAGAGTCTAATTTCTTTTCTATTTCTTTAGTTGTTTTCCAGCTTTCACATGCATAAATGAGGGTGGATATTACATTTGAATTGAATAGTCTTAACTTGGTTTTTGTGCTTATAACTTTTGAATTCCATATGTTCTCAAGATTCTTGAATATTGATGCTGCTTTTGCAATTCTGATCCTAACTTTCTTTCTAGTGTCACCATCCTGGTCTATGTAGCTGCCAAGGTATGCAAATTGATTGACTTCTTCAATATCTGTCCCTTCTATGTGTACTTTTCCATTTGAAATGGTTATTAAAAGATTAAAAAAACGATAACTAGATATTTCTTCCAAAATGCTTTAATCAACGACACACACACACACACACACATACACACACACACACACACACACAGAGAAACACACAACGGACCAGTTTCACTGTGCCCATTATTCATTCATAAGAGAAGAAATGAGCACAAGTGCCCACACAGTCTCTATTGTGCTATTCGATGACGTAGGAGCTCCCTGGTATGTCCGCAATTCAGTTCATTTTAACTGTAGATTTAAACAAAGAACCAGCATGTATTCTATGAACGTTTTCTGTCCTGTCATTCATGAATGTAGCTGTCTTCATACCATCATTAAACACATATAGACCATTTCTTCATTCTTCTTAAACGATTGCAGAGAGTGAACTTTACTTTGGTTAAGCATGGGGGAGGGGGGAAGCAGGGAATAGCTACTAGTGAGAATGACTTCAGCTTGTCACGTGCCGTCGCCTTTGATACTAGGCATTTCATAATGTTAGATGACTCATATAAAATATGCAGGCATCAGTCTTCAGTGATTGTTAGTGCAAACGTCTACATATGTCTTTAAACTTTATCGTTTTGTTCCAGGAAGTTTTTCTAGACTTAAACTTTATCGTTTAGTTCCAGGACGTTTTTCTAGACTTAAACTTTATCGTTTAGTTCCAGGACGTTTTTCTAGACTTAAACTTTATCGTTTAGTTCTAGGACGTTTTTCTAGACTTAAACTTTATCGTTTAGTTCCAGGAAGTTTTTCTAGACTTAAACTTTATCGTTTAGTTCCAGGACGTTTTTCTAGACTTAAACTTTATCGTTTAGTTCCAGGACGTTTTTCTAGACTTCCCGAGGCAGTATAAAGCTGGTGCCATGTACGAGACACGTGACTGGCTCTAGTCGAGCTCGACGAGTCGAGTACAAGCAGATGAGAGCGAAAACATTACATTGATCTTCTGCTACAATTACAGCAAGCACGAGAAATATTTTGACAAGGTCAGGGGACGGTGAAGGATGGATGTCGCGTAGTCTTGTCTCTATCAGGAGCTCTGATCTTGAAATAAAGTTGTCGCAGGCAAGTTTCCCAGGCAAAAATTATTTACCTGCTAGCTCAAAGATTTGTTGACTTGGATCCAGCTTGTTGTCGGTCTTAACATAACTCACATTAACTTGACTTCTGCTGTTGACTTAGACCAAAATTGTTTGTCAATATTAAGATAAAGTTGTATTAACTTGACTTCTACTGTTGACTTAGACCAAAATTGTTTCTCAATATTAAGATAAAATTGCATTAACTTAAACTTTACTGGACGCTTATAAAACATTGAGAACCTTTGGAAGACATGCTTGTCTCTGTGACGTCACTTCCACTTTCAGGTCATGAAACTGATAGAGATTCTTCCCATCGAGAAAGGAGTACTGCACTACAACATCCCTTCCCCATCCCCATCTTTTCTCTGTATCTCTCCCTCATCTGTCAGAGAAATTACTCTAAAATCCTTCTAATCCTCAGTAAAACACAACATTAGACTGCTCCACATTTGTAACAAACTTTAAAGTTTTTGTACTGAGTAAAACGTGGTATATCTTTAAATCACTCTTCGTCCTTTTATTGATGGGTCTCTTCCTCTTCGTCCTTTTATTGATGGGTCTCTTCCTCTTCGTCCTTTTATTGATGGGTCTCTTCCTCTTCGTCCTTTTATTAATGGGTCTCTTCCTCTTCGTCCTTTTATTGATGGGTCTCTTCCTCTTCGTCCTTTTATTGATGGGTCTCTTCCTGAATTATCTACTTCTGTTGGGTTCGCTGGTGTCTTGGCCTAATACGAGCCATTGCGCACATTTTCTAACATAACGTCTTATTTTGGCTCCATTTTAATTGTTTCTTATGTTACACCCTTCCCGTGCCGTCAAACATCACATAGGGCTCGCAAAGTAGTTCACCAGTTTTTCCTGTCTACAACGAGCTTTTCAACATCATCAAGGGATTTTATGCCTGTTAATTTGGCCTCTCTTAACAATGTCCTCTTTAGAGTTTCACGCGGTATGCCTCTTTTTCTTCGGCCTCTTGTGTTCCACTTGATAGTTTATTTTGGGATTCTGTTTCGGCTCATCACGTGACCAACACATGTCCATCTCCTTTTCCTGATCACCCATGAGATTGGTTGTTATTCAGTCATCTGTCTTATCTCTGCATTTTTCTTGAATTCGTTCAACTTGATTCCAAATATTTTTCTTAGGCATTTGTTTTCGAAAGAGTCTAATTTCTTTTCTATTTCTTTAGTTGTTTTCCAGCTTTCACATGCATAAATGAGGGTGGATATTACATTTGAATTGGATAGTCTTAACTTGGCTTTTGTGCTTATAACTTTTAAATGCCATATGTTCTCAAGATTGTTGAAGGTCATAGCTGCTTTTGCAATTCTAATTCTAACTTTCTTTCTAGTGTCATCATCCTGGTCTATGTAGCTGGCAAGGTACTTCTTCAGCAGCTGTCACTTCTACGTGTATTTTTCCATTTTGATTAATTGGAAGTTTCACTATTTTTGTGCATGCTTACTACGTATTAGTAATCATCCGCCCGTCCATCCATCCATCCATCCATCCATCCATCCATCCGTCCGTCCGTCCGTCCGTCCATCCATCCATCCATCCATCCATCCATCCATCCATCCATCCATCCATCCATCCATCCATCCATCCATTTACTTGGAAGATGAATAATGAACTCGTTATCGCCCACATACTTTTTGAGACTGCTGCAACAACTGACGGTCTGCTGCCAGTCTTCAGCTGTATAGTCCTCGTCAATATTCTTTGATTTGTCTCTTTAAAAACAACAACAACAACAACAACATAGGATTAAGAAGAGAGTAAAAACCTGCACTAACCAACGTAGAAGGCAGGTTCTTCCACCAGAATTCTGGACATAATATTTATTTCTCTAACCATAAGACGATGATGATAACAGTAAAAGATAAAGACGATGATGATAGCAGTAAAAGATAAAGACGATGATGATAGCAGTAAAAGATAAAGACGATGATGGTAACAGTAAAAGATAAAGACGATGATGGTAACAGTAAAAGATAAAGACGATGATGGTAACAGTAAAAGATAAAGACGATGATGATAGCAGTAAAAGATAAAGACGCTGATGGTAACAGTATAAAAATATCGGTTGATAAAACTGTCGCTGACAATTAAACAAGATCAACGAGGTTGATAAAAGTTAAAAGACTGGCTGAGCGTGTGCATAAGGTAAAAGGTAAAGGTACCTTTGACATAGGGTCAGTATCACCCCTGGCCGCGTTTCCTTCCCCAACTCCAGAAGAAGTCAGGTACCCATTTCTACAGCTGGCTGGCTGCGGCGTCTTCGATCGGATTCGAACTCCCAACCTTCTCCACGAGAGACCGATGCACTAATCACTTCGCTACTCATACGCCCGAGGATGCGCATACAAACAATAAATAAAGGCCACATTACTTAAACAACAACAGAAACAACAACAACAACAACAATAGTAATAATAATGGTTATTTTTTTTGTCTGAAATGATTGTTTGGAGGCAAGATTATGCTCACTGTTTGGGGAATTTGCCGGTGATAATCTGTTTTTTTTCAGCAGTTTATATCGAGCCCGTCTATTTCAGATTAATCTGTCATAATTCGCCAAATGAATAAACCATGTTCATATTACGTGGTCCAGTCTGTAGCGTTCCAACCTTTATTGGTAAACTGTGACAAACTTCCCCGTCAAACGATATATCACACTCAGACAGAGCAGACCCTAACAAGCCACGGTGTTTCAATAATTCCATCTGGATCTAATAACTGATGGAAAGAAAAAAAATCTGATTTCTATGTCTCAGTTTTGATGACCTTAATGTCAGTCTGAAGTCCGCCATATGGTATGTGCCTGGAGACTTTAGTTCTACGATATGTACTAAACAGTCTGTTGCTGAGTATTGTTATCAAAGATGAAAGCTTGGCACGAGCTTATGGCTTGGCTACTTTGCCTGGAGGGAACTAGCGCTGAGGACAACCGAGGGCTGTGTGTGCAGTCTTGTGTTGACTTTCTTTGTGTGTTACACCTCTTCCGCCTGCTTCTCTCCTTTCTTACCTTGACCTTCATTCCTCATTTCTCACTCACCCACCGTTTTGATGGAGGACTAAATTGTTGTAATTACGTTATTTGAGCAACTCTCTTACGCTCACGGGCTATAGATTAGCAGACACAGCAGACAAGTGACATGCTCAGCGAAGCTCTTCAGCACTGAAAACAGTTGCTCCACCTGAGCATTTGCTTTTGTCGCCCTTAGCCGACTTTGACCCATTTGCAACTTTTGGTCGCAGAAGAAGATAGAAAAATATTTTTGCGTATTAGAAATTACTGACCGATCGATCAAGAAACTAAAGAGATAGAGAAAAGTAGAGAAGACACGAGTTTAGAGAACGTTGAGCTTAATGCCGAGATCGTGTACTTCTCCTTCAGAATTCAAGAAGAAAAAAAAAGATAAAAAAAAGGTCATAGAGCTTGTATGTCAATCAATAAATAAAGCGATAAATTAGTTATCTCAGTAACAATGAGGGGGAGACAATTGAATAATCCTGAATTATGCCCTCTCAAAAGGCCGAAAGTAGGATTTCCCTTTTCAAGTTAATGGATTTCTCGTTAGATATATCTCTCTTCTTTCTTCAACAGATTCAGAAAACTTTGAAAAACTTCGTGTTCATTCTTCCAGGAGGATTTTCTGATGTTTTTAATTAATTAGAATATGAAACTTTAATTACGCAATTTTCGTTTTCAATTTAGTAAAGAAGGAAACACGGACATACTGCGTGCCATATAATAGACACGGACAGACTGCGTGCCATATAATAAACACGGACAGACTGCGTGCCATATAATAAACACGGACATACTGCGTGCCATATAATAAACACGGACAGACTGCGTGCCATATAATAAACACGGACATACTGCGTGCCATATAATAAACACGGACAGACTGCGTGCCATATAATAAACACGGACAGACTGCGTGCCATATAATAAACACGGACAGACTGCGTGCCATATAATAAACACGGACAGACTGCGTGCCATATAATAAACACGGACAGACTGCGTGCCATATAATAAACACGGACAGACTGCGTGCCATATAATAAACACGGACAGACTGCGTGCCATATAATAGACACGGACATACTGCGTGCCATATAATAGACACGGACAGACTGCGTGCCATATAATAGACACGGACAGACTGCGTGCCATATAATAGACACGGACAGACTGCGTGCCATATAATAAACACGGACAGACTGCGTGCCATATAATAAACACGGACAGACTGCGTGCCATATAATAAACACGGACAGACTGCGTGCCATATAATAAACACGGACAGACTGCGTGCCATATAATAAACACGGACAGACTGCGTGCCATATAATAGACACGGACATACTGCGTGCCATATAATAGACACGGACAGACTGCGTGCCATATAATAGACACGGACAGACTGCGTGCCATATAATAGACACGGACATACTGCGTGCCATATAATAGACACGGACAGACTGCGTGCCATATAATAGACACGGACATACTGCGTGCCATATAATAGACACGGACAGACTGCGTGCCATATAATAGACACGGACATACTGCGTGCCATAATAGACACGGACAGACTGCGTGCCATATAATAGACACGGACAGACTGCGTGCCATATAATAAACACGGACATACTGCGTGCCATATAATAGACACGGACATACTGCGTGCCATATAATAGACACGGACATACTGCGTGCCATATAATAAACACGGACATACTGCGTGCCATATAATAGACACGGACAAGATTATTTTGTGAATGTTTGCTGGATGTCCGTGCATAAATGGCAGAGTCTGGTGATGTCAACATTTATCCCATCTGATTGTCATTTATCCCATCCGTGATTGTCATTTTCTAGAAAATTGGACGTCCCTAGTGAGAAAAGAGTTTTTTTATTTGAAAGAGAACGACGAACAAAAGAGGCAGTAATTCAAATTTAGTATATTAATTAATCAGACATAATGCACAAAATAATGACTTACTTTATTATCCTTCTTCGGTAGGCGCCTTTTTTCCTCTCGTCTGCTTTGAACTCCGACATAACTGTGTGTATAGTAAACACTAATGTGCTTCGCCTTGCAGATATGTCATCTGTTTTCAGAAGTTCACAGGCTCTGTAATAAATCCCAAGCATCTATAAGATGTGAACCCTATACCCTTTGCTGATTATACGTACGCCTTAACCATAGCACCACCTAGATCCATGTGCAATTTCCTCATTAACTCTCTGATAGAACTAACTTTATTTTGAAGTCTACTACGCCTTATAGAGCCATGCCGTACAGCAACATTTTTTTCTCCGTTTCACGTAATCTCAAACAACGTTTTGTCTGATGGCAACACGCTTTGTTGCAGTTCCTTGACATGTTGCTTTCGTGTGCTTCACTTCAGCTTTTCTCTCCGTAACAATCGCATGGCTGATCTAGAAAGAATTCCAGGATCCTTTCCTAGAACATAACCAGTCTGTTCCCAGCATCTTCCTACTATAATTATGATGACGTCTTCGTGTCTACTGTTAGAGAGAATACTTATCACTTACTGTCAGTGCAGGTATATACTGTCTGAAGTACGGGTACTGACAGACGAAAGCTTCTACTGCCAGAGTGACCTCTGATATGCCTCTTTCTTTTAACATGACCATTCATTCATTTGCATGTTCCTTGCGGAACTTTGCCTCCCAAACAGCACTCCTGTAGGCCTCTCGGTTGTGAGCAAGATGGCCTGCTGCTGATGCATCCATTTGCAGATCATCAACGATGTCTTGCAGCCATCTTCACCTTGGTCTTCCTCTCTTTCTTTTTCCCATCATGTACCCTTCCAATACGGTCTTCTCTAGATTATCATGACGTTTAATGTGTCCAAAATATTTAAGTTTTCTCTGTTTAATCCTCTTTACTAGCCAGCCTTCTTCAATATTAAGCTCTTGTAGTATAGATATATTTGTTCCTTTTTGTGTCCACGATATTTGAAGAACTCTTCTGTAGCATTTACATTCAAAGGCATTTATGTGTTTCTCAGCTGTTTTGTTAAGTGTCCAGGTCTCACAGGCATATGTTGCGATGGGAAAGATGCATGCCCTTAAAAATCTTATTTTTGTAGTTCTGTCTGCTCCTCTCCACAGATTCTTTAGTTGTTTTACTTTCTGAAGAGCGATAGATGTCCTCCTTTTAATTTCCCTCATTGTATCTCCATTATTAGTTAGCAGTGATCCAAGATATTCAAAACTCTCCACTTCTTCCAGTTTTTCCTCATTGATACATATTTCAGCTGCCTTGTTTGTTTTGTCAGTTTTCATCAATTCAGTTTTCTTTGCATTAAGATAGAGGTTTTGCTCTTCGCTGTTCTTACGGACTGACATAATGACCACTGACAGTAAAATTAGTTGTCAGGGTACATAAAAAAGCACGCACATTAGGACACCTTGATGATGGATAAACCTCCTGTAACTACAGACTCCGTAGAGAGACAAGTAACTGACATATCTATCTATCTATCTATCTATCTATCTATCTATCTATCTATCTATCTATCTATCTATCTATCTATCTATCTATCTATCTATCTATCTATCTATCTATCTATCTATCTATCTATCTATCTATCTATCTATCTATCTCTCGCTGGACCTTTAGGTGCCAAGGAACATAGGGCTTTCGCAAGAGTTTTCCACAAGCACCAGTCTTTTCCCTTTTTTTCTGCTCTTGCGACTAACGTTTACTTTAGTTAGTACAAAGTAATTACTCGTATAACACAGTCAAATGCGCAAACGTTTTATACTACATTGTATTATGCTACAACATAGTGCTGGACACGGGCACCAGCGTTTCATACTACATTGTACTATGCTACAATATAGTGCTGGACACAGGCACCAGCGTTTCATACTACATTGTACTATGCTACAACACAGCACAACCCCTCCTGCCCCCCCCACACAAAATGAAAAAAAACATAGCTGTTTAATTTCCCGTATTGCATCTGTTGCGAGCAACAGTTACACCGTGCTGGTCTGAACATTCCCATCTGATGGTTGTCGATACAGCCAAGTGCTGTAGGAAAGCCTGATTCCCCCCCCCCCCACCCCCCCACCCCCACCCAAAGCTGTGGTACCACCCATCATTTGATGGAAAGCCTGATTCCCCCCCCCCCCCCCCCAAGTTAAGCGATGAAATTTGCTCTTTTCTGTCCTGAAAAAACAACAAAGTACGAGGTAAAACAAGCAAAAATAATGCTCATTATTATTTTGGCAAAGATGGAAGTAATTTTCTGACCACGGATGAGTAGTTGTTATAACAAATTATCTGTCGAATTATTTAAAGCTTGAAATAATAGTACGAGAAAAAGCAATCTGCCGTACTCACAACACACGAATCAGGGGAGATTAGTGTGCAGAGTGGCTAGAGTTAGGAATGTGAAATCGGCAAGAAGACTGGATATTACACAACCGTAAGTAAACAAGCATACAGAAAAGGCAGACACGTTGATGGGATGATGAATGATTAGAATGAGGGAAAAGAGAGTTTATTTCGTGATACATATTCTGTCTTTCACATCCACCACTTTCACTATATCGCAAACACTCAACGTCAAGATAGGCAGACAGAACCACGGACTGAAGCGGAGACATGTGATCATATACAGACAGACAGACAGGCAGGCAGGCAGGCAGGCAGACAGACAGACAGACAGATAGATAGATAGATAGATAGATAGATAGATAGATAAGCTTACATATCAGTACTTCTTCAACAAGCTATGAACAAAGAATGGGCACTTTCCCCAAAGGATTTTGCTCATCTTTGTGAGAAAGATAACTTTATAGGAAAGATAACTTTATAAGAAAGATAACAAATACAAACTAGAGTCACGACGTGATTTTACTGCTCTCTCATTGGCTGGGTTTATTACTACTGTCCATGCTTGTCTTATCGTGTCTTATCTTATATTGCCACCCAAGTTGTTTAACGTTTTTCCCAGTCTTGCCCAGAAATGTTAAACCTGATAGTCTTAGAACATCTTAAAATTACTCCACACAAATTCAAGATTTCAATCAGTTTCATGGATATGCAACAGATTATACAGAACAATGGCAAACTACTTATATGAATTACTTTCAACAAAAGTTGGTGAGCTGTGTTCACGAACTGTATTCAGCAAACTTGGCAATATGTTGGTGAACTATATTCAACAAACGTTTGTTCAAACAGCAGTCTCTTATAAACAGATTGCAATAAAACGGCTGTTAGATTTGCTTTTACCGTAATCACTATCATGTGTCAAAATATGAGATAAGTCACATTAGAAATAGTTTAAAATTTGAGATTCAAATCATCTTCCGGCACGGTGAGGTGCACTATATTTCAGTGAATGAACGACTGTGAGGCTGCATGGGAGGTGTGAGAAGAAAATTAGTCATGAATTTGTCTCTGCGTCCAAGTCCACATCTGGTGAGCAGAAAAACGGACTCGTCATCAAAATGTAGATAATTCTAAGTTCTTATCTGGCAACGACTGTATAAATCTCACGTGCGTCCACAGCTCTGCTAACATCCAGCTGTCAGGTCTGCTAACTACCATCTGACAGCCCTGTTAACTGTCGACAGTTCTGCTAACTTCCAACTGACAGCTCTGCTAACTACCAGCTGAGTAGTCTGACTGTCATTTAACTTGCGCGAATGTCATTTAACTTGCGCGAACATCATTTAACTTACGCGAGTATCATTTAACCGATACACTGACGTGTCAAGTCACCGCCAAAAGCTCATATTTTGTGCTAACTCAGAGAAACTAGTCAATGAAAAGACGACTTTTCACTAATAGGGCCTTGCCAAGGCTAACTAAAATTATGCAACATTAGGAAACTGACCTAACTAACAAGTTTCTTAGATCTAAGCCACATTAGAAAGATTAAATAAGCTAAATACGGTAAACTACGGCTCACGGAGGTTATGTAATAACAGAGATTGGATATGCTGATGACACTGTATTACTGTCCACAACACACAAAGGAATAGAAAAACTAATTACGCCAATCAGTTAGAATAGTGAAGAGCAAAACCTTGATCTAAATGCGAAGAAAACTAAATTGACGACACCTGACAAAACAAATAAGGCAGCTGAAATACGTATCAACGAAGAAAAATTGGGAGAAGTGGAGAGTTTTGAATATCTTGGATCATTACTAACTAATAATGGAGATGCAATGAAGGAAATTACATTAAAAGGAGGACATCTGTCGCTCCTCAAAAAGTGAAACAACTAAAGAGGCAGTGGAGAGGAAGAGACAGAACTAAAAAAATAAGATTTTTAAGGACATGCATCTTTCCCATCGCAACATTTGCTTGCGAGATCTGGACACTTAACAAAACAGCTGAGAAACACATAAATGCATTTGAATGTAAATGCTACAGAAGAGTTCTTCAAATATCTTGAATACAAAAAAGAACAAATATATCCGTACTCATTCATTCATTCATTTGCATGTCCCTTGCGGAACTTTGCCTCTCAAGCAGCACTCCTGTAGGCCTCTCGGTTGTGAGCAAGATGGCCTGCTGCTGTTGCATCCATTTCCAGATCGTCAACGATGTCTTGCAGCCATCTTCGTCTTGGTCTTCCTCTTTTTCTTTTTCCCATTATGTATCCTTCCAATACTACAAGAACTTAATATTGAAAAACGTTGGCTAGTAATGAGGATTAAACAGAGAAAACTTAAATATTTTGGACACATTAAACGTCATGATAATTTAGAGAAGACCGTCTTGGAAGGGTACATAATGGGAAAAAGAAAGAGAGGAAGACCAAGGCGAAGACAGCTGGCTGCAAGACATCGTTGATGATCTGCAAATGGATGCATCAGCAGCAGGCCATCTTGCTCACAACCGAGAAGCCTACAGGAGTGCTGTTAGGGAGGCAAAGTTCCGCAAGGAACATGCAAATGATTGACCCCTCATAGTTGCTTTCAATGTTTCCCCCATACATGATAATTATTTCGTGATTCACAGCTAGCAATATTAATAGTAACAGTGTGCTTAATTACAGATCAGTGTTTTAGAATTTATCATTAATCATTTTCTATTTATCATATTTCTTACTTAACATCTGAGCTGTCTTAACTATTCTTGACTACGCGACGCTCTGATAAAATACTGTAGTTGCACAAATGCGCGTGAGCTAATGAACCATCTGGCACACAACACACACACACACAGCGGGTGCCAAAGTTAAATATGCATTAATAATTTCGGTCTTTTCAAACAGTCGCGCGTGGGTTTACATCGATCTCTCAAGTGAGTTCGCCATGCGCTATAATTTGTTTTAATACTCAGATTTGTGGAGCAAAGAAGGAAATGTAGGTTTAACCTCATGAAAGATTTCTTAAAGAAACTAATTGTGAGTTTCAAATAATGGATCATGATTTTTTCTGTAAGTTATTACAGAATTATTAATTACACACGGGAGAAAATAATGAAGTTATGTCACGCAGTTTTTCCCTTTAAAGCGATATTTTAGAAATAAGTTTCACTGCGTAACTTGTTTGCCAGGAAGTCAAGAAGTTAAGAGCCAAACAGAATATGTTGTTGTTGTTGTTGTTGAAAAGTTGCCTAAACACGTGGGAATTGACACCCTTATAGGAGTTATGTGTCAAACTGAACAGGCATACAGACAGGGATATAGTGATAATCTCTTCGTTGTGCCTAAACGTGTTTCTACCACAATGCTATATAAGGGATACTTCGTTGGTGTCCATATTTTCCTTAACATTAAAGAGTCTGTCCATATTTTCCTTAACATTAAAGAGTCTGTCCATATTTTCCTTAACATTAAAGAGTCTGTCCATATTTTCCTTAACATTAAAGAGTCTGTCCATATTTTCCTTAACATTAAAGAGTCTGTCCATATTTTCCTTAACATTAAAGGGTTTGTCCATATTTCCCTTGACGTTAAAGGGCTTATAGCATTATTGCTAATATCGCCACTGACATCGTGGAATACAAGATGATAATAATGTCTGTCTAACACTTGGTCGACTTCCTTTCCTTAAATCCAAGAGATGGCAGGTATCAAGTTTTCATCTAGGATGACTGGAACGCATCCAGTTAGAATCCAGCTAACGCCACGAGGAACTTGCATACACTAACCTTCCTGCTTCTCTCACAAAATTCTGAAATTAACCTTGACCTTAGGAAGATGACGAAGAAAGGGTTAACAAGCAATGTAGAACATTTGAGATGTTGTTTGTTCTGTATGCTGATGACGTGTTTATACGGATGAGAAAATGGTTGATAATGTTAGGGGGAAAAATAACAAAAGAGAAGAATATGAAAAATGCTAAAACACAAACCAGTTGTTTACTTCAGTATAACCTTCAGCTTTCACGAGAAATGCTATAGAATTGTACTGAAACCAACTCTATATTGCTGTTACTCTGAAACCAACTCTATAGTGCTGTTACTCTGAAACCAACTCTATATAGCTGTTACTCTGTGTGTGTTTGTTTGTTTGTTTGTAGCATCATTGTTTGATTTCATAAACTTGTTGAAAGTTGAAGTTTCTCACAATTTAAGAAAAAACACTTTACAATATAAAGAATAAGCTTAAAAGTCACAACTGATCAGTTATTAAATATATGTATTACTTTCAATACGTTTTTTTTTCTTTCCTATTATCCGAGTTTCCATTATGTGATCTTCGCAATAGTAAACTAGTGATCGTGCTAACCGGTATTTCTCCGTAAATTACCGATTAAAAATTACGAGAAAAACCGAAACTTTTAGAAGTTGCCAGGAACCGTAACCGGTTTCTATGACCAAAAACCTAATAAAAAGCAACCAGTGAAATCGGTTGGATGGTAACTGGGCCAGTAGGAAGATGATGCCCAGTTTACACGGAGGAGAATCAACCAGTTTACACGGAGGAATGAATGAATAAATGAATAATCTTTATTTTTCAAGGGTAAAGAATTGGGCACGCAGGCCCGTCTTACATTCTGCCCTTCATCACTCCATCTTTCATTCTTCCCACACACTTGATTTAGTATAAAAATACAAATTAAATTAGTAAAAACATATCAAAAGAGTGTAAGATTTAACTACTACATTCAAGGTAAAAGAGAAGAAGTAATTAACCTAATAAAATAGCACTCACGCACACATACACCCGCAGACATATACATAAATAAAAATACATTGTAAATACAGATCTTCTAACATATTTTTTGTTAAACAAACATTAAAATAAAAATGCGGAGGAGAATCAACCAGTTTACACGGAGGAGAATCAACCAGTTTACACGGAGGAGAATCAACCAGTTTTGACTGGTTCAGTTCAGCTTGTCGGCATGTGTAAAGATTTATTCTTTCCTCTAAGAAGACAAGGGGAAAAACTCATGTGAACATTTACTTTCTGCTGATTGTAAATTGTGCTTAACTTAATATTAGAAAAAGTACAAAATACCTGAATATTGTAATGAGAAAACCTGTACTTCAGAAAATACTTCATGCAAGGTAAAAGACAAATATAATTGTACCGGTTTCAAAAAATCATAGCGCGATCACTGATATACAGATTATGTATGTTTTTTTTTTCCTTGTCATTTTTCCATAATAAGGCAGTAACTTGGAAAAGAAAGTTAAAGAGAGTGTGAACAAAATGGAACGAGAGAATCAGACAGAGCTGTTTGTGAAAGATGCGAGTGACAAGAAGTTTGTACCGCGAAGCGACTAGTACATAGAACAAACATACGGGATCGGGAACTGCCTAATTTTCTCTACATCCTTGTCTTCTCAGCCTTACTACTCTAAGACAGGCTGTCAATCCATATGGATGAAGCAGCAAAAAAGATAAATCTGCTATAATTATATCCAGGTAGTTCCCACAAGTTTAAGAGCACTAGATGACAGCACTTGTCGTGAACACTTCCGATTGTCTGTCTTCAGTGGTACATCGCTGGGTGACGAACGGTGAGGACTCTAGCGCTCACCCTGGGCGCGTGTGAGGTGAAAGACGGAAACGAGGCAAGGAGACCTTGTTTTCATTCTTGCTCACGCATATCATTATTAGCTGTTGCTGATACACTCACGCCCAACGGTCAGATGAAGTATATAAACCTCTACCGTTACATATAGATATGATATACGTTTTCTTAATATCCCGTGTATATTACATTTAATTTTTAACAAGAACTTTTGAAATTGTTTCTTTTTAAATGATAATAATAATAATAATAATATGAAATATGTGCAGCTCGAAATATTATAAAAAACATTAGAAAGCATAAAAGTGTGAAATGTTCTACATAAAGTAGATTACAACTGCTGGCACTTCTTTATATAACTTGTATAGGCCGAGTAACGTGTTTGTGAGACATTATGAACATAATATTTTTAGACTGAAATAATTTCTGTTTAAAATTGTAATATACAGAACATAAAACTGTTGATTGTTTGTAGGTTACTTAGTAATTTTTGAACATATACCTAAAACTGCCTTGAATCGGACAGGAACGACCTAATACATATACAGTGCTTTAACCTTACTGTAGGATGTGCCACGCTGCCACACTAAATTGGCAGGTAAATAAAAAGTACCCCGAGGTGAATGACAAGCTGTCATTTCCACAAGAGTAACCTGTCAAAAACTTACGTAAAGAGGTGAGTATGCTGGCATTGTTCCTCTCAATATCTATTTGTTTATATTATTAATTGCCCAAAATTTGTTTTTTCGGTTACGTAGTTATGCCAATTATATTTATACAGTGTATGGTTTGTATGTTACAGTATCTAAAGTAACAAAGTTCAGTAAAAGAGCAGACAACTGCAGATTATTTTGTTCATGAAATATGTCTGTGCTTTTCTGCTGAAGTACACTTTTCTTACGTAGAAATAAATAGAAGTGAAATTATATAATTCTTGTCTTACATCTTATCTTATATATTATATCCTTCCCATGCCGTTAAACGTCACATAGGGCTCGCAAAGTAGTTCGCCAGTTTTTCCTGTCTTCGGCGAGTCTTTCAACCTCATCAAGGGATTTTATGCCTGTTAATTTGGCCTCTCTTAATAATGTCCTCTTCAGAGTTTCACGTGGTCGGCCTCTTTTTCTTTGGCCTGTTGTGTTCCACTTGATAGCTTGTTTTGGGATTATCTGATCGGCTCTTCTCATCATGTGACCAACACATGTCCATCTCCTTTTCCTGATCACCCATGAGACTGGTTGTTGTTCGCTCATCTGTCTTATCTCTGCATTGTTCTTGAATTCGTTCCACTTGATGCCGAGTATTTTCCTTAGGCATTTGTTTTCGTAAGAGTCTAATTTATTGCCTATTTCTTTAATTGTTTTTCAGCTTTCGCATGAATAAATGAGGGTGGATATTACATTTGAATTGAATAGTCTTAACTTGATCTTTGTGCTCATAACTTTTGAATTCCATATGTTCTCAAGATTCTTGAAGATCGATGCTGCTTTTGCAATTCTAATTCTAACTTCCTTTCTGGTGTCACCATCCTGGTCTGTGTAGGTGGCATGGTATGCAAATTGATTGACTTAGTTTGAATAAGTATATTATATTGAATTATATAATTATTTGTGGTTAAATTCTCTTTGTAAATAAAATGAATTCACTTTTGCTTTAACCAGTGGTTGCATTAATCCTGCTTGTGTTTTTCTCGTAACGCGGGGGGGAACGGAATGCAGGACTGTGAGAATATTTCTCGTTTCACAATTTTTCAGTCTTTCTAAAGTCTATGGTAACCCAAAGAGGCATCATGTAAAAAAAATAATTATCTTAATAGGTTTCTTTTTTCCTGCTTTTCAGGAATATACGTTTATGGTTTAAGAATTAGCTGCCACTGGACGTTAGAAAGCAAGGTCATGAATAAATTATAAGACGAATTTTGTGTGTATGTATATGCGTGTGCTTGTGTGTGTGTGTGATATGTTTTGATATGGAGCAGAAGAAAAGCCTGAAATCATTTTTATTCTAAATTAACCTGATCATTTTTATTCTAAACTAACCTGATCGTTTTTATTCTAAATTAACCCGAAGCTCTGACTTTTTAAACCATAAACACATTTCTGTAGTTACTTCCTAGCTTTATAGCGTAAGTACACTCATACAGCGTAACGTAACAAATTACCGCATTATGTTTTTTAATCTGTTAAATTAAAACATGGCATATTTCGGCTTGAGATTTCATCATAACAGTGTCTCTTTCTGTTACTGGCTATGGTTCGAACAAAATCCCGTATTGATGGAAGCGAACTGACCATGTTGACTCGCTGGTTATCAGAACCAAAACAGGACAAGCTGAAAGACCCCATTACCATGGTACTGTGGACTGACATGAGGAAGGAGGATACTGTCTTGCCAGCTACTGCTCATTGAGACTGGTACCCATACCATCACTAGAGAACAGTTATCACTGCTTCCTTTATCTTCAATACCCATACAATCACTAGAGAACAGTTATCATTTCTTCCTTTATCTTCAGTACCCATATCATCACTAGAGAACAGTTATCACTCTTCCTTTATCTTCGGTACCCATACCATCACTACAGAAAGGTTATCACTTCTTCCTTTATCTTCGGTACCCATACCATCACTAGAGAACAGTTATCACTACTTCCTTTATCTTCAGTACCCATACTATTATTAGAGAGCAGTTATCACTACTTCCATTATCTTCAGTACCCTTATTATCACTAGAGAACAGTTATCACTGCTTCCTTTATCTTCAGTACCCATACTATCACTAGAGAACAGTTATCACTACTTCCTTTATCTTCGGTACCCATACTATCACTAGAGAACAGTTATCACTGCTTCCTTTATCTTCAGTACCCATACTATCACGAGAGAACAGTTATCACTACTTCCTTTATCTTCAGCACTAGAGAACAGTTATCACTGCTTGCTTTATCTTCAGCACCCATACCACCACTAGAGAACAATTATCACAGCTTCCTTTATCTTCATTTTAAAAAGATATAAATCATCAGCTAAGAAAAAAGCAATCATTGATGCAAGAAATGGATCTCCAAACCCGTATTACATATCACAAAGAGGACATAATAACCAACATAATCAACCAAGCTATTAAACTCAGCGTCACAAAAGATATGGCAGAGGATATTAGAGCAGATAACACCAAATAATTACAGCTAATCCTACTGAGCTATTACTGAGATCCAAACACTTAAGACTTTGAGCGTGTTCAGTCACCCACAGGCGAAAGGAAGGAGCCCCAGAACTGGAACACTGGCCCGAACAACCCAGGGCACTGCAGCATTAAGTATATTAAATCGATATGGACGGACATAATTTTAAGCCTAAAATCAACAAAAACAAAAAGAAACTTGACAACTACAAGTATTAGTTCCCCGGATGTTGATGTACGATAGATGTTTTTTCGTATACAGTCTGATTACTCAATATGAAATAGAGAAATTTAATCGAGGAAAAGATTTCGAAAAAAAAATAGAGAGCATCGTAGAAATAAGTTGTAAGTAATGAAAGGACTGGACTTGAAAGAGCTGAAATATCCTTTTTGTACATATAGGTTCTCAAACTAGGTTGGTCCTCGAAATGGTCTTTTAGTGGTCCGCGGAGCAAGACTAGATCACATACAATATCAGAAATTTATGAAGATTATTATTTTTTTAAAAATTTTGTACCAAGCGACACTTGAATGTCAGGAGGAAAGGGGGGGGGGGGCTACAGATATTTGTCAATAATTTCAGGGATCCATTTCCTGACAAAGGTTGGGAACCACTGTTCTAAAGGGCTATGAAGTCCTGCTAACCATAGGGAAATAAGGAAAGAGAAAAGAAAATTTTTCAGTAATTATATTTCTAGTTCAAGAAGATTTTCAGAGAAGACATTTCTACAGAATAAGACAGGAACATGTACAGAAACAGCAAGTGGAGAATCTGAATATTGAGACAGCTAATGGCTGATCATGTTGTACTTCTAATATACAGTGTGTCTGACTTTAAAAACAATTATGTTAGATTTATAACATCTCATATTTGTGCGTATTTTATGGTTTTTTTTTCATTGTCTGCTTCTTCAATGTGGGTTTCTTCATTGTCTGTTTTTTTTAAAGTTTTTGTTTAATTTATCCAGTTTTCTGTTCATCATTTGCTCCAAAATAACTCTTAACTCATGGCGGATTTCAGCGGTTTCTTACAACGATTTCAAGAGCAGTTAAAGAGAGCAGGGGAGGGGAGTGACCTAAAACAGCCTGTTTTGTTAACAGTCGCCGTTTTCGCTTTATTAATCTCCTCCCATAAAAGTCCCGCAGCGTTTATATGCCGTAGGGGTGTGAAGTGTAAGGGCCTTCATATTTCTAGGCCGCTGCAGCATTTGTGGCGGGGATGTCAGTCCCTTACCTCGCTGCCTTTCTCTCCCAGGGAAACCCCAGGCACCCATATTTTGAAAAATGGTTGACCCCAGTGCCGGTCGGTCTGAAAAAAATTTCGTCCGTGTGTGAATTCGAACCGGGGACCTTTTGATTGGCAGCCATTGCACTAACCATTACACCACGCGGCACCGGATTATTAACGCCGAAATAAAAAAAAAAGATACATTAATCGCCTGTCTCTTCTGGTTTCTGCGTCCACATAATGCAGGCCAGAAGAGGCCATATACCTTACTGAAACGGAGGCCTCAGTCGCAAAGAATAAAAGTCCAAACCAAATTTAATGAACATCATTTCATTGTTAAAATCTTAAAGTTTCTTCTTGCCAAAATTCAAACATTAATTCCGTAAAATAAAATTTTGATACAAGTTTGAAATTTGGTGTTCTGTACGGCTACAGTAGTGTTGTAGTTCTTTTTGTTTTGAACAGTATATTTTCTTAGGATTGTTACAGGCCAATAATCCTTGGCAATGTACTACCGTACTCGAGGACAATCTAGCTCCCCCATCATGACCGCCAACCCAGCTTCTCCCCTCCTTGGTATATTGTATGCTAATTATGCATAAACCCTGAGCATTTAATCAGTACACAATACATTGACATGCGGTACTAATCCCCAAGTCTGAAATTAAGGACACAGCGTTTTAATCTCACTATACACCACAACAGCACATACAACTGAAATTGGCATCAGCATGACATCAAGACAGGTGTCATTATAATGGTAATTAGACATGACATCATATGATAATGACTTCTCATGTTGAATTATTTAAAACCTGATGGACCTTGGGTCCCGGGCTCTCTTGGCCCTACACGTAGCCTACACTACGAATCTGATGTGCAATGCACTTATTCCACGCAACTACCGCTGCCATGGCAGACCTCTATATAACAGAGCTGGTGCAGCACAATATCAATCTACATGAAAGCATAATAACAAATCAAACATGTTACCCATCCAATATGCCTATAAATCACACTGAAATCATGTCCATATTGATACGTAAATACAGAAACCTACATCACACCTTATTGCACAACTATATAATCTACATCGCATGAGGTGGCCACGGAATATAGAATATAGTCAACGATCACCATAATACACAGGAATTTACAGCACATCCATAGGCACAACTAAACAAGAAACCATCCGGCCATTGCCTCTGTCTACACTGAATGCAATCCAATGTTTCAATATCTGTATATATCATTCCGAAACCAACGATCAATCACGTGGATGATGACGCTTCGGTCAAGGTCGTACACCCCTCGATCTAAGCGTAATCGTCCACACTTGCATGAAAGGTTTGAATTTCCATCCGCACGCTTGATCAGGTATTTTGGTATGCTGCAGCCATGATGTTGAGTAATTTTTCTTTCTGCAGCCTATT
Source organism: Achatina immaculata (assembly GCA_009760885.1). NCBI lineage: Eukaryota > Metazoa > Mollusca > Gastropoda > Stylommatophora > Achatinidae > Lissachatina > Lissachatina immaculata. The sequence goes on from CM019717.1 coordinate 30,615,658, forward strand.
TCTTTGGGATCCCTGCTCATCATTTTACTAGTTCAAAATCCTTTTCTATCTAGTCTCTGTTAAACATCGCCACCATTGCTAGTTTGGAATCTCTCTCTGCTTCCTGGCCATCACTGCTTGTTAGGAATCTACTTCTTTGTGGTACCTGTCCATCATTGCCGTTTGGGAAGAACTTCCATCGTTATTCTCCCAGATTTGCTGAGCCACAGGTATACTTCCTACACATTATGGCTGACACAGAAGAAAGGCTTCTTGAAATATAACTGTGGGCTGATACGTGAAGAACTGTGGTCTGTTACAAAGAACCATGTCACGATTAGGTGTATTCAGGCTGGTCAAGGCCCTACTTTAAATCCTTCAGGTATTTCTGGTATTATATAATAACACATGTTTTTGTATTTTTATAATCTGACCACCTGGGTAAAGATCACAACTTGTTAGTCAGCTTAGTGGGGCCAGAGGAGAATTTTGCTGTTGAAGTATTATCTCAGAAAAGCTAATAGTTACCACGAAGTACTGTATGTATTCAATAACGTAGAAATGTTTCACGTTTTTCACGACCCACTGGTTGTCATAATTTCATATGACGTTAGTTGTCACAATTTCACATGACGTTAGTTGTCACAATTTCACATGACGTTAGTTGTCACAATTTATCACCTGAAATTAGTTGGTTAGTGCTTTCACGCGACATTAGCCAAGAAAAGATTTTAACTTAAAATTTAAACTCACGCTACAGATACATTCTGTCATAGAACAGTTTTTCTGAGAATTTAAAAACGTTGAATCGCCTACAGACTACTCAAAGGCATTTGATTGTGTACAACACCAGAAGCTTTGGGAAATAATGGGAAAAATGAGATTTACAACACATTTGATACAATTAACATCACTGCTATATCTAGACCAACAAGCAGCAGTAAGAATAAATAGTGAAACAACAACTTGGTTTGACATAAAACAAGAGGTCCGTCAAGGGTGCATATTGTCGCCTTACTTATTTAACTTGTATACTGAAAATATAATGAGGAATGTTAGAGAAGATGTAGACAAAGAATATTACGATGCCATAACAATTGGAGGTTATGAAATACCAGAGATTAGATATGCTGATGACACAGTATTACTGTCCACAACACAAAAAGGAATGGAAAAACTAATTATGTCAGTCCGTAAGAACAGCGAAGAGCAGAACCTCTATATTAATGTAAAGAAAACTAAATTGATGACAACTGACAAAACAAACAAGGCAGCTGAAATATGTATCAATGAGGAAAAACTGGAAGAAGTGGGGAGTTTTGAATATCTTGGATCACTGCTAACTAATAATGGAGCTAAAATGAGGGAAATTAAAAGGAGGACATCTATCGCCCTTCAGAAAGTAAAACAAATAAAGAATCTGTGGAAAGGAGCAGACAGAACTACAAAAATAAGATTCTTAAGGGCATGCATCTTTCCCATCGCAACATATGAATGTGAGACCTGGACACTTAACAAAACAGCTGAGAAACACATAAATACCGTTGAATGTAAATGCTACAGAAGAGTTCTCCAAATATCGTGGACACAAAAAAGAACAAATATATCTATACTACAAGAGCTTAATATTGAAGAAGGCTGGCTAGTAAAGAGTATTAAACAGAGAAAACTTAAATATTTTGGACACATTAAACGTCATGATAATTTAGAGAAGACTGTATTGGAAGGATACATAATGGGAAAAAGAAAAAGAGGAAGACCAAAACGAAGATAGCTGCAAGACATCGTTGACGATTTGCAAATGGATGCATCAGCAGCAGGCCATCTTGCTCACAACCGAGAAGCCTACAAGAGTGCTGTTTGGGAGGCAAAGTTCCGCAAGGGACATGCAAATGAATGAATGAATCGCCTACTTTCGAATGAAGAAAATTAACAGTAATAACAATAGCAACCTTCGTTTTATAAGACAGTTTTGAAGCAGAAGGATGGTACCTGTCTCTGAAGACACTTTCCCTGCCAGACGACGGATGTCTGACGCTTTCGGTTTCTCATGTGGATGCCAGACGTCAAAAATTTGACGCTTGGTTTGTTTCATTAAAAAACTGGTATAACATTTAGATTGTACCATTTCGTGCGTGTGTTCGGTGACACTTTTCAAAATGGCGAAAGAATGCTTAGTTACGAGCGATGTCGAGCGAGAAAAACGAAGAGAAACATCAATAAATTTCAATTTTTGGTGATGTAGATATGATTATGGACATGGCCTGTGACCAGACCACTGTTCTTGAATGTATCCCAAGTAGATCTAGACATATTAGACGACTGGAGAAGTAGTTAGAAGGTTATTTCAGACATTATTCCACCAATAATGCAATAGTGAATCACAATACGACGTCAACAGGTAGATCTACGCAACTCAGATGGTATGTATTGTACCTCTAAGCCTTTCCGATGGTACGCTGGACACAATCATTGTCTAAAAACTTTGCATTTATGAAATCTTCATACATTAGTTATATTTTGAAGCATAGTAAATACACGGAAGTACATGGAAATACTGTTTTCATTCAATTTTACAACTATACCCCCTGTACATATCAAGACCTGCGGTTTTACTCCAGCATCCAACTGAACGTCCGCGTTTCTTCCTGTGGCACGGAAGCAGAAAGGTGTTATCTGTCTCTGGAGACAGTTTTTGAAGCAGAAAGGTGTTATCTGTCTCTGGAGACAGTTTTGAAACAGAAAGGTGTTATCTGTCTCTGGAGACAGTTTTGAAGCAGAAAGGTGTTATCTGTCTCTGGAGACAGTTTTGAAGCAGAAAGGTGTTTAACTGTCTGTGGAGTTAGACTAGTATCAAGTTGCTGAATGCTCACGAAAACTGATTCTACCAAAGTTGAACTTGTTAAATCTGCCGCTGTACCAGCAAACAACGCCCAAGATTCCCAGTGCTCTTTGTTTCTTCAGTCGTCAGGTATGGCCCTCTTTTCCTCCACAACCGACTCTGCATCATCAGAGTCCGCTTTATGTGGCTCGGTCTTTCTGCAGTTCTTCCCGCGCGATGTAACTAACACACAACTCTCGTATGGATCATTATTTACACATTATCCTTGAGTCTCAGGCCTAGTTCACCGCAACTTCTCCTACCCCCCTCAGACACGCCACAAAGTTTGTGCTAGATGATCGAGCTGTCCTGCAGAACGTGCTGTAATCATCTTAACCTTCTTCTGCTGCTTGCTGCCATCATAAATGGAAATTTCGCTCCACGAAACACCCCACAGGTATTAAAAACAATATTTTATAATAGAAAAATGGACGCGATGTTTGTGAATGAAGACAACTGGGAGTTTATATTTGGAGTTCTGAAAATGGACGCTGAAGGACTTTCTTCTAGTTTTTAAGTTAGAAATAATTTGTTTCTTTCTTGTTAGGAGACAATCATGCTCTTCTCTGAGAACTTTATCTATGAAACGTTTAGTTATTTTTCGTCGATAGTTCCAGAGTTAAATCTATTCTGTTTGTTTAATAAAATATTTCTTCACCAAAGACAGAACATATACTAATGGAACGCAGTATTATCATCATCATCGTGTGCCGCTACAAGGATATTTTTCTGAATAGATTTTGAGTTTCTTCTACGATCACATACATACGTGTACATTCATGTACATCTTTGTCATAATTGTGCTCTTTCGCCATGGTGGCTTTTACTTTGTAATTTCAGGATATATTATGCTTCTAAATGGCCCAAAGTTTTTTTCCTTATACTCTCAACGTTTTTCTTTATCCACCTCTTTATGTTTCTCGATGTTTCCTTACACACTAACTTTAGTGCAGGCGACTGCATGGTTGTCAAATCTGTGTCAACGTGTTTGTGTCTGCTTGTTTGTGTCTGCTTGTTTGTGTCTGCTTGTGGTCCGAATTCGATTTTAGAGTAATACTTCCCGTAAGAAGTAGTGTGAGACAAGTGCTACAAAACTTGGTTTCTGTGTTAAGATATTTTATCACAATCAGCAGCGAAACTATCCACTATACGGATGTTAAAAGTGGATTTAAAGGTGATAATTTTTTGCAAAGACAACAATTAAATAAAAAATGTGAATTAATTAATCTAGCCAAATTATTAATCATCAAGGCCAGTAACATGTTTTATTAATCCTCAACTTTAAAGATTATTGTTTCCTATATGAGGATGCATTGGAAGTATGTGACTGTTTTCTATATGGGGATGTATTGGAAGTATGTGGCTGTTTTCTATATAGGGATGTATTGGAAGTATGTGACTGTTTTCTATATGGGGATGCATTGGAAGTATGTGACTGTTTTCTATAGTGAAGAAATATTGACAGAATGTGACTGTTTCATGTATGGAAGACATACTGGGAGTATATGATTGTTTTCTGTATGGAAGACCATACTGGAAGTATATGATTGTTTTCTGTATGGAAAACGTACTGGAAGTATGTGATTATTTTCTGTATGGAAGACGTACTGGAAGTATGTGATTATTTTCTGTATGTAAGAAATCTTGGACGTAAAGGTCATGGCTACAGCCGTGTCACGGCCTTTCTGTGTCCACCTTGTCTGGAACGCTGGCCTAAATATGTCGGCTGACCAAACACAGGGCTCCAAGATAGACCAGACATCCTGAGACTAAATAAAACATAGCGTTTTATTTTATTTATGACATCCTGGCTATTCACACATTGTTTTAACTTTGACATCCTAGCTATTCACATATTGTTTTAACTATGACATCCTACCTATTCACACATTGTTTTGACTATTACAGATATCACTTGATGTTAATAAATTATGCTTTTGGGCAACGTATACAATCTTGTTTAGTTTACAAAAGCTATAGTTACGTCCCTAGTATCAGCTGTACTCAGTTGATTCTTTCACTCCTGAATTACGTTTCATGTTTTGCCAGAATAAATTTTACTGAAAAATTTGGTAGGAGGAAATTTGTCTATGAGTTAAAACATGAGATGGGTTTGAAAAATGTTACATTATATTTAGACATTGACTGAATATAGCCTCTATGACTGATTCGCGTAGTTATGCGACTTCTACAGGCACAGACTACGTTGTTTTGAAATGAAAGAATTAAATCCCAGGATTATCTGACTACTTCTAGCAAATACAACAGCAACAACAACAAATCGCAAAAGCAACAGTAACATCCACAGCAGAATATAAATCATGCAACAAAGGTTTCTTTTTAATTTCTGTTTTTCAAATGTTATAGCATACGATAAATATAGTAACAGATGTGGTATGTAACTTAACCCAGTAAATATAAAACACTTACAGGACAATTTCCTTCGAGACAGAAAAAAAATAATGATAGAAAGAGCATAAGAAATGATTTATTGCATAGTTATAACAAAACTAAGACCAGTAACAGTGCTTTGTATTTCTGTTAAAACTAAAATAACCAAAAACTGATAATCAAAATTCTGAGAAATAGACTACATGTTCGTGTTATGCATGTCTGTGCTCTATCAGTCAGGAGGCCTTAATTTTGATTTTTTTATATTGTGGACCTACTTTCTGGTCTGAGAACAGTTGTCTACCCCGTTTCTGGTCTGAGAACGGTTGTCTACTCCCTTTCTGGTCTGAGAACAGTTGTCTACCCCCTTTATGGCCTGAGAACAGTTGTCTACCCTTTTTCTGGTCTGAGAACAGTTGTCTACTTCCTTTCTGGTCTGAGAACAGTTGTCTACCCCCTTTCTGGTCTGAGAACAGTTGTCTACCCCCTTTCTGGTCTGGGAACAGTCGTCTACCCCTTTCCTGGTCTGAGAACAGTTGTCTACCTGCTTTCTGGTCTGAGAACAGTTGTCTACCCTCTTTCTGACCTGAGAACAGTTGTCTACCCTCTTTCTGACCTGAGAACAGTTGTCTACCCTCTTTCTGGTATGAGAACAGTTGTCTACCCCTTTCTGGCCTGAGAACAGTTGTCTACCCCCTTTCTGGCCTGAGAACAGTTGTCTACCCCCTTTCTGGGCTGAGAACAGTTGTCTACTCCCTTTCTGACCTGAGAACAGTTGTCTACCCCCTTTCTGGTCTGAGAACAGTTGTCTACCCTCTTTCTGGTCTGCGAACAGTTGCCTACCTCCTTTCTGGTCCATGAACAGTTGCCTACCTCCTTTCTGGTCCATGAACAGTTGTCTACTCCCTTTCTGGTCTGAGAACAGTTGTCTACCCCCTTTCTGGCCTGAGAACATTTGTCTACCCCCTTTCTGGCCTGAGAACAGTTGTCTACCCTCTTTCTGGTCTGAGAACAGTTGTCTACCCCCTTTCTGGCCTGAGAACAGTTGTCTACCCTCTTTCTGGTCTGAGAACAGTTGTCTACCCTCTTTCTGGTCTGAGAACAGTTGCCTACCTCCTTTCTGGTCTGAGAACAGTTGTCTACCCTCTTTCTGGGCCGAGAACAGTTGCCTACCTCCTTTCTTGTCTGAGAACAGTTGTCTACCCCCTTTCTGATCTGAGAACAGCTGTCTATCCCCTTTCTAACCTGAGAACAGTTGTCTACCCCCTTTCTGATCTGAGAACAGCTGTCTATCCCCTTTCTAACCTGAGAACAGTTGTCTACTCCCTTTCTGGTCTGAGAACATTTGTCTATTCCCTTTCTGGCCTGACAAAAATTGTCTACCCCCTTTCTGGTCTGAGAACAGTTGCCTACGCAGTTTCTGGTCTGAGAACAGTTGTCTACCCCCTTTCTAGTCTGAGAACATTTGTCTACCCCCTTTCTGGCCTGAAAACAGTTGTCTACCCCCTTTCTGGTCTGAGAACAGTTGTCTACGCCCTTTCTGATCTGAGAACAGTTGCCTACCTCCTTTCTGGTCTGAGAACAGTTGTCTACTCCCTTTCTGACATGAGAACAGCTGTCTACCCCCTTTCTAACCTGAGAGCAGTTGTCTACTCCCTTTCTGGTCTGAGAACAGTTGTCTACTCCCTTTCTGGTCTGAGAACATTGTCTACTCCCTTTCTGGTCTGAGAACAGTTGTCTACCTCCTTTCTGGTCTAAGAACATTTGTCTACTTCCTTTCTGATCTGAGAACAGTTGTCTACCCTATTTCTGGTCTGAGAACAGTTGTCTACTCCCTTTCTGGTCTGAGAACAGTTGTCTACTCCCTTTCTGGTCTGAGAACATTTGTCTACTCCCTTTCTGGTCTGAGAACAGTTGTCTACCCTCTTTCTGGTCTGCGAACAGTTGCCTACCTCCTTTCTGGTCCATGAACAGTTGCCTACCTCCTTTCTGGTCCATGAACAGTTGTCTACTCCCTTTCTGGTCTGAGAACAGTTGTCTACCCCCTTTCTGGCCTGAGAACATTTGTCTACCCCCTTTCTGGCCTGAGAACAGTTGTCTACCCTCTTTCTGGTCTGAGAACAGTTGTCTACCCCCTTTCTGGCCTGAGAACAGTTGTCTACCCTCTTTCTGGTCTGAGAACAGTTGTCTACCCTCTTTCTGGTCTGAGAACAGTTGCCTACCTCCTTTCTGGTCTGAGAACAGTTGTCTACCCTCTTTCTGGGCCGAGAACAGTTGCCTACCTCCTTTCTTGTCTGAGAACAGTTGTCTACCCCCTTTCTGATCTGAGAACAGCTGTCTATCCCCTTTCTAACCTGAGAACAGTTGTCTACCCCCTTTCTGATCTGAGAACAGCTGTCTATCCCCTTTCTAACCTGAGAACAGTTGTCTACTCCCTTCTGGTCTGAGAACATTTGTCTATTCCCTTTCTGGCCTGACAAAAATTGTCTACCCCCTTTCTGGTCTGAGAACAGTTGCCTACGCAGTTTCTGGTCTGAGAACAGTTGTCTACCCCCTTTCTAGTCTGAGAACATTTGTCTACCCCCTTTCTGGCCTGAAAACAGTTGTCTACCCCCTTTCTGGTCTGAGAACAGTTGTCTACGCCCTTTCTGATCTGAGAACAGTTGCCTACCTCCTTTCTGGTCTGAGAACAGTTGTCTACTCCCTTTCTGACATGAGAACAGCTGTCTACCCCCTTTCTAACCTGAGAGCAGTTGTCTACTCCCTTTCTGGTCTGAGAACAGTTGTCTACTCCCTTTCTGGTCTGAGAACATTTGTCTACTCCCTTTCTGGTCTGAGAACAGTTGTCTACCTCCTTTCTGGTCTAAGAACATTTGTCTACTTCCTTTCTGATCTGAGAACAGTTGTCTACCCTATTTCTGGTCTGAGAACAGTTGTCTACTCCCTTTCTGGTCTGAGAACAGTTGTCTACTCCCTTTCTGGTCTGAGAACATTTGTCTACTCCCTTTCTGGTCTGAGAACAGTTGTCTACCTCCTTTCTGGTCTAAGAACATTTGTCTACTTCCTTTCTGATCTGAGAACAGTTGTCTACCCTATTTCTGGTCTGAGAACAGTTGTCTACTCTCTTTCTGGTCTGAGAACAGTTGTCTACCGTACTCCATTTCTGGCCTGAGAACAGTTGTCTACCCCGTTTCTGGTCTGAGAACAGTTGTCTACCGTACTCCATTTCTGGCCTGAGAACAGTTGTCTACCCCCTTTCTGGCCTGAGAACAGTTGTCTACTCCCTTTCTGGTCTGAGAACAGTTGTCTACCCTTTTTCTGGCCTGAGAACAGTTGTCTGCTTGCTTTCTGACCTGAGAACATTTGTCTACCCTCTTTCTGGTGTGAGAACAGTTGTATACCCCCTTTCCGGCCTGAGAACAGTTAGCCCTCTTTCTGGGCTGAGAACAGTTGTCTACTCCCTTTCTGACCTGAGAACAGCTGTCTACCCCCTTTCTAACCTGAGAGCAGTTGTCTACTCCCTTTCTGGTCTGAGAACAGTTGTCTACTCCATTTCAGGTCTGAGAACATTTGTCTACTCCCTTTCTGGCTTGAGAACAGTTAGCCCTCTTACTGGCCTGAGAATAGTTCTCATGATCTTTCTGGCCTGAGGACAGTTATCTACCCCCTTTCTGACATGAGAACAGTTCTCAACCCTGTTTCTGGCCCGAGAATAGTTGTCAACCCTGTTTCTGGCCTGAGGACAGTTGTCAACCATCTTTCTGGCCTGAGAACAGTTGTCAACCATCTTTCTGGCCTGAGGACAGTTGTCAACCCTCTTTCTGGTCTGAGAACAGTTGTCAACCCTCTTTCTGGTCTGAGGACGATTGTCAACCCTCTTTCTGGTCTGAGAACAGTTGTCAACCATCTTTCTGGCCTGAGAACAGTTATGGGCCCCTCCTAAAAAAGCAGTAAATATAACCTAGATGATGCTAAGAATCTTTTCTTTCAAAGAGCTTATCTATTTGCTGGTCCATGGACCCTCCCCCCCCCCCCCCCCCTCAAAAGTCGTTCTTAGACCCCCGAAGGCCCATTGACCTCAGGTTAAAAGCCACGACCTACCGAGCTTTTACTGCTCTTTTCATATCTAGAAAACATAGTTTTTTTTTACACATTTTCATACATATTCTGTCATCTAGTTTCTGTAACTCTTTATATATTCTGTCACCTAGTTTCTGTAACTCTTTGTATATTCGATCACCCAGTTTCTGTAACTCGTTACATATTCCGTTACCCAGTTTCTGTAACTCTTTACATATGCTCTCACCCACTTTCTAGCGTCCTTTTCGTATGCTGTCACACACTTTCTTTAGTGTGTCCCGTGTCCTTTGTTTCTTTTCACATAGCAAATAAAATTACGAACTAAGGCCTGAAAATGAGTGAGGTAAAATTGAGCATCTACATCGTAACTGGCACATAAAAAAATCACGAAACAAAATTTTCGCGCCACTGAACAGAATAATGAGCTGAAGATTATTTTTTTTCAGTCCCTCTCCTCACGTGTCACCCCCTAAATCACATACCTGCTATGCTCTATATCTCACACCTGTCACCCTTTATATCTCACACCTGTCACCATCTATATTTCACAACTGTCACCCTCTGTATGTCACACCTGTCATTCTCTATATTTCACATCTGTCACTCTCTGTATCTCACACCTGTCACCCTTTGTATCTCACACCTGTCACCCTCTGTATCTCACACCTGTCACCCTTTGTATCTCACACCTGTCACTCTCTGTATCTCACACCTGTCACCCTCTGTACCTCACACCTGTCACCCTCTGTATCTCACACCTGTCACCCTCTGTACCTCACACCTGTCACCCTCTGTATCTCACACCTGTCACCCTCTGTATCTCACACCTGTCACCCTCTGTATCTCACACCTGTCACCCTCTGTATCTCACACCTGTCACCCTCTGTATCTCACACCTGTCACCCTCTGTATCTCACACCTGTCACCCTCTGTATCTCACACCTGTCACCCTCTGTATCTCACACCTGTCACCCTCTGTACCTCACACCTGTCACCCTTTGTATCTCACACCTGTCACCCTCTGTATCTCACACCTGTCACCCTCTGTACCTCACACCTGTCACCCTCTGTATCTCACACCTGTCACCCTCTGTATCTCACACCTGTCACCCTTTGTATCTCACACCTGTCACCCTCTGTATCTCACACCTGTCGCATTCTATATCTCACACCTGTCATTCTCTACACCTCACACTTGTTATCTTCTATATCTCACACCTGTCACTCTCTACATCTCACACCTGACAACCTATATATCCCACACCTGTCACTCTCTATATCTAACATCTGCTATTTTGAATATCTCATGCCTGTCATCCTATTTATTTCATACGTGTCATCCTCTATATTTCACATCTGTCAACATCTATTCTTTACACTTCTCATCCTCTATATCTCACGCCTGTAACCTTCTATATCTCATGCTTGTCACCCTCTATACCTCACACCTGTCACCTTATATATCTCACATTTGTCACTCTCTTTATTTCATACCTGTCACCCTCTATATCCCAGACGTGTCACTCTTTTATCTGACAACCGAGTAGGATCAGACCACTGACTCTTATTATAACTCGGATTATTTCAGTCGCTGTCGACTAACACCCGTTCACTGCATGCACAACATGGACACCTGGATTTCACCTCACCCAGTCACAGCGCAACAGACAGAGAAGCTTAACAAACACACAGACACACATACAGACAGACATTTTAAAAATATATAGAGTGTGTGTTTTGAGCTAGAAATTGATGGCACGTGATAGAGGAGACAGAAGGTATGATTCAAGCCACTCTGCGGTTCGCTGGAATTATTTGTCGACACAAATTATTTCTGTCATTTATACAAAAATAATCGAAAGATAAATAATTAAAAAGTGGAGCTAGCACTAGGTTTTGTACAACTTGAACACAGAATTACAGATAATGGAAAATGGAAATCAACAGAAAACTGAATGAACTTTCAACAGAATGAGATAAATTCCCAGCTCTGTACAAATAACCCGGAATTCCGTTTGGGAGTTGTCAAGGGCTATGTTTACTTCACATTTATGTACAGCCCAGACTCCGCCAGACAATAAAAGAGAAAACCGAGGCTCTAGAAATTTCGATACAGAAATAGACAATGTAGAAACAGAGAGTTAAAATGTATAGCACGAGAAAGAAAGAAAATCCACGGATGTATTCAAATAGTTGAAAAGACAAATAATGGAAAAATAATATTAGCAGCAGACAGTGAAAGTGTTTTAAATAATGTACCGAAAAATTGACTTTCTACGCAAGATACTTGTTGGAATTGGTATCTTTGCTGACAAGGAGAGGATCCAGAGTGGCTGTCAGGAGAGCATTGAAAGCTGTCATATTTTCTGATGGGAGAACGTTGTTTATTCCATGTCAAAGAGCACGAAGACGTGGATGTCTGGAAGCTTGTACAAACATGGCTTTCTAACGAGAGAGGACGAGAGAGAGAGAGAGAGAGAGAGAGAGAGAGAGAGAGAGAGAGAGAGAAGAGTGGAAAATGGAGATCTCTTTCAGCAGTCTTCCACTTGGAAGACGATCAAACATCAAAATGTCATAGACAATAAGAGAAGATGATCAAACATCAGAATGCCATAGACAATAAGAAAAGATGATCAAACAGAATGTCATAGACAATAAGAGAAGATGATCAAACATAGACTATAAGAAAAGATGATCAACCATAGACAATAAGAAAAGATGATCAAACATCAAAATGTCATAGACAATAAGAAAAGATAATCAAACATCAGAATGTCATAAACAATAAAAAAAGATAATCAAACATCAGAATGTCATAAACATTAAGAGAAGATGATCAAACATCAGAATGTCATAGAAAATAAGAAAAGATAATCAAACATCAGAATGTCATAGAAAATAAGAAAAGATAATCAAACATCAGAATGTCATAGAAAATAAGAAAAGATAATCAAACATCAGAATGTCATAGAAAATAAGAAAAGATAATCAAACATCAGAATGTCATAGACAATAGCAATGTTGCCGGGATGAGAATTCTGATAAAATTATAAAGGTCGTATCGCTCTTCATTTTTTCCAAACCATTGCTTTGCAGGACACAACAAGAGCGAGGAAGACATCGGTTAATAGGAATCTCAGTTTATCATGTGATCATAATAGTCTCAGATTATCTTGTAATAATAACAGTCTCAGACTATCTTGTGATAATGACAGGCTCAGCTTATCTTGTGAAAATAACAGTCTCAGACTATACTGTGATAATAACAGCCTCAGACTATCTTGTGAAAGATCTTTGTTGTATATGATAGAAGAGCGATGCTGACGCCATTTTGAAGTGATGACACACTTTTGTAGTCTGCTTCACGCCTGATCGTCTTTCTTTCTACACCTCCAGCAGGGACTCTTCAAGTCTTCCTTACGGTCTTCTCTTACAGCTCGGATCCAACCATGGACCACCACCATGATATAGCAGTTCAGTTCTCTATTCAGGCTGTTGGGGTACCATATGTGGGGAGAAGAGGGAGTACCTGCTTTACTCTGACAAGAGTCCCACAGAAAGCACCCGAAGTGTACATGTACGTGCGTTCTTTAGCAAGTTTCCATAGTGAAGTCTTGATCACGTTAACTGTTAGACATTGCATACACATGCTTAAGCACACACCCACATACACAAACTAATAGTATAGTTAAATATCGCACACACACACACAGAAACTATAGTTAAATATCGCACACACACACACAGAAACTATAGTTAAATATCGCACACACACAGAGAGAAACTAATAGTATAGTTAGATATCGCACACCCAAACACACAGACTAATATAGTTAGATATTGCACACCCAAACACACAGACTAATAGTATAGTTAGATATTGCACACCCAAACACACAGACTAATATAGTTAGATATTACACACCCAAACACACAGACTAATAGTATAGTTAGATATTGCACACCCAAACACACAGACTAATATAGTTAGATATTACACACCCAAACACACAGACTAATAGTATAGTTAGATATTGCACACCCAAGCACACAGACTAATAGTATAGTTAGATATTACACACCCAAACACACAGACTAATAGTATAGTTAGATATTACACACCCAAACACACAGACTAATAGTATAGTTAGATATTGCACACCCAAACACGCAGACTAATAGTATAGTTAGATATTACACACCCAAACACACAGAATAATAGTATAGTTAGATATTACACACCCAAACACACAGACTAATAGTATAGTTAGATATTACACACCCAAACACACAGACTAATAGTATAGTTAGATATTACACACCCAAACACACAGACTAATATAGTTAGATATCGCACACCCACACAGTTACAGATGGGATTCCCAGCCTTGTTTCACTCATCTACTTACCCAACCATACCCAACACATACACACACACACACTAGTACAATTCACTTAAATATCACACATGTGCCATTAGTGTGCAATTAGACGTCACACACTCACATATATTAGCACTGTGTAGTTAGACGTCACACACTCACATATATTAGCACTGTGTTGTTAGACATCACACACTCACATATATTAGCACTGTGTAGTTAGACAACAAACATACAAAGGCTAGTAGAATGCAGAAAAATATCACAGACGCGCCAGTATAACGTGTGAGAGATCACACATACGCATACAATACGATAGATGTGTGTAGGTAAATATTACACACATACACACTCTATAGCAGTGTGCAATTTCACACATACACATTTTTTTAATCCCGAAAAATATAATGAAGAACTGAATATATTGCTAGATCACATTTGAAGTCGATTATGAAGAATTGAATATATTGCTAGATCACATTTGAAGTCGATTATGAAGAACTGAATATATTGCTAGATCACATTTGAAGTCGATTAAAAAAAAGAACTGAAACACCAAGTGAAGGTGAAATGACATACTTTGAAATGAAACAGTTACTCAATTTGAAGCTCAATAAGAAACAGAAAAAAATGACTTAAATACACACAGAGAGAAAGATACGACAGCAGAAGAACGTGTCAGATGTGGCAAAGAGAGGATTACGGTAAGAAAGTGATCGATGCGTCTTAGGACATTCTTTACTGTAAAGTGATAGAGAAACACTTTCTGCAGATTCACTGTGGCTAGTAGCGGAGCTGTCAGAGCAGCATGTAGCAATAATGACAGGAAGTGCTGCACATTTAGCTTGTAGGGACAGTATCGGAATTGTTTTGGATATATAAAGGTAGCTGGGATTCAATATTAGGATTATACTGAAATTTTTTTATATGTTTGCAGGGATAACATTATTGTTACCGTGGATTAAGTTGATAGGAATAATCCTAATATTATGTTAGAAGAATAACATCTTTATTTTTTTTCTGTTGACCAGTTGTCGACTCAAACAGAATCTCTTTTTTATGAAATTTATTTAAGAGATATCTTGTTTTCTCTTTGCATGGGCGGATAAAAATATGTGCAGTGTAATCTGGTGTGCCTCACACTGCATAGGAAGATATTCTTCTTTGAGAGATTGTTTTCGCAACACTATGTGCTAATTAGCCAGTTTTAAAGATACGGTTCAATTTGAGCACGAGGAAACAATTCACTAATGACTGCTCTCACCCTTGATGGCATACATAGAGTGAAGATCTCATGGGTGCTCAAGTTTAAAGACAGCTATCGTAGCTTTATAACTTATTTTAAATGTTGTATCATAACTTTCTAGACTTGTTGATGTCATCAGAAAAGACAATGAATAAGCGATGACACAAGGAATAGATACAGACAAACAGTGGAATGAAGGAGAAGATGTTCAATAAATGCCAAAAATAAGATCAGAGAGGAAGGATAGATAGGCAGATGTGGAGAGAGAGAGAGAGAGAGAGAGAGAGAGAGAGAGATAGTCAGATAAATAGACAGACAGAGAACAAACGCGACGACTAGTCGTGTGTTGAGGTAGAACTTAAGGAAGAGCAACTCCTATATAAATCTTTCTTCACTCATTCGTGATACCGTCCAGAACCCATAAATTCTCCTTTGAAACTCGCATTTATTGCTCCCCCCTGGCTTATAACCTTTCTTTTATTGCTCTTCTTGGCCATCCCATCTTAGAAGTCCCCTCTCTGGTCAGCGCTCACCCACTTACGCTAAAAGCTGACAACAAAGGCTTTCTCTCACAGCTATCTCTCAGGTCCTCCACTAGCTCAGATTTTAATGCCAGAAATATTTTCTTTTCTACATCAACCTGGGCCAATTATTTCCGCCGGTAAAAGGTGTCTTGGCCTAAATTCTCAGTTATATTTGTATCCTTAGATGACACTTCTGAACTTTAACCTGCTATAAGGTTAATGAAATATTTGAACTTCAACAAGCAAAGTGATAGCCAGTTTCTTCAGTCAATTTATTTTTCTCACTTTCCATATTTGCCTTTTGTCTTCATTTTCCAGTCCGTGAAGAAATGAATTTCGATACCTTCCGAATCGGTGCCAGAATTACGTTGGTGTTTGTGGGCGAAGTCAAGTTTGGATATTTGACTTGGGTTAAATAGGATTTCGTAATCGAGTATCGACTGCAGGATCCAAAAGGCAAAGTTTTAATGTGATCACCAGAAACACATAGTCGAGTTAGCCAGTGGGCACAATAAACATAAAATCAACCTCGAGATGACCTTTCGCGTCTGAATATAAAACATTTATTAAACAAACGCTGCACAGATCTGAATTGTTGTTAGAAATAACTGACAGATGTATCGTACAAATGAATTAGATTACATGACACGAGATGTAGTCGATATCTCTAGAACAATAGAGCTGAGGGTGTAAGAAGAATGGAGGGTGAGTGTAAGAAGAATGGAGGGTGAGTGTAAGAAGAATGGAGGGTGAGTGTAAGAAGAATGGAGGGTGAATATAAGAAGAATGGAGGGTGAATATAAGAAGAATGGAGAGTGAATATAAGAAGAATGGAGGGTGAGTGTAAGAAGAATGGAGGGTGATTGTAAGAAGAATGGAGGGTGAGTGTAAGAAGAATGGAGG
Source organism: Achatina immaculata (assembly GCA_009760885.1). Taxonomy (NCBI): domain Eukaryota; kingdom Metazoa; phylum Mollusca; class Gastropoda; order Stylommatophora; family Achatinidae; genus Lissachatina; species Lissachatina immaculata. Next base: position 30,632,044 of record CM019717.1, read on the forward strand.
GTGAGTGTAAGAAGAATGGAGGGTGAATATAAGAAGAATGGAGGGTGAATATAAAAAGAATGGAGGGTGAGTGTAAGAAGAATGGAGGGTGAGTGTAAGAAGAATGGAGGGTGAATATAAGAAGAATGGAGGGTGAATATAAAAAGAATGGAGGGTGAGTGTAAGAAGAATGGAGGGTGAATATAAGAAGAATGGAGAGTGAATATAAAAAGAATGGAGGATGAGTGTAAGAAGAATGGAGGGTGAATATAAGAAGAATGGAAGGTGAGTGTAAGAAGAATGGAGGGTGAATATAAGAAGAATGGAGGGTGAGTGTAAGAAGAATGGAGGGTGAGTGTAAGAAGAATGGATGGTGAGTGTAAGAAGAATGGAGGGTGAATATAAGAAGAATGGAGGGTGAATATAAGAAGAATGGAGAGTGAATATAAGAAGAATGGAGGGTGAGTGTAAGAAGAATGGAGGGTGAGTGTAAGAAGAATGGAGGGTGAATATAAGAAGAATGGAGGGTGAATATAAGAAGAAGAATGGAGGGTGAGTGTAAGAAGAATGGAGGGTGAGTGTAAGAAGAATGGAGGGTGAGTGTAAGAAGAATGGAGGGTGAGCGTAAAAAGAATGGAGAGTGAATATAAGAAGAATGGAGGGTGAGCGTAAGAAGAGTGGAGGGTGAATAAAAGAAGAATGGAGAGTGAATATAAGAAGAATGGAGGGTGAATATAAGAAGAATGGAGAGTGAATATAAGAAGAATGGAGAGTGAATATAAGAAGAATGGAGGATGAGTGTAAGAAGAATGGAGGGTGAGTGTAAGAAGAATGGAGGGTGAATATAAGAAGAATGGAGGATGAGTGTAAGAAGAATGGAGAGTGAGTGTAAGAAGAATGGAGGGTGAGTGTAAGGAGAATGGAGGGTGAGTGTAAGAAGAATGGAGGGTGAGAGTAAAAAGAAGAAACAAACATTATTTTCAAAGCCCTAAGGTTTAGGCAGTTGGGCCCCTTTACCCTTCGTCTCTCAACTTTCATTCAGACCAAGTAATCCAAGTCATCCAAGTCATGCAAGTCATCCAAGTCATCCTCCGGCTTCACTGCATTCAAGACAATCTCATATATGCTCCACTGCATGCCGCAGCATACTTCCTTTCAACTGTTGGTTGTTTACGATGTGTTTTCTGCCACATAGTTCAGATGTCCTGCCAGCGGAGGATACAAACATACTAGCATAGTACTACCATTACAAACATACCAATGCTAACATTACAAACATACCAGCTTAGTACTAACATTACAAACATACCAATACTAACATTACAAACATACCAATACTAACATTACAAACATACCAATACTAACATTACAAACATACCAATACTAACATTACAAACATACCAATACTAACATTACAAACATACCAATACTAACATTACAAACATACCAGCTTAGTACTAACATTACAAACATACCAATACTAACATTACAAACATACCAGCTTAGTACTAACATTACAAACATACCAGCGTAGTACTAACATTATTATAAATTTAAAAAAACATACAACATCCAATATTTCGACGTGAGACTTTTTCAAAGAACACATACAAAAATAACAGTGCCATTGTTGTATTCTGTACTAAGAGGGATGCCACAAAGCTAAATTTTTCATTTTCATTTTTCTTCTTTTTATTTATGTGTTTTGTTGTTTTTGTACTTAATCCTTGAAAAAGGCTGATGCCGAAATATTGGATGTTGTGCGTTTTTCATTTATACATTATCATCTTACTCTCATATTTTCTGACATTTGTGTTTCTTCTCACTTGCCTCACTCCCTCTGTCACTTTGTAAAACTGATCCATTCACCTCTATTTACCTTTGTTGTAATAAAAAAAGTGTCTAGAATAGTATATACTGTTAAAACAAAAACGTAACAAATACAATGTTGCAATTTAAACAAGTTTGTTGATCAGACAAAGGCAAACTGCCTGAAACGTCCACTTGGACATCAACTTCACATGCTGACATGAACTGTACTCAGCAGATGATTCATGAGCACAGAAAAGCAACACTATTCAAAACAGCATTTTTGACAATAACTCATGATAGGTTCACGAGAATCCCGTGAAACTTACTGAACACAAAACTCACTGACCATGTTATTGAAAGCCTATAAAAGATTGACGCTCCTTGAATCAATTCATTTGAAAATTGAATGCGCAAGTATGGCTCATCTCACTACAGAACAACGACTCATCATCATTGGACATTTACAGACTGGACAGTCACAAAGTGTAGTGGCTAGACTATTGAATGTGGTTAGAAGCACCATTAGTCGCCTTTGGAGATAATTTCAAGAAACTAGCTCAGGTGCAGACCGGCCGCGCAGTGGAAGACCCGCAGTCACAACTCCTGCCGAAGACATCTTCATACGGCTGCGTCACCTCAGGAATTGATTTGCATCTGCGTCCTCAACAGTCCAGTCAAATACAGCAGTTCGTCGAATTTCAGATCAAACGGCCAGGAACCGGCTGCACAACGCTGGTCTTTGGGCTAGAAGACCTTACAGAGGTTCTATTCTTATGGACCTGCATCGCCAGAACCGACTGCAGTGGGTGAACCAACATCGTCAATAGACCGTTGCGATTGATTGGAGAAGGGTTTGGTTTAATGATGAATCATTCTTTCTGCTCCAGCGACACGATAGACGGAGAAGAGTTTACCGCAGGGTCTATGAGTGCTACGCCCAGAACTGCGTGGATGAGGCTCAACTTTATGGGAAGAAGTGACCTAGTGCAAATTGAAGGACGCCTTATTGCCCAGCGGTACGTCGCTTAAATTCTTCATCCTCACGTCCTTCCACTTCAGGCTCCACCAGGGTCGATTTTTCAGCAGGAAAACTCTCGACCTCATGTGACACAAATCACCACCCAGTTCCTCGCTGATAACAACGTCCAGACCATTTCGTGGCCATCCATGTCATCAGACATGAACCCAATAGAACATTTATGGGATGAACTCAATAGACAAGTCCGCCAGTGAGACGTGGCGCCAACCAATCTCCGACAGTTGTCTCTTGCACTGTGGGAAGAGTGGGCAGCCATCCCACAACAACAGATCCAACGGCTAATAATATATTCATAAGTATTAAAACAAGGAGTAAATGTTTAAAAAGGGTAAAAGTAAATTTTAGTTTTAGTATAAGATACCTTACTTTTAGCTTACTTTTCATAAATCTGCAACAGTGATTCCATGTATCCCGAAGTACAATTTCAGATATTTTTATGCATTTTACTATAGTTATATAGTTATGTAGCACATATATCACGATCTGGGACATTTTCGTATGGTTACGTAGGAGATATACCATCAGGGACATATTCTTATGGTTATGTAGAACATAGACCAAGATCTGGGACATTTTCTTATGGTTACGTAGGACATAGATCAAGACATGTGATATTTTTTTATATTTATGTAAAGCATAAATCAAGATCTGGGACATTTTATTATAGTCAAGTAGGACACAGATCAAGACCTGGGACATTTTCTTACTGTTATGTAGGACATGGAACATTTTCTTATAGTTATGTAGGACATAGATCAAGATCTAGGACATTTTCTTATATTTATGTAGGGCATATATCAAAACATAGGGCATATAGTTATGTGGGACATAGATCAAAACCTGGGACATTTTCTTATAGTTATATGGGACACAGATCAAGAGCTGGAGTATTTTATCTTCGATCAATACCATTGCGAGAAAAAGGAGGAACTTTTCTATAAAAACACTTTCTAGCCTCGTCCCTTGGTCATGCAAGCCGGAAGGGAGCCGGATACTTGAGTAGGTCTATTCGACAGTGAAGTAGCTTCAGTTGACATACTTTCCGTGTTTGTCTGTTAACATCTGGTTTGTTTTAGTTTAATACCAGGTTTTTGTAATATGACTTTTATAAAAATCTAATGAGTTATCTCAAGTCATTAATCTTATATATGGGGTTTGAATATGTGTATTCTTTGCGAGAACAAAGTAGATAGGCTTTTGTGCCAAGAATTTTATTTATTTTTTTTTGCAATGACTCCACTTACTTTATCCTCATACAAGACTCATACCCAGCTAATGATTAAAAAAAATGTACCAAAAGTTCATACATTTTCTGAGCCGTATACCTTGAGGCTGTATGTGTGTAAGAAGGAAACGCGTGAAGTACGTACTGAATACCCGCCTCTACCTGTCTTGGTTTTTTTTTCTCTTTAATAGTACATGTTCATCTTTCTATCTTTATATTCGTGACGTATTCCGAAACATCTGCTAGAAAATTCAAAGGAATACCACAGAATCTACCCTTTCTTTCAAGTATAACGCTTCTCTTTATCGTCCATCTCTTTTTTCTCTTTCTACCGTTTTCCACAAAAAAGTATGATGAAAAGAAACCCAGACTCCATGTCTTTATATCTAAGTATGAATTAGCTTCCGGGTCAATTCCATTTATTTCAGTTCTCATAATTTCCTCTCCATTGAATGCCTCCGCGGTGGCTGGAATTTAGAGCTGATCATTTCTACAGTATCATGGCATTAGTTAATATAGAAAAGATGAAAGGTTTTCATTTATCCCAGTCATTTTCTAAGCAGCTCCTTTCCGAGCGATAGGGAAAGTGTTCGCTGTGCTGAAATTTGCCACCTGACCACACACGAGGATTGAACATTCTGCCTGATTTATGTCCCCTTTCAGTGATAGGGACTGGAATAGACTGTTAGCATTGATTTGGAAACCAAATATAATGTGTATTAGTTTTTTTCACCTTTGTCTTTAGACCCTGCTGAATGAAGCAATCACAAGCTAGCACAACCTTGTAGGTCAAGTTCTCTCCACTTGTATCTGTCTGTGGCCTGTCCTTTTTATGCTGTAGCGGGGGGACTGCAAGTTGTCCATCTCTTGCAACAATTCGTCACCAGGTCTTTCTACTTCCGCCTTTCTTTTGTGATTCGTTCTGGTGTCCAGTCCATGACTTTCCTGGCAACAGTACCAGACTCAATCCATCTCCAGGGCCTTTTGCTACAGTTATTGACATTTCTTTTTGTTTGCTTGAAGCAAGCAGGTCCCAGTTATTTATGATGTGAAGCAAGAATATTCTTAGTAGTTTCCTGATGTGGGCTGTGCGGGATGAGACTATTTGATTATTTTTTCCGTGGTTCCTATCTAGCATTTTGCTGCAGAGAAAAGTTTGACTAGCACATAGTTCTGCAATACTTTGTTCTTGTTACTATCTAGCATTTTGTTGCAGAGAAAAGTTTGACTAGCACATAGTTCTGCAATACTTTGTTCTTGTTACTATCTAGCATTTTGTTGCAGAGAAAAGTTTGACTAGCACATAGTTCTGCAATATTTTGTTCTTGTTACTATCTAGCATTTTGTTGCAGAGACAAGTTTGACTAGCACATAGTTCTGCAATATTTTGTTCTTGTTACTATCTAGCATTTTGTTGCAGAGAAAAGTTTGACTAGCACATAGTTCTGCAATATTTTGTTCTTGTTACTATCTAGCATTTTGTTGCAGAGACAAGTTTGACTAGCACATAGTTCTGCAATATTTTGTTCTTGTTACTATCTAGCATTTTGTTGCAGAGACAAGTTTGACTAGCACATAGTTCTGCAATATTTTGTTCTTGTTACTATCTAGCATTTTGTTGCAGAGAAAAGTTTGACTAGCACATAGTTCTGCAATATTTTGTTCTTGTTACTATCTAGCATTTTGTTGCAGAGAAAAGTTTGACTAGCACATAGTTCTGCAATACTTTGTTCTTGTTATTATCTAGCATTTTGCTGCAGAGACAAGTTTGACTAGCACATAGCTCTGCAATATTTTGTTCTTGTTATTATCTAGCATTTTGTTGCAGAGACAAGTTTGACTAGCACATAGCTCTGCAATATTTTGTTCTTGTTATTATCTAGCATTTTGTTGCAGAGACAAGTTTGACTAGCACATAGCTCTGCAATATTTTGTTCTTGTTATTATCTAGCATTTTGCTGCAGAGAAAAGTTTGACTAGCACATAGCTCTGCAATATTTTGTTCTTGTCAGAACGACTTGTAGATGTAGCTTGTGTCCTTTATTTTATTATTTAATACTGAGAGTCAAGATGATCTGCTAGACTGACGGTACATTTGTCAGGACCAGAGTGCCAAACTGGTCAAGACCCTGTTCCACCTCTCCACTCATGCTCCCAGTAGGAGACTCAACAAAATCTCCCAGAGAAGTTTTGTAGAAAACTCTCCCCTTGCCCCCGTCCACCCCTCCTCCCCCCCCCCCCCCCCACACTCCTCACTCCGGCTATTATTTTCTTCATCCACTTCTGGTCCACACTTAACACAGGAAAAATCCTCAGACCCCGGGGCAGTGCATCAGCTGGACACACATTCCCTCTCCCCCCTCCACCTTCCTCGTAGGGCTTGAGACTCAGCCAGGCAGGGATCGATGTAGCCCCCGATGAAGTCTGCTAGGAAGTACTGCACCTTTCCCTGTCTTGTAGCTTACACTCTGTGCCTGCAAGGGGCCTTATGCCATTCATCACAACACAGTGTTTATACTTCATAGTGCCTTAGAGGGGCCTTAAGCCATTCCTCACTACACATAGTGGTTATACTTCATAGTGCCTGCAAGGGGCCTGAAGCCATTCATCACAACACATAATTCAAATCTTCACGGCGCCGGCAACACAGAACATCCTGTCTGCAGGGCCACATACGCCGAACCGTTTGATATTGTTAAAATGTTCTATCTTATCCCTATTTTTTCTTGTTAAATCTTTGCGGGTTATTTAAAACAGTTCTACCTCGTCACATTTGGCTTAACAAATGCTTGATTAATGGGTTATTCTATTATTACATCAGTTGCTACTAGAAGGAAGTCTTCACAAGCCTCTAGTGCTACAGAACACATGTAGACCACACACGAATATCTGCATTCGTAAAACAAGATAACTTTTTTCTAGTTGTAAAATAAACATTTGTTGAGAAGTTAGGATTACGAATATTTCGGAACATTTGTGTACCTCGTGAGACTTCCATATAACGTAACCTCATTTATGAAGCAGGAAATTGCTTTGTGTGTTAATGGTAATAGCAGCGAGTACGTGTGTGTATGACAGACAGACAGACAGACGGAGAGACAGACATAGATAGATAGATAGATAGATAGATAGATAGATAGATAGATAGATAGATAGATAGATAGATAGATAGATAGAATGTATGCATAAACCTCAGTGTCCAGATTCGATACATTTGTAATCAATCTAAATCTTTATCTTTCTAAATTTCAGCTACAAATTTTCCTAATATCCGAAGCTGATAATACAGTAAGAAATAAATCTCAATAGGAAGACAAGTAGCTATAAGAAAATTATTTATCTACCCCTTCACTAGAGGACACATCCATGTACAATCAAATCAGTTCGTTCTTTCATCAACCTTTATGAAATTTGAAAAAAAAGGATCAATAATCTTTTGTATTTCATGCAACAATGTTTCTTTTTTGCTGATCCTAAATTTCAAGCTTGATAAAAGTAGCAAACAATAACAAAACTAGAGATGAAAACAGCTGGTCCTGTAGATTTAATGGTAACTTTCTGAATGTCACATCACGCGAAGATACTATCCAAAAACTTCAATTAGAAACTTGTCTTGAAACTTGGCATTTCTATTCTTCCTCTTTATACTAGACTTGACATTTTTATGTTTCCAAATACTACTCCATATATCAGAATTGACTAAAAATTTAAACAAAAATAAATTAATTCCGTTCTTTAGATTTGATAAAAGAAAATACAAGAATGGATATTTACAAGAGAAAACAAGCAAATACAACGCAGTCTTCTAGTGACGAAATAGCTCTATAATTAAACTGGATCTATATCGTGTTAGTATAGTATCTACCCTCAGATGTTCCATTCATTGTTATATGTTATTATTTGACATAACATATGAAAGTATGTACATAATGTACAGAAAGTATGTACAGTATGTACAGGTAATCATACGCAGAATAAGATCCTCAAGCGTCTGCTTGGCCGATGGATAAATAAACTTAAGCTATAATAAAAATACAAAAATAATAAGAACGAATGAGAGAAACTAAAGGGAGCAAAGAAATATAACAAAAAAAAAAAAAAGGAAAAACGGGAGAAGAAAAAGCAGAAAATGACAAAAGACGAAGTGGATGCATCATGCACCAAGTTAACCTCATCTGTGTTTCACAGATACACACTGACGCATACACACTGACGCATACACACTGACGCATACACATACACACATATACACATACATGCGTTATATACATGCACACACTCACACGTAAACACACAGTCACATACATACACATGTACATACATAAATAGATGTGCACACAAACATACACATTCTCACACTAACGCACATACACATGCACTCACACTTACACGCACACATAAAAACAACTCTGTATCCGCGTCCACTAAACGAAATTGAAACATTAAAGGGCATTTTCTCAAACTTATCGCCACTTTCTGCAAACCAAAGAATGATGGAATCAAGAGGAGTTCAAAGTTTTCGTTCTTCCTGTCCTTCTTTCTCTCTGTCTCTGCTTCATCCCCCCTCTCTCTGTATATATTTTTCCCACTCTCATTTTCTCTCTCTCTCTCTCTCTCTCTCTCTCTCTCTCTCTCTTTCTCGTTGATTCTCTCTTTGATTCCAACTCCCATTCTCTATTTGATTCTCTCTCTGTTTCTCATTCTTTCTCTCATTCTATTTTTCTCTCTCTCTTTCTCGTTGATTCTCTCTTTGATTCCAACTCCCATTCTCTATTTGATTCTCTCTCTCTTTCTCATTCTTTCTCTCATTCTATTTTTCTCTCTCTCTTTCTCTTATTTTCTCTCTTTCTCAATCTCTCTATCTTTTTCCTCTCATTCTCTCTCTCATGACATCTCATGTATTTAGTATATCGTACATATTACTATTACATCAAAGACAAAACCAATCTTTAACAAAACTGGCACCCTATTAACATCAACTAAAGACCAAAAGCAAAGATGGGCCTAACACTTCCAAGAAATACTTAATCTACCAAACTCAAAATATATAGACCTTGAAACCGACTTACCAGTCTCACAACTAAATGCCAACCTAGATGGAATTACATTGAACGAAACTGAAACAGCGGTGAACCTAATGGCTAACAACAAAGCTGCAAGTGAAGATGAAATAACAGCCGAAATGTTAAAAGCTAATAATAGTGACAACATGAGCCAACTACAGAGAATGTTTAATAAAGTTTAGAAAGAAGAAAAGGTCCTTTCTAAGTAGTAAAAAGGATTCATTGTTAAAATACCCCCGCCCCCCCAAAAAAAGCAACCTTAGTGACTGCAATAATTGGAGAAGAGCAACCTATCAGCTGTCACAAGTATTTTTCAAAGTTATTCTGAATAGGATATAACGGACGCTGCAATGAGAGAAGAACAAGCAGGATTTTGAAAAAGGAGAAGTTATCTCGACTAGATCTTTACTCTAAGAATAATACTTGAAGAACATACTGAAAAGCAAAAACCATTAATACTGAAATTCAAAGACTTTACAAAGGCATCTGATAGCATACACAGAGATTCATTGTGGGTAATTTTAAGTCTGTATGAAATACCATCTAACATGGTCAACATCATTCAGGATCTCTACAACGGATACGTTTGTGCAGTCAACACAGAGGAAAATGAGTGAATGGTTCCAGATTGAAACAGGCATGAAACAAGGATGTATATTATCTCCCTTGCTTTTTTGGAATTGCCATAGACTTTATAATGAAAAAATATTGCACAGGTAAAACGGGCATTGATTGGGTACATGGGACAAAACTATAAGATCTTGATTTTGCAGGTGAGATAACTCTTATCAGTGACAATGTGAATTCGATGCAAGAAAAAACAGATACCCTGTCTTCACTAGCTATATACAAATATGATTTGAAATTAACAAGGAAAAAAAAACAAAAATAATGAAGCTTCTCATTAATCAAGAAGGAAAAATGCATGTAGAAGGAACAGATGTTGAAGAAGTACACCAATTTGCATACCTTGGCAGCTACATAGACCAGGATGGTGACACCAGAAAGGGAGTTAGAATTGCAAAAGCAACATTGACTTTCAAGAATCTTGAGAACATATGCCACTCAAAAGTTATAAACAAAAAAAACAAGATAAGATTATTCAATTCAAAAGTGATATCCACCCTCATTTATGCACGTGAAAGCTCTAAAACAACTAAAGAAATAAACAACAAATTAGACTCTTTTGAAAACAAATACCTAAGGAAAATACTCGGTATAAAGGGGAACGAATTCAAGAACAACGCAGAGATGACAGATGAGCAAACAACAACCTGTCTCACGGGCGGTCAGGAATAGGAGATGGACATAGATTGGTCACGCGATGAGAAGAAACAGTCATTGAGACTCAAAATAAACTATCAAATGGAACACACCAGCCCGAAGAAAAAGAGGCCAACCAGGTGAAGCTCTAGACAGGACATTGTTAAGAGAGGCCAAATTAGTAGGCATAAAATTCCTTTATGAGGTTGAAAAACTATCTGAAAACAAAAAAAGTTGGCGAATTACCTTGCGAGGCCTATGTGACGCTCAGCGGTACGGGAAGGATGTAAGATATACTTACTGGACGCGTTGCTGAGATGTTGAATATAAAGATGTCCTCTTTATGTATTTATTGTTTAATATACCAGACTGAATGTCTGAAAGCTCAGAGATGAACAGAAGAATGTCACCCTCTGAAAGTTAATATGTTCGTTCGTTTTTTCTGTCCACGTTTTGTACACTCGTCCTTCACTGCTAAGACACAGAAGTGTCACATAAGAAGTAAAGAGGTTTTCGGACAGTAAAATGATGGCCGCAGTGTTGTGTGGTTAGCTGTCGAAATACAAAGCACTTTAGGCGTAGGATAAAGAAAAATAGCCAGAGAATGAGCTTAACTCGAGCCAAACTCTGGTAGGACCAGCAGCTCTCGTGAGTGTCACACTGTAATGTATAGACATTTCATCAGTGAGTGTTCTGGTAAAATAAAATCATGGACAGCAATAGCACAATGGAAGACTAAAGAAGCAAAACAAAACTTGAACGACTTACGAGACACAGATAGACAGACAGACAGAGATAGTCAGAGACTGTTTTCCAAAGTTTAGCATATTCCTTTTATTATGTTTCATTTATTTTATTTTATAGAGAACGGGGCACTGGAAAATAACATTTTAAAAAAAGGCATTATCTAGCATATTTGTACATAACAAAAATATCTACAGCTTTTTCGTGACACGTCGATCCTATGGAATTTTATGAGAAAATGAATCTAATTATACTGACATCGTGAAAGCATAAATACTTGAGATAAATATAACATAATAATACAAAACAAGATAAATTATTGGCTTCTATTAAGCATTTGCATTGTGCGGTTAATCTCTCTTATATAACTTTATTTCTTTAGAGTCTTTGCATTCTTTTAATAAACATCAATATATGTTCCCTCGTATTGTTTCCCTTGAAACCACAATCAAGATGTCAACATTTGTGCTACAAGATATCCTGGCTTGCAGATCAGATTGTGGAGTTTTCTTAATCCACTAAGAATATTTGCATGTTTTTTCCCTATATTTTACCAACAAAGTAAAAGTGTTTCCACTGTATTTTGTTTTCATGACTACCTTTATTTTTGATTTTCTGCTCTATCTTGTCATGGATTGCATCTGCGGAAGCTCCACTATAATATAATGCATGTGGCTATTTTGATATTGAAATTAATTGTATCCTAAGTGATTTGCATTCATAGGCAAGGAAGAAGGAAACACTTGCATTTTGTTTCAATGTCTGCTTGTCCAGACAGTGCTGACAATTATCCCATTGCCTTCGGTATGACCCAGTCTCTTGACGTTCAGTGCATTTCAAGAATGTTACACAGACTGTCAATCGTACAAACATTTATGGCATTTTTAAGACGAAAAGTATCTTGCAGAACACACGAAGAGATTGCAGATTCAGTTTGATTAAAATGACACGGATTCTAAACATGGCCAGTGGAGAGAATCTGGAAAGTCATTTCACGGTATCAAACATCGCGGGGCCCCCAAGTTTCGGATCGTTAATCTGAAGGACAGATTCATGACCTTGAACATGATTTGCATGTCAGGAAACTGGAAGAGAAATTGAAAATGCTGTGACATTTTCTTAGGCAAGGAACTGAGCACGGTTTCAACGTCAACAGTGAGCAGGTAATGATCCGTCAAACTGCTCATCCAGTCAGAACTGTTACAGGCACGGTCGAGTCACAGTCTTTCAGATCTGAATCCCTGTCACAGGGATGTCCGTAGAAATAAACAAGTCAACGCTTTCAGGGAAGTCTTTAAGAGGTCTGCCTTGATCTGTTTCTCCATTAGGGTATTCTGAGAGACAAGAAATATCTACATCATAAGTGCAGGTGGTATAGAAGATGCTGTGTTCTGCCACAGCTGTACGAGCATAGTTGTCATGAGAGCACTGGAAGCAGCGAGCCTTCGTGTTTATGTATATAACACCAGTTTTCGTTCTCTAGGGCGGTTATCACACAGGTAGAAGTTGGCCCTTGTGGAACTTGATTTTTACCGTACAGCTTCTCTCGTGAATGATTGTGCCAGTATCCTTTTATCTTTTCCTGTTTCTTTCAGATTCCCATAGCCTGGCTGTTTGAGCATTAGTGTTCGGATCTTTGCTAAGAGTATACTTAATCTTGCTCCACTGTCTTATGTAACAACTGTGTGTGTGTGTCTTCTTGCATACATTGAGGCAGCCGGTATATAAATGGTTCAGATTTCATGAATCCATTTCATGATTTAACTATTCTACGCAATCAAGAAAGAGTTCATAGGATGAAGCAAGAAAATCGAGAAAATCTTTGACGATAATATAAAGAATTTAAGGCAGACATAGGCACCTTTTTGTGTTTGGAGCGGCCCCCCCCCCCCTCTGGCAAAAAAGACTTCTTTCATTTTTACGTGGGTCACCCACTTTGACGTTTGTTAAATTTACAAACTCACTGTCATAAGATGCACATATGTACATTTAATGCAACTGAATATATATATATATATATATATATATATATATATATATATACATATATATATATATATATCAGAGAGAGAGAGAGGGACGGGAAAGGGAAGAGGAATGAGAGAGAGAGAGAGAGAGGAACAGAGAGCTATTATATTATTAAGTTGTCAGGTCAGGGCCAGGCTATTATTATTCCACAAAGCGAAATCAGTATTTTTACAAGCGAAATCAGTATTTTTAACATTTCCTACAAATAATGAGTTTTTAAAGAAGCCATCGACATTGGCTGCGGGCCATAAAAATTATTGCCGCGAGCCGCCTCTGGCCCGCGGATCAAGGGTTGCCCATAGGTGATTTAAAGTAATGAAAGACAAAAATCTTAATTAACTGAAGAAAGAAGTCCTTTATATGAAGTTCAAAGTCGCAGTACATTTACGTTTCAATTAAAGTTCTGGTCATTCGCCCTGGTATTAGCAGACGGTGAAGATATGTCTGTGAGACAGCACTAATATAGTTTCCTAGGTAATCTCCTTGCTGACATTAGGACAGCTCACAGTCAGCTCCCACAGACCCTCAGAAGTCGCTCGTGTGAGATGAGACCACAGCTAGATCGCCTGGTTTTCTCCCAGTGTTCTTGACAGCTCCCTATTACTTCAGCTTTTCCCTTTTCTCTCAGCCGTCATTAAAAGTTAGAAACCCGGATGTGAAAAACTCTTAACTTCTATTGGCTCCCATCTCTGTTTTCTATTACTCAGTCGGAGAAACTGTCAGACAAATACATTCTGCACATCTTCTGTGACGCCATTGACCTTATTTCCTAGGATTTCTTATTCTCAATAGGTGGCAGCCAAGTCGCTGAGCTGGAAAATACTCCTGGAAAAAAAGACAGAAAAAAGACGGAAATTCCTGTGATAACAAATTAGATATTAAGTGTATAAGAAACTGGAGATTAGTCCGGTGATTCTGGTAAAAGGATGAGAATATAATATAACGTAGGTAAAAAATAGGTTACAAATGGCAATTGTCGCTATGTAAGTTAATCGTTTATATTTCTGTGTCACTACAGATCATCATCATCATCATCATCATCATCATCATCATGTCTCCATACATCATTGCTCAACTCGATCATGAATCTTCCTATATTTTCCTCACAACCCATTGTTCATTCTTTTTCTACTTCCGTCGCCTTCATTAACCTGTGAATCTATCCCTTTGTCTTTCTCTACGTGAATCTACCATTTTGTCTTTTCTAATGTGAATCCACCCTATTGTCTTTCCCCCCACGTGAATCCACCAGTGCGTCTTTTCCCATGTGAATCTACTCTATCATATTTTCCCATGTGAATCTATTCTTATATATTTTTTCGTGTGAATCTATCATGTCGTCTTCCTACATGTGAATCTATCATGTCGTCTTTCTACATGTGAACCTATCACGTCGTCGTCCTACATGTGAATCTATCATGTCCTCTTTCTGCATGTGAATCTATCACGTCGTCGTCCTACATGTGAATCTATCATGTCGTCTTTCTACATGTGAACCTATCATGTCCTCTTTCTGCATGTGAATCTATCATGTCCTCTTTCTGCATGTGAATCTATCATGTCCTCTTTCTGCATGTGAATCTATCATGTCGTCTTCCTACATGAGAACCTATCATGTCCTCTTTCTACATGTGAATCTATCATGTCCTCTTTCTACATGTGAATCTATCATGTCCTCTTTCTACATGTGAATCTATCATGTCCTCTTTCTGCATGTGAATCTATCATATCGTCTTCCTACATATGAAACTATCCTATCATTTCTTCTTCTTCTGATGTTCACTCATAGCTTGCCTTGGTCCTATGTTTTCTAAAACAAATACTACGTAAATGTTCAACAACAAAGTACAACGAATCTTAGATGTGATACCTTAAATTATTATTAAAACTGTGATACCAGACATCGCTGTTATAATAGCTATATTTTAAATGGCTGTTATGACAATGATATCCTATACTGTTGTTACAATACTGATATCTCACACTGGCGTTATAGCATTAATAAATGATGTTATAACACTGATATCTCATACTGCCGTTACAGCATTAATAAATGATGCTACAACAGTATCATACTGCCGTTACAGCAGTAATAAATGGCGTTATAACAGTGATATCTCATGCTGCCGTTATAACAGTAAAAAATGATGTTATAACAGTGATATCTCATGCTGCCGTTATGACAGTAATAAATGATGTTATAACAGTCACGTCTTAAATTGCTATTATACAAAAACTGCTTTTATAACGGCCTAACGGATTGTCCATTCTTGAACAGCAAAATGCTGCTAACGAAGGCACCTGAACAGCAAAATGCTGCTAACGGAGACAAAAATTGTTAGCTGAAGCATTCTTGTCTGGCTTTTTCTATTCCTCTCCCTCCCCTTTTCTCAGATTCTGAAAGATGTTCGTGAGGCAGAATATCCATCAGGGGACACTCAATCTGTTCGTCTTTCTTCTCGCAGCCCACATTTAGAAAATGACACCTTATACTTTTAAACAATAGGATGACAAGAAGCTCCAGATAAGTTTCGCATAACAGCTATTGAACACTTCACTTGCTCACTTCTTCGTATGATCACTTCAGCGATCGCTACAGACCAACAGATGTGCCGATCACTTTTCTTCCTACAGCTTGTTATTGTGACCAGGGAAATTTAGAGCGGTCTTTAGTATAGGTCGTTTTAGCCAGTGCTTACGTAGTCTGCATGAGGACAATGTACAGCTCTTAGTCCTGCAACATTAGCTAGAGTGTGAAGTACTTGCCTTGTTATTTTCATTTACATTTGCTTTCCTTGTTCTGGTATGGTTTTAACTTTGCTTTAGCCATAGAACGTATTTTACTTTTTTTTTGTCTGTCACTGATGGGATCTTACATCTGTGGCGGTGTGTTTTTTTTTCTTTCTGGAGGGTTTCATTCGTCAACTTAGAAATGAGAGGACACCACTGAGATGAAACTTTCGAGTGTGCGGGTGATGATTCAGTGTTCAAGCTGAATGAGACAGCTATCACCAACCCATAGTTGCCTGCTTCTGTCAGTGTAACCAACCCATAGTTGCCTGCTTCCGTTAGGTCAGCAGCCCATAGTTGTTTGCTACCGTTAGGTCAGCAGCCCATAGTTGCTTGCTTCTGTCAGTGTCAGACAACCCATAGTTGCCTGCTTCCATTAGGTCAGCAACCCATAGTTGCCTGCTTCCGTTAGGTCAGCAACCCATAGTTGCCTGCTTCTATCAGTGTCAGAAACCCATAGTTGCCTGCTTCTGTCAGTGTCAGACAACCCATAGTTGCCTGCTTCCGTCAGGTCAGCAGCCCACAGTTGCTTGTTTGCGTCAGTATCAGCAAAAAATAGTCGTCTGCTTTAGTCAAGTCTAAGGAACAAAAACTAACCATGACTATTCCACTTCCTATTAATACCTTCTGAAAACATTCAACAGTTTGACTGAGAGAATAAAACTGGAAAGTAAACTGGTCCTTAAGAATAAGCTATAGTGAAGATGGATGCACCAGATCGAAAGGCGCAGCTTATCACAATTTAACTGTAAACCGTGACACAAAACAACCAACGCCTTTCTGAGAGCACAAGAGAATGAACACGCTTCCCAGTCATCAGCTTGTAAGCTTCAAGACCGACAGAACTTCCCAGGCCGCAGCCTATAAGCTTCAAGACCGACAGAACTTCCCAGGCCGCAGCCTACAAGCTTCAAGACCGACAGAACTTCCCAGGCCGCAGCCTACAAGCTTCAAGACCGACAGAACTTCCCAGGCCGCAGCCTACAAGCTTCAAGACCGACAGAACTTCCCAGGCCGCAGCCTA
The DNA here is from genome assembly GCA_009760885.1 of Achatina immaculata. NCBI lineage: Eukaryota > Metazoa > Mollusca > Gastropoda > Stylommatophora > Achatinidae > Lissachatina > Lissachatina immaculata. Next base: position 30,649,011 of record CM019717.1, read on the forward strand.
CAAGCTTCAAGACCGACAGAACTTCCCAGGCCGCAGCCTACAAGCTTCAAGACCGACAGAACTTCCCAGGCCGCAGCCTACAAGCTTCAAGACCGAAAGAACTTCCCAGGCCGCAGCCTACAAGCTTCAAGACCGACAGAACTTCCCAGGCCGCAGCCTACAAGCTTCAAGACCGAAAGAACTTCCCAGGCCGCAGCCTACAAGCTTCAAGACCGACAGAACTTCCCAGGCCGCAGCCTACAAGCTTCAAGACCGACAGAACTTCCCAGGCCGCAGCCTACAAGCTTCAAGACCGAAGAACTTCCCAGGCATCAGCCTACAAGCTTCAAGACCGACAGAACTTCCCAGGCCGCAGCCTACAAGCTTCAAGACCGACAGAACTTCCCAGGCCGCAGCCTACAAGCTTCAAGACCGACAGAACTTCCCAGGCCGCAGCCTGCAAGCTTCAAGACCGAAAGAACTTCCCAGGCATCAGCCTACAAGCTTCAAGACCGACAGAACTTCCCAGGCCGCAGCCTACAAGCTTCAAGACCGAAAGAACTTCCCAGGCCGCAGCCTACAAGCTTCAAGACCGACAGAACTTCCCAGGCCGCAGCCTACAAGCTTCAAGACCGACAGAACTTCCCAGGCCGCAGCCTACAAGCTTCAAGACCGAAAGAACTTCCCAGTCATCAGCTTGTAAGCTTCAAGACCGACAGAACTTCCCAGGCCGCAGCCTACAAGCTTCAAGACCGACAGAACTTCCCAGGCCGCAGCCTACAAGCTTCAAGACCGAAAGAACTTCCCAGTCATCAGCTTGTAAGCTTCAAGACCGACAGAACTTCCCAGTCATCAGCTTTTAAGCTTCAAGACCGACAGAACTTCCCAGTCATCAAGTTGTAAGCTTCAAGACCGACAGAACTTCCCAGTCATCAGCTTGTAAGCTTCAAGACCGAAAGAACTTTCCAGGCATCTGCCTGTAAGCTTCAAGACCGACAGAACTTCCCAGTCATCAGCTTTTAAGCTTCAAGACCGACAGAACTTCTCAGGCATCAGCTTGAAAACTTGAGGACCGACAGAACTTCCCAGTCATCAGCCTGTAAGCTTCAAGACCGACAGAACTTCCCAGTCATCAGCTTGAAAACTTGAGGACCGCTCGGACTCCCCAGTCATCAGCTTGAAAACTTGAGGACCGCTCGGACTCCCCAGTCACCAGCAGGAAAACTAGTGACTTTATTCTGAAGTTGGTCAACATTTATTCACGGCGGGGTTGAAAGAAAAAAGCCAGGTCTTCAGTGTCCCCACGTCACAGCACACAACACACCAGGTCTTCAGTGTCCCCACGTCACAACACAGCACACATAGAAAACCCAGTAAAGTAAGAAAACCCAGTTTTGTAGGAGTAGATCTGGAAAAAAATTACCCCACGAAAGCCTCGTTGTTTCCTATTTGTAAAAAGATTTGTTCATAGAAAACTCGGCTCTTTCACAGGCGCCCACTGTTGTGTAGTGTAGTCTAATCAGGTCAACGGCTTCATTCTTTAGACCTGTCTTGTTGATACATCACATACTATTACTTTAGCTGATACTTGGTATCGTGGCCGGTACTTGGTATCATGGCTGAGACTAGCAGATTGTTATGTCTCTACTTAACCCCTGCACCTATCACAGACAATATCCCCTGGCCCTTGGACCTCCCACTCTCCCTTGTACTGACCTTTCCCTAGTGTTTCCCCGAGTGGAGTTTCCCACTCTCCATCCGATCACTTACCGGAGGCTCTCATTGACTAACCTTTCTTCTCAATTAGTTCGTGACATCCTCTAGTGGTTCCACATTTCAGGCTTTGTAAACGCTGCTATCCCTCGGAAGGTTATACAAATCTAGGGAACATACGCGTGAGCGAGATAAAGTGGACAGGTAGACATATTTAGAAACATTGGGGAGGTTTGTTGTTGTTGTTGTTGTTGTTGTTGTTGAGAGAACTGCTTCCCTTACTGATTTTATCTGATCATGAAGTTGCAAAAGTCGAAATAAAACACAACTTTAGTTTCGACCGTCAAAATAACCGTACAGGTTTCAGCAGCAATGATGACAACAGCGATGGTGTTATGTAAAACGACAGTCACAGATGCTTGGCAATCTAACCATGAGAACGTGCTTTTCTAAACAATCATCTTCCATATTATCACATCCCCTGCCCGTTGCTAAATGTTACTCTCTTGATTACAGAAAAAAAGATTATCCAAAAAACGTCTTGTATAATCAGAACACCTGCTTCAGTGAGTGTAGTGTTTATAGTGTTAGTGATATTCGCCAACCTTTCCTGGGTTTCAGAGCCACACATTCTATTATAGTTCTCTTGTTCACTCTACGGCCCAGAATGAACACTGAGGGACAGTTTTCTTTCTTTCATGAAGCCAAGGAGCCAATCTTCATACACATGATACTCTTCTAAGATGTTTTGTTGACCATATGACCATAATTTTTCTTAAATTTAAAAACAAAACATTTCCCAGTGGCCAAGAATGCCACAGTCAGTAGTGAACTGACCTTCATGAGCAGACTGTAAAATGAAGACCTCTTAATGGATGTTCCAAGGCCATCTAACCATATAAATGTCCACATGTTTGGGGAAAATGGCTTCTGAAAACGAAGATTATCTGACTGCAAGACGAGGTTAACTGGATTATACTTGTCTGTCAACACGACAAAGAAAAAAAGTATATCGCATTAAAGTGAGTCCCTTAAATATGAGACTGCATTATATTTCACTTACATAAATCGAAAGTCCACGTCCTTAAGAAAACTTTTAGTTGAGATAATAAATAAATCACATTTCAAACGTCCCTGTCTGAAAACTTTCGATTGAGACAATAAATAAATCATATGTCCACGTCCCTGTTAAAAAAATCTGTCAGCTGAGACAATCACATGTCCATATACATGTTTGAAAACTTTCAGTTGAGACACTGAATAAATCACATGCCTATATCCATGTTTGAAAACTTTCAGTTGAGACACTGAATAAATCACATACCCATATCCATGTTTTAAAACTTTCAGTTGAGACACTGAATAAATCACATGCCCATATCCATGTTTGAAAACTTTCACTTGAGACAATAAATAAATCACATATCCACGTTTCTGTTTGAAAACTTCCCAGTGAGACAATGGAAGCTAAACTTTCCGCTCAGACCTCAGTGCAATAGTTGCTCACGCCATTTAATGACCCGAGGAGTCTAGATATTTTTGATAAGATCTCTTTAAAAGAGACCTCCTTTCCGTCTTGCTAGGCATCCATCATGCATGAAGTCAGCACACGAGCCATTAACCCCACCTCGATATCTTTGTCAGGTTGTTGCTGGGAATAAAGGATCTGTATTTCCTTGTGTGTGTGTGTGTTCTTCCTAGCCGCTGAGGGAAACTACTTCATTAAAGGAGATACATCAACGCTGAGAGTGCTACTTCCTAATATTTTCCGAAATGTTCATGAATTCTTGAATGTTGTGATTTGGCGCGATGACAAGCCTTACCCATCTAGAGTAGTCGTTTATGTTCTTTCCCACTGAAGATCACATTCATATATGACTCATTCATGTTAAAGCAAAGGTTGGAACATGGAAGTTCCACATTAGTATGAATGTATGTTTAAATGTGAGCGCTACATGATACGATCAATAGAGGTTTAGATGTAAGAGTTCTGTGTTGAAATCAATGTTACTTACTTAACTTCCATGATGAGATCAACGTAGTTTTAGATATGTCTAGTCTATGTCAATATATAAAAAAATGCATAGTTGTGTCTTGACCATGTCAATATCAGTGTTAGGTTGACAGACGATGGTCCACGTAAACGGGATTGTGGGATTGGGCTGCTTAAATATAACTTCAGCTGGTTGTTAGTTAGAATTCCGTGCTTGCGATGGCTAAGAAAATCAATTGTGGAAATTGTGCCCAAAGTAGACACGAAAATCTTCACTTGAGTCCATTCTCAGGTCGTCAAGAAATAAATGGCCAGTTCTTGGTGGAAATTATATTCCCTATTCTCTGCATACCACTATTGAGCGGGCGAAGATAAATGGTCTGTAGGATGGTATGATTTCCTCATCGCGCTGTGAACTTTAAGTATAGTTTACAGACGTTTTGTTCATTCATAATTGTACCTTTTATCCACTGTTCTTTCACTGGAATGAACTGTGAAACTGAACAAGAAGTTGTGGTATTGGTAGTACAAACAAGTAATTCTCTCATACAAGCGGAGCTGAATTCTGAAGAAAAATAAACGAAACAAAACCGAAAAGAAACATGTGACAACCATTTATATTTGTATATAAAAATGCGAATGAACCCTTTGAGGTTTAAAAGTATTACTGAAAGAATCCAGAGGAGTATGGTCCAGTCTTATAAAAGATATAAAAAAGTAAGGAAAGTGGGTAGAAAGAAGAATGGTTGCACCTCTGTCTATCCTCATTACTAGAATCAGCTTCTGTCTATCCTCATTACTAGAATCAGCTTCTGTCTATCCTCATTACTAGAATCAGCTTTACCGCAGTCGTTATTTCTCTTATCTCTTTAAAGTAGTATCAGACGTTGCTAAGAAAGTAAGTTATCAGCCTAAACCACGTTCCAAAATCTGGGCGTAAGTTTTGTTACTTAACAGGAAACAGTGTTATTTTATAATGTTGTTACTTAACAGGAAACAGTTATTTTATAATGTGAAGTTTCAGGTGAAGAATACCAGCGTTAAATGTTGACTTATCAGGTCAAGGACAGGAAGTTCATGGCTGCTCTTTTGTCTGAACTGGAAAATGTTTGTCTCCTTAACGAAACAAAATAGAGCACAACTCTTATATTTTTTTTTATTTTGATTTGTAGATTTGTTTTTATGTTTTGTTTCTCCTGCAAATTCTGGTTTTTGGCACCAGTGTGCACGAACGGTTTGAACTCAAACACTTAGCTAAGTGAGTGTTCGCGATAGAATGAACTTGAGAGATGAGCGTCAGAATCTCAGTCAATACTGACTGTCCAGTTCTTCATCCATAGAAAAAAGTTCGCTATTTCCTTCCTGGTGCTTACAGCCACAGACACATACACAAATACACACACACACACAGAGACGCGCACGCGCTGTTGTGAATGTTTTTAAATACTTTCATATTAATACTCCCAGGCGCATTTTCGTTATTTCAGTGTTTGCTCTGTCTAAAAAACTCTTTTACATTTACTTGTTAAACTTTATATCCAGAATTTTGTTCGTGTTACATAGTTTCGTTCATTGTTTCAGAACCTCTTTATTTTTCATTTACAGTTTTTTTTTTCTGTGGCACACGCAATCCACCTTAAGATATTTCTGCTTCCTTAAGTGTTTCTGAGGTTTAAATATTGGTTGTTTTTTTAGTCAAATTTTATTTACCATGTACGTCTTTCTTTTCTATTCATATTGTTTCGCTCACTTATCGTGAATGTTTTAAAGTATTTATCACAGTTATTTTACATATCCCGGATGTGTTCTAAAAAAGTCCAGTTGTTAGCACCCAGGTCTGTAAGAGTTAACATGTATTCCAGGAATCAGGGGGCACAATCATCGATTGCAGCAGCACTATTCTGCTCAGGTTGCCATTGTCTGTGGCGGTAACATGATCATAAAACAAGGCTGGCTGCTGGCGTCGCTCAGGAACAAGTGGCATTTTAACTGTAGCGTTATGAATACAAAAACAAGTGAACATGCTAGAAACACGGTGCAGGAAGCATCGCTGGAATCAGAACAGAGGTTTTCAAACTTTATCGTTCTGTGGGTCTTCTGGTGCCACGTAAATGCAGTTGTCAGTTACATATTTAGTATAACACCACTGAGCTAATTCTGTTTTCTTTCTAAAATATTATCAACATTGTAACAGTACATGTGAGATAACTGCTGTGTTTTTAGAAAGGGCATTGTTGTGAGTGGCTCGGCGAACCTCCCCGAGCTCGGCAGAGGCCCAGCACTTGGACTATGCAACCCGTAAAGGGGGGGAGGAGGTGGGGCGGTACGTGGACTGTGCAACCTGTGCCGGGGGGGGGGGGTGGATTGTGGGAGAAAATGCTGAGCGAAGTTAGTTTTACATATGGATGTGAAACAGAGAGGAAGGCTTTTGTGTCGTTCTGTCGAGAAAATGGATGTCGCTGTCGTGAACATGGATGCTATATGCTTGCTGGAGTCTTGGATGGATCAAAGGACAAGCCAGCGTGGCAGAAGTAATCTGCTGGCTGTCAAATTATCATCATTATCATCCGCATCTTCAACAAATTCACCAATAAACCTCATTGTCCACGTGATACCCAGGACCTGACGTCTGTGCCTGTTGTTGGCAACGTGTGGTGGCAAGAGCCTGGATGAGAAATAAATCTGGAGCAGTGTGTAACTAACCCAGAAGCTGCTTAGAGGACTGGGATTCTGTGTACAACAAACCCAGTAGATGACTGGGATTCTGTGTACAACAAACCCAGTAGATGACTGGGATTCTGTGTACAACAAACCCAGTAGATGACTGGGATTCTGTGTACAACAAACCCAGTAGATGACTGGGATTCTGTGTACAACAAACCCAGTAGATGACTTGGATTCTGTGTACAACAAACCCAGTAGATGACTGGGATTCTGTGTACAACAAACCCAGTAGATGACTGGGATTCTGTGTTATAACAAACCCAGTAGATGACTGGGATTCTGTGTACAACAAACCCAGTAGATGACTGGGATTCTGTGTTATAACAAACCCAGTAGATGACTGGGATTCTGTGTACAACAAACCCAGTAGATGACTTGGATTCTGTGTTATAACAAACCCAGTAGATGACTGGGATTCTGTGTACAACAAACCCAGTAAAGGACTGAGATTCTGTGTTATAACAAACCCAGTAGTAACCCTCAGAATCAAGATTTCAAGCTGAATGTAGCACTTGATATTCACATGTGTACACGTCAGCACAACGATACCACACGGCCTAATGAAATGTTATCCTAAAACAAAGCCCCATTAACACACGGTACACACCAACAGTACAGACTGCAAAAAAAAAGGCTGCACACATACGCCTTTAGCATTTTATAACGATACAAGATAATAAAATGTGTCTTCCGATTAATTTTACTTAAATGAGATTATTAAAAAAATATAGTTTTCATATAAAATATTTTGATATCTGTTCGTGTAGGTTAGAGATTAGGGTGGTCTTTACGCCCTTGGGTGTTGGTTGACTAACCAGTCATTGTTCAATATGGTTTGTGTCGCTTTACGGGACAGTAGTCTGTTTCTCACTGTCTGCAGCCATCCTCTGTATGATACTGTGTTAATTGGTGTCCATCTTGAATTCAAGAGCTCTGTGATAGATTATCTTTGGTCAGTATCTGTTCCTCTTCCCTTCGGACATCCAGCGCATTGGTAATCACTTAAACGTGAACTTAATCTAAACAAATCTGACGAGCTAAACATTTTGAAAATCACTGTTGTAAAAGCCACAAACGGCAATCCAGTGTGACAGAAGACAGGAGAGAAGACATAGAAAACCAAGATGTCTGCTACTTGCTGATGTAAACAGTAGGTGGATTTAGTGTGTGGTTTGTGTTGTTTGGAGATGTTCTCGCTGTATACTTTCTATTCTCATTGTCTGAACTTTATCCTTTTTTTCTGGCCATATTCCTCATTGTTAATTCCCGTTTATTGCTCTCTTATCACTATTAATAATAAGTACATAAAGAATTAAAATGACAGTGACCAGGCCACGGAGAACATAGAAATCTGTTTACTTTTCTCTTCAACTCCCAGCGCTGGGATTTTTTTCCCTGGTACACACCAAGAGGCCCAGGGGCCCACCCATCCCCTAAAAATGGGTAGCAGAGAAATCTGGGAAGGTAAATGCGGCCAGGCGTGATACTGACCACATCAAAGACTTTCATGTGGCGAAGGTCTTAGAAATACGGGCCTAACACCGTGTCCTCAATGTGCCTTAAATGACATGGAAACATGGATTTAATCTCTTACCGTTACCTTTCTCTTTTTTCTACTTAAGACGGAGATGTCACCCTTGAAAGTTTAAGTTATTTCTTTCTCATCTTTTCTCCCTGTATTTACAATGTATTTTTATTTATGTATATGTCTGCGGGTGTATGTGTGCGTGAGTGCTATTTTATTAGGTTAATGACTTCTTCTCTTTTACCTTGAATGTAGTAGTTAAATCTTACACTCTTTTGATATGTTTTTACTAATTTAATTTGTATTTTTGTACTAAATCAAGTGTGTGGGAAGAATGAAAGATGGAGTGATGAAGGGCAGAATGTAAGACGGGCCTGCGTGCCCAATTCTTTACCCTTGAAAAATAAAGATTATTCATTCATTCATTCCCTCGTTTGGGAAGAACTGGACTCTCAGTCTTGCCTGAAATTCAATTCTTTCAAATTTCGCTCAACAGTAAAATTTCACCATCTGTTTAATTGTAACCTAAATGAATACAATGTGAAATGTCTGAACTCTTTAACCTCTAAAGCGAATACTCAGAAAGTAACTAAATATATGTGATAAACATGTGATAACAGCATCGTGTGATCTAGTGTGAAATGAAAACAGCGAAAAAACGTTGTCTTAGTATCGGCTTTCTCGTTTAATCAAATGTGAAAGATATATAGACGATTTTTTCGGATGGTAGTTGCATCAGTGGATTTCCTAGTCGTCGACATACATACATACATGCATACATACATATATACATACATACATACATACATACATACATACATACATACAGTCAGACAGACATAGATAGATAGATATATAGATAGATAGATAGATAGATAGATAGATAGATAGATAGATAGATAGATAGACGGACGGACGGACGGACGGACAGACAGGCAGGCAGGCAGGCAGACAGACAGACAGACAGACAGATAGACAGACAGATGGATCTTTTTGCAAAGGGCGCAGAACTGGGCACATTTGGGGAGAAGTGGGAGAGAAAGAGAGAGAGAGAAAAAGAGAGAGGGAGAGAGAAAGAGAAAGAGGAGAGAGCAAGAAAAAGATCTTACATCTTACATTTTTCCCGTGCGGCTAATCGTCAAATAAGGCTCGCTTGGTAGTTTGCCAAGTTGTCCTATTCTCGGCGAGCTTTTCAACTTCATTAAGGGATGTTATGCCCACTAAATTGGCCTCCCTTAACAATGCCCTTTTTAGAGTTTCACGCGGTCGACCTCTTTTTCTTCGGCGTTTTGTATTGGATATGGTAGCTTGTTTTGGGATTCTCTGACTGTTTCTTCTCATCACGTGTCAGACATATGTCCATCTTCTTCTTTCCAAATCACCCATGAGACAGGTTGTTGTTTTGCTCATCTGTCTTATCTCTGCATTGTTCTTGAATTCGTTCCACTTTATACCAAGTATTTTCTATCTTTAGATTGCATAAATGAAGGTGGATATTCTATTTGAATTGAATAATCTTAACTTGAGAAACAAGAGAGATTGATTGATTGATTGATTGATCTTTATTTCAAAAGGGTTAAGACTTGTACACGCAGGCCAGTCTGACATTCTGCCCTTCATCATACATCTTTCACTCTATTCCAGACATTCCAGACAGAGAGAGAGAGAGAGAATGAGAGAGAGGAAAGAGGAGAGAGAGAAAAAGAGAGAGAAGAGAGAGTGAGAGAAAGAGAGAGAGAGTAAAAGAAATGAATAAATTATTCTCTTTCGACACAACCCGACTAAGAAATATTTGAATTGATGACGACCACGAACTCTGCCCTAGTGCTGAAACCAGAATAATAACACGACATACACGATATAATGCTAAGAGAAAACCAGAATAATGACAAGACATACACGATATAATGCTAAGAGAAAACCAGAATAATGACAAGACATACACGATATAATGCTAAGAGAAAACCAGAATAATGACAAGACATACACGATATAATGCTAAGAGAAAAAAGCACCGAAATAAAGACTGGTTATTTGTTACGAAAGGCCCCAGCAACATCGCTAAAACAGCGAAGAGAGACCAAACAAGACTACAAGGCGGAGAACTGTAGAAGTAGAAATGAGTATCATCCGACACAGCTAGAGTATCTTGTTCGGCTGCTTGCTGAAGGAATTTCTGTCTACTACCAAGGTGTATGTTGTGGTAATTGCTTGAACCACCGCCAGACCAGAGTATGGATGGATGGATGGATGGTATGCATAACGCATTTTTCTCTTTCTTAAACTGATTTGTTTTTCATTTCAGTAACTCAGTGAAAGATTTAAGAAACGAAACCTTCACTATAGTTATAATATCTGTAGCAGTTTACCTGCCAAATTGTATAATACAGTAAGAAGTAAATATTCACACTAATTTTGCAGAAAATAACAGACTCTAGAGACAGCAGACAAGATTTAAACAAAAATATTCCAGTCAATCCAATCCGAAGTTCAGATGAAAAATAACGATCTTGGCTCATCCTAACTTAAATTGTCAAAAACTGTTCATCTTGCTAGAATGTGACAATATGAGCTATTTTTTTTAACTTCTTATCTAAGAATTAAAAGAAACAAAAAATGATATAAATCCCAGAGCCAAAGTAAATATGATACGTGCCCTGAATATTCCCATTCTCTCGCCGGTAATTCCTATACATAGCAGCTTTTGCTTACAGAACGTCATGAAAATTGATGATTCGGCCGATCAAGAACGCATGAAATAAATACGATTGAGAAAGAAACAAAAACACATGCAGGATATTGTATTTTACCCAGTTTTTAAAACGTCAACGAAAGCTCAGCCAAAAATCAGCCAGAAATCAGCCAGAAATCAGCAAGAAATCAGCAAGAAATCAAATATTAATTGAATAACAAAAGTCGTTGTTACAATTGCTAGGGAAGTAATCTGATATGAAACAAGCTTGCTGGAAAACAGAGAGAGAGAGAGAGAGAGAGATAGAGAGAGAGATAGACAGAGACAGAGACAGACAGACAGATAGACAGACTGACAGAGTTAGATCACTCGAGGAACACGTTTGGAGGGGAAAAAATGACAAGGGAAAAGTTAGGGAAATTGGAGCTGGAATCTCGCTATTTTGTCACATTTGCTCCAATTTTTTCGCGTGTTCAAATCTTGTTAAGTTGCTTGAAAATACTTACCTACCATTCAGATAAGGGTTCTTTAACTTTTTGCCATTACAGGCACCAGAACTTTGTCTCTCTGACAGCCTCCCAGAATGCAATACGGTCTTGAGCAAGTTGACCGGCATCTTGTAGTGGCACATTCAGACTTTCCATGATGTCCTGACATCATATGCGGCGATGTCGTCCCTTTTCTCTTTTGCCAGGCACTGTACATGCTACTGTCAACCTCTCCAAGCTGTTGTGTCTCTTGATGTGGCTGAAGTATCTCAGCTTTCTAGTATTTATGGTGTTAAAGAACCAGTTTTCTGCGACACCTAGTCCCATCAATATATCTTTATTTGATTTTTGTTCTATCCATGATATTCTAAGTGCCCTTTCTACAACATTTCATTTCAAATGCTGTTATTCTCTTTTCTAGTGACTTGTTAAGCGTCCATTTTTTGCACCCGAATGTTGCCAGTGGGAATATGTAAGCTCTTAGTAAACATAACTTTGTTTTCTTGTTGGTATCTTACTTTGTTTTCTTGTTGGTATCTTACTTTGTTTTCTTGTTGGTACATACTCTTCATTTGTGCTAGTTTCTGTGATGTTACTGCAATTCTTCTTTCGATTTTCATTGCGCATAAAAATAATATAATGTTGAAAACTCTTACTACTACTACTAAAACTACTACTACTACTACTACTACTACTACTACTACTACTACTACTACTACTACTAATAATAATAATAATAATAATAAGAAGAAGAAGAAGAATAGCAATAATGGATAGCAGATGGACAGATAGATAGACAGACAGACAGACAGACAGGTAGGTAGGTTAGATAGACAGACAGACAGACAGGTAGGTAGGTTAGATAGATAGATAGATAGATAGATAGATAGCTAGATAGATAGATAGATAGATAGATAGATAGATAGATAGATAGATAGATAGATAGATAGATAGATAGATGAGTAATGTGAATTCTAAGAAATAAAATCACATTTAAACCGTGGATAAAGCAAGGATCAGTGGGCTCTATAGCAGGAAGACTGGGGAAGATGCTAATTCTGGCCATTCTCAGAACCGAGTGGCCGTCATATTAGCTACTCCAACCCGCGCTACGAGGACGGGCAGACATCTTCAGAAGTCACACGCTAATGCCAGCAAGGGCAGATAAGAGGGCAGATGGCAGACAATGAAAGCGGAAAGGAAGTCAAGGGAGACTATGGACATAAAATAATAGAGTTTTAGAGGAAAGTAGCAGTACTTGCAGGGCATCAGGAAGTTCTAGAAGAAAAGTTAATAATTTCTAAAAAACGAAATTGTCGCGATAAGAGTATAGACAAAATAGCAACAAACTGAAACGAAGATAGATGAAGGCAGGAGATAGAGAGATTAAATGTGGGAGAGCATGTGAGAGAAATTATTAGATGATTCTAATGAGTCAAACGCAAGGAGACAACGTGTAAGAATCATAAGAGAAGAGATATCTTATAAGTCGAACGATAACAGATATGCCCTTTGGCTGAGGTCAAAGTGTCCTCTTGGCAGGTACCCTGATCAACATGCCCTTTGGTTTAAACAAAAACGTCGTTATTTTTTAATTAAACGAGGCGCATGAGGCCTGCCCTGCACATTGAATGCCGGGGGTATGGTCCACATCTCGTTACGGGTGGACCCGGTTTGCAGTACCACCGGGTCACGGCCTGTTGTTTTGTCGTCTTAAAAAAACAAAGATAACAGATATTTCAGGAAAGAAGCCACAGATTTTGGCTAAAGAAAATATCAAATACTCGATAATGAAAAAAACAGGTAAAGGATGGCCCGTTTTTCCATACAGACACTTAGAAGATAAGGTTCTGGATGGCCCGTTTTTCCATACAGACACTTAGAAGATAAGGTTCTGGATGGCCCGTTTTTCCATACAGACACTTAGAAGATAAGGTTCTGGATGGCCCGTTTTTCCATACAGACACTTAGAAGATAAGGTTCTGGATGGCCCGTTTTTCCATACAGACAGTTATAAGATAAGGTTCTGGATGGCCCGTTATTCCATACAGACACTTAGAAGATAAGGTTCTGGATGGCCCGTTATTCTGTGAATTCTGTGAACAAACTTAACATTTTTAACAAAGTTAAGTTTGTTCACAGAATTCTGTCACACAATGCTCCGCCTTACTTGTGGTCACTGTTTACGTATAACACTAAACATAGCCAGCGTTTAAAAAACTGTCTTCTTCCTAAACCCAGAATTGATATGTACAAGAAAAGCCTTGCATACTCTGCAGTACAGCTCTGGAACACCCTCCCCTACAATTTAAAATCCATTGGTAATACTTCATCCTTTAACTCAAACCTGTTTCATTATTTACTTGCATGTAATTATATGCCTCCATAAAATAGCCAGCACTCTCTCAACACATGGCTCGTAAACCATCAAGTACTTCAGTGACATAGTTAGAAAAGCAACTTGTTAGATATTGTTAGAAATTATTTTAATGTTTGTTTTAAAAAATATGTTAGAAGATCTGTATTTACAATGTATTTATTTATGTATATGTCTGCGGGTGTATGTGTGCGTGAGTGCTATTTTATTAGGTTAATTACTTCTTCTCTTTTACCTTGAATGTAGTAGTTAAATCTTACACTCTTTTGATATGTTTTTACTAATTTAATTTGTATTTTTGTACTAAATCAAGTGTGTGGGAAGAATGAAAGATGGAGTGATGAAGGGCAGAATGTAAGACGGGCCTGCGTGCCCAATTCTTTACCCTTGAAAAATAAAGATTATTCATTCATTCATTCGTTATTCCATACAGACACTTAGAAGATAAGGTTCTGGATGGCCTGTTATTCCATACAGACACTTATAAGATAAGGTTCTGGATGGCCCCTTATTCCATACAGACACTTATAAGATAAGGTTCTGGATGGCCCGTTATTCCATACAGACACTTATAAGATAAGGTTCTGGATGGCCCGTTATTCCATAGAGACACTTATAAGATAAGGTTTTGGATGGCCCGTTATTCCATACAGACACTTAGAAGATAAGGTTCTGGGGCCCGTATTTTCCTTGACCATTAGGTGAGGTGGTCAGCTCAGATCGCTGGCCACCTTTCTTTCCCTAGCTTTACAAGAAGTCGGATACCCATTTCTACACCTGAGGGGTGGGGGGAGGGGGGAGGGGGTGTTGGGGGGATTTTGATCAGAGGTCACCTTCGGCAAGAGAAACTGCGCGCTATTAAATAAATAAATACAGACAGACAGATAAAAAGAACGAACGAATGAGCATACTTTATTTTCAAAGGGTTAAGAATTGGGCACGCAGGCCCGTCTGACATTCTGCTCTTCATCATACATCTTTCACTCAGTCACAGTCATTCAGCATCTGTTCATCATGAAGACACAATTAAATGATTACATAAATAAATAATAAACTTATCTCATGTCTTTACACTCTACATTATGATTTATGCAACAAAAACACATGAAATAAACTTGCATTCTTACATTCATTCAAAATTAACAAATTTATAGAAAAGCAATATTTAAAAAAACTAAAACACTCAAACATTTTAAATTACTTTAAACTATGCTTAGGGAGGCATATAGTCCATATCAAACAGATGTTGACAAAGTTTAAAGTTATAAGAACGAATATTACTTATAAGTTTTACGTGAATTGGTAGGGCATTCCAAAGATGGGCAGCTGAGTAAAAGAAACTTTTTTAAAACATATCAAACCTTGGTTTTGGAAGAATACAATTGCTTAAGCATTGACTGTGTTTTGGGTTGGGTTTGAACAACGACCACAGATTGGGTGGAGCTAGACAGACAGACAGACAGACAGATAGATATCTGTCTATCTATCTGTCTGTCTGTCTGCTGCGCTAATAATAAAATAAAAATAGACAAGAAATTAGACCCTTTTGAAAACAAATGCCTAAGGAAAATACTCGTTATAAAGTGGAACGAATTCAAGAACAACGCAGAGATAAGACAGATGAGCAAACAACAACCTGTCTCATGGATGATCAGAAAAAGAAGATGGACATATGTCAGTCATGTGCTGAGAAGAAACAACCAGAGAATCCCAACACAAGCTATCAAGTGGAACACAACAGGCCGAAGAAAAAGAGGTCGACCACTTGAAACTCTAAAGAGGACATTGTTAAGAGAGGCCAGTTTAGTGGGCATAACATCCCTTGATGAAGCAGAAAAGCTCGCCGAAAACAAACTTACAAACTACCATGCGAGCTCTATGTGACGTTTAACAGTACGGGAAATATGTAAGATGTAATAATTTCCCCAATCGACACCCATAAGAAAACAAAAAAGTAAACATATTCTTGATAAGAACAACACATTTTTAGGGAAATAACGAACATTAAAAACGAACATGAGTTTTGATTTAAAAAAAGAAAGTTTACAATAAGTAAAACGCCATGCACATAATGTACAAAATAAACTTACATTTTAAAAAAAAAAAGCAAAAGCTTATTTGGTAAAAATAGCCGATATTGACAAAAATATTTTCAACTGAAAACAAACAACAGATATTTGATAAGAAAACAATATTTTCAAAGAAATGACGGCAGACATTAGAACTTTCTCTGCAGACATTAGAACTGTTTCTCTTTGTCTTCTTTCTGCTTTAACATAAATTGAATGTATAAATCTTGCTTACTCTAACCTTGACACACGTTTGATACAAACATCACTTTGTCTCTTGCTTACTCTAACCTTGACACACGTTTGATACAAACATCACTTTGTCTCTTGCTTACTCTAACCTTGACACACGTTTGATACAAACATCACTTTGTCTCTTGCTTACTCTAACCTTGACATACGTTTGATACAAACATCACTTTGTCTCTTGCTTACTCTAACCTTGACACACGTTTGATACAAACATCACTTTGTCTCTTGCTTACTCTAATCTTGACACACGTTTGATACAAACATCACTTTGTTTCAGAATATTTTTAGTGCAAAAATCTCTTTGTCTCAGAACATTTTAGTGTAAAAATCTCTTTGTCGCAGAACATTTTTAGTGTAAAAATCTCTTTGTCTCAGAACATTTTTAGTGCAAAAATCTCTTTTGTCTCAGAACGTTTTAAGTGTAAAAATCTCTTTGTCTCAGAACATTTTTAGTGCAAAAATCTCTTTTGTCTCAGAACGTTTTAAGTGTAAAAATCTCTTTGTCGCAGAACATTTTTAGTGTAAAAATCTTTTTGTCGCAGAACATTTTTAGTGTAAAAACTCTTTGTCTCAGAACATTTTTAGTGTAAAAATCTCTTTTGTCGCAGAACATTTTTAGTGCAAAAGTCTCTTTGTCTCAGAACATTCTAGTGTAAAAATCTCTTTGTCTCAGAACATTCTAGTGCAAAAATCTCTTTGTCTCAGAACATTCTAGTGCAAAAATCTCTTTGTCTCAGAACATTCTAGTGTAAAAATCTAACTTATTCAAGACGCAGTGTACCCTTACAGTAAAAAAATCTCATCGACGGTCGCATCATTTCAGCCGGCCAGTATAGATTCTGACGGCCGAGGAAATCCTCAGTATTCAAAGTCCTTTGTGTCAGGTCACGTAGGTCTAACTTTGCAGAGCTCGGACAAAACTGGGGAGTGTGTCTGCAGGGACTTGTGGCAGCAGCGCTAGTTTTGTTTGACTGTCCCTTCATTTGGTCATAGTTTACGGATCGGTCGTTGCCTGCTGGCTTGAAATCTGGCAGATTGTTCAATGAATAAAGTATTAAATCTTCACCCGTTGTGTTGACCTAGATTCATGAACTAAAAGAGACCCCCTTCCCCCCCCCCCCCAAACATCAGAAATATATCAAAGAAGGACAATCTCACACACATACATATCTCCAGGTATAATCATCAAGGAAATCAAACCATTAGGAAAATACGAGTGTAGCTAAAAGTACAGGTAATCTACAGGATGACGTACATAAAAAAAACAGCTTCAAACACGTCTTACATCCTTCCCGTACCGTTAAACGTCAAACAGGGCTCGCATGGTAGTTTGCCAAGTTTTTCTGTTTTTCTGGCGAGCTTTTCAACCTCATCAAGGGATGCTATGCCCACTAAACTGGCCTTTCTCACACACTGAATATAGTTTTGATGTTATATATGTAGTATTTCTCACCTGGACATCTTGCTGATGCTAGTTGTAGGTGCATCAACCCGTGGTACTGTATAGGGGAGCTAACCTGCTACCAATGAGGCAAGAAACCGGCTTAGAGTTAAAATAGAAGAAATAAATGAAATAAAATAAGAAATAAATAAATGAGAAAAAGAAAGAAGCAAAGAAAGTTGTGATTTTCTATATCCTAAAAGGAAGATTATGTAGTGAAACTAATTTACTTAGTTAAATAATGTTAAGACAAAGCTAGATACCTGTAAGGAAATAGTATATATTGTTTATTTTGTGTGGCGAAGGCAGAAAGAAAAGAACTACTGAAGGGCACGTGTCTAGCTGAATGAAGCTAAATAAACGACAAGTGACTGAGTTCACAGGAACTCACAAGTAAACAAAGGTTACAACAAAGATTGCTGTTGTCACTAACAAACTCTGCTTCCACGCAAAGTTATAATTATCTCCCTTACATATGACGTGCGGATCAAGGGAAGTTATTCATGAAAATTCGAGGCATTATTGTGCTTTCAAACTTATTTTGCTGCGTCTTTCCGGACGTGTCGTTGCGTGCGGGAGTAAAACGCGGGTCTTGACTGTAAGTTGTAAAATGGAATGGAAAACAGTGTTTCCATGTACTTCCGTATACGTAATATGTGTCAAAGTGTAGCTAAATGAATGAAAATTTCATAAATGCAGAGTTTTTTTTAGGAAAAAAGAAGTAATGTGATGTTCTTAGACACTGATTGTGGCCAGCTCACCATCGGCTAGGTCTAGATTCGCGCTTCTTACCCCTACTTACCATCTAAGATGTATAGATCTATTTGTCGATCTCGTATTGTGACTCCGTGTGGCATTTTCGCTTACTGAATTTCTGAAACAACCTCCTAATTACTCCTAACTACTTTTCCAGTCGTCTAAATATGTCTAAATCTACTTAGAAAACATTCAAGAGCAACGGCGTGGCCATAGGCTATGTCCATACCCCTATCTACATCGTCAAAAATTGAAAAATTTCCATGCTTCGCGTCCTTGTTCTCGCTCGGCATAACTCGTAACTAGGCACGCATTCTCCATTTTGAAAGTGTCACCGGAATCGCGGACGAAATCCGTACAATATAAATGTTACACCGCTTGTTTTAATGGAACAATGATTGTCGAATTTTCGACCATACGGTAGCTTGGGACCACCGGAAGTGTCGAAAATTCGACCATACGCACGGAAAGAGTTAAGTATGAGATAATTATCTCTCCGATTTCATTGTTTTTGTTCATTGTTGTGTCCCGGTCAGTTGTTTCTGTGCTTTGGTCGTGTCTTGGCAATATCTCACTAGTTTTATCTTTGTTTTATCCTTTTTTTATCCTGACCATTTGTCTTATCGTTTTATTTATTTTTTTTAAAAATATGTCCCGACTATTTATATATCTTACAATTTTTCACTTTGCTCTGTCTCAGCTTTATGTCCGGACAGCTAGTCTTACCGTTTTACATTGTTCTGCCTCAGTTTTATGTCTTGACAGCTAGTCTTACCGTTTTACATTGTTCTGCCTCAGTTTTATGTCTTGACAGCTAGTCTTACCGTTTTACATTATTCTGCATCAGTTTTATGTCTTGATCAATTTCCCGCTGTACCGTTCTGCTCTGTCAGTATGTCCTGATTTTTCCCATTACGAATCGCCCAGTTTTACACTGTGTTCTTTTACTGGTTTTAATGTTGTGTTTTCACCTGCTGTAGACAGATGACATCATCATCATCATCATCGTCATCATCATCATCATCATCATGTATCCTGAAAGCAAGGGTGTTCAAGCATCTCCGCAGATCGCCATCTGTGATATTTTCCACCGTCATCTGTCAACTTTTTATCGTGCTTTAGGCTGTCATGATCTTTGTTCCTTGCCTTCCTTTCCCTATTTTAAAAATGATCTTTTCTGTTGTTTTGATGCCTTCAAGTCTTTCCCTTCTCATTATATGTCCAAAAATGTTGACTAACTTTTTAAAAAATCTATTTAATTAGTTTCTTTCGTCATTTTAGACATAAAAGAAATGACAACTGCGGTAAAACT
The DNA here is from genome assembly GCA_009760885.1 of Achatina immaculata. Lineage (NCBI taxonomy): Eukaryota > Metazoa > Mollusca > Gastropoda > Stylommatophora > Achatinidae > Lissachatina > Lissachatina immaculata. The sequence continues at coordinate 30,668,332 of CM019717.1, forward strand.
GGCTCTAGTAGTGAAAGTAGATGTAGGTGTATGGTAGAGTTTTACAAAAAGATAGAAAGATTGAAGAACATGGACAGAAACGAGAATGGCAGAATGAAATATGAGTACATATAAATGAAGGACATACAACAACCCAATATTTCGGCAAAAGTCTTTTTCAAGGATCACATACAAAAACAACAAAATAGATAAAAACACGGAAAATATATGAAAAATATACAGACTTAGTCTTTTGGCCTCTGATGGGAGATAAACGGGTCCAGAAGGCAGTCCAACAGGCACAGCAAGGTCAGTGGACAACATAGAAGGAAGTCCTGCAGAGATCACTAACATGGAACGACATCTGGAAAATGGCACCCTTGAGACTCAGCTTCATCATCAGAGCTACTTCTGACCTTCTGCCTACAGACTCCAACCTATACAAATGGGGTGTATCAGAAGACACAAAGTGCCCTCTCTGCAACGAAAGGCAAACATTGGAACACGTGCTGTCAGCATGCAGAGTATCATTAGGTCAAGGACGCTAAACCTGGGGGCACAACAGAGTACTGCAGGAACTAGTAGCCATCGTAAACAGCGCAAAAGATAAATAACAGCAAAAGAGTTGAGGTCCCACCTAAATACTTCATAGGCGCTGGTACAACATCGAATATTGAAATCAGGGACATTCCCTTACCATCACTGCTAGATGGTGGAAATGACTGGGATGTGATAGCGGACCTACCAGGAAGAAGAGAATACCCGACTGCCATCAAGAACACAGGAATGCGACCGGATATTGCAGTGTACTCCATAGAAAAACAAGAATTAATAATGGAGCTTACGGTTCCGTACGAAACAAGAATAGAGAAGCACCATCTATTCAAATGTGAGAAGTACAATGACCTGGTCAAGCAACTGAGGCAGGGGGCAGGAGTCAGGGCAAAAGTGATAGCTGTAGAAGTGGGAGCGAGAGGATTCGTAGCAACATCAGCATATGACCTATGTAAGCAACTGGGCATAAAGGGACAAGCAAGGCCATTGAAAAGCCTTTCAGAAACAGCAGAAAAAGGCTTCATGCTGGCTGTGGAGTATGCGAAACAAGCATTGAGAATATAAATAATTTCGTTTGTCACAAACAATACCAGTCCTCCGTAGCTAAATCGCTAAAGACGCACTTCAAAGTGCAGTGCCAGCTGGAAGATCATGGGTTCAATCCCGGGAAAAAAAGCAACAACTCACAAGACCTCTTGGAGTCATGACCCAGAGGGCCCCCCCCCGCCCCCCACCTTAGAGTGTCAGGAGTTTAATAGGGCCGAAACACTTGTCTGAAGGGGGGGGGGGTACTTCCTCTGATGATCTGAAGGAGTTGTGTTGTTGTTCCGCTCTCTACAGTAGAGAGTTCCCCGCATATATACCAGGAGCTGACTGCAATATTGACCACCAGCCATTGTGTGGAAAAATTAGAACAAAGCTAAAGAAAGCATGTAAAAAAGTGAGAAATATCAAACTGAATACACAGAACTCCTTAAAAATGACCAAGAACTGCGAGAACAATACAGAGTTATTATAACAAATAGAGACAATGCAATAGCACAGAAAAATAGTATAGATGAACAACGGCAATGTTAAGAGATTCTTATCCACCAAACTGTTAAGGAGATAATACCACCGAAAACACAAGCCCCCAAAAATAAATGGATGACAGACGACATCTTGGGACTGATGGGCAAGAGGAGGAGGAGTAAAAATAACCAAGAGAAATATAGCAAGACAAGTCAAGAAATAAATATAAAAACTAGGAAAAAAGTAGGAACAGCATTATTATTTAACGATAACACACTTGTGACGTTTCGGCGCGAGCCTTTATCAAACAAAAACAAACAGGACGAAGAATCAGAGAGAGGAGACAAAGTATAGATTCACATCAGACTTATGTAAACAAAATAAAAAATAATGAAGAAAATAATGAAAAATGTAACTGAATGAAAGCTTATCTCAGTCCTTGTAAAGGCACAAAAGTATTGCTTGTGTGGCTTCAGAAACATAATCAGTGTGTGTCCGTTACCAGGGTTATAACGCGTTCATGTGTAGAAAATGTTAAGAGACAAGGGATGCGCACAGAAGGAGCAGAGAACTATACAAAGAACAGGGATGACTGGAGAGTCAATGTGATGATGTGTGAGGGTACTAAACTATGTGCAACAAGTTAACATGAGTATGATTGTGGAAGATTATGTGTAGCTAAATAACGAGTTCAAACCATGTGGATCCAGCGTCCCACATTCTTGAATGTAGCAGTTCTCAAGTGCTAAGCGGCTTGTGTCATCCGCGTTGCACTGTTTGATGGCGGTTACCAGAAAATCACATTTGCCTCTATGGCTGGGGCCATTGAAATAATTAGGGACGAGTTTCGAAGTATGCTGGGTGATATCGTACAGATGTTTCTGTATGCGGCCCCCTAGTTTGAGGCCAGTTTCACCAATATAAGGTATCCTGCATTTGTTGCATACGATGGCATATATTACATTGCGGGATTCGCATGTGAATCCCTCATGGAGAGTAGAATAGTTTTAAGAAAGGTGATTCTTTTCGTTTCCCAAACTACAGGGCACGTAACACAACGAGGGCGGTTACATTTTCTGGTTCTAACATATAGAAGGTTTCGCTTTAAGTGACTGTGGACGAGAATGTCCTTAAGATTTGGCTCACGCTTGTATGCTAGTAGGGGTGGATCAGAGAAGATGTCACGGGCGTCAGGGTCGAGTTGGATTAGTGGCAGATGACGATAAAGAATTTTCTTAACCATCTGACCTTGCGAGTGGAAGGGCAGTACTAACTTAACTCTGTCAGATGAGGTAACAGGATTTTTTCTAAATGATTCCTTGCGGTCTATTAGTTGGATACAGTTGAAGGCTGCATGAAGGACATTTTCTGGGTAGTTGCGATGACGGAAAAATTCTAATAAATTGTTGGACTGACCGATAAAGTCCGAGTTATCCTGACATATGCGGCGTAGACGGAGGAGTTGGGAGTATGGGATGGAGTTCTTACAAGCTTCAGGATGGGAGGAGGTGTAAAGCAAATAGGTGTGGCTGTCGATGGGCTTGTAAAAAATGGAGGTAACAAGCCTGTTTGTGCCAAATGATATTTTAATGTCTAAAAAGTTCGCAGACTTGTCAGAAATTTCATTAGTGAATTTTATGTTACCTTTAAGTGAGTCAGCGAATTCAATAGACTTTTTTAGCTCGTCCTGTGGCATACTGGTGACTTCAATGCCGTCATTGATATATCTTTTATTGAATTCTGGAATTCCAGGGTAGATTGCCCATAACTTAACTTCCAGAAAGCCCATAAATAAACAAGCATAACTAGGGCCATAATAAAGACAGCAAAAATATGCACAAACGAATTAGTGAACTCACAGGCAGGAAAACAAAATATACCACAGGATGCCTGAAATCAAAAGAAGGTAAAGTGTTAATGGGAAAAGAAGACATTGTGGACAGGTGGACAGAGTATATCGGTGAGCTATATGGAAGAGAAAGACCAGAAATAACACCAGACACTGAAAACTGTGAAGGACTCCAATACTTGAAGATGAAATCATAGAAGCCATCAAACACATGAAGAAAGGAAAAGCGACTGGGCCTGATAATATAACAATAGAAGAAATAGAGGCGCTAGAGGAGATAGAAATAAAAATAATAGCGAAGTTACTGAATGACATTTACAACAGTGGTTATATACCCAGTGACCTGCTTAAATCCACGTTTATAACACTGCCAAAGAAACCAGGTGCAAAGGAATGTGATGAATACAGGGCTATCAGCCTCTCATGTCACATAACAAAGGTACGTCTGAGAATTATTATGAGAAGAACAAGGAAAAATATTTTTTTAATGGAAATAGCAGATGAACAGTTCAGATTTGTCGAATGAAAGGGAACACACAATGCCATTTATGCTTTACGAACACTAACAGAAAGAGCTTTAGAAGTACAGAAAGATCTCTACTTATGCTTCATTGATTACACCAAGGCATTCGACAAGGTGAAACATAATGAAATTATTAAAATGCTTGAAGACATCAATATAGACGGCAAAAACCTGAGGATTTTAAAACATCTATACTGGCACCAGGAAGCAGCGATTTGAGTTGAAAATAAAACTGGAAAATATCAACTTACAAAACAAGGAGTGCGACAAGGATGTGTACTATGTCCAGACATTTTTTCTCTGTACAGCGAGAATATTCTAAAAGCGATCACCAACTGACCTAATAGCCTGCATGAAGGATCGCGTACTCTGGAGAACCATAATAGCCAACGCCAGTCGGCACAGCACATGATGATGATGATGATCTCAATCTCTCCTGCTTGATTCCAGTATATGCATCTCTAAAATTATTCTCAAATCTTTCCTGCCAATATTTATGTCCTCTAACATTTACAAACAGATCGCAGTGTCCCAGTAAATAGTTGTAGAAAATAAACTGTTTAAAAACACCGCAATAAATTCGATGTTGCGATTGAAACTGGAGAAGACGGCGAACTTCGGGGAGTCTGGGCTACAGATATAGAATAACAAAACCAGTAATCGAAGGCGAAGAAGAGGAAGAAGAATAATAAGTAGAAGTAGAAGCAGCAGCAGCAGCAGCAGCAGCAGCAGTAGTAGTAGTAGTAGTAGTAGTAGTAGTAGTAGTAGTAGTAGTAGTAGTAGTAGTAGTAGTTAATTTCATGTTTGGAAGCAATGCTGCCCCTCTCCATACAAGCCAGTTAACAATGTCGACAGGACACCGTATTGTTCTGCTTGATTCATGAAGGTGTATCTGTGATTATTTCGGCTGTTGTAAAGTGTCTTATGTGCCCATGGTAGCATACAGGTTTAGCATATCAAATGTACACATCGTAGACAAGGAGGGCCTGAATGAGGAGGAAGGAAATGTTATTCTACCACAGAAATCACCAGATGAGCGAGAATAAGAAGATGGGGTGAGGCTTCCACAGCCATACTTCCCCGTGCTAAAGTGTGTATCATCTTCAAATACATCCCTGTCTTCTAAAGTGTGTATCATCTTCAAATACATCCCTGTCTTCTAAAGTGTGTATCATCTTCAAATACATCCCTGTCTTCTAAAGTGTGTATCATCTTCAAATACATCCCTGTCTTCTAAAGTGTTAACATCTTCAAATACATCCCTGTCTTCTAAAGTATGTAACATCTTCAAATACATCCCTGTCTTCTAAAGTGTGTAACATCTTCAAATACATCCCTGTCTTCTAAAGTGTTAACATCTTCAAATACATCCCTGTCTTCTAAAGTATGTAACATCTTCAAATACATCCCTGTCTTCTAAAGTGTGTATCATCTTCAAATACATCCCTGTCTTCTAAAGTGTTAACATCTTCAAATACATCCCTGTCTTCTAAAGTATGTAACATCTTCAAATACATCCCTGTCTTCTAAAGTGTGTATCATCTTCAAATACATCCCTGTCTTCTAAAGTGTTAACATCTTCAAATACATCCCTGTCTTCTAAAGTGTTAACATCTTCAAATACATCCCTGTCTTCTAAAGTGTTAACATCTTCAAATACATCCCTGTCTTCTAAAGTGTTAACATCTTCAAATACATCCCTGTCTTCTAAAGTGTTAACATCTTCAAATACGTCCCTGTCTTCTTGTCTATGTTTCCCCTGGATGATCATCCATTTCGCCAATTTTACCTCGTGTAACTCTCTAACTCTACCAGTTTACATACCGATCCAGTCACCTCAAGTACTCTTACCGCTCCACTCCCTATCCAGCACATTCTGTGTACTAACTACGTTCTTAACCTCAAGCAATCACCGTCAGACAATGCGCAGCTCAAAATGATGACATCATTTTCAATTACTTTTCTCCACGAAACCCAAGCTCAGACAGCTCTCGGAGATGGCCAAATTCTATTTCAAATACGTGTTGTTGCGTCTTATCGAAGCTATGACGAATCGAAGAAGAGGTGTTCTTTGTTCAGAGAACGTTCCACACACTTTCCCTAGAGCAGCCTTGGCCAAGTGCTTCGGTCGTTATCCTTCCACGAAATGTGTTTGATGAGGTGCAGCGTGTAGCGTTATTCGCGTAGAGCTGAATATAGGATTGTAGTGTGAATGCATATATCTTAAACAGTATTTTGTTCGGAACAGTCAGTGACTGTGAGAGCAAAGATTTGGGTGATAGTACTTCCTCCAAGTATTCCAGATCTGTGGACTTCGAGGAAGAGTGGAGGACTTCGAGGGCAGTGAATCTGCATCGCTGCTTCGGCCAGGTATGAGAGACATACTGGACATGAGAGACAACTTGTCAGTCAACACAGGACAGGCACTATCAGCCGCAGGACGCGCATGGATATGTTGAATGGAGGGGGTGAGCATCTATGGATATGTCCGGAGCGCAATGATAATGACCCAGATCATAAACTAAATAAACTAAATAAACTAAATAAACTAAATAAACTAAATAAACTAAATAAACCTTATTTCAGAGCTTCTGAAGTTTGTGATGAAGAATTATTCACGAGGAAAATTCCGGAAAAGTAATGACTGACATTTCCCAGTAACAGTTTCTGTACAATTTATATCTGTACCTTTGTAGTTTATTTCAACATGTCTGAAATTTCTCATAACATGGCGGTCAAGAACACTTGCATTCAGTCGAAACATAACCGATTTATATACATATATATATAATTTATACTCTGCTGAATTATTTTTTCACAGTATAGTTCTTATTATTTACACTTTTCATTACTTTTAGTTATTAACAACAATACTTCATTTTCAAAAAGATTATGTTCTTGTTGTAGGTAAAAGATGTCAGGTAATTAGGAGTGCCTACAGATGCCAGTCATGCCGGCACCTGCAGTTTTGGAAAAGTTGGATTACGCGACAGAAACTTTAGTGAAACTGTAACATTGGTGGCCTGGTTGGCTGAATGGTCAAACGCTCGGTTTACTGATCCGGTGGTACTGGGCTCAAGTCCCAGTATTGAGATTTTTTTAAGGGACACATCAAAGAGGCCCAGGGGCCCACCCAGCCTCTAAAAATGGGTAGCAGAGAAATCTGGGAAGGTAAATACGGCCAGGCGTGATACTGACCACATCAAAGACTTTCATGTCCCAAAGGTCGTGGAAATACGGGTCTAACACCGTATCCATAATATGCGTTAATGGCTTGGAAACGGGAATTTGATCTTTTTTTACCTTTATTTTACCTTTTTTTACCTTTTTGTAACATTACGCCATTATATGAATTTTAGAGAGAGAGGGAAGGAGAGAGAGGGAGTGAGAGAGAGAGAGTAAGAGAGAGGGAGGGAGAGAGGAGGAGTGTGAGAAAGAGAGAGGGGTGGGGGAGGGTACCAGGCAGTTCCATTACAGCCGAACGAGTAAAGAACCAAGAACATTGCTACAAAGAAGCTGCCAGACTTACTCTGAAAGGCCACGCTATAATGAGAATCTTTGTAGCCATTCTAGCACGCTTTAGCAGTTCAGAGGTTCAGAATGAATGAGGGTAAATGACTCTACTGCACCTAGACGTGCATGCTGAAGTGAGTCCACAGACGATTAATCTCGAATCAATCACAGGTCACTTTGACAACATTGTTGGCTGTATGTGGCCATGATTGCCAGATAAGCTCTTTACTTCTCTCCCTATTTCTGCTGTAGTGACTCTCCGAGCAGGTTTACAGAAATGAAAGACTACTTAGATGTGCAGGTACTTTGTGGGCCAGGAAGGAACTGATCTTTATAACAGAGACGGCGAGAACCTGTAGGATATACATCAGTTATTGGTATTTTTTAAAACTTGAAACTGCAGTTAAAGTAGAACAACTAAAGAAGCGCTGGAGAGGAACAGACAGAACTACAAAAATAAGATTTTTAAGGGCACGCATCTTTCCCATCTCAACATATGCCCGTGAAACCTGGACACTTAACAAAACAGCTAGTCCCATAGCAAATGCCGTAGGGGATGAAGCGTTAGAGACTTCATTATGTTGGGCTATCAGCGTATGAGGTAGGGTGGCCAGATTTTCTCTGGTACCCACTTTACGAGGCTGGGTCGACCTCGGGGCCGTATTGGTCGGGAAAAAAATTCGACCCAGCTGGGGATTAGAACCATCGACCATTTGGTTGATAGACGAGTGCTCTAACCACTACGTTAGCCGGTCCCCATATCCATACTACAAGAACTTAATATTGAAGAAGGCTGGCTAGTAACAAGGATTAAACAGAGAAAACTTAAATATTTTGGACATATTAACCGTCATGATAATTTAGAGAAGACAGCCTTGGAAGGGTACATTTGAGAAAAAGGTCCTGACAGAGGAGCATGGAGCTCAGTCCTGCATCAGTTAGCTCGACCGTTACTGCAACAACATCACGTGCCTCCTTCCTCCCTTTCTCCACATGTTTTACATCCAAAGTAACCTCCGTGCTCTGCCTGGCTACATTCTGATGAGAAATGTTGGTAGAAATAAACTGGAAGCAAGTTACTCTGTGCTTTAAAAATTTGAGTAGGGTTAGAAATGATTTTATTTAGATTTTCCCCAAATATCGTTTTGAGCAGTGACTGACAGGTGTGCAACGTCTACCAATATTGTTGGATAATGTTTGGAATGAAAGAGTATACCTGTAACATAGCTCAGTGTTATGAAAGGGAACGATGGTGTAGGAGAATAAAAAGGAAATATAAGGGAACGAAAACAATAAATATTTCGACCAAAAAAATATATTGACGAATAACAGTAAAATAGCATAAAAAATAGAGAAAAAAAAGACAAAAGAAGTCCAGTCGCCTACGGTTCTTATTCTGTTATAAAGGGGGAATAGCAAAACTAGAAAACTAGATTCACATAAATGAAGTATAAAGAATGTTCTCGAACATGGATATCAAAGTAAAGTCAAATGTCAGAGCAGCCAAAAAGAAAGAAAAAAATAACAGAATGAAGCAGTGATACGTGAAACAGACTATCGATATTCACAAGTTTGTGAAGATGTAATATTAGAACGTTGAAATAAACTAGTTTTATGGGATCAGAGGAAGCAGTCGAGTAAATGTAAGCGTATCGGATGTAAACAACTTGATTGAAAAGTGAATTTTTATAAATAACCTTCCCATGTTTTATTCTCTAGATATAGAAAATCCGAAGGCGGTGATGTAAATGGCGTATTTGCTTTCATGGTCAGCTTTGTGAAATTACCAAGCAATCGATTTGTTTGCAGTTTTATTGTTAAAGAATCGTGTTGGTGGAGCATAGTTGTGTTCGGTGATAAAAGGTTTTCCCTCAAAGCTTTATTTTGTAGCATGTAAAAGTTATGAAGCTGAGACATCTTCATGAGTAGTCAGGGGCTGTTAAAGGGTGGATAACTCACGGGGCTTTTTTTTTCCTCTTTTCTTTCGTCTCTGTCTTCCTACTCTTTGCAAAAGTAGATTTTTCCTTCCTCAAGACGGTGTTGAAGCAAAGAGATGTTGGCTGTTTGAGTAAACTGCTGCGAGGGTAGGTTGTGTAAATTTATGAGAGGGGAGGTTGTGTAAATTTATGAGAGGATAGGTTGTGTAAATTTATGAGAGGGTAGGTTGTGTAAATTTATGAGAGTGTAGGTTGTGTACTTTTATGAGAATGTAGGTTGTGTAAATTTATGAGAGTGTAGGTTGTGTAAATTTATGAAAGTGTAGGTTGTGTAAATTTATGAGAGTGTAGGTTGTGTAAATTTATGAGAGTGTAGGTTATGTAAATTTATGAGAGTGTAGGTTGTGTACATTTATGAGAGGGTAGGTTGTGTACATTTATGAGAGTGTAGGTTATGTACATTTATGAGAGTGTAGGTTGTGTAAATTTATGAGAGTGTAGGTTGTGTAAATTTATGAGAGTGTAGATTGTGTAAATTTATGAGAGTGTAGGTTGTGTAAATTTAGGAGAGTGTAGGTTGTGTAAATTTATGAGAGTGTAGGTTGTGTAAATTTAGGAGAGTGTAGGTTGTGTACATTTATGAGAGGGTAGGTTATGTACATTTATGAGAGGGTAGGTTAGGTACATTTATGAGAGGGTAGGTTATGTACATTTATGAGAGGGTAGGTTATGTACATTTATGAGAGGGTAAGTTATGTACATTTATGAGAGGGTAGGTTATGTACATTTATGAGAGGGTAGGTTATGTACATTTATGAGAGGGTAGGTTATGTACATTTATGAGAGGGTAGGTTATGTACATTTATGAGAGGGTAGGTTGCTGAACAGATTCGTTATGGGCGTTTTCATTAATTTGTTGTGAAATCCTACTGCAATATCAAGAAACTGTGCTGTTACAGCAGAGGCCAGTCTTGTTTGATTCTATGTCCACACTTGGGAAGATGATGTGAAGAAACTGTCTGAAAGTGAATAGAAAAGTTTAAAACAAACATATAACTAACTCAAAGATGGAAAAAATTAACACAGATCATATATAACTAACTGAAAGATAGAAACGTTTAACACAAATATATAACGAACTCAAAAGTGAGTAGAAAAGTTTAACACACATTCTTAACTAAGTAACTCAAAGTGGATGGAAAGGTTTGACGCAAATATATAACTAACTCAAAGTAAATGGACAAATTTACCACAATATATAACTAATTAACTCAAAGTGAATGGACACGTTTAACACAAATATATAACTAATTAACTCAAAGTGAATGGAAAAGTTTAACATAAACCAAAGATGGTAAAAGCTTGTGAACTCACGCATTGAAATGAACCTAGAATAGAAGAATCACCGTAACGAAATTGGCTGGTAGGACAAATTGATTGGAGACACATTTTGAAAGAAGACAGTCCCCAGACGGCTTTCCTAATTTCCAGATGCAGCCATTTACATTTAACACAAGCTTAAAGATTTACCCTAGTGGAATAAAAGGCTCCAGGGTTTGATAGCCATTTCTTCACGTCTGTTCTCATTTGCGGCCCTCGGGATGTCAGTGCTAACGTTTGAGAGAGCGGCCATCTTGAAAGAGTGGAATTGTCTTCTTCTTCTTCTTTCTTCTTCTTCTTCTTCTATGGCGTTGGCCCTCGAAAGAGAATTCGTTGCGTTGTGTCACAGTTACGTGCCGTTCTGTCCAACACATCCTACTTCGGCTCCGTTTATTTCTCTTTCTGCTAAAATCGTCTTCTCTCTGTGATACCTATTCACTTAGCCAGACTATTGTCTGTTTCCAGAGGGGGCCACCGGGAGCAGAATAGGGTCTTGATCAGCTATGATTTGCCAGTCCTGACGTGAGCAGTCAGATATTGCTCGCTGGCAACTCTCTCATGTACCTTGTCAACCCGAGTACTGAATCTCCGTTGGCTGGGAAGTGTCTGGGTTTGATGCTGACTACACAACCTTCTGCCTTGCCGGCAGGTCAAGAACAATAAGGTAACTAACACCAGATCGCCTAAGTGCCCATGTGAGACGGGCTTTCTTTGCCGTATCTTTTGTTACAGTTAGTTAACATACCAATTTGTGGCTTTCTCTGAAACAAAATTTCAGGACGCTCACATATTGGAATATGGCCACAAAGGATTTGATGTTAGAAAATTAGATTCTTGTTGACATCCTCAGCTTCTTTCCTTTCATCCAAAACTTGTCTGCTTCTTTCCTTTCATTCAAAATTTGTCTGCTTCTTTCCTTTCATTCAAAACTTGTCTGCTTCTTTCCTTTCATCCAAAACTTGTCTGCTTCTTTCCTTTCATTCGAAATTTGTCTGCTTCTTTCCTTTCATCCAAAACTTGTCTGCTTCTTTCCTTTCATCCAAAACTTGTCTGCTTCTTTCCTTTCATCCAAAACTTGTCTGCTTCTTTCCTTTCATTCAAAATTTGTCTGCTTCTTTCCTTTCATCCAAAACTTGTCTGCTTCTTTCCTTTCATTCAAAATTTGTCTGCTTCTTTCCTTTCATTCAAAACTTGTCTGCTTCTTTCATCCAAACTTTACCTGTTTCTTGCTTCTGCTAGTTCCTTGTTTCCCCCCCCCCCCCCCCAATCTCTCTTCTGAGCTGGATACAAGCAGAAACATACACGGGAACGTGTGCACAAATATTGTATGTTTCTTGTATTTTTATTGTATGTGGCCGTGGGCGGAATGCTGAAAGTTGAGGGGAGGGGGAGGTGGAGTAATAAATGGGGGTCCTGCGATAAACGAGAAAATAGATGTGGGGTCGGAGTAGTGGGCCCTAACCTGGAATCACAGAAAAAAAAACAAGTAAAACCTGAACATATTGTGAGATTTAATACCTGTATGGCCCGGCACATGACAATGACGGTGCTTGACAGCTCAGCGCGGCCTGGGATGGATTTTAATGTCCATTTTATTGTTATCAAATGTTCATTAAATAGCTCCAATACTTGGAGTGAAAGTGGCTTGCCGCGACATTCATTCACACTACGAGATGTTACTGTCGGCTGGGAACTCTAGTTCACACGTTTCATAATGATGTTTTTGATTTCAGAAAGAATTCTGCATCTTTTTTCCTTGACTAATCGAAGCACGAGTTCTTTCTTCCCTTTATGTAGTTATTTCTTCCCTTTATGTAGTTCTTTCTTCCCTTTATGTAGTTCTTTCTTTCCTTTATGTAGGTCTTTCTTCCCTTTATGTAGTTATCTCTTCCCTTTATGTAGTTATTTCTTCCTTTTATGTAGTTATTTCTTCCCTTTATGCAGTTTTCTTCCCTTTATGTAGTTATCTCTTCCCTTTATGTAGTTATTTCTTCCTTTTATGTAGTTATCTCTTCCCTTTATGTAGTTATTTCTTCCTTTTATGTAGTTATTTCTTCCCTTTATGCAGTTTTCTTCCCTTTATGTAGTCCTTTCTTCCCTTTATGTAGTCCTTTCTTCCCTTTATATGGTTCTTTCACGAGCTTGTCTCTGTTACAGTGTGTCCAGATTAGTGATGGTATTTCTTTATTTGTTTAGCACACTTCGCTTACTGTCTGATTAACACTTACGCTTGCTTATACAGAAACATTTGACGTGTATTACTGTCATCTTTGTCTATTTATAAAGAAATATTTGGCTGTCATTACTGTTATCTTTGTCTGTTTATAAAGAAACATTTGGCTGTCATAACTGTCACTTTTGTCTGTTTATAAAGAACTATTTGATTACCATTGTTGTGACCTTTGTCTGTTTATATGGAACCATTTGACTAGTATTGCTGCATCCTTTGTCTGTTTACACAGAAACATTTGACTGTCATTACTGTCACCTTTGTCTGTTTACACAGAAACATTTGACTGTTATTTCTATCACCTGTGTCTGTTTACACAGAAACATTTGGCTGGCTTTAGTGTGATCTCGCTAACTAAATTTTCACATGCATGCACACAACAAAAATGCCAACAAAACGCTGGCATCAGACAAATACCTTCAACTGAACCGTGCCTAACATAACAAATAAACAACGACAATAACAAGTTTACATAAACTCTACGTCCTTTACTTTCTTATATTCCCCTTCTCTTCCACATCATCAACCTTTTGTGTTCCCTTGAGATCCCGTGTCATTTTATTTTCTCCCAGAATTCGCGTCATCTAGTTTCATATTCAGGGTTTATCTTCTTCTTTTTTTGTGTGCACTTATTTCCAAATGTTTAATAATTATTTCTGACCAGCCGGATCTGCTAAAATCCTAGCTCTTAGGCCATCTTCAAATCTTCTTAACCCCTGGGCCAGGCCACACGTGTCTCACTAATAATGTCTGTTCTGGCCGAATGAGCGTCCCTTTCTGAGACGCATGTCGTAGATGGGACGGTCGGGACATCTTCCTGTATCAAGACAAGCTGGGGACGGTTTAGCTGGGGTTTTTTCTTCGTTTATTGGGTCTTCTTTAAGTTTTTTTTTCCGGGAGGATGTTTGTTTATAAGATCATCATCATCATCATCATCATCATCATCATCATCGTCATCGTCATCGTCGTCGTCGTCGTCGTCATCATCATCATCATCATCGTCGTCGTCGCGGTCGTCGTCGTCATAGTCATCATCATCATCATCATCATCATCATCATCATCATCATCATCATCCATTTCTTGTGTCGTTAAACTTCTGACGGGGTAAAATATTTTACGACAACTATAAAGTGGGACTAGTGTCAAATGTACGATCTCGGGGACAAAGTAGGTTCTCATACATAAATGTGTCTATATACATCATTACATCAGTGTCCAGCTACATAAATGTGTCTATATACATCATTACATCAGTGTTCAGATACACAAATGTGTCTATATACATCATTACATCAGTGTCCAGCTACATAAATGTGTCTATATACATCATTACATCAGTGTCCAGCTACACAAATGTGTCTATATACATCATTACATCAGTGTCCAGCTACATAAATGTGCCTATATACATCATTACATCAGTGTCCAGATACACAAATGTGTCTATATACATCATTACATCAGTGTTCAGATACACAAATGTGTCTATATACATCATTACATCAGTGTCCAGCTACATAAATGTGTCTATATACATCACTACATCAGTGTCCAGCTACATAAATGTGTCTATATACATCACTACATCAGTGTCCAGCTACATAAATGTGTCTATATACATCACTACATCAGTGTCCAGCTACATAAATGTGTCTATATACATCACTACATCAGTGTCCAGCTACATAAATGTGTCTATATACATCACTACATCAGTGTCCAGCTACATAAATGTGTCTATATACATCATTACATCAGTGTCCAGCTACATAAATGTGTCTATATACATCATTACATCAGTGTCCAACTACATAAATGTGTCTATATACATCATTACATCAGTGTCCAACTACACAAATGTGTCTATATACATCATTATATCAGTGTCCAACTACACAAATGTGTCTATATACATCATTATATCAGTGTCCAACTACACAAATGTGTCTATATACATCATTATATCAGTGTCCAACTACACAACTGTGTCTATATACATCATTATATCAGTGTCCAGTTATATAAATGTGTCTATATATATATATCATTACATCAGTGTCCAGCTACATACATTTGTTTAAATGCAACATAACATCAGTGTCCAGCTACATAAATGTGTCTGTATACATCATTACAAAATTGTCCAGCTATATAAATATGTCTATATCCATCAGTGTCCAACATTCAATAGATACAACATTACATCAGTGTCCAACTTCATAAATGTACATCATTACATCAGTGTCACTCTGAACTCATGCATAAATAGAAACTAGATCATATAACCAAAACCTAACAAACCAGCATCGATTATAAACACAGATGTTGGCGAAGTAATTGACCCATTAGATAAAGTATGACAACATGAATTTAATATTGACCCGGATTCAGTTTTCAATTGTGAGTGCTTCACTAGGCATAAGACACGAAAACATTCGTGTGTGTGTGATAAAAAGAGGTTGAAGATGGAGGGACAATTTTGGGCTGGAGGATATTTTCTGATTGATGGTGGCCCTATTGTACCACGGAGGCACTTAAGAGATAAGAGGTTAGTCCCCATATTTTTTTTTTGTACACCACAAGGGTGCTTGCTAGATAGACGTACCACCTAACAAGGGTGCTTGCTAGATAGGTGTACCACCTAACAAGGGTGCTTGCTAGATAGATGTAAAACCTGAGAAGGGTGCTTGCTAGATAGATGTACCACCTAACAAGGGTTCTTGCTAGATAGATGTAAAGCCTGTGAAGGGTGCTTGCTAGATAGATGTAAAACCAGAGAAGGGTGCTTGCTAGATAGATGTACCACCTAACAAGGGTGCTTGTTAGATAGATGTAAAACCTGAGAAGGGTGCTTGCTAGATAGATGTAAAACCTGAGAAGGGTGCTTGCTAGATAGATGTACCACCTAACAAGGGTGCTTGCTAGATAGATGTAAAACCTGAGAAGGGTGCTTGCTAGATAGATGTAAAACCTGAGAAGGGTGCTTGCTAGATAGACGTACCACCTAACAAGGGTGCTTGCTAGATAGATGTACCACCTGACAAGGGTGCTTGCTAGATAGATGTACCACCTGACAAGAGTGCTTGCTAGATAGACGTACCACCTGACAAAGGTGCTTGCTAGACAGATGTACCACCTAACAAGTGTGCTTACTAGATAGATGTACAACCTAACAAGGGTGCTTGCTAGATAGATGTACCACCTAACAAGTGTGCTTACTAGATAGATGTACCACCTAGCAAGGGTGCTTGCTAGATAGATGTTGCTAGATAAATGTACCGCCTGACAAGGGTGCTTGCTATATAAGATGTACCACCCGACAAGGGTGCTTGCTAGATAGATGTACCACCTAACAAAGGTGCTTGCTAAGTAGATGTACCACCTAAGAAGGTTGCTTGCTAGATAGATGTACCACCTAACAAGGGTGCTTGCTAGATAGATGTACCACCTAACAAGGGTGCTTGTTAGATAAATGTACCACCTAACAAGGGTGCTTGCTAGATAGATGTACCACCTGACAAGGGTGCTTGCTAGATAGAGGTACCACCTGACAAGGGTGCTTGATAAATACATGTATCAATGTACCACCTAACAAGGGTGCTTGCTAAATAGATGTACCACCTAACAAGGTTGCTTGCTAGATAGATGTACCACCTAACAAGGGTGCTTGCTAGTTAAATGTACCACCTAACAAGGGTGCTTGCTAGATAGATGTACCACCTGACAAGGGTGCTTGCTAGATAGATGTACCACCTGACAAGGGTGCTTGCTAAATACATGTACCAATGTACCACCTAACAAGGGTGCTTGCTAGATAGATGTACCACCTGACAAGGGTGCTTGCTAGATAGATGTACCACCTAATAAGGGTGCTTGCTAGATAGATGTACCACTTAACAAGGGTGCTTGCTAGATAGATGTACCACCTAACAAGGGTGCTTGCTAGATAGATGTTGCTAGATAGATGTACCACCTGACAAGGGCCACCTGACAAGGGTGCTTGCTAGATAGACGTACCACCTAACAAGGGTGCTTACTAGATAGATGTACCACTTAACACGGGTGCTTGCTAGATAGATGTACCACCTAACAAGAGTGCTTGCTAGATAGATGTTGCTAGATAGATGTACCACCTGACAAGGGTGCTTGCTAGATAGTTGTACCACCTGACAAGGGTGCTTGCTAGATAGATGTACCACCTAACAAGGATGCTTGCTAGATAGATGTACCACCTGACAATGGTGCTTGCTAGATAAATGTACCACCTGACAATGGTGCTTGCTAGATAGATGTACCTCCTAACAAGGGTGCTTGCTAAATAAATGTACCACCTAACAAGGGTGCTTGCTAGATAGATGTACCACCTGACAAGGGTGCTTGCTAGATAGATGTACCACCTAACAAGTGTGCTTACTAGATAGATGTACAACCTAACAAGAGTGCTTGCTAGATAGATGTACCACCTAACAATTGTGCTTACTAGATAGATGTACCACCTAACAAGGGTGCTTGCTAGATAGATGTTGCTAGATAAATGTACCGCCTGACAAGGGTGCTTGCTATAAGATGTACCACCCGACAAGGGTGCTTGCTAGATAGATGTACCACCTAACAAAGGTGCTTGCTAAGTAGATGTACCACCTAAGAAGGTTGCTTGCTAGATAGATGTACCACCTAACAAGGGTGCTTGCTAGATAGATGTACCACCTAACAAGGGTGCTTGCTAGATAAATGTACCACCTAACAAGGGTGCTTGCTAGATAGATGTAAAACCTGAGAAGGGTGCTTGCTAGATAGAGGTACCACCTGACAAGGGTGCTTGATAAATACATGTATCAATGTACCACCTAACAAGGGTGCTTGCTAAATAGATGTACCACCTAACAAGGTTGCTTGCTAGATAGATGTACCTCCTAACAAGGGTGCTTGCTAAATAAATGTACCACCTAACAAGGGTGCTTGCTAGATAGATGTACCACCTGACAAGGGTGCTTGCTAGATAGATGTACCACCTAACAAGTGTGCTTACTAGATAGATGTACAACCTAACAAGAGTGCTTGCTAGATAGATGTACCACCTAACAATTGTGCTTACTAGATAGATGTACCACCTAACAAGGGTGCTTGCTAGATAGATGTTGCTAGATAGATGTACCACCTAGCAAGGGTGCTTGCTAGATAGATGTTGCTAGATAAATGTACCGCCTGACAAGGGTGCTTGCTATATAAGATGTACCACCCGACAAGGGTGCTTGCTAGATAGATGTACCACCTAACAAAGGTGCTTGCTAAGTAGATGTACCACCTAAGAAGGTTGCTTGCTAGATAGATGTACCACCTAACAAGGGTGCTTGCTAGATAGATGTACCACCTAACAAGGGTGCTTGTTAGATAGATGTACCACCTAACAAGGGTGGTTGCTAGATAGATGTACCACCTGACAAGGGTGCTTGCTAGATAGAGGTACCACCTGACAAGGGTGCTTGATAAATACATGTATCAATGTACCACCTAACAAGGGTGCTTGCTAAATAGATGTACCACCTAACAAGGTTGCTTGCTAGATAGATGTACCACCTAACAAGGGTGCTTGCTAGATAAATGTACCACCTAACAAGGGTGCTTGCTAGATAAATGTACCACCTAACAAGGGTGCTTGCTAGATAGATGTACCACCTGACAAGGGTGCTTGCTAGATAGATGTACCACCTGACAAGGGTGCTTGCTAAATACATGTACCAATGTACCACCTAATAAGGGTGCTTGCTAGATAGATGTACCACTTAACAAGGGTGCTTGCTAGATAGATGTACCACCTAACAAGGGTGCTTGCTAGATAGATGTTGCTAGATAGATGTACCACCTGACAAGGGCCACCTGACAAGGGCGCTTGCTAGATAGATGTACCACCTAACAAAGGTGCTTGCTAAGTAGATGTACCACCTAAGAAGGTTGCTTGCTAGATAGATGTACCACCTAACAAGGGTGCTTGCTAGATAGATGTACCACCTAACAAGGGTGCTTGTTAGATAGATGTACCACCTAACAAGGGTGGTTGCTAGATAGATGTACCACCTGACAAGGGTGCTTGCTAGATAGAGGTACCACCTGACAAGGGTGCTTGATAAATACATGTATCAATGTACCACCTAACAAGGGTGCTTGCTAAATAGATGTACCACCTAACAAGGTTGCTTGCTAGATAGATGTACCACCTAACAAGGGTGCTTGCTAGATAAATGTACCACCTAACAAGGGTGCTTGCTAGATAAATGTACCACCTAACAAGGGTGCTTGCTAGATAGATGTACCACCTGACAAGGGTGCTTGCTAGATACATGTACCAATGTACCACCTAACAAGGGTGCTTGCTAGATAGATGTACCACCTGACAAGGGTGCTTGCTAGATAGATGTACCACCTAATAAGGGTGCTTGCTAGATAGATGTACCACTTAACAAGGGTGCTTGCTAGATAGATGTACCACTTAACAAGGGTGCTTGCTAGATAGATGTACCACCTGACAAGGGTGCTTGCTAGATAGAGGTACCACCTGACAAGGGTGCTTGATAAATACATGTATCAATGTACCACCTAACAAGGGTGCTTGCTAAATAGATGTACCACCTAACAAGGTTGCTTGCTAGATAGATGTACCACCTAACAAGGGTGCTTGCTAGATAAATGTACCACCTAACAAGGGTGCTTGCTAGATAAATGTACCACCTAACAAGGGTGCTTGCTAGATAGATGTACCACCTGACAAGGGTGCTTGCTAGATAGATGTACCACCTGACAAGGGTGCTTGCTAAATACATGTACCAATGTACCACCTAATAAGGGTGCTTGCTAGATAGATGTATCACTTAACAAGGGTGCTTGCTAGATAGATGTACCACCTAACAAGGGTGCTTGCTAGATAGATGTTGCTAGATAGATGTACCACCTGACAAGGGCCAACTGACAAGGGCGCTTGCTAGATAGATGTACCACCTAACAAGAGTGCTTGCTAGATAGATGTTGCTAGATAGATGTACCACCTGACAAGGGTGCTTGCTAGATAGTTGTACCACCTGACAAGGGTGCTTGCTAGATAGATGTACCACCTAACAAGGATGCTTGCTAGATAGATGTACCTCCTAACAAGGGTGCTTGCTAAATAAATGTACCACCTAATAAGGGTGCTTGCTAGATAAATGTACCACCTAACAAGGGTGCTTGCTAGATAGGTGTACCATCTAACAAGGGTGCTTGCTAGATAGATGTACCACCTAGCAAGGGTGCTTGCTAGATAGATGTACCGCTTAACAAAGGTGCTTGCTAGATAAATGTACCAATGTACCACCTAACAAGGGTGCTTGTTAGATAAATGTACCACCTAACAAGGGTGCTTGCTAGATAGATGTACCACCTGACAAGGGTGCTTGCTAGATAGAGGTACCACCTGACAAGGGTGCTTGATAAATACATGTATCAATGTACCACCTAACAAGGGTGCTTGCTAAATAGATGTACCACCTAACAAGGTTGCTTGCTAGATAGATGTACCACCTAACAAGGGTGCTTGCTAGATAAATGTACCACCTAATAAGGGTGCTTGCTAGATAGATGTACCACTTAACAAGGGTGTTTGCTAGATAGATGTACCACCTAACAAGGGTGCTTGCTAGATAGATGTACCACCTAGCAAGGGTGCTTGCTAGATAGATGTACCGCTTAACAAAGGTGCTTGCTAGATAAATGTACCAATGTACCACCTAACAAGGGTGCTTGTTAGATAAATGTACCACCTAACAAGGGTGCTTGCTAGATAGATGTACCACCTGACAAGGGTGCTTGCTAGATAGAGGTACCACCTGACAAGGGTGCTTGATAAATACATGTATCAATGTACCACCTAACAAGGGTGCTTGCTAAATAGATGTACCACCTAACAAGGTTGCTTGCTAGATAGATGTACCACCTAACAAGGGTGCTTGCTAGATAAATGTACCACCTAATAAGGGTGCTTGCTAGATAGATGTACCACTTAACAAGGGTGTTTGCTAGATAGATGTACCACCTAACAAGGGTGCTTGCTAGATAGATGTTGCTAGATAGATGTACCACCTGACAAGGGCCACCTGACAAGGGTGCTTGCTAGATAGATGTACCACCTAACAAGGGTGCTTACTAGATAGATGTACCACTTAACACGGGTGCTTGCTAGATAGATGTACCACCTAACAAGAGTGCTTGCTAGATAGATGTTGCTAGATAGATGTACCACCTGACAAGGGTGCTTGCTAGATAGTTGTACCACCTGACAAGGGTGCTTGCTAGATAGATGTACCACCTAACAAGGATGCTTGCTAGATAAATGTACCACCTGACAATGGTGCTTGTTAGATAGATGTACCACCTAACAAGGGTGCTTGCTAGATAGATGTACCACCTAACAAGGGTGCTTGCTAGATAGATGTACCGCTTAACAAAGGTGCTTGCTAGATAAATGTACCAATGTACCACCTAACAAGGGTGCTTGCTAGATAGATGTGCCACCTAACAAGGTTGCTTGCTAGATAGATGTACCACCTGACAAGAGCGCTTTCTAGATAGATGTACCACCTAACAAGGGTGCTTGCTAGATAGATTTACCATCTAACAAGTGTGCTTGCTAGATAGATGTACCACCTAACAAGGGTGCTTGCTAGATAGACGTACCACCTAACAAGGGTGCTTGCTAGATAGGTGTACCACCTAACAAGAGTGCTTGTTAGATAGATATACCACCTGACAAGGGTGCTTGCTAAATACATGTACCAATGTACCACCTAACAAGGGTGCTTGCTAGATAGATTTACCATCTAACAAGGGTGCTTGCTAGATAGATTTACCACCTAACAAGGGTGCTTGCTAGATAGATTTACCACCTAACAAGGGTGTTTGCTAGATAGATGTACCACCTAACAAGGGTGCTTGCTAGATAGATGTACCACCTAAGAAGGATGCGTGCTAAATAGATGTACCACCTAACAAGGGTGCTTGCTGGATAGATGTACCGCCTGAGAAGGGTGCTTGCTAGATAGATGTACCACCTAATAAGGGTGCTTGCTAGATAGATGTACCACCTAACAAGGATGCGTGCTAGATAGATGTACCACCTAACAAGGGTGCTTGCTAAATAGATGTACCACCTATCAAGGGTGCTTGCTAGATAGATGTACCACCTATCAAGGGTGCTTGCTAGATAGATGTACCGCCTGACAAGGGTGCTTGCTAGATAGATGTACCGCCTGACAAGGGTGCTTGCTAGATAGATGTACCACCTGACGATAGTGTGGGTTTTTTTAAAATAAAAAAAAAACGGAAGACCTTTGTTTATCATATTATCTTCCGCTCGATTAATGAGCCCGGTAACACACGATAAATAGTGTATAGTATACAACTATACACAAAGCACTGCTTTAAAGCTGTGGTATCACTTCTTGTTCACGCTGATTGTGCAAACCAAGAATTATTTGAGAGCCGTCTAAAATATTCAGATAAGTTTTGTTCTAATTATATTTCTTGAATAAGTTTTTTTCGTTTTTTTAAATTTCTTTAACATAGTTTTATGTGATCCTATACTTTGTATCCTCTCTCTCATTCTTCTACTAAGTTATTTTCACTGCGACAGACACTTTTGTTCGTCTTAACTCATTTTTTTTGTTGGTTCTTCCAGTACACCTATACGTTATCTCCTCTCTCTGACTCTTCGTCCTGTACGTGTTTGTATGATTAAGGCCCAGACCGAAAGGTCACGACTTTGTATTCGTTAAATGATAAAGCTGTTCCTACTTTTTTTCCCTAGTTTATACATTTTAATGAGTCCAGTAGCTTCCGTGCCAGGTTCCCTATATCTTTCTTGACGGTGATGTAGTCAGTATGACACCTGCGTGCCTTTCTTTTCTTTTCTCTTTCCAGAAGAGATCAAGTACATATTTTTACAGGTAAATAAATGGGGTCTCTCCGGTCGGATTCGAACCACTGACCTCTGCTTTTCCAATGAAGCATGGTCTTTTAGCTCTCTGAACCAATGCTTTGCCTAGTGCTCATTTTTCCAGTTTAGGCGATACAGCACTGTGTTGTATGGTTAGCTTTCACAAAAATTTGAGATGGCTGAGTGGCTAGAGCGATGCTTTCTCGTGGCTGGGCGGCTGTTCGTCCTACCGGAGTCTGTAGTTCCAGTCACGGTCATTCTCTTGTCTTTTATTTTATTTCTCTCGCGTCTAAAGTGCATTTTTTCGACGATTTCTACAAAACTGTGCGCTGTATCACTGTACTGTGGGAAATCCTGGTTGTTTCTTATATCGAAAATGTTTCCACGTTTTCCACAGTGTGATTGTGTTCTAAGTATTTTCACGACAAAATGATGCGGAAAATAACGCCGTGGAGGAAAAAATGCATATATTTTCATGTTATTTCTGTGTTTCATTTACATCTATGCAGATGTATTCATGTAAGACGCTTACATACACATAAATATCACGAGCTAGTGTCCCGTGCCGCCAGCGAGAGACAGCATAACAGGTTCTGTTACCTGCATGCATCTTTAAGTGGATGAAGGGTCAGACCCATCGTGATGTAAGATCTTTCAAAAAACAGTTGTTCAGTTTTTGTAAAATATTTACCATTTTAAAAACAAACAAACAAACAAGCAAACACACACACAGAGCTGTTCGTATCGGTACACAAGAAACGGTAAAATTTACTCTTGTACCTTCAAAGTACAGAGAAGAGATGTTAGAGTAAGCTATACATTGCGTAACAAAATACCATTTAGTAATTCATATCGCAGTAAAAACATATCACAGACAGAACGAGTTCACTTTTTTTTCAAAGAATGAAGAACTGGGCAAGCTGTCCCATCTAACGTTCGAAAATGTATAAACTAAGAAAAAAGTAGGAGCAGCTTTATTATTTAACGAGTACAAAGTTGTGAGCTCGTTAAGTAATAAAGCTGCTCCTACTTTCTTCCTTGTTTATACATTTTGATATCACAGCTTTACTGCAGTGCTTCGTGTATAGTTGTATATTTATACTCTAATTATTGTGAGTCAATCTAACATTCTACCCTTTATCTATCAACTTTAACTCTCTCACAGTCACTGTGAAGTAAGATAATGGAAGCGAGAGCTAGATGTACAGGGTCCGGTATAAAGCATAGCCGGATTTAACTGACGTAGTGCGCAGAAATTGAATACCTGTGAAAAAACCACGAGGTCAGAGATGCAGCAGACAAAAGGTAATTTTTAACAATGGCTTCTTGGCAAACACAACATCGCGCATTCACCGTTGAAACTTATTTTAAAGTGAAGAATCGTCTATTACTGTACAACGAAAGTTTCGTCGCCATTTTGAGTTGCATCCCATGATAATGTTCCAAATCGGAGAACAATTTTGAGGTGGGTCAAAAAATTTAAGAAAACCACTAATTGCCGTAATAACATGTCTACTAGCCGTCAAAGAACTCACAAAGATCTGAACGAATTCAAGACGTCCTCAACGCATTTCTTCTTAGCCCTCGGCGATCATCCGTTAGGCACGCTTTGGCACGTTGGGTCGCTCGCTACGCTGCATCATTCATAATCATCTGCATTTCCACCCTTACAAGTTGCAACTGAATGATCTGGGTAAAATTAACAGATTTGACTTTGTTATCGATTTTCTAGCACGCATTGAAGAAAATCCGAATTTGTTCAGTAACCTCATAATGTCTGATGAAGCACATTTTGAGTTGTCAGGAAATGTGAACAAGCAGAATTTCAGATACTGGTCAGCTGAGAATCCACAATTACTGCATGAGAACCGCTCCATAGTGAACGAGTAACAGTGTGATGTGGCGTTGCACCATTTGGCGTCACTGGCCCATATTTTTTTTAAGACAAAGACGAGCATCCTCTTATTGTTAATAGTGATCTTTATGTGTAGATGCTAACTGAATACTTCATTCCAGAGTTGGCCAATAGAAATAAGAGACTAATATGGTTTCAACAAGATGGAGCAACTGCCCACACAGCCCGTCAGTCCATGGCCATGATGCGACAAGCATTTCCCAATCGTTGTATTTCCAGATTTGGGGATATTCATTGGCCGGCAAGGTCACCGGGTTTATCGGTTGGAGACTTCTTTTTGTGGGGGTACCTCAAGAACACGGTGTATGCTAGTCGACCACAGTCAGTTGCAGACTTAAAGGATCACATCCGACACTGCATTCAAAATATCCCTTTGAACATGTTAAATAGTGTTATGCAGGAATTTTCCAGACGCCTGGCTGAATGTATCAAATGTAATGGCGGTCATCTAACCGGCGTAATTTTCAAAACCTAAATATCATTGTCAGTAATAATAAAATTACCCACTTTTCTGAGTTTCCATTTCACTTTTTAAAATAAAAAGTATGCGCTTAATTTATTTTTTGTTTTAGAATCCAGCTATGCTTTATGCCGGACCCTATATAAAATAGAAAATGTCTTGTCTTGTCTTTTCCCTCATTTACCTTCCGGCGCTGAGGTTTTGATAGTGCT
Organism: Achatina immaculata; assembly: GCA_009760885.1. Classification (NCBI taxonomy): domain Eukaryota; kingdom Metazoa; phylum Mollusca; class Gastropoda; order Stylommatophora; family Achatinidae; genus Lissachatina; species Lissachatina immaculata. The sequence continues at coordinate 30,693,858 of CM019717.1, forward strand.
CAGCGACTTGATTTATATAACGGGAAATTTAGTGCTTCCGTAATTTTCTCTCTACATCTCTTGCGTGGGGCGGCCTCTTCCTCTGTTACCTACAGATCTTAGTGTGAATGTTGTCTGTGATATACTGTCTGGTGGTAACCGTGTAACATGGCCAGACATTTCACTTGCTGTTTCTGGATATAGTGTAATACTAGTGTTACTCTAACCTTTGCCCTGATGGTATCATTTCTTATTTGGTCTCTTCTTGTCATATTTACTATTTTCCTTAAACATCTCATTTCTGTCGTGATGATTTGTCTTTTGTTCTTGGCTGTTAGTGTCCATGTTTGACATTTGTAGCACAGAGTTGGGAGGAAAATTGTGTTGTACAATGCCATTTTTGTTTCAGCTGTGATGTATTTGTTTTTCAGTAAAGGAGTCATTTGTCCAATGGCTTGATTTGCTTTACTACATCTGTTCTCAATCTAAGCGTCAGTTGTCCCTGAAAATGATATTATGCTCTCTAGGAGGAATCATGGAGGGCTATAACCACTCTGGGTGCCCAGAGAGCTGAGAGCTCAAGAATTGAAAGTGCCCAGCACACACGCGCAATACGAAAAGCCAAGGCAGCACAAGCACCCACAACTGAATCTGGACTTGCATGCTCCGTGTGTGGCAAAAGTTTTAAAGCTCTTATAAGGCTAGTTGGTCACGCACGGACACACCTTACACCTCACCCTATTTAAACCAAGATGAAGCTGTGGTCATCATCGAAGACGATGGTCGAACAACAACAATGCTATCTAGGTATTTAAATTGTTTCACTTGTTTCAAGGGCTGGTTGTCTAGGAAGATCTTTGTTTGGATTTCTTATCTCGCTATGGTCACGACTTCCGTTTTTTTTTTTCAGCACTGATCTTCGTGTTGTGGCTTTGACATGCCCTTGCTAAATTATCCATATTCTGATGTAGGTCACTGCAAGTGCTTGATCGTCAGCAAAAAGGAGTTCGTTTATGGTCCACCTATTGCGTATGTTTTCTGGAAGGTGTTATGGGTTTATCTGCATTCTTTCTGGGATTTGGTCGTTGGAACTTTTACCTTTTGTGTTAGCTTCTGTGCAGATGTTGTCAGTGTATGTTAGCTTCTCTGCAGATGTTGTCAGTGTATGTTAGCTTCTGTGCAGATGTTGTCAGTGTATGTTAGCTTCTCTGCAGATGTTGTCAGTGTATGTTAGCTTCTCTGCAGATGTTGTCAGTGTATGTTAGCTTCTCTGCAGATGTTGTCAGTGTATGTTAGCTTCTCTGCAGATGTGGCAGTGTATGTTAGCTTCTCTGCAGATGTGGCAGTGTATGTTAGCTTCTCTGCAGATGTTGTCAGTGTATGTTAGCTTCTCTGCAGATGTGGCAGTGTATGTTAGCTTCTCTGCAGATGTTGTCAGTGTATGTTAGCTTCTCTGCAGATGTTGTCAGTGTATGTTAGCTTCTTTGCAGATGTTGTCAGTGTATGTTATGAAAAGTAAGGGAGATAGTACACAGCCCTGCCTCACTCCAGATTTTATGATGAATGGTTCAGAATGTCCTACATTTGTTCTAACTGTACACTGACTGTTTACGTATAGTTTTTGCATAGGTTTATCAGATGTGTAGTAACTCCATGATACTGTCAGATTTACACAGTTTATATCTCTCTACTCTGTGAAATGTTTTTTCTTGATCTACCTAAGCTATGTGCAGTATCTGGTTGTGTTCAACTGATTTTTCTGTTAGTTGTCTTAGGGAAAAGATGGCATCTGTACAGCTTCTATTTTTTCTAAATCTCATCTGAGTTTCATTTAACTATGGTTCAATCACTGGTTGCAGTCTGTTCTCTAGAATCTTGTAGAACATTTTTCCAGTATGGCTTAGCAGTGAGATGCCTCTATATTGGTTGCAGTCACTTTTACTGCCTTTTTTCTTCCATATCGGAATAATTACAGCGTTTCTCCAGTCCTGTGGTGTTTCTTGTTTTTCCCATACCAAGTTATAGAGTCTGTGAGGCCAAGCTATTCCAAATCTGTCGCATATTTGATTAACTCATTGGGTACTCCATCACATCCTGGGACTTTGTTCATTGGGGCCTTTCTAATAGCTTCTCTGATTTCAGCTTGCAATATGTCTGGTTCCAATTCTATGGGGCCAGCTGTGTTGGTTCTATGATCATTCTTTCTTACTCACTCACTCCGGAGTATAGAAATACATAATTCTGATGCATTTGTTTACAGCTTTTACCTCTGAGTGTGGTGTCTGCAACTCCAATTATCTTTGTTTTTCTCATTTCAGTCCCTCCACTAATTCCTTCCATTTTATCATTTATGCCACTTACGATGATAGTACATACTTCGCTTTTCTCTCTCTTTGAAGTTTAACGTTTCGAAGTCATTTTCCGTTGATATCAGTCCGTATACTCTTCCTGTGTTTTCTGTGAGCGGTAGAGAGATAAAATATAAAACAGAAAATATGAAACGTTTTAAAAACCTCACTTATAGTCAGTGTTGTTATCACTATTATGCTAGAGAGGTAGATGTAAAGCTCGCACACCGCAGGGGGACGCAATAGTGACCGTTTATGACAGGCAGTCTTAACTGGGGGTGTTCATACTTATCGCGAGTGTGGGAATCAAATGAGGGAGGTGAGAATCAAATGATGGAGGTGAGGATCAAATGATGGAGGTGAGAATCAAATGATGGAGGTGAGAATCAAATGATGGAGGTGAGGATCAAATGATGGAGGTGAGGATCAAATGATGGAGGTGAGGATCAAATGATGGAGGTGAGAATCAAATGATGGAGGTGAGAATCAAATGATGGAGGTGAGGATCAAATGATGGAGGTGAGAATCAAATGATGGAGGTGAGAATCAAATGATGGAGGTGAGGATCAAATGATGGAGGTGAGAATCAAATGATGGAAGTGAGAAGCAAATGATGGAGGTGATGATCAAATGATGGAAGTGAGAATCAAATGATGGAGGTGAGGATCAAATGATGGAGGTGAGAATCAAATGATGGAAGTGAGAACCAAATGATGGAAGTGAGAATCAAATGATGGAGGTGAGGATCAAATGATGGAAGTGAGAATCAAATGATGGAGGTGAGAATCAAATGATGGAGGTGAGAATCGAGTGATGGAGGTGAGGATCAAATGATGGAAGTGAGAAAGAAATGATAGAGGTGACAAGCAAATAATGGAGATGCCGAAATCGATCTATGAACAACTGAAAAAAAAACTTGTAAGATTAGCATCATCTTTCAGCTGATCTGTCATTATCTACTTGTATGTAAAGTAAACTTGTATGTAATGTAAAACTAAGTTATGGACATCTTTTAAAGGTGTACTGTTATAGCCCAACACCATCGTAGCAAGACAGGCACTAACATAGAATCCTCAAAGAAATAGAACATGAGGAAGACCTAGACTTATTTGGAGAAGGGAAATTATGACAGTGCTCGGAGACGAGGGATAGACGTGGAAGGAAGCAGAGAATAATTCCAAGAACAGGGATGGCTGGAGAGCATTTATCCATGGCTTATGCTCTCAAGGGAGTGAAAGCGATGATGATGATGATGATGAGTACTTTGATAATGATGATTTCTGTAATCTGACGAAGGGAATTTGGGGGGGGGGGGGAGCATACTGGTAACCCATTTACACACTGTACTTTTTTCCTTTTTATACAAATCACATCTCATTTTGATCTTTTTTTTCCCTCAAAGTAAATCACATCTCATTTTGATCTTTTTTTTCCCTCAAAGTAAACCACATCTCACTTTGATCTTTTTTTCCCCTCAAAGTAAATCACATCTCATTTTGATCTTTTTTTCCCCTCAAAGTAAATTACATCTCATTTTGATCTTTTTTTTCCCTCAAAGTAAATCATGTCTCATTTTGATCGTTTTACAGAAAGTAAATCATGTCACGTGTTTTTTAATCTTTTTACACACAGTAAATCATGTAACATTACTGTCTTGTTACACATACTAAATCATGTCACATTATTGTCTTGTTACTTAAAATAAATCTAATATCTTTATGTTACTTTTAAGTTTTACAGCAGTTGCGCCATGTTTGCATACACACACAACTGAAAAAGTATCTGAACAATAATGAACATATACAGTATTGATTCCATTCTTTCCTTTGAGACAGATATTTCGCCAAAATCAAGTTTTGAAAGAATTTGCTCAGAACATTAAATTTCTGAACTAAAACTTCACAAACTGTAATCATTTCTTCCTCCCTTTAAACTGGCACATTAATGTGATGGTTAAATAGTTCAGCTAACTCGCTGTGAATCCGCCTGCATTTGTTCACCGCTCAGTGAAGTCGTTTAACGACATCTCTGTGAAAGCTCGTACAGTCGTTCAAATTCTGACGTTCACATTTCAGTTTTTAACTGATGAACTGTTTCGTGCAAAATGAACATCACCTTTCTTGGCTGTCCGGTAAGTGAATGAAACAAACTGAACCTGCGGGTTAGCAGGTTCAGTTTGTTTCATTCACTTACCGTATTTCATGTCGTCATTTCACCTTCCATAAATTTATTTATTATTATTATTTATTTTTTATTTATCCAAGTAAAATAATTCGACAAGACGAATTGAAACTAAACTTTGTGAAGAATTTTTTTTTGGCATGTAGTTAATAAACATTTTTTCAACACAAACTTTGACTGAGGTTTATAGTCTGTGAGTTGGTTTCCACCAGAAATCTTTGACGAAAGATACAGAATGGTTTGATGCTGCAATGCTGACAAAAATGGCTTACTGGGAGGCATGAAATGATTTAATACGTTCTTTATGTTCCTCTCTATTCACAGATCCTTTAAGAGGAACATATAATCTTTCATAAAACTAGACTCCACTTTCTGCTGCTGACGACTCAGTCTGGATCCTGTAGCCTGAGTTTCCATGACGTCCAGTCCTAAATCCAGCAACTTCTACTCCAATGACACCATGACGATGTTGGCAATGGAAGTCTCCACGCTGTCAAGTTCTGTGAACTTGAGCACGGCTGTCGCGGATTTGAACCAGTCTTTGTGGGAGGGTGTGTTCAACGCTACAGACGACGGCGATAACAACACGAAGACTGTGACGGTCGTAGAGAAGACGGTCCACGACATCGAGTACGACCATGTTCTCAGGAAGGCAATCCTGTACGTTCAGATTGTGGTTGGTTTACTGGGAGCTGTGCTTCTGTTCTCCTACATGATCCATGCCCGGAGGTGAGTAGTATAGATCTTGTTAGCATTGACAACATTATTAATATTGCTACAGACATGGCGTCCGAGAGAAGTTTTGTAAGTTGCTACTACTACTACTACTACTACTACTTCTACTACTAATACTACTACTACTGCTACTAACACCACTACCACTACCACTACTACTACTACTACTATTATTACTACTACTACTACTACTACTAATACTAATACTACTGCTACTACCACCACTACTATTAGTACTGCTACTATCACTACTACTACTAATACTACTACTACTATTACCACTACAACAACTACTACTACTGCTACTAACACCATTTCTACTACTACTACTACTACTACTACTACTACTACTAATACTAATACTACTATTACTACTACCACCACTACAACAACTACTACTACTGCTACTAACACCATTACTACTACTACTACTACTACTACTACTACTACTACTACTACCACTACTGCTACTATCACTTCTACTACTACTGCTACTACTACTGTTACTTTTTCTACTACTGCTGCACCTACTACTACTACTGTTGCGACTGATGATGCTTTTATTACTTTTACTAAAACTACTTCTGCTGTTGCTGCTACCACTACTGATACTATTATCGCTACTGTTGCTGGCAACCACATTACTTACTACAATTACAACTTACTATAGTTATCACTCTCTCCACCCCTGTTACTTCATCCCCACCGTATCGATATTTAAGCATAACCATCACATCTACCACAACTAGAATTTCATGATAAACTGCTTTTCTCATTATACTGTATTATTACTTTTCGTTAAGGTTAAAATGGGATAAGATAATTTTTTAAACATCGTTAAATTTATTCATCTTGACGTCTTCACATTAAATCTCGCCTATTTACCACAAGCTTAAGCTCATGACGCTGTCCTTCGTTGCATTGCTATATTGATTGCTAGGTTCTTTACTTTCTGATCAGTTTGATTATAGCAACGGTTTATGTTTCGTTAGCCTTGATGTCTTTGGTGATCAACAATGTGTATTCTGTCTTAAGACCCTGGTTGTTAAAGACAGTTTCAGTGTCTCTTCCCATTTTGTCTCAAACACTCTGCTGACAAGAAACAAGAGTAAAGCATTTCTTCTTGACTTATTATCAGGAGTGAACTGATAATCTTTCTTTCTTTCTTTCTTCTTACTAAAGAACTTTATGAAAGGAAAGAAATGCAAAATGCAGAAAACGGCCTCCTTACCAAGGGGAGATAACAAAAGAAACACATTCAGAAAATCATTAGATAAAAAAAAAATAATGTTTTCTGAGAACTATTGTCAAAGTTTAAGCAGAAATTCTACAACCACACAAAAGGTCTCTGGGGGAGAATAACGAAACCTAATTACTGAAACATACACGAGACAAAGAGAAACGTACACATCAATGGGCATACAGGAAGAAAGATCGAAGAACGTTTTATGAAAGCATAGTTGAAGAAAGAATAGTTGGTATATAGGAAAGTACTGCGTAATACATAGGAGGACAGCTGAACTTTCTGAAAAAAATGAGTGATAGAGGAGGAATTTTTTATGTAAAAACTTTAATCCTTTTCTATCCTGCCTCCAAATTTTCTCACAGATGCAACTCATTAATCATGATTTTATGATTAATTATATGCTGTGCAAAGTAAATAATTCAATTAATTTATTATTCTTTATAGATTTCATGTGGCAAGTAGAGTACAAACAAGATAGAACAATGATGGTGAAAGGAAAGAAAATAAGTTAATCAAGTTGAAAATAACCAGGATTCTGAAGAAAGATTTCCCTTTGACAATGACTGGAAAAGGTTGAAGGTTAAAGTGCATGGGTAGTCATTTCCGCTTTGCCAGATTGAGTAGAGAATAAGAGGATAATATATATTGTCCTCATTTTTATTAAGTCCGTTCCTTCAAACATTTACCTGTTAATTATCAGTCTCAAAATAGTGCGTTTTGTGTATGTGTCTGTGATGTATCTTCTTTCATTCTCTCAATTATCAGGGAGAAAACTTCCCCATTTTCTCTTTTCTTACTGTGGTGACCCGAGAAAGTAACAGTCTATTCAACCGCCATATTTTTCAGTTCATTCATCTGTGTAAGTATTATCGTGCTTTAAAAACAATGTTATATGCATTTAACTTGAGGGAAATCCTTGTCGTGACTTTCTATAACAACATTTTACTCGAGGGAAACCCTTGTCGTGACTTTCTATAACAACATTTTACTCGAGGGAAACCCTTGTCGTGACTTTCTATAACAATATTTTACTTGAGGGAAACCCTTGTCGTGACTTTCTATAACAATATTTTACTTGAGGGAAACCCTTGTCGTGACTTTCTATAACAACATTTTACTAGAGGGAAATCTTTGTCGTGACTTTCTATAAAAAACAATCCATGGGAAGAAGTGCCTTTCTCCCCATGAAAGCTAAGTGGAGAAGATATGCAAACATCAGACTTCTGGAAAGGCTAATGACACGGCTGCTTTCTCCACCACGATTTGGAAGTGTATATGTTAACAGCGCTGTGAGCCTTGGGTCTGTGGAATGAATATTGATGTATTCAGTTTCAAATATGAGTTATTCATCGTTATATTAACACATGATCGTGGTATGAATGTTTTACAACGTGATTTGCGCTATTATAAACTACTAAATGCTTCGCTTCGCTTCATACTTATGTACACAGTGGATAAATTTCTCCATTAGCATGGGCGAAATATTGAATCTTGTTAGCTGTTATTGTAACCGATTATACCCACGATTATAGGATTGTCTGAATGCTTGTTCATAATAGGGAGGGTTGTTTGGCGTAACGAGCGGTTCTCAGCCTTTTTTTCCCCGGGAACCCTTTTTCTCATATATCAGAAATGTCATTCCTCCTCTGCTCTCAATCCCACCCAATCCGTTTTCTAAGATTGCCTGATCCTCAAAAGGTGTATGCCAATTAATATTCATATAATATTCCAACAGTTTGAGTCCAAGTCTCCCACCACCCCTCCAGAAACCTTAAAATTCCATCGGGGTTTTAGGAGTGGGGTCGGAAATGCCCCAGTCTGAGAAGCACTGGCTAAACTGTCAAGCACACTCTGGCCAGTAATCGAATACTAATCTTATGTGAGTTTTATGCAGTGATCACGCTAGGATTTTTAGAAACCAGTACATCTATACTTGTCTATCGCTAAAAACCAGTACATCTATACTTGTCTATCGCTAAAAACCATACATCTATACTTGTCTATCGCTAGAAATCAGTACAGCTATACTTGTCTATCGCTAAAAACCATACATCTATACTTGTCTATCGCCAGAAATCAGTACAGCTATACTTGTCTATCGCTAGAAGCCAGCACAGCTAAACTTGTCTATCGCCTTGCATGAAGTACTTTCCGAAATGCTGATATTTTTCAATACACCGTTCGGTACTTCAAAACTTTTTTAAACATAAAATTAAAACATTTTACATTTATCTGCGGAAAGCAAATGCCCCATGTGATTTCGTATCCTATTCCCGGTGAGGTTTAATCTTTACAAAATGCTCACATAATCAATCAAAGTCAAAACTAACTGATGTTCTTTATTCCTCTGTACAAACTGAGCATCATCATCATCATCCTACTGGCCTGATTATCTGAGCATTATCACAGGTCCGCGGACCTCAAGTGGTTCTCTGAGCATTACCACAGGCCCCCCGGACCTCAAGTGATCTTCTGAGCATTATCATAGGTCCGCGGACCTCAAGTGATCTTCTGAGCATTATCACAGGTCCGCGAACCTCAAGTGATCTTCTGAGCATTATCACAGGTCCGCGAACCTCAAGTGATCTTCTGAGCATTATCACAGATCCGCGGACCTCAAGTTATCTTCTGAGCATTATCACAGGTCCGTGATTGCTTTATCGATTTAGTATTAATCGCCATCTATTGAAAAAAAAAGCAATGACGGATTCATGGCACTGCGACGTTATAAGATGGTAGTGTGCATCTTATATGTTATTGGGAAATCTGGAATTGGATTAAAAATGTTGGGACCCACTGATCTATTCAGTATGCAGATAATAAAAACATGAGTTAAATATATTTTATTTAGAAAAGTAAGGTATTTTTTAAAGCGTTCAGTGGCCATTGGCAAAGTACATTTGATCCTCGAGTTACGATGGTTCGACTTACGGTATTTCGACTTTAGGATGGTGTGACAGAGGTGCGCAATCAGTGTCGTACATTTATTGATAGGACAAACGTATATTATTCATCTATTTACATTTTAGTTACTGGTATTTAGCTAGTTATGACCCTTTTTATATACTTCTTTAGTGAAAGTACTTATTTATGCATCATGTTATATTCATTTTCGACTTACGACATTTTGAACTTACGATCTCATCAGAACGTAACACCATCGTAAACAGAGGAGCATTTGTATTTGTTTTTCTCTTTTTCTGCAGGGAAAGCGGATATGTTGGTGTATGCGTGTATGTGTGTGAATGTGTGAGTGTGCCCGTGTGAATGTGAGGGTGTATGGGAATGTGTGTGAGGGTATGTGTGAATGTCTGGGTGTATGTGTGTGAATGTGTGTGTATGAATGTGTGTGATTGTGTGTGTGTTTGTGTGAATGTATGTGTCTGTGTGTGAAGTGTTTGTGTCTATTTTAAGCAACAGTGAGTGAAAATATATAAATAAATAAAAACTGTTTCGTTTCTAGTATCTACACTCTACCTTCCGATTGTCTACAAAAACAAACTGATTGATTTTAGATTTTTTCTTGTTATGTTTCTCACGCTCTCCACCAAACGGTGCAAGAAAGAAAGGAAATATTTGTTTGTACTCTTCTGTTTATCAAACTGACACTTATTTGAAGCATCACTTTCCTCCAACTTTATTCACCAATTAGTTGTACACCTATTCATTACATGCAGTCATACGTAATGCCAAACACACTTCCAGTCATCCACCTATAACTGACTGACATTCACCCATCAACATGCCTATCCATCTTTTCACTGACTTATTCACCCACCAATACATTACACATAGAAGTTCATATCTAATTACTGCCATCTATTCATTCACAAGCACACCTTCCTTCCCAGATATTTACCATCTTGTCACTTTATCTACTTGCCTACTGCGGGAGGAGGGAGTGGGGTGGTGCTAGACGGGTTAGACGTTCGCCTCGAGTGTTGGAGGTACCGGTTCGTATCCCACCAGAAATAGCGGGGATTTTTCTCGTGAATCCTCAAGAAATAGATTTCCTTAGTCTCTAGATTTCCTTAGTTTCTAGATTTCTTTAGTGTCTCGATTTCTTTAGTCTTTAGATTTCCATAGTCTCTAGATTTCTTCAGTCTCTAGATTTCCTTAGTCTCTCTAGATTTCTTCAGTCTCCAGATTTCCTTAGTCTCTCTAGATTTCCTTAGTTTCTAGATTTCTTTAGTCTCTAGATTTCCTTAGTCTCTCTAGATTTCTTTAGTTTCTAGATTTCTTTAGTCTCTAGATTTCCTTAGTCTCTCTAGATTTCCTTAGTTTCTAGATTTCTTTAGTTTCTAGATTTCTTTAGTCTCTAGATTTCCTTAGTCTGTCTAGATTTCCTTAGTTTCTAGATTTCTTTAGTTTCTAGATTTCTTTAGTCTCTAGATTTCCTTAGTCTCTCTAGATTTCCTTAGTCTCTAGATTTCCTTAGTCTCTAGATTTCTTCAGTCTCTAGATTTCCTTAGTCTCTCTAGATTTCCTTAGTCTGTCTAGATTTCCTTATTATCTAGTTAGTTGGACCGAATTTCCATTTGCTGTCGACTATCGCTTTAAAACACAGCTATTTTTTAACGCGCATGTTAAAACTCCCTTGGCAATTGGAAATCGCAAAAAAGAGTAGGCCAGACGGCTGCTTCCAGGGATAGTTTATGAGAAAAATCTAGCACAGAGACTGAAGGAGCTTGGGGTATCTATTCTGACAGCGACTCCCTCAGATCTGAGCTGATAGAGCGAGCAGTGAAGCTGGTGAGGGAATATCCTGACTGGGATGAAGCTACTTTCAAACAGCCAACCTTTATCTGTTCTTTTATCTTATCTGCCCTTTTATCTATCTGCCCTTTTATCTATCTGCCCTATTATCTACCTACTCATTCACCCACCAGCATATCGACCAGCTCGCTTCCTCACTCACTCACTCACTCACTCACTCACTCACTCACTCACTCACTCACTCACTCACTCACTCACTCACTCAAATTTTTAAACAAAACCACATTCGTAAAACGATCCATCCGTGTCTCACCGATACCTGTCTCTTTAAATCAGTAACCAGGTAGGTTAGTTTTCTATACACGTTAAGACCGGTTTATGAAACTAATTTTAACAGGACCTAGTCTTTATTCAACTTTTCAAATAATAAAGTTTGCACTTGTGGCTGACAATTTGATAAAACTAATCTTTTCCTACGGCCCCCCCCCCCCCGGACTCTAATAAATTATGATAATAAGGCAGCCTATTATTTAAAAAAAAAGTTTTCAGACGCATAATTTTTACATTTTGCGGATTATCGATCGACTGAGAGAGTTGTGTTCTCCATTTAAGAAATTAAAAAGAAGTGATTGACATTTGACTATTTTGCATAAAAGTCCAATACTCCTATGGCAAGCCAGAGTCCCTGTAGTGTTCTGTTCTCGGTTGCCGGAACTTGTTTTCTTCCCTTCTTTCTGCCTGACATATGTCTTCCTGTTGTTTTCTTCATGGCTTAATAGCACACTGTGTTTTCTTGCTCTTCTTGTGTTATACGTTCGATCGATCGTTATTGGTCTGACGGGATGAATACATGGACAAAAGGACAGATAGAATAACAGACAGATGGGGAAGCAAGGAGAGAGGCAGAAATATAGACAGAAAGGCAGGCAGGCAGGCAGACGGACGGACGGACGGACAGACAGACAGACAGACAGACAGACAGACAGACAGATAGATAGATAGATAGATAGATAGATAGATAGATAGATAGATAGATAGATAGATAGAATGACTGATCTTTATTTCAATAGATAGATAGATAGATAGATAGATAGATAGATAGATAGACAGATAGATAGATAGATAGATAGATAGATAGATAGATAGATAGATAGATAGATAGATAGATAGATAGATAGATAGATAGATAGATAGATATATAGATAGATAGGATAAAAAATTGACTGACAAGAAAGACAGATTAACTAACAAGAACATGAGAAATTACTGACAATAGGACACCAACAAACTGACTAGCAATATAAACAATGGCAAAGTGACTGAGAACAAGATAACAGCAAATTATCTGACAGCAAGACAGCAAACTGACTAGCAACAAGACAACAAAAATTCAATGACAACAAATTGACAAAACAGGATAATAATAAACTGAATAACAACAAGATAACAAGAACTTGACTGACAAAAGGACGAGGAGCCGACTGAGTGCATGTCAAAAACAAGTTGACTGACAATAAAGCAACAAGACAATCTGCAGTAGAAGTCAAAAATTTGTTTTATTATCTAAATTTCTCTTTGACATACTCCGTGAGTTTTCTACCAAATTTCAGTGTGATCTAAGGTTATACGGTTTAAAGCTCCAGTTGCGCTTTGGTCAGTATTTTAACCTAATTCTCCAAAGTGAACATTCTAACAGGCTGGTCTGAAACAATCATGGCTTACAGGTATCGATGAATCCCACCATGAGTTTTAGAAGCGATATGCTTAACTCCATGGTAGAAAAAAACCCTCATTCTATGTCGTGGTTTTATTGTGAATTATTGACCAATGATGTGAAGATCATGATTTTCCAGCCTGTATCTTTAGAGATACCCCACACAAACAATACTGAGCGTGGAGATATTTACGTGATATTCGACAATAACAATACTGAGCGTGGAGATATTTACGTGATATTCGACAATAACAAGACTAAATGGGGAGATGTGTAAGCGATAGTCGGCAAGAACAAGACTGAGTGGAGAGATGTTCAAATGAAGTCTACAAGACCAACTGTATAGGGCAGAAAAAAAATATTCAGAAATGGGAGCAAGAATAAAAAAAAAATCGTAACATGAAAAAAATGAACATTGATTTTTAATTTTTTTCAAAATTCATTTAATTCCTTTCAACATCCTGCTTTCAATTTTCTTAAAGGTAATCCTTCATACTAAACCATAATATTTTCATCCACCTCAGTTTTAAAAAATGAAATGAGAAAGATATTTTCAAAGACCAAATCCTAGTAGCTAGACATGAATAGATTGGAATATTCTTGCAAAATAGTTTCAGGTTTCTACACTTTTTAGTTTGTAACAATTGTGCACGTCCTAAGTTAACTGAATATTTAGAGTAGCAAGGACAGCTTAGATGACAAACAGGGAATGTGTAAGAAACGTAAATGAAGAAAAGAACATAAATAATGAATAAGAAAACAATAAGTCATCATTCATTGGACATATAATGAACAGGAGAGGGCTTGATAGCGCCACAACAGGAAAGATAAATGGGGAGAGAGGCAGAAGAAGACCAAGAGAAAAAGTCATGCATAGCCTAACCGACCGCACAATAAAAGGTCATCAGCTGAACTATTTGAAAATATCAAGAAGTATGATCTATGGAGAAGTATGATATATGGAGAAGTATGATCTATGGAGAAGTATGATCTATGGAGAAGTATGATATATGGAGAAGTATGATCTATGGAGAAGTATGATCGCCAACGCCAACCGGCATGACACATGATGATGATGTTGGTGAATTTCAGTGAAAAATACAAACACACACACAAGAGAACCTACAGAAGAGAGAGAAGAAAACTGTTTAGTCTCCTCCATGGGTCTAGCCCAGTTGGAAGATCTTGACTTCGCAGGTGACGTGGAATTTCTGGCACACGGTCACACACAAATGCAAGAGAAACTTCAGATAAGAATTCAGCTAAATTGGGACTGTATATTAACAGACAAAAAAATAATGAAAGTAATAGTGCAAGCAATAGCCTCATGGTAATCGAGAGAGTGCAATTGAGGAAGCAGAGTGTTTCACATATTTAGGCAGCATAGTGGATAAATACGGGGAACAGAAAATGATGTTAAAGCTAGAATAATCAAGGCCGGGACAGCATTTATCCAACTTAACAAAATATGGTCATCTAAGAATATCAGAACAAGAACCAAACTTAGGCTTTTCAATACAAACGTAAAGACTGTCCTACTATATGGTTCAGAGACATGGGTTATGACCAAGACAATACAACAGAGGATACAAACATTCATGAACTACTGCTTGAGGAGGATTTTAAACATTAAATGGCAAACAAGATCAGAAACGAGGAGGTTTGGGAAAGGCCAGGACAAAGAACCTATGAACCTACAAATCATGTCTAGGAAGTGGAAGTGGATTGGCCATACTCTGAGGAAAACCGACACCAGCATAGCAAGACAGGCACTGACGTGGAATCCTCAAGGAAATAGAAAAAGATAAAAACCTAGACTTACCTGGAGAAGAGAAATGACGACAGTGCTCAGAGACAAGGGATGTACATGGAAGGAAGTAGAGAATAATTCCAAGAACAGGGATGACTAGAGAGCCTTTATCTGTGGCCTATGCTCTCAAGGGAGTGAAAGGCGATGATGATGATGATGATGATGATGATGATTATGAGGATTATGATGATGATGATGATGGGTCAAACCGAGATTACAACCTTTTGTAGGCCGTTTTTATTGAAAGATTGGACCTGTACCTGCCCTTGCTTGAGTTCAATGATCACATATTTCACTTATTTCTGGGGACACCATCTCTGGTAATTAGTAGGAAGGTAGCAAAATATACAGGTATCTTAGGTAAACAGAAAGGTAGCAATGCAAATAGGTGTTTATGTAGACAGATAGCTACTGTGTAGGTTGATAGAAACGTAGGTAGGTAAGCAGGGTAAACGAGTAGTTCAATCAATAAATATGTGGGTTGACAGCAAAACAGTGTCTAGTTAAGTAGGCAGACAAAGAGTAAAATAAACAAGTATATAAATAGGTAGACCAAAGGTGAGAAAAAGTATGAGGTCCGGCACTTGATGATGATGATGAGATCAAAGGTGGCTAATGAAAACTGATTTATTACATTCACAGTTTGTACATTTGTATTTGTTAGAAATCATGGACAAATCGACGGACAGTCTAATGTAGTGGGACAATAAATAATAAGCACCACAGCTGATGGAAAATATCAAGGATTGAGATCCGCGGAAAAGCATGACCACAAACATTAAACTGTACAGCACCTGATGATGATCACACTACTTATTCCAGTATGAAATCTAATACATTATGATGCCTGGTCCATGCAATAAGACTTGAAGAGATTCATCATACCAAATTCTCTCATAAACAAGAGTTGGAAGAGACAAGATAAAGATAGAGAGAATCAGGAAGAAGATTAAAGAGAACTTGGAACTGGTGAGAGGAAGTCAGGTACCTCTTTTAGGTTGAAGAGAACGAGAGAGACAAAGCGAGAAAGAGAAAGAAAGGAAGAGAAAGTAAAAAAAGAAAGAGAAAGAAAGAAAAAAGAAAGAGCTGTCAGTGGTCAGACAAATGCTCATAATGAAATAACAAATATGAGAAATGATTAGATTTGAAGATCTAATGAAACCTCTTTTTTCCCGCCAAACCGCTGAGGGCTTGTAGGCGTAGTCTTAAGTTTGTGGGGCTCAGTTTTTTCTGTTACTCATTTATAAACTGACAGAAACGTTTATAGTGTGGTCATGAGTGCCTGGCCATGCAGATAAATAATCTATATTTTCAGAGATAGTTTCCTAAGTCTGTGTGTGTCAGGTGCCCAATTTTAAAGCTGCATCAACTGAAAAACGCCGGTACCGACCTTAAAGCTTTGCACTAAACTGTATTTCACTATCGATTGCACTACATCTGTCTCAAAAGTATTTTTGTTGATATGATTAACATTACAAAACTGATTATCAACAAGATCTGATGTCTAGGACATAATAGATTTCTAGGACATAAAAGATAGACGCGTAGGGCAACGGATACTGTAATATATTCTTCCTAGACTGCTTCTCATTATAGAAGATAGCACTTCAGCTTTGCTACTCCGTCATCAACAGGAAAACGATGTACAAGTATTTTAGTATTTTAACCATATCCAAGTATTTTAACCTTATCTGAAATAGTCTTTTCGTATTTCCTTCTGCTTTCTAAGTTCCAGAGGATTCTATGTGAAAAAAACATGTTTTCCTGTTCCGTGTACTCCATGGACGTAAATTCCGCCTCTACACTGAAGTAATTCTATCTAGCACAGGTGGGATTTCTGTAGTATGGTTTCTACATTAATTATTCAATTCCCTGAATTATAGTACCTCTGAGTGTCAGTTTGGGGCAACTTTAGTGAGAGTACTTGACAGCACTTGACAAAGAAAACCACCAATCGCACATAAAGAAGCTGGTTTGTTCAGACAGACTGCTGAGAACACATTGACACGTACTTCCATGATACCACTGATGAGCTGTCCCCTGGAACATTAGTATCATATCATTACTTGCTGTTCCAACAGACTGAGTGATCGTTTATGCGCGTTTTGTTCTATCTTTTTATGTAGCAAAAAAAAAAGACAGACTGCTTTTGTGTGTGTGTATCCATGCCATTCGATGATCACTTGGGTGTACATGTCTCTACTGGACGATCATGTTGTGAAATTTTCAATAACTCTGCACTTACGTGGCGCTCACTTCCCATAACTTTAATATTTGTTCACACTAAGATTTGTAGGTAACACAAGAAGAGGCCACCCACGCAGGAGATGGAGAGAGGAAATTACAAAAGCATTAAATATCCCATCATATGAAGGAAAACGCCGAGCCATGTCAAGACGTCTATTTGTCCTCTCAACACCGAAAGGTACACGAGGAAGGAGACGAGACAAGTTTTCATTGTTTTATTTCTTCTTTAGTCTTGATCAGTGTTCTGAATGGCTGGACAAAAAGGGATTCATTGTAATTCAGTTTTGCTTAAAAAATGGACGGAGATAAAATCCATCACCCTTTTTTGCTGTGTCTGAAAAACTGAGAAGAGTTTCCTTGCTGGTATTAGTTAGTACAGTAAAACTACTTTCCTTGCTGGCATTAGTTAGTACAGTAAAACCACTTTCCTTGCTGCCATTAGTTAGTACAGCAAAACTACTTTCCTTGCTGGCATTAGTTAGTACAGTAAAACTACTTTACTTGCTGGCATTAGTTAGTACAGTAAAACTACTTTCCTTGCTAGCATTAGTTAGTACAGTAAAACTACTTTCCTTGCTGGTATTAGTTAGTACAGTAAAACTACTTTCCTTGCTGGCATTAGTTAGTACAGTAAAACCACTTTCCTTGCTGGCATTAGTTAGTACAGTAAAACCACTTTCCTTGCTGGCATTAGTTAGTACAGTAAAACCACTTTCCTTGCTGGCATTAGTTAGTACAGCAAAACCACTTTCCTTGCTGGTATAATTAGTACAGTAAAACCACTTTCCTTGCTGGCATTAGTTAGTACAGTAAAACTACTTCCCGTGCTAGCATTAGTTAGTACAGTAAAACCATTTTCCTTGCTGGCATTAGTTAGTACAGTAAAACTACTTTCCTTGCTGGCATTAGTTAGTACAGTAAAACCACTTTCCTTGCTGCCATTAGTTAGTACAGTAAAACTACTTTCCTTGCTGGCATCAGTTAGTACAGTAAAACCAATTTCCTTGCTGGCATTAGTTAATACAGTAAAACCACTTTCCTTGCTGGCATTAGTTAGTACAGTAAAACCACTTTCATTGTTGGTATTAGTTAGTACAATAAAACTACTTTCCTTGCTGGCATTAGTTAGTACAGTAAAACCACTTTCCTTGCTGCCATTAGTACAATAAAACTACATTCCTTGCTGGCATTAGTTAGTACAGTAAAACCACTTTCCTTGCTGGCATTAGTTAGTACAGTAAAATCACTTTCCTTGCTGGCATTAGTACAATAAAACTACTTTTCTTGCTGGCATTAGTTAGTACAGTAAAACTACTCTCCTTGCTGCCATTAGTTAGTACAGTAAAACTACTTTCCTTGCTGGTATTAGTTAGAACAGTAAAACTACTTTCCTTGCTGGCATTAGTTAGTACAGTAAAACTACTTTCCTTGCTGGCATTAGTTAGTACAGTAAAACCACTTTCATTGTTGGTATTAGTTAGTACAATAAAACTACTTTCCTTGCTGGCATTAGTTAGTACAGTAAAACCACTTTCCTTGCTGCCATTAGTACAATAAAACTACATTCCTTGCTGGCATTAGTTAGTACAGTAAAACCACTTTCCTTGCTGGCATTAGTTAGTACAGTAAAATCACTTTCCTTGCTGGCATTAGTACAATAAAACTACTTTTCTTGCTGGCATTAGTTAGTACAGTAAAACTACTCTCCTTGCTGCCATTAGTTAGTACAGTAAAACTACTTTCCTTGCTGGTATTAGTTAGAACAGTAAAACTACTTTCCTTGCTGGCATTAGTTAGTACAGTAAAACTACTTTCCTTGCTGGCATTAGTAGTACAGTAAAACTACTTTCCTTGCTGGTATTAGTTAGTACAGTAAAACTACTTTCCTTGCTGGCATTAGTTAGTACAGTAAAACTACTTTCCTTGCTGGCATTAGTTAGTACAGTAAAACTACTTTCCTTGCTGGCATTAGTTAGTACAGTAAAACTACTTTCCTTGCTGGCATTAGTTAGTACAGTAAAACTACTTTCCTTGCTGGCATTAGTTAGTACAGTAAAACTACTTTCCTTGCTGGTATTAGTTAGAACAGTAAAATCACTTTCCTTGCTGGCATTAGTTAGTACAGTAAAACTACTTTCCTTGCTGGCATTAGTTAGTACAGTAAAACTACTTTCCTTGCTGGCATTAGTTAGTACAGTAAAACTACTTTACTTGCTGGCATTAGTTAGTACAGTAAAACTACTTTCCTTGCTGGTATTAGTTAGAACAGTAAAACCACTTTCCTTGCTGGCATTAGTTAGTACAGTAAAACTACTTTCCTTGCTGGCATTAGTAGTACAGTAAAACTACTTTCCTTGCTGGCATTAGTTAGTACAGTAAAACCACTTTCCTTGCTGGCATTAGTTAGTACAGCAAAACTACTTTCCTTGCTGGCATTAGTTAGTAAAGTACAACCACTTTCCTAGCAAGGCCTTGAGTAAACACTTTCCTGACAAGACCTTGGGTCCCATTTGAGGTTTTAATGACAAAATATTTTCACGCGAGGAGGAAATTATGATGTCCTTGATAACCACCAATTAAGTTTTTTTTTCATGTCCTTAATTAAAGTTTAATCCATCAGCGACGCTCCATTTACTTCGTTAGCTACTCTCTGTGTCCACGATAATGATTATACGAAGTGGTAAAACATTGTCATTACATTTCTTGAGCAGGAACATATTTATATCTAAACTCAAAATTCAAAGATTCCTTTTCGTTTTTTCAAAGCATATTATGAAACAAAATGATTGCAGCATTACATATGTACGTACATATTCCCTAAAGCAAGATTAATATGTGTAATTGAGTTTACAAAGAGAACTCTGGACTATCTTTCTTTTTATCTTCGCTTAGCTTTGAGTTTTTTCAACGTTGAAGTTATTATTGCGTGGAGTTATTATCTACCATAAATATAGATTATGAAATTGCTATATGTGGAAAGTAAGAATATAACAGTTTTATTCCCATCTGAACTCCTGGCAAAAGCAGAATTTAGGAATAAATGGGAATTATTTCTTCTATCGTTGCCTGTGGCGGCAAGCAAGTTTTCAGCGATGACGTGCAATTGTCATAAACAGGAGATCCAATACACAAAAATGTAGAACACGATATTTTTTTTTACTAGATGTCATCACAAAATTAACTGCATAAAATTGTAAAACACATAAAAGCAAAATAGAAGTAGATAAAGATAATATTAGTGCTCGTGTCTGAACATGAATGATGGACGGACGTTAGCGCTGATAAAAATAAGAAGTTAGGTTGTGACGAGGTGGAAACAGGCGATAGAAGATGTGATGTGAAAAACAAAAGATAAGTTACTGTGGTTAGATTCACTATTAATAAAATCAAAGCCCCTAGATTCATTATGAACAAAATGAAAGCGGGTAGATTCATTATAAAGAAAATGGAAGCCGCTAGATTCACAATAAACAAAATGGAACAGCTAGATTCACAATAAACAAAATGGAACAACTAGATTCACAATAAACAAAATGGAACAGCTAGATTCACAATAAACAAAACGGAACAGCTAGATTCACAATAAACAAAATGGAACAGCTAGATTCACAATAAACAAAACGGAACAGCTAGATTCACAATAAACAAAATGGAACAGCTAGATTCACAATAAACAAAATGGAACAGCTAGATTCACAATAAACAAAATGGAACAGCTAGATTCACAATAAACAAAATGGAACAGCTAGATTCACAATAAACAAAACGGAACAGCTAGATTCACAATAAACAAAATGGAACAGCTAGATTCACAATAAACAAAATGGAACAGCTAGATTCACAATAAACAAAATGGAACAGCTAGATTCACAATAAACAAAATGGAACAGCTAGATTCACAATAAACAAAATGGAACAGCTAGATTCACAATAAACAAAATGGAACAGCTAGATTCACAATAAACAAAATGGAACAGCTAGATTCACAATAAACAAAATGGAACAGCTAGATTCACAATAAACAAAATGGAACAGCTAGATTCACAATAAACAAAATGGAACAGCTAGATTCACAATAAACAAAATGGAACAGCTAGATTCACAATAAACAAAATGGAACAGCTAGATTCACAATAAACACAATGGAACAGCTAGATTCACAATAAACAAAATGGAACAGCTAGATTAAATGTGAACACAATGAAACGATTTCTTTCTAATTAAAAACTGTCACAGTTTATCTCAAAAGTTGTCAGTAGATACAGATACTCATCACTACTTACCAGATACAGATACTCATCACTACTTACCAGATACAGATACTCATCACTACTTACCAGATACAGATACTGATCACTACTTACCAGATACAGATACTCATCACTACTTACCAGATACAGATACTCATCACTACTTACCAGATACAGATACTCATCACTACTTACCAGATACAGATACTCATCACTACTTACCAGATACAGATACTCATCACTACTTACCAGATACAGATACTTAGCATCACATATACTCAGCCACTACTTAACAGATACATATACTCAGCCACTACTTAATAGATACATATACTCACCCACTACTTAATAGATACATATACTCATCCACTACTTAATAGATACATATACTCACCCACTACTTAATAGATACATATACTCACCCCTACTTAATAGATACATATACTCACCCACTACTTAACAGATACATATACTCACCCACTACTTAATAGATACATATACTCAGCCACTACTTAACAGATACATATACTCACCCACTACTTAACAGATACATATACTCACCCACTACTTAATGACGATAAAATGTAGATATTAAAGCACACAAATCTAGGATATTCATATAATAAAAATGTTCAGAAATATCTTCCCCTTGTCATGTGATTTCACTTGACCTGTATTTCCACATTTGACAATGTCCACTAAATCTCATACTTCCTGTTATTGCAGACCCTTTGAGCTAAATGCATGTCTTAAAAAATGACTCAGTGTAAACCATCTCATAGTGATGTAAGCGGTGACATCTTGTATCTGTGACATTAATTTATTCAGGTTTCTGCAATTATACAGTCAGTCATATGCATGCCCCTTCAGGAACTTTGCCTCCCTAACAGCTCTTCTCCTGTAGGCTTCTCGGTTGTAAGCAAGATGCCCTGCTGCTGATGCATCCATTTGCAGATTATCAACACTTGGTCTTCCTCACTTTCTGTTTCCCATTATGTACCCTTCCACGGCGGTCTTCTCTTAAATTCTCATAACGTTTAAAAATATCAGTTATACAAGCAGCATGAAAAAAGTGAAACATGCCATGAAAAAATATACTGTTCAAAAAAAAAAAAAAAAAAAGAAACGCAACACTACTGTAGTCGTAATGGACATCAAATTTCAAACTTGTATCAAAATTTTATTTTACGGAATTAATGTTTCAATCTTGGTATGAAGAAACTTTAAGATTTTAACAATGAAACGATGTTCATTAAATTTGGTTTGGACTTTTATTCTTTGCGACTGAGGTATCCGTTTCAATAAGTTGTATGGCCTCCTCTGGCCTGTATCAGAGAACGACATCTCCTTGACATGGATCCGATTAGCCGTTGGATCTGTTGTTGTGGGATGGCTGCCCACTCTTCCCGCAGTGCAAGAGACAACTGTCGGAGATTGGTTGGCGCCACGTCTCGCTGGCGGAGTTGTCTGTTGAGTTCATCCCATAAGTGTTCTATTGGGTTCATGTCTGATGACATGGATGGCCACGGAATGGCCTGGAAATTGCTGTCAGCGAGGAACTGGGTGGTGAGTTGTGCCACATGAGGTCTAGCGTTATTCTGCTGAAAAATCGACCCTGGTGCATCTAAAAGTGGAAGGACGCGGGGACAAAGAATTTTAGCGACGTATCGTTGGGTATTCAGGCGTCCTCCAATTTGCACAAGGTGCAACTTCCCATGAAGATCGTTCCCCATCACCAGTACACATCCACTACCATGTGGAGGAGCCTCATCCACGCAGTTCTTGGCGCAGCGCTCATGGACTCTGCTCTAAACTCTTCTCCGTCTATCGTGTCGCTGGAGCAGAAAGAATGATTCATCACTAAACTAAACCCTTCTCCAGTAATTCGCAAAGGTCCATAGATTAATGCTGGTTCACCCACTGTATTTGGTTCTGGCGATCCCAGTCCGTAAGAACAGGACTTCTGCAGGATCTTCTAGCCCACAGACCAGCGTCGTGCAGCCGGTTCCTGGCCGTTTGATCTGAAATTCGACGAGCTGCTGTCATTGACTGCACTGTTGAGGGCGCAGATGCAAATCGACTCCTGAGGTGACGCAGCCGTATGAAGCGGTCTTCGGCAGGAGTTGTGACTATGTGTCTTGCAGCCGGTCTGCAACTGAGCCAGTTTCTTAAATCATCTCTAAAGCCCACTAATGGTGCTTCTAACCACATTCAATTGTCTGGCCACTACACTTTGTGACTGTCCAGTCTGTAAACGCCCAGTAATGATGAGTCGTTGTTCTGTAATGAGATGAGTCATACTTGCGCATTGAATTTTCAAATGAATTGATTCGGATAGCTTCAATCTTTTATATGCATTCAATAACATGGTCAGTGAGTTTTGTGTTCAGTAAGTTTCACGGGATTCTCGTGAACCTGTCATGAGTTATTGTCAAAAATGCTTTTTTGACTAGTGTTGCTTTTATGTGCTCATGAATCATTTTCTTAGAACAATTCAGGTCAGCACGTGAAGCTAATGTCCAAGTGAACGTTTCAGGCAATTTGCCCTTCTCTGATCAGCAAATTTCAGTTTAAATCGCAACAGCGTATTTGTTGTGTTTCTTTTTTTTTTCAACAGTATAGTTATTATAAAATCCACACGGAGTAAGTGAAACATGAAAATATAGTTATTACACTAGCATTATGAAAAGAAAACAAACAACTTAGTCTTCATAATCAGGTACTGGAGCTTACAGGGAAGACTCTCATCTCTTTCCTGGGTTCATCCTTTTAGTTCCCCTTGATATAAATCTTCTACTGAAGAATTTTCAGTTCTCTCAAGATTCCCACATCAAAAAGAAATCTTCAAAGTTCTCAAATGATCACTCGTAAACTAACATTTCTGTTTAAACATCGTCCGACACGGACTTCAAACAAAGGTTCTCTAAAATATTATCGACCGTTGAGGACTCTTCGGGTGAAATGTACTGGTTACTCACTTTAAACTGGGATTTACAATTATTGACTAGACCTTGAAACAAAACAAGAAGAAATACTCATTTGATACATAAATTGATCACTTTATCTAAATAAAGTAATTTAAAACAAGGGCAGAGAACTCTTGCTTGAAGGAAAATTCATCAGAAAATTAACCCTCAGTTTGGAGATTCAATGTGATATACTGGAAATGAGGCGCCTGAAATGAGGATACACAGAAGAATGAGGCGTATTCTATGGACAGAATGTAAACATATTAAAAATAATAAATCAGTGAAGTTTGAATGAGAAACACTGAAGAACATAGCAGCAGTAAGTTCAAATATTATGTTCATATCAGTAAGAGTAATGCAATAATACAAGTCATAACAAGGAAAATGTTCAAGGACAAAAAAGAAGAAGAAGACAACAAAGATACTGATGAGAGGCCAACATCAGGAGACTCCTGTAGTAAGCTGGGCGCGGTGTGATGGATAAGTAAGGGACGAGCTGGGGATAAAATGTAACCAACCTTGGCTATAGAAATGGCACAGGAGGATGCCAGCGAACGGTTGGCTGCAGTGAACCTCCACTCTGCTCTGTTTCTTGTTTTCCTAGTGCACTTGGCCAAGCTTGTCCCTGTCCATCTCTTGATGTTGTCCACCCATCTACGTCGCTGTCTACGTCGCTGTCTACGTCGCTGTCTACGTCGCTCTCTCGTTCTTTTCCTTGCGATCTTGACCTCTAGAAAGGTTTTCGGTATAGTTCTGTGCCTCTTGACATGTCCAAAGTGTCTTAGCCGTCTTGTTTTTATGACTGTCATTGTTTCTGTCCAAAGTGTCTTAGCTGTCTTGTTTTTATGACTGTGATTGTTTCTGTCCAAAGTGTCTTAGCTGTCTTGTTTTTATGACTGTCATTGCTTCTGTCCAAAGTGTCTTTGCTGTCTCGTTTTTATGACTGTCATTGCTTCTGTCCAAAGTGTCTTTGCTGTCTTGTTTTTATGACTGTCATTGTTTCTGTCCAAAGTGTCTTTGCTGTCTTGTTTTTATGACTGTCATTGTTTCTGTCCAAAGTGTCTTAGCTGTCTCGTTTTTATGAATGTCATTGTTTCTGTCCAAAGTGTCTTAGCTGTCTTGTTTTTATGACTGTCATTGCTTCTGTCCAAAGTGTCTTTGCTGTCTCGTTTTTATGACTGTCATTGTTTCTGTCTAAAGTGTCTTAGCTGTCTTGTTTTTATGACTGTCATTGTTTCTGTCCAAAGTGTCTTAGCTGTCTTGTTTTTATGATTGTCATTGTTTCTCTTATCACTTCTAGCTGGTTTAACACTTCTGTGTTTCTTTTCTGTCCATGAGATACGCCCTATTCTTCTGTATATCCACATTTCAAGGGCCTCAATTTTCTTCTCTATTGTCTTATTCAAGGTCCAGGGTTCCACACCATAAATGAATACTGAATATATGTAGCATTTTACAATACGTAATCTCAGTTACTGTGATACTTGTTTTGATGTAAGGATCTTCCTCATTCTGTTGAATGTGTGTTTTTTTTTTGCCATTTCTATTTTTCTGATAACTTCCATTTCACATTCTCCACTGGCTATCATCACGCGCCTCAAATATCTGAAGCTTTTTACCTGTTCAAATAATTCTCCGTTTATTTTTATATTTACCGCTGACTTTCTTTCTTCTCTGCTAATTACCATTACATTCTATAAAACAAGCATAAATGTCAGTTTTTTAAACTTTTATATACTTCTCAATTATCATCCTAATGCTAAATATTGCTTCCCTTGTTCTACTGTTTCTTCTGAAATCAAAGAACTGATCACTAATTTCCACTTTTTTTTTCGTGATTCTCTCTAGAATGATTTTACCTAACATATTTACCACGTGGCCCATTAAACTGATGATTCTATAGTTGGCGATTTACTGGCATAACAAGCTTCAACTGTAACACAGACCTGCGCACACACACACACACACCTGCCGTTATTTTTGGCAGTAAAATGATAGATGGTATATTCAGAGACTTTCACACTCTAAGAATTATGTATAAAATCTTGTGTAAATCTGCACAAAATGAGATGCATGCTTTCGATAAAATTCTTCGGATTACTTCTTCAGTTTGTACGCTTGTGTAGGATAATACCAGGTAACCAACTTTAGACACTGTCTCAGAGACAATATATCAGTGGCCATCTATGGCCCGGGGTTTTACAGAGAGCCGTGTGCAAGCAAACAACGTCCACGCTTCTGTTTCACGCTTCGGTATCTTAAATTCTCCCTCCATCTTCACTTTGCCAGATTTTGTCATCACGCGCGTCGTCTTTTGTCTGTCTCGTTTATTTCTTCGTCATTTGGAAATTTCATGTTTTTGATGTGACAGTTTTATCCTATTTTCTTGCGTGCAGCTGGCAGTCGTGTCGCCTAAAACGAGACTTTTTGTTGTCAATTTCCGAAAGATTCCTTTCATCCAGGCTGAGCTTGGTAGGGTTGTACAATCTTACAGGTCAATTTTCGCAGAAAACGTTTTTGAATTTCTGGAGGAATTTCACAGCATGGCTTTGCCCGTCCTTCAGTTAGATCTCAACAGTGAGATGTGCTAGATTATGTAGGATTTAAGGAATTTGCGAGTGTGTGGTGTGTGTGTGTGTGTGTGTGAGAGAGAGAGAGAGAGAGAGATTTCTTTGAAACAAACGACACAGGTGTGCCACAAGTTTCTCTTCTTAAAGAAAATGTCACGTGATTTTCGCTCAGTGAATGGAGTAAGTTAGAATAAACATGGCGGAAGGAACGAACTTTATTTTCACAAGACAAAGAACTGGGTACGTAAGATTATTTTCACACGACAAAGAACTGGGCACAGAAGATTATTTTCACAAGGCAAAGAACTGGACACGTAAGATTATTTTCACAAGACAAAGAACTGGGCACAGAAGATTATTTTCACAAGACAAAGAACTGAACACGTAAGATTATTTTCACAAGACAAAGAACTGGACACGTAAGATTATTTTCACAAGACAAAGAACTGGACACGTAAGATTATTTTCACAAGACAAAGAACTGGACACGTAAGATTATTTTTCATAAGACAAAGAACTGGGCCTGTAAGATTATTTTCACAAGACAAAGAACTGGGCCCGTACAACTATTTTCACAAGACAAAGAACTGGACACGTAAGATTATTTTCATAAGACAAAGAACTAGGCCTGTAAGATTATTTTCACAAGACAAAGAACTGGGCCCGTCCAACTATTTTCACAAGACGAAAAACTGGGCACTTACCATTATTTTCACAAGACGAAGAACTTGATACCAAAGTCCATTAGTTCTCAACTTACACTCTGTCGTAACCTCATAAGCTGAATACAAGTGTGTGAATATACATGATGTTCACATACGTGATGTAAACAATAGAAAAATGTAAAATAAAAAATTGTAAGTTCATTCTCTTATGCCCAAATTCACAATTATTACATAGCTAAATTCATATAACAAACATGACTACAGTAACTTAGTATAAATATTTACACATTCTCACATGTTAATTATGGTTAAAGCACTGAAGACAACTTTCTGACAACTATTGCAGCTGCTCTGTAAGTATGCCACTGAATGTTAAGCAAATCTGGGGCTGTGGGAGAACTAGACCATATTGTATAGAAGCTCTGCCCGAGTTGCCTGGGGTTAACTGCTCTGACGGACCTATTCTCTACAGGTTGTGCAGCAAATAATGGACATTTAAAAAGTAAAGGAATATTTAAAATCCAGATGAACTCCCCACTCTTCCACCCTCCCACTTTCCCCCAGCTGTACTCCCATTTAAAAAAAAAATCATCTCCCCTATATCTTTCTGTAGCCATTCTTTCTTTCTTTCTTTTCTTTTCTTTCTTTCTTTCTTTCTTTCTTTTCTTTCTTTCTTTCTTTCATTTTTTACTTTGTTGATAATGTAAAGCAAGACTGGACTTTGAGACTAAAAATGATGTTACGACCTGTAACAGTTCTTCTCACCTAACACGAGAACCTTTGTTTTTCTGCAGGTTGAGTCGAGTAAACGGACTGATTCTCAACCTATGCGTGGCCGACCTCTTGGTCATTTGCTTCTCCTGCGTGGTTCAGCTGGTGTGGGAACACTTGGACAGGCGATGGCTGGCTGGTGACGTCATGTGCCGGATCATCAAAATGCTGCAGATTTTCGCCATGTGCGCCAGCACAAACATGCTGGTGGTCATAGCAGTGG
This sequence comes from Achatina immaculata, assembly GCA_009760885.1. Lineage (NCBI taxonomy): Eukaryota > Metazoa > Mollusca > Gastropoda > Stylommatophora > Achatinidae > Lissachatina > Lissachatina immaculata. The sequence goes on from CM019717.1 coordinate 30,722,282, forward strand.
ACAGGCACCAAGCCATCACAGCGCCGCTGAGGAAGCAGTTCTCGGTAGATAAATAGTTCACATATTCATCTTTGTTTATATTTCAGTTTCATAAATAAAATTTATTGGAGTTTTTGGGATTTCCCAACAAGTTATTTCTGACCAGGAAGTCCCAAACTGTGAAATAAGCATAAAATGCTATAAATAGCATATTATTTGACGTATTCATGTTTTAGGTTCTGTGCAAATAGCCCTTGACGATCATGTTCTAACTTCAGCAGTTTATGTGGGTCTTTCACATCCTCTAGTCTCTTGTCTTCTTTGTTAAATTATTCCGAGTATTATTTTGTTTTCTTCTTCCCTTTTTCTCACCTGGACTTTCTGATGATTGTCCAATTCTCCAGCTTCCCATTAATAGTATCAATAGAATTATCATTAATGGCATCATTAGTATATTGTGCCTTTTAATATGTAAACATATTTTATTTGTCTGTTTGTTATGTTTTCTCATGTATTTATCATGTTCATTCATTCATTTGCATGTCCCTTGCGGAACTTTGCCTCCCAAACAGCACTCCTGTAGGCCTCTCGGTTGTGAGCAAGATGGCCTGCTGCTGTTGCATCCACTTCCAGATCGTCAACGATGTCTTGCAGCCATCTTCGTCTTGGTCTTCCTCTTTTTCTTTTTCCCATTATGTATCCTTCCAATACGGTCTTCTCTAAATTATCATGACGTTTAATGTGTCCAAAATATTTCAGTTTTCTCTCTTTAATCCTCTTTACTAGCCAGCCTTCTTCAATATTAAGCTCTTGTAGTATAGATATATTTGTTCTTTTTTGTGTCCACGATATTTGGAGAACTCTTCTTTAGCATTTACATTCAAAGGCATTTATGTGTTTCTCAGCTGTTTTGTTAAGTGTCCAGGTCTCACAGGCATATGTTGCTATGGGAAAGATGCATGCCCTTAAAAATCTTATTTTTGTGGTTCTGTCTGCTCCTTTCCACAGATTCTTTATTTGTTTTACTTTCTGAGGAGCGATAGATGTCCTCCTTTTAATTTCCCTCATGTATTTCTCATTTAATATGCATTTATTTTGAATATTTCATTGTTTCCTTCTTCTGATCATGAAAACATCTCATTTTTTAGCTTTATGGCCCAAATTTGAGTTCCTTGTTCCAAATTTGAGTTTCACGATCCAAACTGGGTTTCCATGATCCAAATTTGAGTTTCATTGTTCGAGCTGCTTTTTGTTCATATATCTAATATATATATATATATATATAATATATATATATAATATATATATATATATATATATTATATATATATATATATGCTTAGATAAACAGCTGTGATGTAGAACAACAGCCAAATGTTCAGATTTTTAAACTGTGAAAATCTTACAGATCCAGCTTAGCTCTGGCATTACGACCGGGCTAACTTTGATACAGTTATCATTATGTTGAACCTAATACATAAACGTATATATAAAACATATCTAAGGTCACGCACTTAAGATTATTTTACAAATTGCAACTGTCAACACATATTTTAACTTCCTCTTCCTCCGCGCCGTCCAAGCGTCACTCCAGCCAGAAGAATGAGATAAATCTACACGGCTCAGAGCCCACAACGTCTATTGAAGCGAGCATGAATTGTGTAGTTTGAAAAAAACAGGATTGGCGAGCGCTGAACGAAACAAACATCATTACCTAGACATGGCTTCTCACAGATTCTGACAACTCAATTCAGTCCACCACGCTTGACTGGTCAAACTGAAAACGACAGAAAACAAGAAGAGATGGGTTTATGATGAAAGAAGCAACGCTTAATGGTAACCGAACGGAATGAATGAAAGAGAGAGGGTAAGATGGAAAAAGACGAGAAACAAGGAGGAGTCCCTCAGGGGGTGGGGGGACTTGAGATGTACGTGGAAACAAATGTGGAAGTAAAGGCGAGAAATGGAATTTTCACTTGACCATGGGGAAAGCCTGAAAGATCAATTGAAATGTTTAATGAAGCTCTGTAGGGGATGTGAGCTTTCTATGTCCAAACATGGAACAAATTCTTCACGTGCTTACGCTAAGCTAAATAGCTCATTTATTTACGTCTGCTTGAAATATCGATCTCTATCTCAGCACAGAAATCTGCTTGTTCCCCGATTACTGTACATAACAGCTTTCTGTTCCCGGTTAACAAAGAAGCAGTCGTATCGTTTCTCATTACCGACGTAAAGAAAACCCGATTACGATCAAAGTAATGAATACAAGCACAGGAATCCTGCGCAAGATTTGCAAGATCGTGCAGGCTGGAGCAGTTAGGGACATTCGATTATATTTTGCATTACGTAAGTTTTATTCAACGACTTTTCTTGACTGATATATAAACTACTTGTCTTGATTGATATATAAACAACTTTTCTTGATTAATATATAAACAACTTTTCTTGACTGATATATAAACGACTTTTTTTTACTGATATAAACTCAGAATTACTCTGTAAACTTAGTGGGTTGCTAAGTTCACAACTGGGAACAATAAAGGGAGGGACAGGAACCCAAAGTCATTTGAAAACCTTAACCCCTGGCCAGTGCTTCCGTACTAGGGTGGCCATTCCAAAACTAACACTACAACCCAGGATCTCCCTCCCACGGGTACCCTATGCCAGTCATGCATTACACCATATACAACCACACATCACACCATATACAACCACACATCACACCATATACATCCACACATCACACCATATACATCCACACATCACAGAAACATGGAATATATACCAAGTCATAAAGTCAATTTACATCCATTTTATTGACATGCCACATATAGCATGAGACGCCACCACAGATATGACACATGCAGGATGTCAACAAGTATCACATGACAATCAAGGCATGACATAAATACAAGTAATTTATATAACCAAGCAATACCAAAAACTAATGTGCCAGATTTCCCAGGGCAGCTCTGTCCCTACTAAGCAGTGTATATTTATTCAAGTACATATATATCAAAGATCTGGTGGTGAGTCCCCAAGGCCAGATAGATCTAATTTTAACACTGGGGAAAAGTGTGAGACAGAGGTAAGTACTAGTAATTTGATGACAGACAAAATCCTGACGGTGTTACCAAGGAAAACTCCTGCATCAAACTAAAAAGAAATCCATGAAATTCAATGTACTAACGTACTATTATCTCGCTCCTCAATCCATGAAATTCAATTTACTAACATACTATTATCTCGCTCTCTCAATCTAGGGAATTCAATGTACTAACATACTATTATCTCACTCTCTCAATCCATGAAATTCAATGTACTAACATACTATTATCTCGCTCTCTCAATCTAGGGAATTCAATGTACTAACGTACTATTATCTCGCTCTCTCAATCTAGGGAATTCAATGTACTAACATACTATTATCTCGCTCTCTCAATCCATGAAATTCAATTTACTAACATACTATTATCTCGCTCTCTCAATCCATGAAATTCAATGTACTAACGTACTATTATCTCGCTCTCTCAATCCATGAAATTCAATGTACTAACGTACTATTATCTCGCTCTCTCAATCTAGGGAATTCAATGTATTAACGTACTATTATCTCGCTATCTCAATCCATGAAATTCAATGTACTAACATACTATTATCTCGCTCTCTCAATCCATGAAATTCAATGCACTAACATACTATTATCTCGCTCTCTCAATCTAGGGAATTCAATGAACTAACGTACTATTATCTCGCTCTCTCAATCTAGGGAATTCAATGTACTAACGTACTATTATCTCGCTATCTCAATCCATGAAATTCAATGTACTAACATACTTTTATCTCGCTCTCTCAATCTAGGGAATTCAATGTACTAACGTACTATTATCTCGCTCTCTCAATCCATGAAATTCAATGTACTAACGTACTATTATCTCGCTCCTCAATCCATGAAATTCAATTTACTAACATACTATTATCTCGCTCTCTCAATCCATGAAATTCAATGTACTAACGTACTATTATCTCGCTCTCTCAATCCATGAAATTCAATGTACTAACGTACTATTATCTCGCTCTCTCAATCTAGGGAATTCAATGTATTAACGTACTATTATCTCGCTATCTCAATCCATGAAATTCAATGTACTAACATACTATTATCTCGCTCTCTCAATCCATGAAATTCAATGCACTAACATACTATTATCTCGCTCTCTCAATCTAGGGAATTCAATGAACTAACGTACTATTATCTCGCTCTCTCAATCTAGGGAATTCAATGTACTAACGTACTATTATCTCGCTATCTCAATCCATGAAATTCAATGTACTAACATACTTTTATCTCGCTCTCTCAATCTAGGGAATTCAATGTACTAACGTACTATTATCTCGCTCTCTCAATCCATGAAATTCAATGTACTAACGTACTATTATCTCGCTCTCTCAATCCATGAAATTCAATGTACTAACGTACTATTATCTCGCTCTCTCAATCTAGGGAATTCAATGTACTAACGTCCTATTATCTCGTTCCCTCAATCCAGGAATTCAATGTACTAACGTCCTATTATCTCGCTCTCTCAATCTAGGGAATTCAATGTACTAACGGTCTATTATCTCGTTCCCTCAATCCAGGAATTCAATGTACTAACGTCCTATTATCTCGCTCTCTTAATCTAGGGAATTCAATGTACTAACGTCCTATTATCTTGCTCCCTCAATCCAGGAATTCAATGTACTAACGTCCTATTATCTCTCTCTCTCTCAATCTAGGGAATTCAATGTACTAAAGTCCTATTATCTCGCTCCCTCAATCCATGAAATTCAATGTACTAACGTACTATTATCTCGCTCCCTCAATCCAGGAATTCAATGTACTAACGTACTATTATCTTGCTTCCTCAATCCAGGAATTCAATGTACTAACGTACTATTATCTCGCTTCCTCCTCTCCACTAGATTCAAGCCCACACACACAACGTTGGATTCTTGGCTCTGTAGTCTGGCCAGGTATCTTCCGATACCCTTGCATAAATTATCCATATACTTGAAGATACTGATGGACCTTGATAGGTGCCCAACTAGATGACGATAAATATAAATCTGATCGACTCTCCTCATTCCATGAAAAGAGACATAATGCGCAACACATATAAAATTCCATCACACCTATATATCAACAATATGAATCGGCTGGACTGAGTATGTCAGACGACAAGACTCAGCCGCCGTTGACTCTTATCGTAATAATTAATATATATATCCCGTCTTCGCATTCGTCATGTGGCGAGCCGTGCGAGGCAGACTAGCTCCAGCCACTGAACGCACGGCTCGTCCACATCTCACTGAGTTCTTCATGGAGTCTCTATTTATTTTGTTCGGGTCCTTTAAATTGCGTTCTCTACAGAAACAAAATCGGATTGTTGCCCTTTGTACAAGCCAAGCGAAATGAGTGTATCATTACTGATTATTCTTATCGTTTGCATATACATTCTTAACTTATTTTCCTCTTTTTTTCCATTTTTTGTAACGTGTTTCTTCCCTCTTCCCCCCCCCCCCCCCCCGGCCTTTCCACGCCACTCCGAATCCAGCTCCCTGCTCGTATGTCTGTTTCTTACCAGCAAATATTTTTAAAAATTATCTATTCTTAGCCATCAGTGTTTGTTTAACTTTATATAAATGGTTGTTTTTAAAGATAAGTCTGTGTTGTTTTATACAATAGAAATGATTGTTTTAACGATATGTTTGTGCCCGCATCATCAAAGATTAGGTTCTGCACAAGATTTAAACTAAGAAGGTCAATAAATCCCCACATGTTTTTCGAGAGTGGCGTACTAGGTTGGCAAAAGTCTGTTTGTTTCATTGTCACAGATGAAGTATGTTACTGTTTTCATTTAGAGTTAAAGATGGTGGTTAGACACCATATCAGCATTGTAATATTTCGACTAGTGTCTTCATCAATCAGCAAAGGAAAAAAAAACATTTACACAAAGATGTAAGAACCGAGAGCAGATACTGCAAGAGAAGAGTTGAGAATTTAAAATTAGCAAAAAAGAAAGGAAACAATGAATAAATCTTAAACAACAAATCTTCTTGAACGTTATCAATAGTTTGAAAAAAAAAACATCGCTTGTTTCTGTTTTATTACAGGCAGATTTTCCCACAAACCGTGACATTTCATTGGACGTTATTTCAGAACAACTTTCAGCCTGATTCACATAGTGCAAACGTGGGTCACTGAGTACATCATTTCTTCCAAGCACTTTCATCTGCTTCTAGTCATGTTATGCAGAGTTCTTGGCCAAGTAAACTACCCTAGTCAGGCCAGTACTGGCCACGGCTGCGTCAACGAGAATCTCGCAGTGTAACTTACCAAGTCATTTCTTCAGTGTTTTGTAACAAAGATGTGTGTCACATCTTCAACGTCTCAAGTCAGTTGTCTATTGTTGTGTAGCAGATTAGCATTTCGCTTTATTAACCCTTAAAGTTATGTTTGTATGTTCTGTAGAAAGTGTTTACATCGATGGTCTATTAGTGCAAAGCTGCAGGAAACATGTCGCGGTGTCCGCTCATTTCATTCATTTGCTCGTCCCTTTCGGAACTTTGCCTCCCTAACAGCTCTCCTGTAGGCCTCTCGGTTGTGAGCAAGATGGCCTGCTGCTGATGCATCCATTTGCAGATCATCAACGATATATTGCAACCATCTTCTCCTTGGTCTTCCTCTCTTTCTTTTTCCCATTATGTACCCTTCCAAGACAGTCTTCTCTAGATTATCATGACGTTTAATGCGTCCAAAATAGTTTTTTCTCTTTAATCATCTTTACTAGCCAGCTTTCTTCATTATTAAGTTCTTGTAGTATGGATATATGTGTTCTTTTTTTGTATCCATGATATGTGAAGAACTCTTCTGTAGCATTTACATTCAAAGGCATTTATGTGTTTCTCAGCTGTTTTCTTAAATGTCCAGGTCTCACAGGCATATGTTGCGATGAGAAAGATGCATGCCCGTAAAAATCTTATTTTTTTAGTTCTGTCTGTTCCTATCCACAGATTCTTTAGTTGTTTTACTTTCTGAAGAGCGATAGATGTCCTCCTTTTAATTTCCCTCATTGCATCTCCATTTTTGTTAGTAGTGATCCAAGATATTCAAAACTCTCCATTGCTTCCAGCGCGCGCTACCTACCCCAACTATTTTTTAAAACTCACTCTATGGATAACCAGAACATCACCTGTGGCATTTTCTTACAATGGATAAGTGACCTGTTTTATTTGCGGGGCACGTTTGGAGGACAGGCAGGCTAGAGCACCTAATGGCAAAAAGGAAGATCGAAGATAGAGGCGCCAGAGGTAGACAGAGAGAGAAGATGTTTGATAGTTTGACATCCTGGCAGGGGAAATGCTCAGTGATAAGCCTGTTGAGATGCACAAGGAGTGGAGGGTTATGGAAGGACATGATATCCTACTCCTGTTTGCAGGGACCTTCAAAGAGAGAGAGAGAGAGAGAGAGAGAGAGAGAGAGAGAGACTTATTTCAGAACACATTTATATATGACATCTTATATCCTTCTTATATCTTATATCCTTCCCGTGCCGTTAAACGTCACATAGGGCCCGCATGTATGACATACAGAGCATATATAATATACAAAAAACACACACATATAAAGTATATATAAATGAAAATGTTTGATTTTCTTGTTATTTCCACTTTATAGTGTAGTCCAAGAAATCAGTACACGAATAAGACAGCAGCTGCCACATTTTGTAAGTCAAAGAATCGATCTGGGTTTGAATTCTGCAATTGAAACAAAAATCCGTTTGCTTATGTTTACTTACATGGCTGCACTGTAGTGTAAAGTAATGTGATATCTTACTTCGCCTCGAAAGCTGAAGATCTGTGTTGAACACGGGAAACGCTGGCACGAAGATCAAATACACATCTACGTCTAGAGGAAGAGAAAAGTTACTCGAATGTTGTTTTTAGACAAGAGAACAAAAACACAACAAATGTAAACTTCAGCTCAAACAGGAGCCAAAAACACTCGATCTGGAAGTGAAGTCTACACTCAACCAGAAAGTGAAGTCTACACTCGAGCAGAAAGTGAAGTCTACACTCGAGCAGAAAGTGAAGTCTACACTCGACCAGAAAGTGAATCCTACACTCAACCAGAAAGTGAAGTCTACATTCAACCAGAAAGTGAAGTCTACACTCGAGCAGAAAGTGAAGTCTACACTCGACCAGAAAGTGAATCCTACACTCAACCAGAAAGTGAAGTCTACATTCAACCAGAAAGTGAAGTCTACACTCGAGCAGAAAGTGAAGCCTACTTTCAACCAGGAAATGAAGTCTACACTCGACTGGGAAAGGAAATGGACAAATTTGAAGATTGAGTTGCTTCCCAACATAGAGCTACTTTCTATTTCCGTGCACAACAATTTTGATTTCGCTGAAAAAAAAATCTGAAAAGTTAATTCAATTTTTTCCCTAAAAATTCGGTTAAATTCTTCACCAGTTCTAGATAAAATCAAACATATGAAAACAAAATGTCAGAATGTCTTCCAAAAGTCTTTACATCCAGCTATTCCAAGTTTTAAAAAATTGCTATAATTTCATACATATTCTAGGCTGAAAGGCTGGAAATATTTCTTCCCGTATCCGAATTACTGTTAAACCATTAGTTTCTCCCATGTAAACTGTTCTTCTTTACAGGCAGAGAACCTCCGGTAATATTGTGGAGGCGGTATTGAGACATAGTCTTCTCAGAGATATTATCACTCTCCTAAATCTCTTAACGACTGTTTCCGGTCTTTTTTCCAGCTTTATTTTTATTTTCACCTTCCTTGAACTGTGCTCCAGTATTGATGATTACTCTTTTAATTCACGACATGTCACAGAATATTAATAGAAACAACCATCAACCTCGTGAAAATGCTAAAACAAATACAAATCCAACGGCAAATCATATACAGATGAGAGACCATCACCTTATTATGTCCAAAAAGCCAGAATTTTACAGCAGAAAAACACAGCCAAAAAAAAAAAAAAAATCAAGGGAGGTTACCCACAGTCCTGGCATCTTGATCTCTGAATATTTCTGCACAAGAAATGAAAGTCCGATATTTTGATCTGAATAATTTCAGCGCGAATCTTTCGGGAGTATTCGATGATTTCCGTGACACTCGCAGGACAACAGGTCATAACAAGAACCTTTCCCACCAGCTGACCGCGGGATCTATCTGAAACGTGTGATTAACAAGAAAAAGCAAACAAAACAAACACCTGCAGCCATTTCTGCACAACTAATACCGACCTACGGATATCTCAGTATCAATTCAATAAAAAAAAAAAGCATCACTGCTATACGTAATCATTCTCCGGGAAAATGAAATGGAGATTTATGTAGCTTACAACAGTACGCAGGTAGCTTACAAAGTAGCGCAGGTAGCTTACAACGTAGCGCAGGTAGCTTACAACGTAATGCATCCTACAAATTCCAAAAAAGGACAGGTCTGATTATTTTCTTCTGTTCAAGGTGAGATTTAAAGAGGAAACAGGTCGATATGCACATTATTTGCATCTTTATTGAGCATGTTCAGCAGTGCTTGGAAACTGGTCAAAGAAATAACAGTGTTGCGTTGTTGGACTTCGAAAAATCGTAGACAAAGCTCTCTAAAAGTGAGAGACAGAAAAATGCCCCCCTCAAAAAAAAAAAAAAACAAAACAAAACATAAATTTGAACTACGGACTCCAAAAAGACTAACAACCATCTAGCAAGGAGTGCAGCGCTGTTACACCTTGGCCATCTTACATCTCCAGAAAATGATAATACGGATTATCGGACGCTGGAACCACACGGTTTGAACTCGTTATTCAGCTACACTTAATATTCTCCTATTCAACAATCATAATCCCTCTCCACTAAGCTCCACTCACTACTCACTTGTTACACATGGTTCAGAACCTCCTCACAGCAACACATTACAACCCCTCTACTCTTCTACCCCAACTATAATCATCTGTTTCACCTTCTCCTGGCCAGGTTAACATTGTGTCACTCTCTCTCCCCTCCACGGTTTACCCACCCTCCGCCCTCAGTTACGACCCGCCTATCACACATCCGACGTCTCCAATTAAACATTCTCTTCGCACCACCATGCCCATTTCCGAACAACCGTCGGACAAGGCATATCTACTTACAAGTTACAGCTAAGTGCTCTATTCAGTGTATTTCCTTTTTTTTACATCGCATTCATATGAATCTATACTTTATCTCCTCTCTCTATTTCTTCGTCCTGTATGTTTTTGCATGAATAAGGCTCATGCCAAAACGTCACAACTTTGTAGTCGTTAAGTAATAAAGCTGTTCCTACATTTTTCCTACTTTATACATTTTGGTATCACAGCTTTACTGCAGAGCTTAGTGTATGGGTGTATACTTATACACTAATTATTGCGAGAAAATGATAATGCGTTTAAATAACAGTTGTATGGTTTCATATTGCGTCATTTCAATTGAATTCATTTCCATGTGCTGTAGGTATGATAAGATGCTATTTGCTGGTCAAATACTGACATGAAAGGCTTTGAAAATCTGAAAAAAAACCAGTCCAACTCAGGATTATAAACCATCCCCTGTACAGAGTGAGAGAGAGACTGAAAGGGAAATAGTTTAATTTTTGGCCATGGAAGTTAAGGAATAAATAAAGACCTATTTCTCGTACTTTCTATTTTAAAAAAAAAGGAAAAATAAAATTTTTTCCATTGGAATTTTGAGAAAAAAGCTGCTACTTTAAAGTTTGTATTTTATACAATACAGATGTACATTTTAAAAAAAATTATTGTATACATTTTACCTTATATGTATGTATAATGCTCTAGATAGGCGAGTTGCCAGAGAGTCAATCTAATATCTTGTGTCACTTTGTCACATGAAATTTGTGCGGGTGTGTCCAAGCTAGTCAGAATTTGTGTGGGTGTGTCCAAGCTAGTCAGAATTTGTGTGGGTGTGTCCAAGCTAGTCAGAAAATAATTTGTGGATGTGTGATCAGTCCAGTCAGCTACCGAGATCTCGAGTCGAGGGCGTAGCAGGCGTGATGAAGACACAATTGATGTGGGAATGTTCAGGTAGGAGGGAGAATGTGGGAATGTTCAGGTAGGAGGGAGAATGTGGGAATGTTCAGGTAGGAGGGAGAATGTGGGAATGTTCAGGTAGGAGGGAGAATGTGGGAATGTTCAGGTAGGAGGGAGAATGTGGGAATGTTCAGGTAGGAGGGAGAATGTGGGAATGTTCAGGTAGGAGGGAGAATGTGGGAATGTTCAGGTAGGAGGGAGAATGTGGGAATGTTCAGGTACGAGGGTAAAAAGGGAGGTCCGCACACAGGTCCAAAGAAAAAGAAAAAGAGCGAAGAGAATGTTAATGAACGGGAGATGGATGAGATGCAACTGTTGTCGGAGAGAGAGGGAGAGAAAGAGGGAGAGAAAGAGGGAGAGAGAAGGAGAAAGAGGGGGAGAAATAGGGAGAGAGACTGAGAGAGAGAAGGAGAGAGAAAGAGGGAGAGAGAGGGAGGGAGAGAGGGAGAGAAATAGGGAGAGAGAGGGAGAGAGACGGAGAGAGAGAAGGAGAGAGAAAGAGGGAGAGAGAGGGAGGGAGAGAGAGGGAGGGAGAGAAAGAGGGAGAGAGAGAGGGAGAGAAAGAGGGAGAGAGAGAGGGAGGGAGAGGGAGAGAGAGAAGGAGAGAGAAAGAGGGAGAGAGAGGGAGGGAGAGAAAGAGGGAGGGAAAGAGGAAGAGAGAAGGAGAGAGAAAGAGGGAGGGAGGGAGAGAGGGATTGATTGATTGATTGATCTTTATTTCAGAAGGGTTAAGAATTGGGCACGCAGGCCCGTCTGACATTCTGCCCTTTATCATACATCTTTCACTCTATTCCAGACATTCTACAAATATGCTGTTCATATAACAAACATAACTAACGTTGAAGCTGAGAGACATAAAATAAAATATAACATTTACGTTTCGCTCTTAAACATTCACTCAGTACAGAAGTAACTACATACATTATAAATGACTATCTACTAAACAAAATTTTCAGGACTATTCAGAAAACAATTAATTGTATTCGGTGTCTGTAAGAGCAGTTTAAGATAACTTTTAAGTTTTATAATTCATGGAGGCATGTAGTCGACATCAAATAGATATTGGGAAAGCTTGTAGTTGTAGGAAGGAGTATAATTTATATTTTTTATATAGGATGGGAGGGTATTCCAAAGATGAGCAGCAGAATAACTAAAGCTTTTCTTGTAAAGATCAAGTCTAGGTTTTGGAAGACATATGTTGTTCAAGCGTTGGCTGCACTTTGGGCTAAATTTAAACAGGTTCCATAGATAAGGCGGGGCATGCCGTGAAAGAATTTGATGTACTAACTTGGCTTTGTTGAAGAGGAACCTGTTCTTAAGAGGTAGTATTTTGAGAAAGAGGGAGAGAAAGAGGGAATGAGAGGGGGAGAGAAAGGGAGAGAGGGAGAGAAAGAGGGAGAAGGAGAGAGAGAGTGGGCGAGAGAGAGAGAGAGGGAGAGAGAGAGAAAGGGAGAGAGGTATCTTGCAATTTCCCCGTACAAGTTTGAGGAGCAACGAAACAACTTTTGTGTAGAGAAATAAGCCGGTCGAGTCAAAGTACACTTAGAGTCAAGTACTAGAGATAACCTCAAACAAAATGTCATTTTAAAAACCAGCCAGGATAAGACTGTCATTCTCCGTTAGGGAAGATAACAAAAGAGAACCCAGTTGATGGGGCAGGTAATGTTGGTCCCAGGAGGTCCATCAAGGGTAGTCCTACATTTCCACTGCATAAAAGATAAGATTTTTATTTGAGTAGAGGAGATCTGATTTATTGTTGAGTCTAATCCTGTTAACGGTGTCCACACATCCTGTTAGATGTAAAAATCAAAGTGTAAATGACTCAGGCAGATAACTGTGTCAGTGCACGAATTTTTTCTGCTATCATTTCAGGTCTTGAGTATGGTGTCTGTGGGCTGGGGGATCGCCCTCCTCTGCTCCGCCCCCATGCTGTATGTGTTCCACGTGAGATACGATGAGACCAAGAACAAGACGGTCTGTGAAAACATCTTTCGCTTCAAGCCTATGGCTCACCGGCAAGCTTTCCTCACCTACGCCGCTGTCATCAACTTCCTCATCCCTCTCATCATTCTCGTCGTCTGCTACGTTAGGATATTTCTGAAGATCGCCCGGAAAGCCTCTGACAGCCGAACCAACAAGCGGCAGAGCTTCAAGCCCGGCAAGATTCACCTGACCAGCAACACTACTTCCGCCACCCTTCACAGCGCTAAGCTCAAAACTTTGAGAATGACTGTGGTCATTGTTAGCTGCTACATCGTTTGCGGGTTGCCATACTTCTTTGCTGAGATGTACATGTCCTACGGAGACTTCAAGAATCTCAGTCCCACTGTGTACGCTTTGGTTGGCGGTTTCGCCGTGGCCAATTCGGCCGTTAATCCTTACATCTTCCTCTTGTTTAGCGTCAACATCCAGTGTCTGAGGAACCTGAAGCTGTGCCCAGTTGATGCAGGGCCAAATAACCGACAGCTCATGTACAACGGAAGTGTCAGGTCTCGTGAATACTCATCCGCCGTGTACTCCCGCACACCAGTCACTGGCACATCCATAGACTCGTACGAGCTGACTATCACAACTAACACCAACAAGTCAGCCATCGCCGCCACATACAGCAAAGTTCGCTGGGTGTCCAACACTCATCACTGACAAAGTTCAGAAACGTCTGCGAAAATCCCTTAAGCCCAAGAAGAACCTGGGCTGCATCCATGGTAACTGTTCAGTTCAAATTATTCTCACACCGCTTCTAAGAGACCTACAGAAGTGGACAACAAACCAAAACATGTCTGGATGGGGTACTTCCACAGCTGGTCATAAGTTTTTTTCTAAGGAGACAGTTGAAGCTTACCTGGTTGACCTAATTACGTTATCAGTGCTGATGTGAATCAAAGCAGTTTGTTGGAGTAAAGTATGTAAATTAGCAGACAAAGCACTTTAGATGCGAGAGGAAGAAACATAGTGATATAATGATTGCGATTTGATCCCTGGACTCCGGTTGAGCGACAACTGGCTAGCCAAGAGAGGATAGCACGCTATCCGTTATCGACTCCGCCGCTTTTCATGGTTCATTTCTTTCAACTTGCTAGCATGAATCAAATCACTGGCTTAATTCCAACTCGAGCAAGGCCTTGTCTGAGTGGGAACATATGAAAAACTCGCCAACATTTTCTATACCAGTGATAGACACAAGGAAGATGAACAATGGCACTGAGGTGTGACATAGTGACACTGAAGTGTGACATAGTGGCACTGAAGTGTGACAATGGAGTATTATAAAGAATGAAGTCAGAGTGAACAGCAACTGTAAATTACAGAAAACTTATCTAAACAGATTGCAAAGGTGAGCATTGACTGCAACATCCGCCTAAAGACGGATAAAATGAATGATGAGTTGCAGAATATAGTATGTCAAGAGACAGGGGCAGATAACAACATAAATGTGATAGCTTCCAATCACTGCTAAAAAGTTGTAAATGGCATGACGAACATTTTATATGCTACATAAACTGAGAATTTTTAAGAGAATACTCAAGATCAAACTTAAGAGTCTGATAGAGAGAGTGATGGCTCACTCTTCATGCGAAACTTAATGAAACCAAGACTGTGAACTAAAGAAATTAGACTACATTATATTATAATGAGAACAACAGAAATTAGATCCAATTTATCTTTTCTCTGCGAGATGAGCCTACTAACAGCTTTGTGAAACGGAGATCTGAGAGATACCAGGGAGATGAGTGAGACAGCTGGGATTTCCGCGAGAGATCATCTGGAGTTCCAAGAAAAATAGAAAGGATTTCCACGAGAGATCATTTGGAGTTCCACGAGAAATAGCTGGAAGTTCTGTGTGAAATCTTTGAGAGTTCGAGTGAGATTGTGATTAAAAAAGCACAAATTCATAAACATATTCCTTATAAACATATATACTTTGAAATGAAGATATAACAGCGCTACACGTAGGGAGTTTGTGACGTCTCAAAATTCTAATCCAATTACTCCACGAGGGTTAAAAAGTTGAGAATGACTGCGACATTGTCGCAAAAGACAGCCAATGGACTGCATCAGTACTACAGCAGGTTGACGATTTGTGTCAGAATTTACTGCCGAATTGGAAAGTTTCGAACAAAAGTGAATACATGGATTTGTAAACTTGTACATTTAATTAGAAAATAAAATATAATTTGAAAAAGCCGGATTAGTTTTACAAAATATATAAATATCATATATCAGAGTGAAAGAACACAAAACGAATAAGGAGTATTTCAGCATAAAGTCATACCATGGACAGCAGAAAAGATATATTAGATCATTATAAAATTATTATTCACGTATCTTCCAGAAAACTGCCAAAATTATTTATCTGTGGATTTTCTCCATTTCTTTTTTCCTCGTTACACTTCCTACCTAATGTAAAGTATCACAGTACATCTTTGTTCATATCACTCCACAACACATGTGTCATCTTTACTTTACAAATGAGTTGTGAATATCGTCATTTTTACTCGATCAAAGTTTGTGGACGAGTTCGACACTTCTCCGTGCATTGCCATATGTAACTTGGTTTTGTTTCGATGCTTATGTTGTCATATGACTTCAATTACTGTTCATTGTTCAAGTTTTTATTTCCTCGAATGTTCAAATAATTATTGCCGTGTGTTCAGTGCTTTATGACCAGTTGTGATGTGTGATATCTTTCGTCTGTGATGAAGAAAAAAAACAAACTTTAGTCAGATGTAAAATGGCTGCTTTATGATTCTACACAATTTACTCATGCTTTACCTATAACTATTTGTAGGCTGAGTAGATGAATTTAAATAGAAGCAATTTTTACCTTTATATTATAAGGATTACAATGCACTGTTATATAAACGAGTAGTGATAGGTCTTGATTTAGTGGACATCAATTTTCCGGACTTCATATTTTCTGGACTAAATTTTGGATAATCGAAGCTGAATTTTGTTACAGCTTTGTGTAATAATTCACTGGACGTCTGTCAAGAGTATATTTTTGCATATTTTATTTCTTAATTTACATATACGGACTGCACATGGATTTGATGATTTCCTTGATTTATCGTAATTATTTATTGTAATGTTTTGCCCTCTCTTGACACGCCTGAATGATTACCAAAAAAAAAAGTATTTGCTTTCATTAGCATTATTCTCCATTTCTTTCGCGTGAGTGATTACAAAATTCTGGGTGTTCTGAACACAGCGTTATAAATAAGGCGAGCATGAACGCTGTGTCAACCAGTCAGGAAGCACATTTTGAGAGTTTTATGAAAGCGTCGGGTTAGAAAGCGAGAACGATGTATACAACAAACTGTAGAAGTAAAAAAAAATGTATACAACAAACTAGAGAAGTAAAAAAAAATTGAATACAACAAACTGTAGAAGTAAATAAAGTTGTATAAACAAATTGTAGAAGTAAAAAGTTATATACAACAAACTGTAGAAGAAAAAGGCTATATACAAGAAGTTGTAGAAGAAAACAACTGTATACAACAAACTGAAGAAGTAAAAAAAGTTGTATACAACAAGCTGTAGAAGTAAAAAGAGTTGTATATAACAAAATTTAGAAGTAGAAAAAGTTATATACAACAGATTGTAGAAGTAAAAAAAGTTTTACACAACAATCTGTATAAGTAAAGAAAAGGTGTATAAACAAACTGTAGAAGTAAAAAAAAAGTTGTATACAACAAACTATAGAAGTAAAAAAAGCTGTATACAACATGCTGCAGAAGTAAAAAAAAGTTGCAAACAACAAACTGTAGAAGTAAAATACAATAATTATTGCCTAGAGTGCAGGTACATACATACGCGGTGTAGCAACCACGCAATCTGCGTGTGAAAATGAGAGCGCACTTATAATCGGTAGAGAACGAAATGTCAGTTTCTAGTAATTGAACTATAGGTGTTTTAACAAAAGTCAAATATTGAAAATAATATGAAATAAGAATGTTTTAGGAGATGTTATTGGCTTATATTAACACACCAGCATGACTTTGTCGTATATAAAAACAACAACTGGAGGTCTGGCTACCCATTCATTGGCTCAGAAATCCCAGCTCTTTGACCGACAGAAAAACCTTTAGCCACGTAAGAGGAGACAACAGCACCAGGTAAATTTTAGTCGATTTTAAAGAAAAACAAATCTTTCCCAAAACAAAACCAGAGACCATTAATTGTTATAACTACAAATAATTGTTAATATGAAAATTTATCTCTTTACGGTTGTTAGTAACTTTATTTTCAGCCTGAGGTGCATTTATGTTGAGTTTTTTCGTTTGTTTTTTTTTTTAATAATACAGCAATATTTTTTGCTCCGTTGTCTTGTGTCTGTTTTACATTTTATTTTTACTGTCTGTTTTACATTTTATTTTTATTGTCTGTTGTACATTTTACTTTTACTGTCTGTTTTACATTTTACTTTTACTGTCCGTTCTCCATTTTATTTTTTACTGTCTGTTTTACATTTTACTTTTACTGTCTGTTTTATCTTCTATTTTTACTGTCTGTTTTACATTTTACTTGTACTGTCTGTTTTACATTTTATTTTTAATGTCTGTTTTACATTTTATTTATACTGTCTGTTTTACATTTTATTTTTACTGCTTGCAGTGTTCATCTCTGCGGAGCTCCAAGTGTTATTTTAATTGTGTGAAAATTAAAAACACAAATTTTTACATCTTCTATGACACTTGTAAATACTGCTTAAAAACAAATAAAAAAATTTCTGTTGTAAAATTTTCTTGTCTTTTATGATATTTTACATGTGATCTTTGTTTGAAATGAACGACTGAGTGCGGGTAATGATGACGATGTTGATGATGATAATCAGGATACAAATAATGCTCGAACGAGAAGAACCACGGCTGTCGTTGTGAAAGAGAAGCTGTAGAGAATTTACTCACTCTACTAACATATGGGAGTGACAGCATTTGGTTGATGGTCTCAGAAGATTCATATATCATGCTATAACGACAGTCTGTTGAGGATTTACTTATGATAATAGAGCGAATGAAAACTACAAATCAGAGGAAAAAGAAACAGTTACGAGAACGGTAATTATCTGCGATGAATGATTTACTCAAGATAAAGGCGGCAGCTGTGATGGCGGATTTTGTAGAAGTAGAAGCAGAAGAAGAAATGAGGAAAGTGCAATGCTGAAAGTTATAACAGAGTGGCAGTTTTACTAGATGTAATTATAGTAGTAGTAATAACAGTAGTAGTAGTAGTAGTAGTAGTAGTAGTAGTAGTAGTAGTTGTTGTTGTTGTTCTAGCAGCAGCAGTAGTATTAATAGTAGTTTTAGTGGTAGTAATAGTAGTAGTAGTTGCGGCAGTGTTGGTAGGAATGGTAGTAGTAGTAGTAGTAGTAGTAGTAGTAGTAGTAGTAGTAGTAGTAGTAGTAGTAGTAGTAGTAGTAGTAGTTGTTGTTGTTGTTGTAGCAGCAGCAGTAGTATTAATAGTAGTTTTAGTGGTAGTAATAGTAGTAGTAGTTGCGGCAGTGTTGGTAGGAATGGTAGTAGTAGTAGTAGTAGTAGTAGTAGTAGTAGTAGTTACAGTATGAGTATTGGTAGCAGCAGCAGCAGCAGTAGTAGTAGTAGTAGTAGTAGTAGTAGCAGTTGAAGCAGTGTTAGTAATATTAGTAGTAGTGGTAGTAGTAGTAATAGTAGTAGTGGTAGTAGTAGTAGCAGTAGCAGCAGTAGTAGTATTAGCAGTAGTAGTAGTAACAGTAATAGTACCAGTAGTAGTAGTAACAGTAGTAGTAGCAGTAGCAGCAGTAGTAGTAGAGCAGTAGTAGTAGTAACAGTAGTAGTAGTAGTAGCAGCAGCGCAGCAGTAGTAGTAGTAGTAGTAGTAGTAGTAGTAGTAGTAGTAGTAGTAGTAGTAGTAGTAGTAGTAACAGTAGCAGTAGCAATAGCAGTGTCGGCATGTAATCCTCGAAAAACGCTCAAGCCGAAATATCGGATGTTATGTTTTTCATTTAAACATTCTCATACTTTCTGTTCGTTTTTTCTTACTCCCTCTGTCACATTATAAAACTACACCATACACCTCTATCTACCTGTAATAGCAGTACAAGTATTAGTAGTAGCAGCAGCAGCAGATGATGGTGATGATAGAAGTAGTAGTAGTAGTAGTGGTGATGGTGATAGTAGTAGTATCAGTAGTAATAGTAGTAGCAAATGTAGTGGCAGCAATTGTAGCATTCATGGTGACAGGAGCGACCTACAGAAGAAGATGGGAAGTGTTGTAAAGCAAAGATGTCCCAGTGTTGCTGTAAAGTAAATAATTGCAACGGCGCTTGCAGTAGTTCAGAACAAGTATCTACTCTCCACCCCTCACCACTCACCCAAAAATCTCACACTCAAACACCCAAACACCCACACTTAACGCGTTTTTGTTTTCATTAGTATCAAGGGACTGAATTTAATAAACGTATGAGCATCAACGTTTAGTATTTTTAAAAATAAGATTACTTCCCTTGAACAAGCGTCGCGTAATATGACGTCTCTGATCAGTCAGGGTTAGCTAAATGAAAACAAATTGTGCTAGAATTTACAGATTTTTCTA
Source organism: Achatina immaculata (assembly GCA_009760885.1). Taxonomy (NCBI): domain Eukaryota; kingdom Metazoa; phylum Mollusca; class Gastropoda; order Stylommatophora; family Achatinidae; genus Lissachatina; species Lissachatina immaculata. The sequence goes on from CM019717.1 coordinate 30,741,970, forward strand.
AGAAAATGTTAACAGGCAATCAGTCATACTTTTTTATATACAGGACAAGTTATGATATGAAATAAGGGAGACAAACTTTAAAAATATATCTTATGGCTGGTTAAAGAGCATTGTTCAGTGTATTCATTTTGCTGATTTTTCTGTACACCATGGGATTCTTTTTTTTTTTTTAATATGAATGTCAGCAGATGCTAGTGATTATGTTTTTTCCATTCTACTCGTTCCTTGGTGTGTCTGGTTAGATCAGTTGATCGTTCCTTGGTGTGTCTGGTTAGATCAGTTGATCGTTCCTTGGTGTGTCTAGTTAGATCAGTTGATCTTTCCTTGGTGTGTCTAGTTAGATCAGTTGATCTTTCCTTGGTGTGTCTAGTTAGATCAGTTGATCTTTCCTTGGTGTGTCTAGTTAGATCAGTTGATCGTTCCTTGGTGTGTCTGATTAGATCATTTGGTCTCCCCCTTTCTCTGTATATCTGGTCAACTATTCAAACGTTATCCTCTTTCTCTCTCTTCTCTCTTTCTCTCTCTTCTCTCTTTCTCTCTCTTCTCTCTTTCTCTCTCTTTAAGTTTTTCAGTGACTGGCAGTCAGAATGTGTAACTTCTCTGCCATCACAAAAACGTCATTTTTTACAAGTCACTGTATACAATAAGATGGTGACTACATCCTTCAACTAAAAGTCACTGTATACAATAAGATGGTGACTACATCCTTCAACTAAAAGTCATCATCATCATCATCATCAGGTGCCGTGCCGACTGGCGTTGGCTATTATGCTTCTCCAGAGTACCTGATCCTTCATGCAGGCCATCAGTTCAGTTGGTGGTCTCCTCTCACACCATCCCGTCAGACTGTCCAGTATCATTTTTCTTGGTCTTCCTCTTGATCTTCTTCCTTCTATTTTTCCTGTTGTTATAATATTTTCAATGTCCCCTCTTCTCATTGCATGTCCTATGAAAGTACATTGTCTCTCTCTTATCTTTTTGACAAGGTTTTTTGTCTCTCCAGCTCTTCTCATACATTAGTTATTTTTGCTGTCCAGGGGATTCGCAACATTCTTCTAATAAACCACATTTCTGCTGCTTCCAATGATTTTTGTGCAGACTTGCCTATTGTCCATGATTCACTTCCATATAACAAGATAGGTTCAATATAGCGTTTTAGGACTCGTTTTCTAACATTCATTGATAACGATGTGTTAGCTAATATGTTTCTCATTCTCTGAAATGCAGTCTTTGCTAGGCCTATTCTGTTCCTAATTTCTGTTTTGCATTTCCCATCTGAAGTTATTACTGCTCCAAGGTATTTGAATTTCTGCACCTGCTTTAGAATGGTTCCGTTTAATTGAATACTGCATGCTGGTGGATTCTGTTTCTTAGATATAACCATAGTCTCTGTCTTTTTGATGTTCAAAGTAAGGCCTTTCTGTTCACTTTCTTTGGCCACTTTATCCAAGAGATTTTGCAGGTCTTGTTGGTTCTCCGCTATCAGTACTGTGCCGTCAGCATACCGAAGGTTGTTAATATTGTATCCTCCAATTTTTATGCCTGGTTCTGTGATGATTGTTCTTAGAATATTCTCGCTGTACAGAGAAAAAAGGTCCGGAGATAGTACACATCCTTGTCGCACCCCTTGTTTTATATGTTGGTATTTTCCAATTCCATTTTCAACTCGAACTGCTGCTTCTTGCTGCCAGTATAGATGTTTTACAATCCTCAAGTCTTTGCCGTCTATATTGATGTCTTCAAGCATTTTAATAATTTCACTATGTTTCACCTTGTCAAACGCCTTGGTGTAATCAATGAAGCATAAGTAGAGATCTTTCTGTACTTCTAAAGCTCTTTCTGTTAGTGTTCGTAAAGCATAAATGGCATTGTGTGTTCCCTTTCCTTCAACAAATCCAAACTGTTCATCTGCTATTTCCATTTTTATCTTTTTCCTTGTTCTTCTCATAATTATTCTCAGAAGTAGCTTCGTTATGTGACATGAGAGGCTGATAGTCCGGTGGTCGTCACATTCCTTTGCAAAGTCACTGTATACAATAAGATGGTGACTACATCCTTCAACTAAAAGTCACTGTATACAATAAGATGGTGACTACATCCTTCAACTAAAAGTCACTGTATACAATAAGATGGTGACTACATCCTTTAACTAAAAGTCACTGTATACAATAAGATGGTGACTATATCCTTCAACTGAATCCTAAACTGTAAAGTTCCACTCATTTTTTGTGCCCACAGCTCTCTCTTGTTGCATTTTTTAAAACTAAAGTTCCTTACCCCTTTCTGTTCTCTTAACCGCCAACAACATTCAACTTACAAGAGGTTGTGGTCGGACACGATCTCCTACAGCATTCGAGGATGTTCAAGGAGGATAATCACGTTGCCAAAGACTGTCTCTGCGCATAAACCAGAATTATGCTGGATGATTTGTCTTCCTGTAGAGTACAATTTTTTCATTATAGAAATTATTTCTTGTTGTTGGTGCTAAAGACAATCTAATTTCCTCTGGTACTCACTAAGAAATTCAACAAGACTGCAAGGATCACAACTCCACAGAAGAATATTGATACAACTTAACTGAACTTGGCAGTCTCCCAACACAAACAAAACGTGTCAAACAGTGCAGGTTTCAACAAAGCCAGTGGTGTAGTTTTACACCAGACAAGACAAGTTTATTAATGGATCGAATGATGGGTGAAATTGTGAGGATGAATAAACATCACTGCAACAAGGCAGGAAACATAGAACACAATGACAGAAAAAACTTCCTGGCAGAGAACAACTTCGCCATATGGGAAGAGAGCCATTGTTAAAAAATAAGAAAAGTTACATACTTACAATTCGTAATGAATACAACCTCACTTCCAACTTCCCAAAAAAACTGAAATAGCTCAAAACACTGACTAACTCATAACTATCAACTTGGCTCTGACCTGACCCATGCTCTGACTAACTCTTTCTCTTCCTAAAGTCCTCCAGTTTTATAATCTCTGCTACAGCCCTCAACTATCCCATGATTCTCACTTTCTCCCAGGCTATCAACAGTTGCGTGAAATCCCCTACTCATTTTAAGCTTGCTCTATATTTCAGCACAAAATCTCGTGGAAAACTAAGTTTTTCTAGTAAACTAAGTTACAGAAAACTTCTAAATCATTTATCACGAGCTTTAAAAAAAAAAGGTAATCAGAGGAAAAAAAACTGAAGAGAAAGTGAAAGTTTCAGATAACAGCCATTATTATCAGCTACAGGTCATTGTATGGATTCTGCTCAAGTACAAGCGACCTTGTCCCTTGCTAAGACAAATACACCCTCATATTTGCTGTGGCAACCCACCATCAACCTGCGCCACCAGATGGGGGCAAAATTTCATCTACCAGGAAGAAATAAAAAAAATGGTTACAAATTGAAACTTTCACATCTCCTGTACAGATCACTACCGTTTTCTCTGTACAGCCTGTTAGTCAGTTGCGTGTCCCTTGCGGAACTTTGCCTCCCAAACAGCACTCCTGTAGACCTCTCGGTTGTGAGCAAGATGGCCTGCTGCTGATGCATCCATTGTACAGCCTGTATTAAGTCAAATATAACCAAACACATCTTTCTTACTTTTGTATTAAATATTCCAATATGGACGAGTTTTTCAGTCCGTGGTCAGTGTCTTTCTTTATAAGAAATATACACGGAAAAAAGTAAGTGTGCAGTGGTGTCAAGCGCACCAATTACGTTGTCATGAGTCAAATGAAATCAAATTTGGCACAAAGTTTTGTCTGAGTGTTGTTTACTTCCCTGTGCAGAACGAAGTTGATCGCACCATTCATGGGCAGATAACCACAGCTCTAGTGAAATCACGTGCATGATCCGTGATTGGTTACTGACCACGGATAAAATGAGGGTAAGTGTGTAATTCTGTTCTCAGAGATCTCTTCGCGTAATCATTGAAGAAAGAAGTAGTGGAATTCCAACATAAACATCTTTTTTCATCATACCAAGATTGAATGAACATCAGCGAGAAATAGCTGTTGGGATGTTAATTGCTAGATCAACAGTAGCAGCAGTATCTCAACATTTTAATGTTCACAGAAACACAATATCACGCCTTCAAAGTCGTTTTAACCAAAATGGTTCCGTTGCTGACCGCCATAGAAACGGCAGACCACGAGTTACCACGCTTGCACAAGACCGCTACATACACCTCATGCACCTTCGCAACATGGACTTCCTGCAACATTCCAGGTGTAAGACGTGTGTCGAGCAGGACAGTGAGGAACAGACTCAGAGAGGTAAATCTCTTACTTCATAGGCCTGCAGTTAGACCAGTACTGACAGTTCGTCACAGACAAACCCGCTTGAACTGGGCCAGGCATCATGTGGCATGGCCTTATCATCAATGGAGACGGATCCTATTCACTAATGAGTCCAGATTCTGTCTGCGAGGCCATGATGGGCGTTCTTTAGTGTACAGGCGAAGAGGAGAACGCTTTGTGAATAACTGTGTGCTAGAGGTGGATAGGAGAAGAGGAGGCAGTGTAATGGTTTGGGGAGGAATTTCCTATGCTGGCCGAACAAACCTAGTCTTCCTCAGTGGCAACCTTACAGGTTTACGATATAGGGACGAAATCATTACACGCCATATAATGCCTTTTCTGGATGCTAATGGACAAGGCGTGATACTGCAGCAGGTTAATGCTCGTCCACATGTCGCACGTATGGTCAGGGACCACTTTCAGCAGCACCAGATTACTGTCTTGCCACGGCCAGCAGTTTCACCGGACCTATCACCTATCGGGCACATTTGGGATGAACTGGACCGCAGGTTGAGAAGACGACACAATCGTCCTGGAAACCGCCAAGAATTAGCCCAAGCGTTGCAAGAAGAATGGAATAACATGCCTCAACAGTTGATACAACTTGTCATTGGTTCGATGAGAAGGCGGCGTCAAGCAGTGATAACTGCCAGAGGATGACACACACGATATTGAAACCCTGATTTTCTTTTCTTGGGGTGGTGAGCCACATTAGGTGAGTTTTTTTTTCAATTTTTTGTGACATGTGACTGGCCTGAAAGTTATCATTTTATCTGTTATTGGATAATCAAACATAACGTGTGCCAAATTTTATTTCAGTCATCACCTGAGCACGTTCATTGTGCTTTTTAAAGCATTGCACACTTACTTTTTTCCGTGAGAATATAATATATCTGCTCTGCAGATAATCATGAAACAAATACTGAAAAGGTCTTTAACTGCGACAAACACAGAGTAGTACACTTGTGTATAGAAGCAGCTTCGCTGTTGTGAAACTTGGACAACAAACACAGAGTAGTACACTGGACATGGCAAGAGAACATTGAGTTTAGAGAATCTGTCTATTACTGGACATGCCATGACACGATTAAGTTTAGAGAACCTGGCAATCACTGGACATGTCATGAGAAGACTGAGTTTAGGGAACCTGGCAATCACTGGACATGTCATGAGAAGACTGAGTTTAGAGAACCTGACAATCACTGGACATGTCATGAGAAGACTGAGTTTAGAGAACCTGACAAAGACTAGAAAGAATGAAAGAAAAAAAAGAGCGTGAAGCCGAAAGAAAAATATCTCAACGGGCGAGCCGAGAAGAAATGGAGGAGCACAGAAGTTTTTCTGCTAAGAAATACCAGAGACTGCATCAAGCACATGACCGACACATGACCAACAACAAAGATTGCTCCGACGAACAATGAATAAATGAATGAAATATTGTGGTATGAAGCAATGTTAAAGTTACATTATATTAATCAATATAGAGGTGTCGACATTTACTCAGCTCCAGCATTCATTGGAAGCATATGCTGGAGTTACATAATTATCTTTAGCAAAGCTTTTAAAATGTAAATATTCTGAATTAAGAAATGATCATATACATTACAGTGTCATCTAACTTCGAGACTGTAATCTGTAACCAAAGACTAGCATCGTTACACTTCGGGCATTCCTATACGTGTTCCGCCTGCCGTTCCAACACCCCTTGAAGTGAGCGCCTGCTGATGGAGCCGGTCACATACTGGTTGTGGGTAACGCGCGCTAAACCATGTTGTTTGGAAGAAAACGTCCACTTTCCCCGTCTTTCCTCAACTCGATCATCCTCTTGATGTGGTTGCTGTCATTCAGCCAGATGTCGTCCTCTAAATGAATCCTGTCCAGCGTGGCTCTGGCTATCTCCTCCTTGTCCATTCTGGGGGTACCCTGAATCACTGGCGTGCATGCTAGCTTGTCTGCTTTCTCACTGCCGTTTATTCCCGCACGACCTGGGGAGTAGATCCACGTCAGACTGGATAAACCAGAGCCCTCCAGAAGGTGGATCCATTCACTGCGGAAAAAAAATCCTTCTCAATTCTCTGCCGCATGCTTTGGGAGTCCGTCACAATGACAGCATGCCAGTCGCCTTGCTCCACCAACCAAGAAACTGCTTCTGATGATCTGCACCTCCATTCTCATGCACAGGCTCTTGATTTATTCAACCGATTTGCCGTTATGGTGGACAACACAGGCCTACCTACATTTTAAGCTTTGTGCCACAGACTCGTGTGTGAAAATCACAAGGTCATGTAGTTTGGGGTGAAGATCACAGGGTCATGTAGTTTGGGGTGAAGATCACAGGGTCATGTATTTTGGAGTGAAGATCACATGGTCATTTAGTTTGGGGTGAAGATCACAGGGTCATGTAGTTTGAAGTGTTGGTGAATTTGTTCCTGGACTTGTGTTCTATCCTGAGCTCAGTCAAGGCATTCTTTCTTACAGAGCTTAGAGAACTTAATTGTGCTGGGGACACAGAGTAGTTGCCAGGCCCAGCTAGGCTATCCCACTCCTTCGTGGCGATCTTGGGCACGGTTGTTTTGCAGAGCTCGACGTGATCCTAACGGTAATGAAATCTATCAAGAAGCCGTTTCTCGGATTCCTTCCAGGACTTCTAGCAAGATCACCGTAAACCACTCCTTGTCCAACACAACTGTAATTTAAAATCATCTCGGCGTCGGCCGCGAAGAACATATAAACAGCCAACAACATACCATCAACAACTCTACAGGTCTACAGATGAGACTAATGTGAGATGAGCTTCGTGTTGACGGTCAAAGGGAGTGCACTCTTATAAGTTTTCCTGGCTATAGTGAAAGACAAGTTGTCTTTATGTTTCTCAAAGTAAACAGCGCAGCCATCATGGGGGCGATGGAAATATTTAGGGAGGCAGTGACAAAAAAAATGGAGCGGGTTACATGGTACCGGTGTCCTGTGTGGAGTGGCAACCTTGGCCACTCCCAGAGCTATACCAGCGGGAGTTCTACTCTTGGCATGTTCAGCCAAGCTGGAAGATCTGCGCTAGTGGGGTCAGAACGAAACTAGCAACCTGGTCCTCCAGGTTGGAGGTTGGAGCGTGGGGCCAAAGACCCCGTAATAAAGATTAGTGTTACAGAACAAACAGAGAAACCTCTACACTGGACGGATATCGAGGAAAGTTGCGTCACTAACTGGAGAGATATGATTAGGAACAGGGAGAAATGGAAGCGATCATTATCCACAGCAACGAGCCTTAATGGCTCGAAAAGCAGATGAAGAAGAAAACGAAGAAGACAGAAGGCATCAGTATCAATTGAGAGAAGAGAAAAACTGGATGAAGTTTTTTTTTTCCCCAGGAATATAGCCTGGGAACAAAGAGACGGCAGCCCAGCACAGTTTTAAAACCGCTGGTCTACTTCCAGTGTCATTGCTGTCTCCACGCTGCTGATATCTAGGAATTGACTGATCATCAGATTTGGTTCTTGCAGAAAAACGGCTGTCCCGAGATATGTCTGTATGAGGCTCATCCACGCGTGCACAATAAAGTCCCGTTTTCTCCAGTTCCGAGAGACTCGAAAACTTAACAGTTGGCGAAAGGCTACAGCTGAGAATTAACTTCATGTGCCTTGATTTTATTTATTGCTGTTATAAAAGTGTTTCATGATTTATGGATTTGTCCACTTAAGTTTTCTGCCCGCAGATGTTGCACTTGAATTTGCACAGTGCACCATGAACACACTAAGTAGTCTTTTCAAGAAAGTGATGAAACCGCAGTGACAACCTGCCAACCATAGTTGCCGTATCTGTTAGTAAGTAGAAATCTTTTTCTTTGAGTAGTTTTTATATTACATTATTCAAATGTTCCATTTCAGTCCCGTTTGCTTACAACCCCCTTGTCCAACATGGCGCCCCGCTATAGCCTACATTTCCATCACTGCCCTGCATCTTTCCACAGCCACTGGGTCTTTCCATCCTCCCCCTTGATCTTTCCACCGCCCCCTTGAACTTTCCATCGACCCCTTGATCTTTCCACCGCCCCCCTTGAACTTTCCACCGTCCGCCTTGATCTTTCCACCGCCCCCCTTGAACTTTCCACTGTCAGCCTTGATCTTTCCACCGCCCCCCCCCCCTTGAACTTTCCACCGTCCGCCTTGACCTTTTCACGGGCTCCAAGGTGCGGTATCGCCCAGTTTTGGATACACTAGCACCATGGAACCACAGCACCAATACCATCGGCACCATCAAAAACGAACTGATGATCCTCTAGATAATCTTGCCGAAAATGCCTGAAAACTCTCCCGAATTCATCATGTGTGCTGTTCGGTGCTGGCAACAAGAGACAGGCAGCAAACTGGACAGGCTGTTGTTCTGATTGACAACGTGAGAAAATTAGTTTCTGCCACAAGACCACATAAAATTGATTTTACAATGAAGAGATGCGCAGACAAAGGAGCTACTTTATATCAAGCCACACACTGGGGCAGTACTTCGTGATTCAGCGCGTCCTTGACCTTAAACTTTGTGGTCATGACCAAGACTTCAATAATGTTAAGTAGACATATGGGCACGATTAGAACGGTCGTTACGTCATCTGTTTACAGGGACTATAAATTTGCAATCCAAAGACTAAATTCCACGCATTTTCTTGAAGGAGTTGGGGAACAAGATGTTTCACCTGTCCCGAAGAGAAGAGTTGATTACAGGTGCTGGTGTTACTTCAGGTAAATAAAAGGAGGCTCTATTGTTAGAAAACAAGAATGTTTTGGTAGTTGTTCATGTAGATCCTGCGCAGTGGATTCTGCTGATTAAATGGAAAGATGATCTATTTGAGATAGCAGTTACAATGAATGGGTTACATAAGCATCAAGAGACTGAATTTAGCAAAGCCTCATCCTTATCAGTTCAGTTGCCATGGTAATACAGTAAACTTGTGACTACGACGTTATACACATCCGCCATTTTTGAAAGAGTCGGGATAGAAACATTTTTTTAAATTGGGAAGTCGGATTGGAATCCCTCGTGTGCTGGCTCGGCCTACCTCCAGATTATAGTCTGACTGCGTCAGTCACGGAACTGACAGAAACTTTCCGGCAAAATAATGTTTGGATATTTCACAAATGTCTTACATCTAACAAACACAAATGTCTTACATCTAAAAACCACAAATGTCTTACATCTAACTACCACAAATATATATTCTAAGATGAAAAGAGAAAATTATTTACCGGCGGTTGGTGTGTTAAGTTTCGCTAGTGAGAGCTTTAGAGTGCACAAGGATTAGTGCCGGTAGGTCGAGACACAAAACCAGGTCACAGAAAGCAGAACTCCCAGGTATATTTATGCCGGTCTGTTTCACACATTAGCAGAGCCAAGACTGTGTGTACTGTGTGGGATACCAGAAGCTGCTATAGTGTGATAGTCTTTCGGAGTGTTTGGGGTGGGGAGGGGGTGAGAGATAGAAATATACACATAAAAGAGAAAGCGAAAGACGGGTAGATTGAGAGAAAGAAGTAAAAGTACAAGAAAGAAAGAAAACGAAAGACAGAAAAAAAGAAATAAAGAAAGAAAGAAAGAAATAAAAGGAAAGAAAGACATTTACTCAGTTGTAATTTTTATTATACACGCACGTAATTTCTATTTTTGTTACTCAAAGCGCATATTGATTCATTGATTCTCAGGTCAGTTTCTGAACAGCATACACATATATGCATAAACATATATAGTAGTTTTGCTACTTTCGTCAAAAAAGTAAATAACAGCTACTTGTAGACGCCACAGCTTCGTTGTGTTGATCAGCATCTCTCATGACTGACTGTAATGTTTGACCAACAACATCGGCCACAGCAGCAACAGCACATAAATGTTGCATACAATAATTAGTGTATAAGTATACAACTATACACGAGGCACTGCAGTAAAGCTGTAATACCAAAATGTATAAAGTAGGAAAAAAGTAGGAACAGCTTTATTACTTCACGTTTACAACGATGTGACGTTTGATTCTTTGTCCAGTTTGTGTTTGTATGAAGAAGGCTAGCGTTGAAATGTCACATCGTTGTAAAGGTTAAATAATAAAGCTGTTCCTACTTTGTTCCTAGTTTATACATAAATGTTGCATGATTAATTTCTTTTCAGTCTTTTGGATCTTGTCTTCTTTCCTATTTTTACAAATAGGAAACAGCGAGGCTTTCGCACAGTAAAGTAATAAAACATAGTACATACAAGAGAACAGCGCATTAATCAACTTAGCCATCTCACACTCCAGACAGAAGAATTTTGGGGGTGCGACATGGCTAAGTTGATTAATGCGCTGTGCTCTCGTGGCTAGACGGTTGCTGGTTCAAGTAGTTCAAATTCCTGGTAATTCTCTTGTCATTTCTCTTTCTCTCAGGTTTAAAATTGCTTTGTTTATGATTTTTTCGAAGTCTAACCATACAGTTTGAATGTAAATGCTATAGACGAGTCCTTCAAATATCATGGACAAAAAAAAAAAAAAACAGAACAAATATATACATACTACAAGAACTTAATATTGAAGATTGTTGGCTAGTAAAGAAGATTAATTAAACAGAGAAAGCTCAAATATTTTGGACATAATAAACGCCATGATAACTTAGAGAAGACAGTCTTGGGTGGATACATAATGGAAAAAGAAAGAGAGGAAGACCATGACGAAAATGGCTGCAAGACATCGCTGACAGTCTGCAAGTGCATGCATCATCAGCAGGGCATCTTGTTTAGAACCGAGAGGCCTACAGGAAAGCTGTTAGGGGGATAAAGTTCAGTAAGGGACATGCACATGATTGACTGAAACTATACAGGGCTATGTTCTACTGCTCTTGCACACAGAGCTAACAGTGCTCATACACTAAAGTATACGCTTTTAATTCAACTCATAAACTCATATAAACACATGTAAACACAAGTACACAGGCACATATAGGCACACACATATAGATGCAAGTAAACACACGCACATATAGGCAAACATAAATAGACGCAATTACACAGGCACATATAGGCACACACATATATAAACGCTACATACAATGAAGAAACGATTTACATCAGATGTTTTATGGGCAATGAATATACAAACTTTAACAAAAGGAATTAAGTGCGAGGTCGTTTCTAGCATGAAACTTATTTATTTATTTAGAAAAACTTTGAGAGCCAGGTTAAATTCCACCTGTCTGGGTCATGGGTTTCAAACGCGCAGGCTCTGTGTACAATTTATTAAACGCTGGTGACGTCATGGTATCTTAAATGTTGTTAAGTGTTGTGTCATAACTAACTGGACACTTGAACCTGCCACGGTCTCACCGGGTCGGGAATGCCGTACCCAGCTGAGGTTAATGTCCGAGAGTTTGTAGTGGGAAGGTTGGAGCAGGATAAGGTGTGGACAGACTCCCAGCCATTTTCCATAATTAATCATTCCTGTCCTATATAAAGTGTATTTTTAAAAAAAACGACTTTCAATTATCTAATTTATTTCATTTAATTAAACATTTAAAAAAAATCTATCTAACACTATTCTGATGACATGATTTAATTTATAAAGACAATTTATTCATGAACATGTAATTAGCCTGAACAAATCATTACTATTGTTATTATTATTTGTATGTTATAAAATACGTGTGACGTAACGCCTGACAAATGTTTGAGAATGTCTTCTGCAGGTTTTCCTGATTCTCGGGGCCAAGCTTGGGATTCTGGGAGGGAGGGAAGGTCAGGAAATGTGGGCTTTTTTGTGAAGGTTAAATTTTAACTACGGTGAGAGCTGTTCTCTTCTCTTACAATCAGTCATTTCAACTACGGTGAGAGCTGTTCTTTTCTCTGACAATCACTCATTTCAACTACGGTGAGAGCTGTTCTCTTCTCTTACAATCAGTCATTTCAACTACGGTGAGAGCTGTTCTCTTCTCTTACAATTAGTCATTTCAACTACGGTGAGAGCTGTTCTCTTCTCTTACAATTAGTCATTTCAACTACGGTGAGAGCTATTTTTTCTCTTATAATCATTCATTTCAACTACGGTGAGAGCTATTCTTTTCTCTTATAATCAGTCATTTCAACTACGGTGAGAGCTATTCTTTTCTCTTAAAATCAGTCATTTCAACTACGGTGAGAGCTATTCTTTTCTCTTATAATCATTCATTTCAACTACGGTGAGAGCTATTCTTTTCTCTTATAATCATTCATTTCAACTACGGTGAGAGCTATTTTTTTCTCTTATAATCATTCATTTCAACTACGGTGAAAGCTATTCTTTTCTCTTATAATCAGTCATTTCAACTACGGTGAGAGCTATTCTTTTCTCTTATAATCAGTCATTTCAACTACGGTGAGAGCTATTCTTTTCTCTTAAAATCACTCATTTCAACTACGGTGAGAGCTGTTCTTTTCTCTTATAATCACTCATTTCAACTACGTTGAGAGCTGTTCTTTTCTCTTATAATCACTCATTTCAACTACGTTGAGAGCTGTTCTTTTCTCTTATAATCACTCATTTCAACTACGGTGAGAGCTGTTCTCTTCTCTTACAATTAGTCATTTTAACTACGGTGAGAGCTGTTCTTTTCTCTTAAAATCAGTCATTTCAACTACTGTGAGAGCTGTTCTTTTCTCTTACAATTAGTCATTTCAACTACGGTGAGAGCTGTTCTCTTCTCTTACAATCAGTCATTTCCCTTTTCCCTCGCCGTCCATGTCTCTGCTGACTGGAGGAGAGAACGAAAGAATTTGTATTTACAGATCTTGAAATATTCAGGAAGAGAAAAATGGGGGAGAATTGAGAAGAGAAGGAGAGTAAGACAGAGAAAGAGAAGTAAATTTAGAAAGAGAAGGGGGACAACACATATCCTGAACCTCCCCAGATGTTTCGTGCAGGAAAGCACAACAAAAGTTAACTCTTTGACTTTCTGCGCGGAATCTGTGAATAAATTAGCCCTCTTAATATGAGCACTTAATTCACTGACACGTAGAACCAGAGTAAAGATGTAAACAATGTAAGGTAAACAGAAACTGTAAACAGATAAAACGATCTGTTTTTTTTTCAGACATATTAGATGATACACACTGCTTAACCTTGTTTACCTGTCAGGTTGTACGAACTTTAAAGTTATCGTTGATTTGTAATTTTTAATCTACTCATTCCAGTAAAGCATCCGTTCACAAAATCTTTTTTTTTTTTTTGTGCAATCAAAGAAATTTACAGCAGTATTATCTTTCATGCATATTTCTTCTCTTCTACATTATTTTCATTTCAAGTTGCTCATCCCAAACAATGGACTCAAAGTAAGCACATGCGCACTGATGATGAAATCCAGGTCACGTGACTGGCTGCGTCACAAAACGAGAGGCGCAGTTAAAAATACCGAGCGTTCTGATTGGCTGATGATGAAATGTGCCCCCAATACGAATATTCAATGGTAGCGGTACTACAGCTGTATTTATTTTGTTGGGATCGCGCCAGATACACACAGTACTAAAACACTGAGACATATCAATCTGTGCTGAAACACACAGCTTTTCTCATGTATCTGTTCCTTTCAGTTTATAATTTTAACTCTGAAATTTTAAATACTATTCACATATCAGAACTGAAGTAGCCTCTATTTTCTTTCCATGCTAGAAGGACCGTTACTGTATCTGCGGTTGTAAAAACTGAACAGGCAATTAGTTCCAAATTTTTCCATATAGAGATAGTATTTTCTAAGTGCAATAGGCCACCATCTTCAATCAAGGCAGTGGTGCTCCCCTGAGATTTATGTTAAAAGATCGCATCTGAGAAGTTTGTTCACGCTGAGGTGTCGGGCAAGTGCTTGCATCATAAGAATGTCCACTGTATCTAGTGCGTCAGAGCACAGTGAAGAGAAACTAATGAAAGCCACCTCGTCCAGGACACGTCGGTCAGTTAGAAGGTAAGACCAACATTTATAACGTTTCTCATACTGACTCTTTACTTCAGCTGAACTTGGCCTCCTCTGATAATGTTTTAGTCTTTAACAAATGTTGTAGAGATAGTAGAAAGTGTTGTAGAGATAGTAGAAAGTGGTGTTGAGCATAGTCTGAGTGTTGTAGATCATAGTCTGAGTGTTGTAGAGCATAGTCTGAGTATTGTACAACATAGTCTAAGTGTTGTAGAGCATAGTCTAAGTGTTGTAGAGATAGTAGAAAGTGTTGTAGAGCATAGAAGGTTTCATTTCTTATTAATTGTGTGCCTTAATTTCACAATCTCTGTTTCATCTTTGTTACGTAGTTCACATAATAAATGCAGTGATGAACAGTTTCTGAAACTCATTCATGCAGTACTGGAAGGATAAATAACAGAAATGTGTTTATAAAGAAATTTACTTTGAAAACAAATCCATCACTTCTTCTTCTTCTTCTTCTTCTCCTTCACCTCCTCCTCCTCCTCCTTGAAATGTTGTTCTTTGCAGCCAATGCGGCCAAGTTGTTGAAGACCATCATGGTGTCGGATTGGGAGCGGGTTATTGCGGCTATTTTCAGTCCCTGAGTAAAACTAAAAATTAAGGGACGTGCAATACTTTTTTTTTACCAGACTCCAGCAGCATGGAGACTAAGCCTGTTACTGGGGGAGGGGGGGGGGTACCTAGGGAGAGATGGAAGAGGGTCTGGGTAGCGCAGTAGGTAGTGTGCCTGTTTCATAATCACGCACATCAATAAAAGGAACCTCATCCTTATCTGTAAAATCCTACAATATTCTGTGTTGGTGGCTATAAAACTACTACCTCACATAGTCTGTGTTGGTGGCTGTAAGACTGCTACTTCACATAGTCTGTGTTGGTGGCTGTAAGACTGCTACTTCACATAGTCTGTGTTGGTAGCTGTAAGACTGCTACTTCACATAGTCTGTGTTGGTAGCTGTAAGACTGCTACTTCACATAGTCTGTGTTGGTGGCTGTAAGACTGCTACTTCACATAGTCTGTGTTGGTAGCTGTAAGACTGCTACTTCACATAGTCTGTGTTGGTAGCTGTAAGACTGCTACTTCACATAGTCTGTGTTGGTGGCTGTAAGACTGCTACTTCACATAGTCTGTGTTGGTGGCTGTAAGACTGCTACCTCACATAGTCTGTGTTGGTGGCTGTAAGACTGCTACTTCACATAGTCTGTGTTGGTGGCTGTAAGACTGCTACTTCACATAGTCTGTGTTGGTAGCTGTAAGACTGCTACTTCACATAGTCTGTGTTGGTGGCTGTAAGACTGCTACTTCACATAGTCTGTGTTGGTGGCTGTAAGACTGCTACCTCACATAGTCTGTGTTGGTGGCTGTAAGACTGCTACTTCACATAGTCTGTGTTGGTGGCTGTAAAACTTCTACCTCACATAGTCTGTGTTGGTGGCTGTAAGACTGCTACCTCACATAGTCTGTGTTGGTGGCTGTAAAACTTCTACCTCACATAGTCTGTGTTGGTGGCTGTAAAACTTCTACCTCACATAGTCTGTGTTGGTGGCTGTAAGACTGCTACCTCACATAGTCTGTGTTGGTGGCTGTAAGACTGCTACTTCACATAGTCTGTGTTGGTGGCTGTAAGACTGCTACCTCACATAGTCTGTGTTGGTGGCTGTAAGACTGCTACTTCACATAGTCTGTGTTGGTGGCTGTAAGACTGCTACCTGATGAAACACAACCCCACTCAATACCTCCAAGCTTATACTTTGCAAGATCAGCGCAATTGTTTTATAATTTATGGCTCCTTGTTAAAGTCATTGTCTGGTGACCCTACATACAGGTCAACACCTGCTGAGATTTTATTCAGCTCAGCAGATCCTTTCAACTTTAGCTCGCATGAAGAAGAACTTATTATGTAATCACAACGCTTGTAAACTTTTAAATGCTGAATTCCCAACATTTGGACTTTATGATATGCTAAGTTCTCTGCACTCAGGTTATGTATGGTGTTAAAAGTGGGATATTAACAACAAAACGACTGGACTGTAAAGGTGGGATATTAACAACAAAATGGCTGGACTTCGAGATGTAAAGTGATCAACAAGATCTAGATCTAGACACGTCGAAGGGAAAATCGTTTTTTTTCCAAATGAGAACGTCCATCAACAGGAAACTAGCTGCAAACTTTCAGGACATAACGACGTGGCGAGAGGTAATATGTCAGGGTTTTTATACACGGTGCGTCCGGTAAGTAAGGAGACTGATTCTATAAAATTCGATTTGTTCAAGATATGCTTAAACACACACTTAAAATTCCTCGAAATAACATCATTGAGCACCAGTACACCATTGTCAGCAGATCTGCCACGCGTCGTAGCTCGCCTGGAAGTCTTGAACAGGGATTTCCTTCAGAGCACTCGTCACTGCAGCTTGCACGTTATTAACAGTCCCAAAATGGTTTCCTTGTTTTGAGCCGGGGAAACAAGTCAGCCGGGGCCAAGTCCAGGCTGTAGGGAGGTTAGCACAGCGTTGCCACAGTTTGTTTCGCCAGAAACTCTCTCATTAGCAGCGACACATGGCTCGGCGTGATGAAGAACCCAGGTGCTGATGATCTCCGGGCGGACGCGCGCGATTCTGTTCTTCAGCAGTTTAAGCACTTCCACGAAAAATGCTGTGTTGACCATTTGTCCGGGTGGTACCAGCTCCTTATGAACAACACCTTTAGAGTAAAAAAGACAATGAGAATCGATTTCATCTTCAATTTGCTCATTCGAGCCTTGTTTAGTCGAGGAGACTCGGTAGTGTGCCACTCAGAGCTCTGTCTTTTCGTCTCCGGGTCGTACTCAAAGACCCACGTTTCATCACCGGTTATCACTTTCTCAAAAAAACCAGGTTCACACTTCACACGTTCCAAAAGCTCACGAGAAATCGACACACGGTTTTTCTTCTTTTCGTCGCTCAAAACCTTAGGAACCAATTTGGCACAACTTTTCCACATGTGCAATTCTTTCGTGAAGATTTCATGCACAATGGATTTTGGAAGTCCCACTTGATCTGCGACTCAGACATCGGTCAGAATCTAAAACCGCTTTCACATTATCAGCATTGTCGGAAGTGTGAGACGTTAATGGGCGTCCTGTGCGTTGTTCATCCTCGACGCTCTCTCTTCCTTCCTTGAACGTCGTGTGCCACGGAAACACTTTTGCTTTCGACAAAGCTTCCTTCTCGTAGGCTTTCTGTATCATAGCATGCGTCTCTGTCGCGGATTTTTCAAGTTTAACACAAAACTTTATCGCTGCTCAACACTCCTCTGCATTTTGACCGTTAGGCTACGATGAAACAGTTGTCCACTTCGCAAGCAATCCGCACTCTGTAAAAGCTCAGAGCCAAACGACGAGATATCGATACTTTACCTAACATCCCCCACTAACCTTCAGGCCCGGATAATCTGCCCCTTGGCCCTGCTGATTGGTTGAATACAATAAGGCTCATTACTTACCAAACACAACTTGTATTATCAGGACAGACATTTAGTGAAAGGTGAGGGAGTGGGGGAAATGGATATACCACAGCCATCCTCAATCTTTTCAACAGCCATGGCACCCTTTGAGTCTTCTCATCTTTCATGTCCCCCCTCCCCCCAAAACTTCACCGTGAACATATTACAAGTTCTTTAAACATACAGACCTGGTGTGTGTCTGTAAGTAACAGTTTCTCACTAATACTTTTATTTGCAAACTTTAAAAAAAAACTATCTTAGTGATTTTGAAGTAAATCTGAAGCTGTTCCAGCAAACAGACAACAAACTTTTTTTTATCAAATACACAAGCATAATCAGAAATGATAAAGAATATATTTAATACAAGTATTGTTCTCTGAACATTAAATTTACTAAGTGAATGAGGAATGGATAACAATAGAATGGAAAAAGAAATTACGAAGTACTGAAAATAGACTAGCAATAAAAATGAAAAGTTCAAAAATATAATTCATATGAGGACAGCAATAAAGTATAAACAATAAAAATAAACCAGTCAAACAACGTAGCAAGCATTAGTTGTTAAATAAGGAGGTTTATGAGCCTCTTTACATTTTTTCAGGATTTTTCATATGTGACTGACATTTAGGATTTTTCATATATGAATGATTTTCAGGATTTTTCATACATGACTGATTTTCAAGATTTTGCATATATGACTGATTTGCGCAAGTTTTTATTTTAATGTCCAGCTCCAAACAGGACAGTGACAGTCGAAGGTCCCCTCTTACTGCGGCGTCTGATCTGTTTCTAATTTTTATTAATGAAACCAGTCTGCTGAAGCCACTTTCGACCAATTATGTAGGTGGAGAAGCATCGAAAAATATTTCAACTTTTTCCCACAATCCTGGAAATCTCTTAGAACATCGACCTCATCCAAAAAATCCCTATAATACTGAGCGGATTGTGCTCGTGCCAGTTTGTCATTTTGAAGCCTTGTTAAGCCACCAAACTGGCGGGGTTGTACATCAACTGGGTCTGGAATCTAAATCAGGACTCTCATATTAATCAGGTCATTAAACCTTTGTTTCATTTCTTCGTGGATTTGTTTTAAATGACTGACGCACGCCTTCAAGTCATTTTTGTTTCAGATCTTCAGCATCTGTAGCAAGGACTAGGGTCTGTAGAAGTTCCTGACTTTTGATGTTTAGTGATTACATTTATGGCGGACTTAATCTTAATATTAATCTGACAAACAAAACCCCTGACGCAAGAACATTTTTTGTTATTAAAAATCGCTCTGACAGTGTTTTACTGGGACTTGGTGCGATCTTATTTTTAACATTTACACTGATTTAAAATCATAAAACTCCCCGACAATGGCTTCCAGGATTACAAGATTACTGAACTTGGCCTGAAGCGTTTTATTTTAGAATTATAGTTTTTCATCATCATCATCATCATCATCAGTCCTAGAAAAGTAAATGGTGACAGTTCCCTGAGGGCAGAAAAGCGGGCAAGACAATTGCTTCCGGAAAGTCACTTCATGTCTGTGTCAACAGAAAGACCAGGGAATCGCCATTGTTTTCCTGGCAAAGTTGCTGAAAAAAAAAATTATGAAAAGAATGTGATTTAACATTATCGAATACTTTTATAACAGTTGCCGACGACTCATTTAAGGCCCCTTCTCAACTTCTCAGCACTAGTTTCTCCCAATTAGTCACACAATGAACTGTATAAGGTCTAGAGAGCATATTAGTCACACAATGAACTGTACAAGGTCTAGAGAGCATATTAGTCACACAATTAACTGTACAAGGTCTAGAGAGCATATTAGTCACACAATGAACTGTACAAGGTCTAGAGAGCATATCTTTTAGCAACTATAATATTTAATGGGATGGAGTGGAGGGTCTCAGATACTTAGGTTAGAGGTTTTGTAATCTGATGCTGTGAGCAGATTCTGAGCTATGTGTTACAACTGAGAAAGGAGTGAAACTTAATGCGGAGGGATTATTAATGTGGAAGAGGGGAATGTAATGTGTAGCCGAATCGCGAGTTCAAACAGTATGTTCCCTGCGTACCATATTCCTGAATGCAGCGGTTCTCAAGCGCTAGGCGGCTTCTGTAATCAGCGTGACATTGTTTGATGGCTGTTACCAGATTTGCCTCTGTGGTTGGGGCCAATGAAATTATTAGGGACTGCTTGCAAATCATGCAGGATGATATCATACAGATGTTTCTGTATGCGGTCCCCTAATCTGAGACCAGTTTCACCAAAATATGTTATCCTGCATCTTTTGCATACAATGCATATATCACATTACGGGACTCGCAGGTGAATCCCTCATGCAGAGCGAGGATAGTTTTGGGAAAGGCGATGGTTTTCGTTTCCCAGACTATAGGACAGGTAACACAGCGAGGGCGGTGTTTTCTGGTGCCAACATATGCAAGAATAAATAAACTGTTCCTGTTTTTTTTCCTAGTTTATACATCTATGTGCCTGCATGCTTGTTTGAATGACTGTCTGTCTTATTGTCTGTCTGCTTACGTGTATGTCTGTATGTTAGCCCATTTTATCAATTTAAACATTTGCATATGTCTCCCAAACTACACAAAAGCTCGGCTCAACATTTAAAATACAGTCATGGATAGCAGCTGAGACTGGCCATTGTAACCATCGACCGTTATGTCGATGGTTACAATGATAGGTTTGACACAAAGTACAGTTCACTACTATAGCTTGTTACAAGATGAATAGACATTTCCACAGTCACTTTAAAATACTAACAAAACGGAGCTTAGCACAGTAACTGTGTGAAAATTAATCACAAAATATGAATCACAGGACAGTAAAGATCATGTTGTAGTAGCTTTTCAATGACTCACAAAATGTACATATATGTACACACCCAAATGCACATATGTACACATCAAAGAAAGATGAAGCATACTAGCTCCTCTCCTCATCTTTTATGTAAAACATCAAATATTTGTAAATTAATTACGAAATGAATCACAACGCGTTAAAGACTCGTATGGGATTTCTGCTGTAAGTAGGAGCGACCATAACTCAATCGACCGTAAGTAGGGTCACTACTGTATTACTAGATTGTTCACGTCCAATTCTTGTTCATTTGTCGGATTACATGCAAGTATATGTTAGGTTCAGTTATACGGCAGTTATTAGACATTGCAGGACGCAAAACACAAACATATGTTACATGCATACATCGTCTTATGAACCTTACATCAGTTTGAATGTGCTGTTGAGTGTGACAGGTGAGGTTTCCCAACAGAAAACCAGGTCATATAACATGGAGAATGAAAAGACCACATGCAAAAGTTGTAGAACAGCTCCGAGTGCAAAGTGAACTTCTCAAAGAAATAAAGATGAAGAAAACAAAATACTTTGGCCATATCAAAAGACATAACAACATACTGAAGGCCATACTAGTAGGAAAGGTAGAAGGAAAAAGAGGAAAAGGTAGACAGAGATGTAGATGGGAAGATAACTTACGAGAATGGACAGGGCACAGCCTGCTTAGTGTGCCATGAAGGCGAAGGAGCGAGGGAACTGGAGATTCTTACCACCAACCTTCGTTCTGGAGAAGGCGCATGATAACGACGAAGATGATGACGATGGTGGTGATGGTGGTGGTGGTAGTGGTGATGGTGATAGTGGTAGTGATGATGATGATGATGGTGGTGATGAGGGTGGTGGTGATGATCATGGTGGTGATGGTGGTGATGATGGTGGTGGTGGTGGTGACGGTGGTGGTGATTGTGGTGATGATGGTGGTGATAGTGGTGGTGATGGTGGTGGTGGTGGTGGTGGTGGTGACGGTGGTGGTGATGATGGTGGTGATGGTGGTGATGGTGACGGTGGTGGTAGTGGTGGTGATGATGGTGGTGGTAGTGGTGGTGATGATGGTGGTGATAGTGGTGGTGATAGTGGTGGTGATGGTGGTGGTGGTGGTGGTGGTGATGGTGGTGGTAGTGATGATGGTGGTGATGGTGGTGATGATGGTGGTGGTAGTGATGATGGTGGTGATGATGATGGTGATGGTGGTGGTAACGGTGGTGGCGGTGATGATGGTGTTGATGGTTGTTGTGGTGGTGGTGATGATGGTGGTGATGGTGGTGGTGGTGATGATGATGGTGGTGACGGTGGTGATGGTGATGATGATGGTAGTGACGGTGGTGGTGGTGGTGATGGTGTTGATGATGATGATGATGGTGGTGATGATGATGGTGATGATGGTGGTAACGGTGGTGGCGGTGATGATGGTGTTGATGGTTGTTGTGGTGGTGGTGATGATGGTGGTGATGGTGGTGGTGGTGATGATGATGGTGGTGACGGTGGTGATGGTGATGATGATGGTAGTGACGGTGGTGGTGGTGGTGATGATGGTGGTGGTGATGGTGATGGTGGTGGTGATGTGGTGGTGATGATGATGATGATGGTGGTGGTGGTGATGATGATGGTGGTGGTGGTGGTGGTGATGATGGTGGTGGTGGTGGTGATGGTGGTGGCGGTGGTGGTGGTGATGATGGTGGTGATGATGGTGGTGATGATGGTGGTGATGGTGACGGTGGTGGTGATGATGGTGGTGGTGGTTGTGATGATGATGGTGGTGGTGGTGGTGATGATGGTGACGGTGGTGGTGATGGTGGTGGTGATGATGGTGATGGTGGTGATGATGATGATGGTGGTGGTGGTGGTGGTGGTGGTGATGATGGTGGCGGTGGTATTGGTGATGATGGTGGTGGTGGTGGTGATGATGGTGGTGACGGTGGTGATGATGGTGGTGGTGATGGTGATGATGGTGGTGGTGGTGGTGGTGGTGCACTCTTCCTGAACTTAAATTTATTCCCCTTCTCCCTCACCCCACTCCTAGACGTCCCCACAAATATATTTCAGCTACACATACACACACACACATACCATCTAGCTTTTGTGTGTTTGTGTGAGAGTGTGTTGTGTGTGTATGAGAGAGAGAGTGAGTGAGAGGAGAGAGAGAGAAATAACTGGCGCTTGTGAGCTACCGATTTCATCATCACTTTCTGTGGGCGTGTTTCTCTCAGCGAATCAGATGAGAGCAGACTGTCAACAATACACACATGACCTGCACTGGATGCTCCAGGTCGGCTTTGTGCCCGCAGGAGAGATTGGGGGGGGGGGCGAGGGGGAGAGAGTTGGACGGATGATGGCCAACAAATCTGTCAGTGCATGGGTTGATTCTCGTCTGTCAGCAGCAGAGATGGTAGAACAGACCGTCTTGTGTGCGCAGTTGATGTATACAAGACAGGAAGGTGTAAATAAAACACAGCGGTCCAGTGGCTAGACGTGCCAAGCCTCTCTCTGCCGCCAAGAACAGAAAAGTTGATGTAGCACAGCAAAAAGAAAGACTAAAATGTAGTATCATGTGCTGTCGTTTTCATTGATAGCATGTCTGACACAAAAATACATGAAGAGCATTGTCGACTCTTGCCTCATTTTTGTCTATACATATATATATATATATATATATATATATATATATAGAGAGAGAGAGAGAGAGAGAGAGTTGTAGGCCACTATTTACAAATCTTCTAACCTCTTACCACCACGTGGATCTTAATTAGATAAATGCAAAAAAAGTAAAAATGACCTAAAAATATATAAAAGATGATACCCGCATAATTTCTTTTCTTATTCATAAAACACCTTCTTTCAGTTTCAAAATATGCGTTTTTTAAAAAGTGTACTTTCTGGCCAATATTGCAATGAGGAGAGCAGAGCATACGAATCCTTGTTATGAGAATTTAAATAAAGTAGAGATAGGGTTGTCTTTGTTTTCCGGGACAGTCCCAGTTTTAAATTAAATAACAAAATTCAATGTCCCGAATAATGCTTACGGGACACCATTTGTCTCGAGTTTTCACCCCTTTTAAATGAAAGAATTTCCTATTCAGTTTGAAGCAATGTATTTAACCAGTACTGACAAAAGAGAAGGACATTTGGAATAGGAAATCCAGCCAGAAGAAGTGGACCTGTTTCTTTGGACAGTCTTAATCTGTGGAGCAGTGCTCTGAGTAAGAATTTATCTTTAGTGTCCCCAATGTGAACATGGCATTTTCACTCATGAAAATGTACACAGGAACGAAATCGCCTTCAAGTCTCAGTAGTTCAAGCAATAATTAAATGTGGTTTTAATTATGGAATGAGCTGCTCAGAATTCTTTGATTATGTCAGTCAGAGCCACGATCTTCATTCTAGACGTTTGAAGTCGGAGAAGCTTTAGGAGCAAGACGTGGAATGGCAGGATAATGCGGGATCTTGAAGATAAATATCCGAAAGTAAAATAAAGTAAAATAAACTCAGATAAAGAATATTCTACTTTTCATGAATTAATTTTGAACTATTTTAATTTCAGAATCCATGCAGGTATAAGACATTATAAAATAGATATTATACATACATCTTATATCTTCTTATATCTTATATCCTTCCCGTGCCGTTAAACGTCACATAGGGCTCGCAAAGTAGTTCGCCAATTTTTCCTGTCTTCGGCGAGTCTTTCAACCTCATCAAAGGATTTTATGCCTGTTAATTTGGCCTGTCTTAATAATGTCCTCTTCAGAGTTTCACGTGGTCTGCCTCCTTTTCTTCGGCCTGTTGTGTTCCACTTGATAGCTTGTTTTGAGATTCTCTGATCATTTCTTCTCATCAAGTGACCAACATATGTCCATCTCCTTTTCCTGATCACCCATGAGACTGGTTGTTGTTCAATCATCTGTCTTATCTCTGCATTGTTCTTGAATTCATTCCACTTGATGCCGAGTATTTTCCTTAGGCATTTGTTTTCAAAAGAGTCTAATTTCTTGTCTATTTCTTTAGTTGTTTTCCAGCTTTCGCATGCATAAATGAGGGTGGATATTACATTTGAATTGAATAGTCTTAACTTGGTTTTTGTGCTTATAACTTTTGAACTCTATATGTTCTCAAGATTCTTGAAGATTGATGGTGCTTTTGCAATTCTGATCCTAACTTCCTTTCTAGTGTCATCATCCTGGTCTATGTAGCTTTCAAGGTATGCAAATTGATTGACTTCTTCAATATCTGTCCCTTCTATGTGTATTTTTCCATTTTGATTGAGAGGAATTTTCATTATTTTTGTTTTGTCCTTGTTAACTTCAAGTCCTATTTTGCTAGCCAGTGAAGACAGGCTATCTGTTTTTTCTTGTATGGAATTCACATTATTACTGATATGAGTTATATCATCAGCAAAGTCAAGATCTTCTAGTTGGGTCCCATGTACCCAGTCAATACCTGTGTTACATGTCAGCATTTTTTCATTATGAAGTCTATTGTAATCCCAAAAAGTAAAGGAGACAGTATACATCCTTGTTTCACACCTGTTTCAATCTGGAACCATTCACTCATCCCTTCTTCTGTCTTGACTGCACGTCTAACATATCCATTGTATTAGTCCTTAATGATGTTGACAATTTTAGATGGTATTCCATATAGACATAAAATTCTCCATAATGAATCTCTGTGTATGCTATCAAATGCCTTTTTAAAATCTATGAAGTTCAGTATTAATGGTTTGTGCTTTTCAATATGTTCTTCAAGTATTATTCTGAGAGTAAAGATCTGGTCGAGACAGCTTCTCCCTTTTCGAAATCCTGCTTGTTCTTCTCTCATTGCAGTATCCACTATATCTTTAAGTCTATTCAAAATGATCTTGCAAAATACTTTTGACACAACTGATATTAAGGTTACTCCTCTCCAATTGTTACAGTCACTAAGGTCGTCTTATTTTGGTATTTTAACAATGATTCCTTTCTTCCAATTAGAAGGGACCTTTTCTTCTTTCCAAATCTTGTTAAACATTCTCTGTACTTGTCTCATGTTGTCACTATTGATAGCTTTTAACTGTTATTTCATCTTCACCTGCAGCTTTGTTATTAGCCATTAAATTCACTGCTGTTTCAATTTCATGCAATTTAATTTCATCTAGGTTGACATTTAGTTGTGGGGCTAGTAAGTCAGTTTCAAGGTTTAACAATTCTTTTGGGTGTGGTCGATTAAGTATTTCTTGGAAGTGTTCAGCCCATCTTTGCTTTTGGTCTTTATTTGATGTTAATAGTGTGCCAGTTTTGCTAAGGATTGGTCTTTCTTTAGATGTAATAGTACCTGTTAGCCTCTTTTGTATGTTATATAAAATTTTGCTGTCTCCTGTTTTTGCTGCTTTTTCTGCCTCTTTCGCCATATTGTCTATGTATTCTCTTTTATCCCTTATAGCTGAACTTTTTACTTTCTTGTCTAGTTCTTTGTATGTTGCTTTTGCCAAATCTCTTTCATGATCTGTTTTTGCATTCAACATGTTTAATTTGTACATACATGAAATACTAATATTCTCAGCTTTTATGAGCCGGACGATAACATTAGTATGGTGTGACTTATAATTTTCTTGTTATATGCTGTTTGAAAACACAATTCTTACATGTCAGAAATGTCTGCTACTCTTTAATCAGCGATGATACCAGAACAGCTTTTCTCTTTTTCAGTCTGAGAAAAATGTCCCGGTTTTTTATCTGACAATAATCTGGCAAATTATCTGAGATAATTTACAACAATCAACCATGTAGGCTTTCTTAAATATAGAGAAGATCTCAATCAAGGATATCATCAAAGACGTCATCAAGGACATCATCAAGGATATCATCAAGGATATCATCAAGGACATCATCAAGGACATGTGCCTGTTACCAGCCGGTGCTTCCTACTCGTCGGTTCCGCAACGCAGATTAAACCAACAGCGGGGCGAATTATACTCACTCACTCACTCACTCACTCACTCACTCACTCACTCACTCACTTACTTACTTACCCACCCACCCAGACAGTCCAAACAACAAAACTTGAATGTGCCACGGGTCAATGAATAAACATCAATGAAGTGACGTTATCGATGAAGTGACGTTATCAATGAAGTGACGTTATCAATGAAGTGACGTTATCGATGAAGTGACGTGTAGGTGTACCCTACTGAAGCCTCCTGCTATCTCACACATGATGAAACTACATCCCTCCAGCTTTGTCCATCTCGTTTTTCATTCGTTCTCTTCTTGTGTTGTGTACTCCCTTTGTTTTCGTTAAAGAAAGACAACTCCTAGAATGCACTCCTGTTTCATAATTATTATTTCAGAACTTTGATAATTATATTACATGTATCAACTTCTCAGTTCTGGAAACTTGATTGTCTGGCATCAGCATAACTTATAAACTTGGTTTCTCTTTTCTCTGTTTAGAGTTGCCTGTGTCTTCAATGAACTTAACTACGATGCAAAAAAGAATTATTTTAAATCATTTTCTGAGTTATCCATTGTGTAGTTGTGTTTATTTTTTCAGACTGTCAGTCAGGCTTGTGAAATATAACAGCTCTAAACGATTATGGCAGACTTTGTCCTTGACCCTAGCCGTCACGTGCATAACACTTAGTCTCGGCCTGGCTGTATCTTTGCTTGCCCTGTGGTCAGACGAAGGCAAAGTGTCTGGTAGTTCTCAGTGTAATCTTCAGGCGAGAGTGGACAGTGCAGAACTCTACAATTCGGAACTGAACCCTTTCTCCGGGCTGACGCAGACAGAGATAGAAAATGTTGTAAGATTCCTTCACGCCCAGAAATCACTGCAGCTCATCACTCCGGACCTGGCGCAGGTCAGCAGTAATTACATCCACCTTGTGGAGATGTTACTACCGGCAAAGAAGGATGTTTTGAATTATCTGGATGGAACTGGACCAAAGCCTCCTCGGATGGCGAGGGCATTTATATTTAGAGGAAACTCGTCAGATCCTTGTGTGGAGGAATACGTGGTTGGACCGTTGCCACATCCACATAATATGTCACTGGTGAGGTCAAGCTCAAGGAAGACTAGGATAGCATACAATATGAGGCCTTTCTCCAAGTATGAGTTCAAGGCCGTTTACAAGCATGTCCTTCCAGGTGTGTTGAAGAAAGCAGGTAAAATCCTGAAAGAGAGTTATAACGCGACCCTGATCAACTGCGACAAGCAGTGTCTGAGGTTTTCTGTCACGCCAGTGTCCAGCGGGTTCCTGGAACCCGGCCGACGGAAATCCTGGTTCTGGTTTGCCCATGACATCGAATTTTACACCATTCACCCCCTGGATTTTCAGTTCTTGGTCGACATGACAGAAGTGGATCCCACTAAGTGGGATGTCCAGAGAGTGTTTTATGCCAACACTTTGTTCAACAGCCTCGATGACCTTATTCTTAAATATGAGCGTAACGAAATTAACAAAACAAGAATTACATTCCCAGTTCGGCCCAAGGAAGATCTGTACAGCGCCGCTTACATGAGGGGCAGCCCTGTGCCTGCAGATCTGAAACCCCCTCCTCAACAGGTTCAGCCAAGTGGACCCAGGTATAGAATACACGGGAACCGTGTTGAGTACATGGACTGGCGCTTCAACTTGCACATATCGCCAACAGTTGGTACGCAGATATTTGACATAAGATACAAGGGGGAGAGAATAGTTTACGAGCTGAGTATGCAAGAGATTGCCGTCCTTTACTCCGGCCACTCGCCAGCGGCCAGCATGCTCTACTTCGCAGACAGTGCTGGGCTCTTTGGCACGCGAATGCGTGGCATGATGCCTGGAATAGACTGCCCAGAGTACGGTTCAATGCTGGACGCTCTTGTGTATACATCAAACGAGCAAGGTCTCAAAACACTTCAGAACTCCCTGTGTATATTTGAGCACTCCCCTGACACACCTCTTCGCCGCCACAGAGCGTACGGGATGTCTGGGGCATTCTATAGTGGACTCATAGACCATGTTCTTGTGATCAGAATGTATATATGTATTATTAACTACGACTACGTGTTTGACTTTGTGTTTCACAACAACGGAGCTATTGAAGTAAAAGTAAGCTCTACAGGTTATCTGGCGTCCAGTTTTTACTATCCTGAGGAGGAAAGGTACGGAACGCGAATAAGCAAAACCGTAATTGCTGGACTTCATCATCACATGTTTCATTTCAAGGCTGATGTCGACGTTAAAGGAACAGATAACAGATTCCAAACTTTGAATATTGGAAAGGAAACTAAAACAGACCAATGGGCTGAAAACCCTAAGCAGTCGCACACTCAAAATTTTATGGAAAAAGAAGACAAGTCAAAGGAAACTGAGGCTGCATACACTTTTGATTTTAACCATCCTAAATATCTTTTGTTCTATAAGAATGAACGCTCTCCGCTGGGACATACGCCCGCATACAGACTGATCCACAAAGGGTTAACTAAAACAATGTTGCCAGAGGGCAATGGCTTTGAGTCGTCCGTGAGCTGGGGCCGTCATCAGTTGTACGTCACCAAACACAAGGACGATGAGATGACCAGCAGTTCCATGTTCTCCATGTGGGACGCTCAGGATCCAGTTGTTAACTTTAAGACATACTGGCAGGATGATGATGATATCGTAGATCAGGTAGGTACAGCGCACTTGCTGGTCCAAGATACTATAGACTTGTTAGGCACAGCACACTTGTTGCTCAA
Organism: Achatina immaculata; assembly: GCA_009760885.1. Classification (NCBI taxonomy): domain Eukaryota; kingdom Metazoa; phylum Mollusca; class Gastropoda; order Stylommatophora; family Achatinidae; genus Lissachatina; species Lissachatina immaculata. Next base: position 30,771,251 of record CM019717.1, read on the forward strand.
ATAATTGTATATTCTAACCTATGATTCTACAACACACCAGCTGGTTAAAGTACAGCGTACTTGCTAGCCTAAGATACTATGACTTAGATAGGTAAATGAAGTAATATTGCTTGAATGTTCAATTTTGATCCTAAGGTCCATGAAATATTATGTTTTGATTCGTGTAGATCTTGGACTTGTAGTAGAAATTATAGCAGAAATGAATGAAGGTTTTTAATTTACTATCAAATATCGCAAACACGGCGCATTATCATTGACATCAGGCATCCGCGATCTAAAACGTTTGGAAACCACTGTATGAAATCTTTATAGATATATTCTGATATGATGAAAGATATTGAGTTCGGGGTATACACGCCAGAGATATTTTTAAAACTAGTGAACATTTTTTACTTCTCGGAAAAAAAAATGGCAAAAACCTGAAAGCCAAACGTTAGAGCGACATGGGCGGGAAACATCTGAAATCTTGTTCATAATTACAAGGTTTATTTCATCAGGAATCTGAATTATTGTAGTAATTAATAGAATGAGGAACCCCACAAGTTAAAAAAAAACAGTGACGACTACTCTACATTTCTTGACAACCTTTTAAAAGCAGTTTGAGAACAAGAAAACAGGACATTGCATCAATAGAATGAGGAACATGGAGTGAACATGTTCATTTTCAGAACCAACTAAGTTACCAGCTCAGGAAGAATGAAAGACTGCTATGTTTGGCAAAGAAAATAAAGAAAAAAAAGAAATATCATAAGTTCCATGAGACTATGTTTCAAGAGTACATCAACCTATATTCTCTTCCACGAAGTACAGCAGATTCGGATCACTATAAGATTCACACTCCCCCGCCCCACCCATCAAAAAACCCCACGTTAAAAAAAAACAGTAACGACTATTCTAGGTAGACAGTGACGACTACTGTAGGTAGGTGGTGACGACTACTCTAGATAGGCAATGACGACTACTCTAGGTAGGCGGTGACGACTACTGTAGGTAGGTGGTGACGACTACTCTAGATAGGCAATGACGACTACTCTAGGTAGGCGGTGACGACTACTCTAGGTTGGCAATGACGACTACTCTAGTTAGGCAGGCGGTGACTACTCTAGGTAAGCGGTGACGACTACTCTAGGTAGGCGGTGACGACTACTACAGGTATTCAGTGACGACTACTCTAGGTACGCAATGAAGACTACTCCAGGTAGACAGTAACGACTACTCTAGGTAGGCAATGACGACTACTCTAGTTAGGCAATGACGATTACTCTAGGTAGGCAATGACGACTACTCTAGGTAGGCAACGACGACTACTCTAGGTAGGCAATGACTACTACTCTAGATAGGCATTGACGACTACTCTAGGTAGGCAATGACGACTACTCTAGGTATGCGGTGACGACTACTCTAGGTAGACAGTAACAACTACTCTAGGTAGGCGGTGACAACTACTCTAGGTAAGCCACAGTTAATCCTTCAGCTTTAAGTATTTCTTTCATGTTCCCCTCACCCCCCCCTCACCCATACATCATCAACAGAAGAAACTGGTACACACGCTGTAATGTACATTTCTTGACAACCTTTTAAAAGCAGTTTGATAAGAAGAAAACAGCATATTGCATCAGCCCAGGTATGATTTCGTCAGCGCTAGGTGAAGTACAAATTCATTCAGCAGAAAGTGAAGATGTTGCGTCCTGGAGTTAAATGACGCATTTTGTCCCAGATCTCGGGTCTTCAGGTCGTCTGCGGCGCCTAGAAAAATAACATAAAACGTGAAATAACGTCACAGGATAATAACAAATCCGGATCTCAGATGTGTGTGTAAACCTCAGATATAACAAAGCATCAGTTGTGTTACATTCTGTTCCGACGTCCCTGCGTGCGAGATACAAACATTAGAAAGTTTTTATAACAGGATTAGAGACTCTTTACTGTTCTCACCTGAAAAGCGAAACGAATTTTTGCAAGTAGAAGATGAGATAAAATTTCAATGTCTGTTTTTACTGACACAGTTTTACGTTTTTCGTGTTTGTAAAAACAAGATCTGTGGCTGCAAATCTTGTTTGGGTTTTTTTTCCCTTCATTTGATGGAAAAACATTTAGTTGCTCATTTCCCACCTTTACAGATGAAGTTCGTGGACTTTGGCATGTTATTCATTTGAGTTTTTCATTTGAAAATACGCAAGTGGCAACTTCCTTTTTTTTGTATGTCGCTTCCTCTATTTCTATGTTCGTCTCTCTCTCTCTCTCTGTCTCTCTCTCTCCCTTTCTCTCTCTGTTTCTCTCTCTCGCTCTCTCTCCCTCTCTCTCCATGCGCTGTTCTTCCCGTTTCTCTTTATCCGTCTGTTTCTCTCTTCTATCCTTCATACACACTTGAGGGGAGATAGATGTGGCGGGGGGGGGGGGAGTCTAGGTTCGCTGACCATATAATAAGAAGTGGAGGAATGTAACATATCGTGAGAGCAAGAAAAATGGGAGGAAGCAGGAAAGAAAGAGGCAGACCAAGAGAGAAAATCTTAGATGGCTTGACAAAAAGAAACGGGAGAAGCAGGGAGACACAGCTGGTGGAGAACAGCTGGGAGACATGGTCAGCCACCCCCCAGACTTGGCACATGATGATCCCTTATACAAACCAATCTCCCCGGCCACTCCCACCGCCTGTGGTTAACATGTGGTAACAGCAGTGGAATTTAGGTGAAAATGCTCACCTTAAACCAGCGGTTTCCAAACTTTTAAATGCTGGTGCCCTCTTGCTTTGCAGGCGATATTCCTAGCGCCCTGAAGAACTTTTCAGTTTATTTTGAAGCCCCTTGCCCCTCCTTTTTCTTTCACCTCCCCCGAATCTTCCTGGCGCCCCGGGGGAGTGGGGGCGGGGGGGGGGGGTTACAACAACTTTATAAACTACAACCATAAAGAATGACATCATCCACGGATTTGAACTCCTATCAGAAGTTTCTCATGATTGTGGTTGTGTGGTTGCTGCAATAAATATTTCTGTTTTCGTATGGTAAAGTAATAGAACAAAGTATTGTACGACTAGAACTGGAAAAAATCGTAGACAAAGCACATTTAAATGTGACAGAAGCTCAAGTGAATTACCTGGGGCTTGAACCACGGACCCCGGCTGGAGGACCAACCGCCTAGTCACGAGAGAACATTGCACTAACTAGCTTAGCTATCTCGCATAACATAGACGCTGATGAAAGCTGTTTTCAGCCTTTCGCAAACAGCATCCGCACAAACAGCATCCACACAAACAACTTTCACGCAAACAGCTTTCACGCACACAGCATCCACAGAAACATCATCCACACAAACATCATCCACACAAACACCATCCACACAAACAGCATCCACACAAACAGCATCCACACAAACAACATCCACACAAACAGTATCCACACAAACAGCATCCACACAAACAGCATCCACACAAACAACATCCACACAAATAGCATCCACACAAACAGCATCCACACAAACAACATTCACACAAACAGCTTTCACACAAACAGCATCCACACAAGCAGCATCCACACAAACAGCATCCACACAAAGACTTCACTTAAGATTGTTCTGTCTGTTGTTTCCTCAGGACTTGGTGGCCTGGATAACCCTGGGCTCCTACCACATCCCTCAGATGGAGAACGTCCCGAACACCGGCACCGTGGGGACAACCTTGTCATTCTTTCTTGTGCCATTCAACTACTTCCCGGAAGATCCATCCCTCTCCTCCCGGGACTCTGTCAAAATCATGCCACGTGATCCACAGAACCCTCTAGATGGCGCTGTTGTTAACAGGCACAACGTTAGCCTGTATTACAAATGTGAAAACGAGTTGATTGATAAAATTGTCTTCAGCAACAGTACTTTTCTCTTTTCCTGATACAACTGGTGGTGTACTGTTGTTAATTGTTTTTCTCTGTCATGTTGTAGGTCGGGTTACCAGCCGCCCCATGTCATGTGCCTGATCTTAGAAATAGCATTTATTCATTTACTTTCTTTTCACCACGCCTTCTTTTTCTTATTATCTGTTCTTTTTTTTCCTTCTCTCTTGCTCTTGAAAAAAGACTTACAGTGAAAATATTGGGTTATTCTTGTCTGTCTTCTTGTTAGCTCCTTTTATCATTTATCCACGTGCTTATTTTTTCTGTATGTAAAACGGAACTATACTCTTGTGGGCTTCATTTTTTTTTCTGTTGTCAGGTTCCTCAAAGTGTATAGTTTATGCTCACTCAAGCTAAAAGTTCTGTCACGTATTACTTTCACTGTCCTATAAATGTGATGTTTTCCCTTTAACATAGGACATCCTGTTTATCTCTGCCGGTTTTTAACAAATCAATAATCAACTCTTTTTTCTTTGCTTTAGGAGAATTTTTCCATCTGCATTTATCTTTAGTTATTCAGTTATTTTCTTTCACAAAAATAAAAATGTTCTGCTGTAGCCTTTTTTAGATGATTCAGATTTGATTTAGTTTCCTTCGCTTGTTGTTTATTTTCATCATCGTCATCATCATCATCATCGTCGTCGTCGTCGTCATCATCATCATCATCATCATCATCAAGTGCCGTGGCGACTGGCGTTGGCTATTATGCTTCTCCAGAGTACACGATCCTTCATGCAGGCCATCAGTTCAGTTGGTGATCTCCTCTCACACCATCCCGTCAGACTGTCCAGTATCATTTCTCCTGGTCTTCCTCTTGATCTTCTTCCTTCTATTGTTTATTTTACCATTATTATTTTCTTGTTATGTTAAAGGTGTGAACCGACACTGCCTGTAATTTGAAACATAGCCTTTCATTTACATTTTCCTTGCCACAGTTCTGCATGTTAACACTCTGAAGGGTATGTAACAAATGTATAAATATAGCATGTTTTGCACTGAATTTTCAGATTTTGTCACCGATAAATCCTGTACTTTCATTGGTTAATTATAAATAGTATACATAACGATTTCTTTTAATAAAAATATGTGAGGAGTTTTCTTAGATTTCAAGAATGAATATGAAATCAGAACACTGCATATTTCACTGAATATTTTCACAGCAGCCTTGAAAAGCATTCATTTATCTGCTATAAATGATAGACAAACGAAGGTATGATATATCTCTTTTTTTATGTCATAACATTGCACTATTGATAAAAAAAACCACTGGCCCAAAACAAAAGGAGAGTTGTATAAATGTGTTTTATTTTCTACGTAAAATAACTCGAATCTCATTGAATATTATTATGAAAGGTAAAGGTAAAATTCCCGTTTTCATATCATTAAGGCATATTGGGGAATACGGTGTTAGCCCCGTTTTTCCATGACCTTCGGCACATGAAAGTGTGATATGGTCAGTATCACGCCTGGCCGCTTTACCTTCCCAGATTTCTCTGGTACCCATTTTTAGAGGCTGGGTTATAAATAAATTACTATTTATTATTTTGTAAAGTTATAAAATGTGACATTACGAATTCTCCTTTATCAAATCTATGTATACGTACAAGAGTGATATGAATTTCAGTATGTTTACAACTTAAATATATTTGATACTAAAAATAAACTTACATAAAAGGGACACAACTTATGTGAAAAGGGGAAAAATAAGCTATCTGAAAGGAGAGATAAGATGTCTAAAAGAGAAGATAACTTGTTTTTTAAAAAGGGAGATAATGTGTTTGAAAGGGAGACAGTCTGTCTGAATGAGTGGACAGTATGTCTGAAAGCTGTATGTTGCATCAATCAGAGGATGTGTGTGCAATTTTAAAATGCGTTTTTTTTTTATCAGAACCATAGATTACTCCAGTTTCTGCGAATGGCCAGTGAATGAGAGATCCTCATCTTCCGTTAAAAAAAAAAATCTGTTAATATAGGGCACAGTAAAAATAATATTATATTATTCATACTGTTTAACAGGCAGACAAGACTGGTACACAGATGAAGGCGGAAATCTTGAATTGGAATCCAAGAACTTGTGTAAGAGATAAAGATGCAGAAGGTGATTGGCTGAAATTAGAACGGGTCTGGCAGAGAGAGAGAGAGAGCGAGAGAGAAGCAAGAAAGAAAGAGACAGAGAAAACTAAAGAAAGAGAGAGAGAGTGAGTGAGAGAGGAGAAAGAGCAGAAAAAAGTAGTGCAGAGGGCAAAGAGAGAGAAAAAAAGAAAGCAAGTGGGAGAATAAAGAAAGAAAGAGACAGAAAGAGAAGAAAGAAAGAAAGAAAGTTAGAGGGAGAATAATGAAAGAAAGAAAGAGACAAAGAAAGAAAGTTAAAGGGAGAATAAAGAAAGAAAGAAAGAGATAAAGAAAGAAAGTGAGAGGGAGAATAAAGAAAGAAAGAAAGAGACAAAGAAAGAAAGTGAGAGGGAGAAGAAAGAAAGAAAGAGAGAGAATAAAGAAAGAAAGAACTAGACAAAGAAAGAAAGTGAGAGGGATAATAAAGAAAGAAAGAAAGAGACAGAGAGAGAAGAAAGAGCAGAAAAAGTAGTGCAGAGAGCAAAAGAGAGAGAGAGAAAAAAAAGAAAGTGAGAAGGAGAATAAAGAAAGAAAGAAAGATAGAAAGAAAGAAGGAAAGAAAGAGACAGAGAGTGAAGAAAGAAAAAAAAAGAAAGAAGGAAGGAAAGTGAGAGGGAGAAGAAAGAAAGAAAGAAAGAGACAGAGAAGAAAGAAAGAAAGAAACAGAAAAAAGAAAAAAAGAAAGAAATAGACAAAGAGAGAAAGAAATGGACAAAGAAAGAAAGAAAATAGACCAAGGAAGAAAGAAAATAGACAAAGAAAGAAAGAAAGAAAGGAATAAAGAAAGAAAGAAAGAAAGAAAATAGACAAAGAAAGAAAGAAAATAGACAAAGAAAGAAAGAAAGAAAGAAATAGACAAAGAAAGAAAGAAAGAAAATAGACAAAGAAAGAAAGAAAATAGACAAAGAAAGAAAGAAAGAAATAGACAAAGAAAGAAAGAAAGGAAGAGAAACTATATCCATATGCCTTATCCATTGTGTTCAGTTTTTGACCCTGCTTTCACTGTAAGCAATCAGGGAGAGATGTACATTATACATAAAATACTCCATATAATTATTTATCTATTTCTTTTTTCAATATTGAATTACTGACTGACAATGAACAAGGAGGACATTGCTAAAGCTGTATTGGACAGACTGCCGAAAAATGAAGAGCGTGAATGGAAGAACAGTGTAGATGTGAAGAGGCTGTTGGAGCTAGTACAAACTAAAGGTGCTGGTAGGAATCTGAACTGTGTGGCAGAAAACGCATCGTAAACAACCAACATTTGACAGGAACTATTAGTAAACATACTTTTGGATGGATGCTTCGGCATACGGCGGGGCATATATGGCGTTGTCCCGAATGCAGTGAAGCCTGAGTCTGAATTTTGAACCTTTGAGCTTTATTTATTTTTGCAATGATTAATTTCTTGCTATGTTATTAAATATACTGTATTAAACTTGTACCCCAGTTACACAAACGTTCATGTCACAATTATACAGCGTTTCAGTTTTGTTGAGTTCAATCTGTTGTGCTGAATTCATTTTGTTATGGTAACAAAGCAACTTCAGTCTTTTCAGACTGCGAAGTTCCTTTGTCAAAAGCAAGATAAACAATTGTAACATTTAGCGGTCAAAAGTGTGAATTCTGAAATAAAGGCGATGGTTACCATAATATCAACATATTCTTCATAGTTCTTCAATCCATTCGACTTCTGCCATCTCCCATTCAACATCTGCCATCTCATCCCCATTCAACTTCTGCTATCTCTTCCCATTCAACTTCTGCCATCTCCTCCCGTTCAACTTCTGCCATCTCTTTCCATTCAACTTCTGCCATCTCTTCCTATTCAACTTCTTCCATCTCCTCCCCATTCAAATTCTGCCATCTCCTCCCGTTCAACTTCTGCCATCCCCCCCCCCCCCCCCCATTTAACTTCTGCCATCTCCTCCCCATTCAACTTCTGCCATCTCCCCCCATTCAACTTCTGCCATCTCCTCCCGTTCAACTTCTGCCATCTCCTCCCATTCAACTTCTGCCATCTCCTCCCCATTCAACTTCTGCCATCTCCTCCCGTTCAACTTCTGCCATCTCCTCCCGTTCAACTTCTGCCATCTCCTCCCGTTCAACTTCTGCCATCTCCTCCCTTTCAAATTCTGCCATCTCCTCCCGTTCAAATTCTGCCATCTCCTCCCGTTCAAATTCTGCCATCTCCTCCCGTTCAACTTCTGCCATCTACTCCCGTTCAACTTCTGCCATCTCCTCCCTTTCAAATTCTGCCATCTCCTCCCATTCAGCTTCTACCATCTCCTCCCGTTCAACTTCTGCCATCTCCCCCCATTCAACTTCTGCCATCTCCCCCTATTCAACTTCTGCCATCTCCCCCTATTCAACTTCTGCCATCTCCTCCCATTCAACTTCTGCCATCTCCCCCCATTCAGACATCTCCCCCCCCCCCCGCATTCAACTTCTGACATCTCCCCCCATTCAACTTCTGCCATCTCCCCCCATTCAACTTCTGCCATCTCCTCCCGTTCAATTTCATTGTTTTGATCGTCTGTTTTTTTTTGGTAACTTATTTTTTTTCAGTCATTTCTGATCACCTCTGTCCATTTAGTTTATATCAGTCATCTTTTATTATTACATAGCATTTAGTTTAGATCAGTCATCTTTTATCATTACATAGAATTTAGTTTATATCAGTCATAATTTATCATAACATAGCATTTGATGACTGATCTAAAATAAATGCTATGTGATGGTAAAAGATGAATGATATAAACTAAAAGCTATGTAATGATAAAAGATGACTGATATATCACATCGCATTTGAATATATATCAGTCATCTTTGATCATGTCAGTTCACTTAGTTGACGACAGCAAAACTGTGACTAAGATTGATGGCACAAAGAATTTAAAAGAATTACGAGGATTTGAAAAACTTCGAAATCCAGAGCAAGCTACTTTCCGTCCAGGAGAAGTGTCATTCTAAAACTTTTCACTACAACACTTCTTCTACCCCATCCATCTTTCACCGCAAATTACATTTCAAATACATCTGATTTGCTTTATCCAAGCCTTCTGTATAACAGCTCATGTAATCATCTCAGTTCAATTAGTTCACGTTATTATCACAATTCTACCCGTGTGGTACCCGGGATCTGCAAAGAATAGGACCACTGTACCCTACCATGCATGATCGTAAAAGGCGACTAAGGAGGGTTCAGCATAGGGCCAGCAACCCTATCTGGTAAAAAACTATCAGACTGCTACAGAAACAGAAGCAAGGGAAAAAGCAAATGCAGGTGGAAGGAGAAATGCGTATCAGGAAACTGAGCCCATGAAGGTTGTGGATGAAAGCCAGCCACTGGAAGTCCCCAGCCCGACTGCAGACCTCCTGGAACCTAAACAAAAGATGCATATAGGCAGCTGGAATGTAAGAACACTAAACCAGACTGGAAAACTAGCACAAACCATCAAGGAAATGCACAGATACAAACTAGACATACTAGGAATACAAGAAGCAAGATGGACAGGACAAGGCAGAAGGAAATTAACAACACAGCACACAGAAGATACAATAATATGGTCAGGTAAAGAAGATCTTCATGAAGGAGGAGTAGCATTGATTATAACAAAAGAAGCATCAAGAGCATTGCTGAAATGGACCCCAATAAATGAGAGATTATTATATGCACGGTTCAACTCAAGATTCACGAAGCTGTCTATTATAGTTTGTTATGCACCAACAGAAGCAGCTGAAGAGGAATTAAAAGAAGATTTTTACAACAGCCTCCAAGCCACAGTAGAAACAATACCCAAGCATGATATGCTACTCATCTTGGGCGACTTCAATGCAAAAGTAGGTGAAGGAAATGAAGATAGAAGAAGAATCATGGGAAGAGAAGGAATCGGAGAAATAAATGAAAATGGAGAAAGACTGTGCAGTTTCTGTGAAGAAAACATGATGACCATCGGAGGGACAATTTTCCAACACAAAAACATCCATAAGGTGACTTGGAGGTCACCAGATAAAACCACAGAAAACCAAATCGATCACATACTAATAAACAACAAGTGGAAACGGTCACTACAAGATGTGCGAGCAAGGAAAGGAGCAGATATAGGAAGTGATCACAACCTTCTGGTAGCAAAAATAAAACTAAAATTAAGGAAAGCCAGAATCGGAGAACACAGAAAGATACATTTTGATACAAGAAAACTGATAGACCAGCAAACAAGAAATGAATTCTCAATAATACTTAAGAACCGCTTCAGTGTCCTACAAGACGAAGCAGAAATGTCCATATTAGAGTTCAATAAAACACTACAGGAAACAGCAAAAGAGGTGCTGGGATATCGGAAAAGGAGAAAAGAGGAATGGATAAGTGAGACCACATGGGAAAAGATAGAGCAAAGAAAAGAAATCAAGAAAAAATTACTGAACACCAAATCACAACGGCTTAAAGAACGAGTTTTAAGTAATTATGCACAAAAAGACAAAGAAGTGAAGGAATCATGCCGTCAAGATAAACGTCAGTATTATGACAATTAGCAGAGACAGCAGAGAAAGCAGCATATACAAATGACATGAAAACCATATATAAAATCACAAAGCAGATGACAGGTAACTTCAATACAAGATGTGAAAGTGCAGTAAGAACACAAAATGGACAACTGGTCAGTGGAGAAAGAGAAAAAATTGAAAGATGGAGGGAACACTTTAACACCCTACTAAACAGAACACAAGCAGCACAAGCAATAGATATACCTGAAGCAAAAGCGGAACTAAACATCAATACAGGACCAATAACAATAAATGAAGTAAAAGAGGCGATAAAGATGCTAAAATCAGACAGGGCACCAGGTGAAGATGAAGTGACTGCTGAGATGTTGAAAGCAGAAGAAACAGAAACACCAAAACAACTTTGCCGGATATTACAACAAATTTGGGATTTAGAAAAAGCCCCAGAGGAGTGGAAAACTGGTCTTATAGTAAAACTACCAAAGAAGGGTGACCTCAGAGATTGCGGGAACTGGAGAGGCATTACCCTACTGCCACTCACTAGTAAAGTATTTTGCAGAATAATCATCAACAGAATTGTACCAACACTTGAGGAAAAACTTCGGAAAGAGCAGGCAGGATTTAGGAAAGGAAGATCATGCATAGACCATATATTTGTACTTAGACAAATATTAGAACAGGCAAATGAATGGCATAGCACAACATATGCATTATTCATAGATTTTGAGAAAGCCTTTGACAGTGTCAACAGAGATGCACTGTGGAAAATCCTAAGATGGCATGGCCTCCCCCATAAAATAGTTAATGTAATCAAAGCCCTATACGAGGGTTTTCAGTGCAAAGTTATCTGTGGAGAACATACCTCCAGCAGCTTTAGGGTACAAACAGGAGTGAAACAGGGATGTGTACTATCACCAACATTATTTATCTTGGCAGTAGACTGGTTAATGAAGGAGGCAACATCAGACAAACGCAGAGGATTACAATGGACCCTTAACACAGTAGTGGAGGACCTTGACTTTGCGGACGACATTTGTCTATTATCAAGCAGTCACAAAGATATGCAAGATAAAATAAACAAGTTAACCCAGAATGCAAACAACATAGGACTAAAGATCAACGTAGGAAAGACAAAGTTAATGAAGCAAAATGTGAACAACAGAAATGTACTCAGAGTAGATAACAAGTTAGTGGAGGAGGTCAACGAATTTGTATACCTTGGCAGCAGAGTAGTAGAAAATGGAGACAGCACAGAGGACATCAACAGCAGACTTACTAAAGCAAATCAGGCTTTTGCAATGCTACAGAATATATGGAAATCAAATAAACTAAGCATAAATATGAAAATCAGGATATTTAAGAGTAATGTTCTAAGTGTACTACTCTATGGAAGTGAATGCTGGAAAATCACCAAAACCATAGAAAACAAGTTGAATTCTTTCCAGACTAAATGTTTACGTAGAATTAAAAAAATATTTTGGCCAAACACCATAAGAAATAACATCTTATTGGCAGAAATGCAGATGAAACCACTGACAACAATTATTGAGGAAAGACGCTGGCGATGGTTGGGACATGTGCTCCGAATGACTGACAACTCACTACCAAAAATAGCACTAAGATGGACACCACAGGGGAGCAGAAGTAAGGGTAGACCAAAAGAGACATGGAGAAGAACAACAGAAAGGATGTTGAGCAATAGAGGGCTCACCTGGGCAAGAGCAGAAAAAAAGGCGAAAGACAGGCATTTGTGGAAAACCCTTGCGGAAGCCCCATGTGCCCTGGGCACTTAAGGTTCAGAGAGAGATTATCACAATTCATTAATTTGTGTTATCATCTCAGTTCAGTTATTTGACGTTGTCATCTGAGTTTAGTTAGTTCATATTATAATCTCAGTTCAAATAGTTCATGATATAAGCTCATCTCATTTAGTTCGTGATATCATCTCAGTTAATTTAGTTCATGATATCACTTCAGTTCAGTTAGTTTGGATTATCATATCAGTTAAGTTAGTTCATGTTTTCATCTCAGTTCAGTTAATTCATGTATTATTTCACTTCAAGTCAATTCATGTTATTATCACAGTTCATTAGTTCACGAATATATTTTATCAGACATCTCATTTCATGTAAATCGCTTCAGATTGTTACATCAGACCGTTTTATAAGGATGTCATTGAAGGTGATGAAATGTTCACATTGTGAACTTGCTCATATCGAGGTCTATCTCACATGTCTTTACTTTCTGTCTATCTCACATGTCTTTACTTTCTGTCTATCTCACATGTCTTTACTTTCTGTCTATCTCACATGTCTTTACTTTCTGTCTATCTCACATGTCTTTACTTTCTGTCTATCTCACATGTCTTTACTTTCTGTCTATCTCACATGTCTTTACTTTCTGTCTATCTCACATGTCTTTACTTTCTGTCTATCTCACATGTCTTTACTTTCTGGCCTTGGCCTACGCTTGCTGTACACATTACGGACATAAAATAACATTTTTATCGCTAGTCTTAAATATAAAAGTCTCACGTTTATAGTAGAAAATCTATGGCAAAAAAAAAAAAAACAGACAACAGAGACCGCAAAAATCCAAAGCTGGCGAGAGAACAGCAGATTTTTATTTTCAGGTTAGAAAATTCCATTCCATACTACAAGTCCATCTACACACAATGGAGGCTGCCGAAGACTGATCTGTACATGCCAAAACGATCACCATCTCTAGAATGTACCATGCAAACGAGCTATCCACAGAGATTTTTTAGTCCAAACCAGATGCTAGGAAAAGAACATGGATGGAAAACTCTCGGTCATGCACGAAGAGCTGCTGCTGATGATGATGATGGATTTCATATTGGCCACCTGTTTCTGTGTCTTGATGGCAGAGTATATGAACATTAACTGTGCAGAATAATTCCCGAATAATGAACAGTCCACAGACAAAGCTGAGCTGTCTGCCACGAGTTTTCTGATAAGAAATCCTGCACTGAACGTCCCTCCAAATAAATAAAATAAATTCTGCTGATAGAGCAACATTTTGGAACGAGCACTGCAGTAAGCGGTTACCAGACCAGACGGCCTTGGAAGAAAGAGTGGTTTCTTTAGCTTTCACTTGGGCAAACCTTATCTAACGTCTACTCTGATGTGTGTGTGTGTGTGTATACATGTGGTTTGGGGGGGGGGGGGGGGAATGGGAACAAAAGGTTTCCATTCTCCCTCGTTTGTTCTTTGTTCACCTCTAGTTCCGTGCGGATGAAAAGTTACCCTATATCAAAGAGAAATAAGTGAAGATATTCTAGATTCTTCTTTTTGTTATTATTATTGTTGTTTTTAAAGTAAACATCAGCCGACGCCTGTCTTTCATCTTTACTGAGATCACGTTTCAAGAATGGGAACTCTCGAACTCGAAGATCCATCTCAGGGAAGGTTGACAACGAAGAGACAGAAAGACCGGGTAAAGATGTGATGATTTGTTTCAAAGGAAATGTGACAAGAAATATTTTTTAAAATGTTAAATGTTGCGTCAGCAGGAATGTGTGGGGCCAACAGGTTGAATGAGAACTCTTTCGTTGACTGAGAGAAAAAAAAATATGAAAAGGGTGCCCTGTTGTACGAGAGCACAGGCGCCTGATAAGTAGGTCAGAACTTTAAACATACAAGGGCAGTCAGTAAGTCATTTACATGTCCCTTGCAGAACTTTGCATCCCTAACAGCTCTCTGTAGACCTTTCGGTTGTAAGCAAGATGGCCTGCTGCTGATACGTCCATTCGCAGATCATCAACGATGTCTTGCAGCCACCTGCGCCTTGGTCTTCCTCTCTTTATTTTTCCCATTAAGTGCTCTTCCAAGACTATCTTCTCTAAATTATCATGATACTTAATATGTCCAATATATTTAAGTTTTCTCTGTTTAATCTTCCTTAGTATAGCCATCATTCTTCAATATTAAGTTCTTGTAGTATCAATATATTTGTTCTTTTTTGCGTCCACGATATCTGAAGAAGACTTCTGTAGCATTTACATTCAAAGGCATTTATGTGTTTCTCAGCTGTTTTGTTAAGTGTCCAGGTCTCACAGGCATATCTTGGGATGGGAAGGATGCATTCCCTTAAAATTCTTATTTTTATAGTTCTGTCTGTTCCTCTACATGGCTTATTTAGTTGTTTTATTTTTTGAAGAGTGATAGATATCCTTCTTTTAATTTCCCTCATTGTATTTCCGTTATTAGTTAGTAATGATTCAAAACTCTCCACCTCTTCCAATTTTGCCTTACTGATACATATTTCAGCTGCCTTATTTGTTTCGTCATCTGTCATCAATTTAGTTTTTTTTTTTCGCATTAAGATACAGGTTTTGCTCTTCACTGTTCTTGTAGACATAATTAGTTTTTCCATTCTTTTTTTGTGTGTTATGGACAGTAACACAGTGTCATCGACATATCTTACCTCTGCTATTTCATAACCTCCAATTGTTATGGTTTCTCAGATGTTTTGTTAAGTGTCCAGGTCTCACAGGCATATGTTGCGATGGGAAAGATGCATTCCCTTAAAAATATTCTTTTTTTAGTTCTATCTGTTCCTCTCCACAGATTCTTTAGTTGTTTTAATTTCTGAAGAGCAGTATATGTCCTCTTTTTAATTTCCTTCATTCTATCTCCATTATTAGCTAGCAGTGATCCAAGATATTCAAAACTCTCCACTTCTTCCAGTGTTTCCTCATTGATACATATTTCAGCTGCCTTGTTTGTTTTGTCAGTTGTCATCAATTTAGTTTTCTTTGCATTAAGACAGAGGTTTTGCTCTTCACTATTCTTGCGGACTGACATAATTAGTTTTTCTATTCCTTTTTGTGTTGTGAATAGTAATACTGTGTCATCAGCATATCTAATCTCTGGTATTTCATAACCTCCAATTGTTATCTTATCTTATAATCTTATATCCTTCCCGTGCCGTTAAACGTCACATAGGTCTCGCAAAAAAGTTCGCCAATTTTCCTTGTTTTCGGCGAGTCTTTCAACCTCATCAAGGGATTTTATGCCTCTCTTAACAATGTCCTCTTCAGAGTTTCATGTGGTCTGCCTCTTTTTCTTTGGCCTGTTGTGTTCAACTTGATAGCTTGTTTTGGGATTCTGTAATCATTTCTTCTCATCAAGTAACCAACATATGTCCATCTCCTTTTCCTGATCACCCATGAGACTGGTTGTTGTTCAGTCATCTGTCTTATCTCTGCATTGTTCTTAAATTCGTTCCACTTGATGCCGAGTATTTTCCTTAGGTATTTGTTTTAAAAAGAGTCTAATTTCTTGTCTATTTCTTTAGTTGTTTTCCAGCTTTCGCATGCATAAATGAGGGTGGATATTACATTTGAATTGAATAGTCTTAAATTGTTTTTTTTTGCCTATAACTTTTGAATTCCATATGTTCTCAAGATTCTTGAAGATAGATGCTGCTTTTGCAATTCTGATTCTAACTTCCTTTCTAGTGTCACCATCCTGGGCTATGTAGCTGCCAGGGTATGTAAATTGATTGACTTCTTCAATATCTGTCCCTTCTATGTGTATTTTTCCATTCTGATTAAGGGGAATTTTCATTATTTTTGTTTTGTCCTTGTTAATTTCAAGTCCTATTTTGCTAGCCAATGAAGACAGGCTATCTGTTTTTTCTTGTATGGAATTCACATTGTTACTGATAAGAGTTATGTCATCAGCAAAGTCAAGATCTTCTAGTTGGGTTCCATGTACCCATTCAATGCCTGTGTTACCTGTGCAGCATTTTTTCATTATGAAGTCTATTGTAATCCCATAAAGTAAAGGAGACAGTATACATCCTTGTTTCACACCTGTTTCAATCTGCAACCATTCACTCATCCCTTCTTCTGTCTTGACTGCATAAACATATCCATTGTAGAAGTTCTTAATGATGTTGACAATTTTAGATGGTATTCCATAAAATTCTCCATAATGAATCTTTGTGTATGCTATCAAATGCCTTTTTAAAGTCTATGAAGTTCAGTATTAATGGTTTGTGCTTTTCAATATGTTCTTCAAGTATTATTCTTAGAGTAAAGATCTGGTCGAGACAGCATCTCCCTTTTTGAAATCCTGCTTGTTCTTCTCTCATTGCAGTATCCACTATATCTTTAAGTCTATTCAAAATGACCTTGCAAAATACTTTTGACACAACTGATATTAAGGTTACTCCTCTCCAATTGTTACAGTCACTAAGGTTGCCTTTTTTTAGTATTTTAACAATGATTGCTTTTTTCTATTTAGAAGGGACCTTTTCTTCTTTCCAAATCTTGTTAAACATTCTCTGTAGTTGTCTCATATTGTCATTATTGATAGCATTTAGCATTTCGGGTGCTATTATGCCAGTTGTTATGGCATCATAATATTCTTTGTCTACATCTTCTCTAACATTCCTCATTATATTTTCAGTATACAAGTTAAATAAGTAAGGCAACAATATGCACCCCTGACGGACCCCTTGTTTTATGTCAAACCATGTTGTTGTTTCACCATTTATTCTTACTGCTGCTTGTTGGTCTAGATACAGCAGTGATGTTAATTGTATCAAATGTGTTGGAAATCTCATTTTTTCCATTATTTCCCAAAGTTTCTGGTGTTGTACACAATCAAATGACCTTGAGTAGTCTATAAAGGCTAAGTATAGATTCACTTTAAACTCTCTTTTCAAACACAAAAGAAAAATTAATGCACACTTGCTATCAAGTCAGTCTCTACATTTAACTGGTAGCTTGTTCAGTCAAGGGACGTAACTGGAAAAATACTTCCATTATTCAGTTATTACCTTCTGACATTTCCCCAGTATTATCAGACGCTAACAATTCCTGCACCATTGTTAGTAAATGGCAGTAAAATATTTGAAGTCTTTTTAAATTAACGGTAAAAAACATGCCAGGCATCTATTTTCAAAGCTCAGTCTTCAGATTTTCAGTAAGGCCAGCAGGATAGTATAGGAAAATACAGTGCGAGGAATTGATAGTGTTTTCATGACGATCTCGCGAAACTGAAAGACGAGGTGACAGCGGGTGTCAGAAGTTTAAATATCTGAATTACTTATTACATTTTGGTGTTCGTTGACTTTAATAACTGTATTTTCTCTGTTTATTACTTCTGGAGGAGGCCATATTAAGATACATTCTTCGGTTTTTTTTTGTTGTTGTCTCTTTGTGCATGTAATCCTCGAAAAAGGCTCATGCCAAAATATTGGATGTTTTATGTTTTTCATTTATGCATTCTCACACTTTCTATTTGTTTTTTTCTCACTTTACTCACTCCCTCCCACACTTTGTAAAACTACACCATACACCTCTATCTGCCTTTAATAACTGTATCATTCCTGAAGAACAGTCACTCTCATATTCAGCAGTACGAACTGTATTCCAAGTGTTAATTTCACCTTAGACATCAATACACTATTCTCTCCATATATAAAAGTTACGTGAGTGTTACTACACAAGAAACTATGGGGAAACATCATGTTACATTGCCCAGAGTTTTGTATATCCAATAAAAAACAGCAGAGATCCTAGATTTTAAATATACTAACAAGATACTTGACTTGTGTTTCTGCTTTGAGAGCTGCAATGTTCCAGAGTTCAGCTCCTAGAGTATTTTTAAGCATATGTCACACAGTACTCATCAGCTCCTAGAGTATTTTTAAGCATATGTCACACAGTACTCATCAGCTCCTAGAGTATTTTTAAGCATATGTCACAGTGCTCATCAGGTCCTTGGGTATTTTTAAGCATATGTCACAGTACTCATCAGCTCGTAGAGTATTTTTAAGCATATGTCACAGTACTCATCAGCTCCTAGAGTATTTTTAAGCATATGCCACAGTACTCATCAGCTCCTAGAGTATTTTTAAGCATATGTCACAGTACTCATATCAGCTCCTAGAGTATTTTTAAGCATATGTCACAGTACTCATCAGCTCTTAGAGTATTTTTAAGCATATGTCACAGTGCTCATCAGGTCCTTGGGTATTTTTAAGCATATGTCACAGTGCTCATCAGGTCCTTGGGTATTTTTAAGCATATGTCACAGTGCTCATCAGGTCCTTGGGTATTTTTAAGCATATGTCACAGTGCTCATCAGGTCCTTGGGTATTTTTAAGTATATATCACAGTGCTCATCAGGTCCTGGGGTACTTTTAAGCATATGTCACACAGTACTCATCAGTGTGGGGTCTGCACTATTTATAAACATATGACTCACAGTGTTTGAAAATGCATGTTCTTCAATTATTATAAGTATTTATTACACAGTATTCATAAAAATTAGTTATACAGCATTTATAAACATTAGTCTACAGTGTTTATAAATATTAGCTATACAGTGTTTACAAACATTAGCCATACAGTGTTTACAAACATTAGCCATACAATGTTTACAAACATTAGTCATAGAGTGTTTACAAACATTAGTCATAGAGTGTTTATAAACATTAGCCACACAGTGTTTACAAACATTAGCCATACAGTGTTTACAAACATCAGCCATACAGCATTTGCAAACATTACTCATACAGTTTTTACAAACATTAGTCATGGAGTGTTTATAAACATTAGCCATAAAGTGTTTATAAATATTTTTCATACAGTTTTTATAAACATGGGTCCTAAAATGATTTTAAATATGGGTCCTGTAGTTTTTCTAAAAATGAGTCCTAAACATGAGTTTCTAAACAAGAGTTCTGGACTTAAAATAAGAGTTCTAGAGTGTCAACATGGTAAAGAAATAAAATTTTTCAAATATTTCAAACACAAAAATCATTTGAAATACACACTGACACCTTTACCAGCACTTCATTCATAAATTCAACATTGATAAATAACACACAAAGTGAATGACACTTTTAAATTTTATTGTTCAGATTACGTTGAAAACTTCATGTCTAATTTTATTAAAAAAAACATTGACCTGAAAATAAAAAATTGACGCTTCTGCATTCTTTATAAACATATTTGTGATGAAATTTTTGGACAATGATGGTTTGTAACTGAACTGTCTCCAAAGTTTTTATACTCTTTCTGAATTAAGCTGAAGTTCTTAATAATCTGAACCAAAGGTAGTTGGATGTATATTGTGTACCTTTACAAAAAAAAAAAAAAAGGAAAAAGGAAAATTTAAAAAGGAAATAAAAAGAAGGTTCACAGAAACATATAAAAACAATAAACACAATCAATATTTTGACAAAATTCTTTTTTCACAGACAGCAGGTAAGATAAAACAACAAATATTCAACTATACCTGATGGCTGACCTCATGTGTTAGGTAGTTTTCTTTATCTCTACATTAATCCTTTCTACCTTGTGTACACCTATGTCATTTTAACCTTTATCAAGATCTAGTCTAAAGTTCTAGTTTTGAGCCATTATTGTTCTCATCTATTCTGATTTACAAGCCACTTCCAAGAAGCATAAGAAACTGTGGGAAGTACTAGAAACTATTGGAAATACTAGAAACTGTGGGAAGTACTAGAGACTATTGGAAATACTAGAAACTGTGGGAATTACTAGAAACTATGGGAAATGCTATAAACTGTGGGAAGTACTAGAAACTATTGGAAATACTAGAAACTGTGGAAATTACTAGAAACTATTGGAAATGCTATAAACTGTGGGAAGTACTAGAAACTATTGGAAATACTAGAAACTGTGGGAAGTACTAGAAACTATGGGAAATGCTATAAACTGTGGGAAGTACTAGAAACTATTGGAAATACTAGAAACTGTGGGAATTACTAGAAACTATTGGAAATGCTATAAACTGTGGGAAGTACTAGAAACTATTGGAAATACTAGAAACTGTGGGAAGTACTAGAAACTATGGGAAATGCTAGAAACTGTGGGAAGTACTAGAAAGTGTGAAAAGTCCTAGAAACTGTGGGAAGTACTAAGTTAGATTTCCCAGAACATTATGTGTTTGTGGAAAATATTAGTATCTTACGTTGGTCAGTCATATGCCAATTATTTAGGATCATTCTTTGAAGATAATTTCAATTTTGCACTAAACTTTTGGCAATTTTGATTTTATTTCTTCTGATTGATTAAATCACAGTGGATCATAAACATCTTGAAAGTGAACAGATTATACTGCCTGGGACATGAAACTGATATATGTTTCAGGAGATGAAAGAAACAAGATGAAGAGATAGACCAAGATAGAGATGGCGAGACAACATAGAAGAGGATATAAAAGAAATTGGTGTCACCAAATAGAGAGAGAAGATTAGGAAAAGAGAGGAATGGAGGCAAACTTTATATCTGACAATGACCCTTAATGTTTGGAAGAAGCAGAAGAAGAAGGAGGAAGAGGAGGAGGAGGAGAAAAAGAAACAGAAGATGAAGAAAGAGGAGGAGGAGGAAAAGAAAAAGAAGAAGAAGAATAAGGAGGAGGAGGAAAAAAAGAAAAAGAAGCAGGAGGAGGAGGAAAAAAAGAAAAAGAAGAAGAAGGAGGAGGAGGAAAAAAAGAAAAAGGAGAAGGAGGAAGAGGAGGAAAAGAAAAAGAAGAAGAAGGAGGAGGAGGAGGAAAAAAAGAAAAAGGAGGAGGAGGAAAAAAAGAAAAAGAAGAAGGAAAAGGAGGAGGAGGAGGAAAAGAAAAAGAAGAAGAAGGAGAAGGAGGAGGATGAGGAGGAAAAAAAGAAAAAGAAGCAGGAGGAGGAGGAAAAAAGAAAAAGAAGAAGGAGGAGGAGGAGGAAAAGAAGAAGAAGGAGGAAAAAAAGAACAAGAAGAAGGAGGAAGAAAGAGGAAAAAAAGAAAAAGAAGAAGGAGGAGGAGGATGAAAAGAAAAAGGAGGAGGAAAAAAAGAAGGAGGAGGAGGAGGAGGAAAAAAAGAAAAAGAAGAAGAAGGAGGAGGAGTAAAAAAAGAAAAAGAAGAAGGAGAAGGAGGAGGAGGAGGAAAAGAAAAAGAAGAAGAAGGAGGAGGAGGAAAAAAAAAAGAAGGAGGAGGAAAAAAAGAAAAAGAAGGAGGAGAAAAAAAAGAAAAAGAAGAAGGAAAAGGAGGAGGAGGAGGAAAAGAAAAAGAAGAAGAAGGAGAAGGAGGAGGAGGAGGAGGAAAAAAAGAAAAAGAAGGAGGAGGAAAAAAAGAAAAAGAAGGAGGAGGAAAAAAAGAAAAAGGAGGAGGAGGAAAAAAAGAAAAAGAAGGAGGAGGAAAAAAGAAAAAGAAGGAGGAGGAAAAAAAGAAAAAGAAGGAGAAGGAGAAAAAGGAGGAGGAGGAGGAGGAAAAGAAAAAAAAGAAAAAGAAGAAGGAGGAGAAGGAAAAGAAAAAAAAAAGAAAAAAGAAGGAAGAGAAGGAAAAGAAAAAAAAAGAAAAAAGAAGGAGAGGAGGAGGACAAAAAGAAAAAGAAGAAGAAGGAGGAGGAGGAAAAGAAAAAGAAGAAGAAGGAGAAGAAGGAGGAGGAGGAGAAAAAGAAAAAGAAGAAGAAGAAGGAGGAGGAGAAAAAGAAAATGAAGAAGAAGAAGAAGCAGTAGCTTCTTGATTTGTCAGGATTAAAATAGATTTTATGAGATCAGTTTCTGACTTTGTGAACAATAAAAGGTCTGGAAAACTGTTTCAAATGCACTTTTGTAATGTGTTAATGTACGTGTTACAAAAGTAAATAATCAAAAAAATGGAGCAATTACATTATAACATTTTTTTATCATACAAAGTTAATACAGGTGCTTCTCTTTTGTTACAGGCAAAAAAAGTACCACAAAATAAAAGGAAATATGAAATCCTTCAGGTAATAAAGAAATGTTACTGCTTGGCAGTTACAACATTAACATTTCACACTTCATTATATGAAGTTACAGCATATGGTTTTGATGAACATGATTTCATTAACTGTGATGTGAAGCTTATGGCTGTGTTTTATGTGTTATGAAGCAGCATACCTCTGTTTAATGTGAATGTTTCAATTTCCATGACATGAAGTTACAATACATGACTCTTAGTGTGACGATTTGACAACTTAAACATTAATTTACAACAATCATTCTCAGTGTCAACATTTTACAATTTAAAAACATTAAATTTATAAAAATAAATACTAGGTATAAAGTGGAATAAATTTAAGAACAACACAGAGATAAGACAGATGAGTAAACAACAACCTGTCTCATGGGTGATCAGAAAGAGAAGATGGACATATGTAGGCCATATGATGGGAAGAAACAATCAGAGAATACCAAAACAAGCTATCAATTGGAATACAACAGGCCGAAGAAAAAGAGGTCAAACACGTGAAACTCTGAGGACATTGTTAAGAGAGGCCATTTTAGTGGGCATAAAATCCCTTTATGAAGCTGAAAAACTTGGCAAAAACAGGAAAACTTGGCAAACAACTATGCGAGCACTATGTGACATTTAACGGCAGAGGAAGGATGCAAGAATGTAAGAAAAACCACATGAAAGAATAAATTATAATTTGTATTTATGATCTATAGTATATACACAGACAGAACTACAAAAATAAGATTTTTAAGGGCATGCATCTTTCCCAATACAACATATGCCTGTGAGACTTGGACACTTAACAAAATAGCTGAGAAACACATAAATGCCTTTGTATGTAAATGCTACAGAAGACTTCTTCAAATATCATGGACACAAAAAAGAACAAACATATCCATACTACAAGAACTTAATATTGAAGAAGTCTGGCTAGTAAAGAGGATTAAACAGAGAAAACATAAATATTTTGGACACATTAAACATCATGTTTAGAGAAGACTGTCTTGGAAGGATACATAAATGGGAAAAATAAAGAGAGGAAGACCAAGGGAAGATGGCTGCAAGACATTGTTGATAATCTGCAAATGGACACATCAGCAGCAAGGCATCTTGCTTACAACTGAGAGGCCTACAAAAGAGCTGTTAGGGAGGCAAAAGTTCTGCAAGGGACATGCAAATGACTAAGTAAATGACACTGCTTACCTGAACAGTAACCATAATGTTATATATATATCTTATATAGATATATAATAAAACAAAATAAAAATATACTCATAATATTACATTTCAGACTTTGTTACATCACTTAAAGATTAATATGTGATTCTAAACTACAAAAATGAGCTTCATGCTCATGGAGTGTCACAAGGAAAGTTATAAAAGATTTCATTCTTTAAAAAGAAATTTACACACTATAGGGCTCAGTAAAATTCTTCCTATTTGAATATTTCAATGGTAAGATGTCTGGGATATTGCAAAATCTGAATTTTTATAGAAAATATTTAATGACCTTGATCACAGAAAGGCTTTTTGTTAATTAGTTTTCACAACTGAAAAGAATAAAGAACACAAATATGACTAATATATTTAACAAAAACAGAAACTAAAAATAGGAAAATGTTAGTCTCCACTGTCTGCTCTAAAATTGGGTGCATAGATCTGCCAGTTCTGTACAACTCTTGTTTTCATCAGCTTCTACTCCTTGACATAATGTAGCTTAGTTGATCAATCATTTTATTCATTAGTAAGAATTACAGGTTATTAAAAGCATATATATACATACAATTATAATACAAATTGGCGAACTACTCTGCGAGCCCTATGTGATGTTTAACGGCACTAGAAGGATATAAGATATAAGATAAGATATAAGATAAGATATAAGACAAGATATAAGATATACATACAAACACTAGGAGGCTCTAAGAAAGGCTGGAGAGTTGAGACAGGCAATAACAAAAGTCAGAAAAAGACAGTCCAAAATTCATAGGACATGCTCAATGGTGAAGCAGGCTAGGATACACTGTGATAACAGGAAAGATAGAGGGCAAAAGAGATTGAAGTAGACAGAGAAAATGCTGGATGGACTAACAAGATGGCATGGACAGAGAATGCCAGCACAGGGAAATGTGGAAAAGCAAGACAACCAATGCCAGTCAGCAGGGCAATAGATAAAAAAAAATAAAGGTAAAGATAAAATTCCCATTTCCTTGCCATTAAAGCATATTCAGGATGCAGTGTGCAGCGTTGGGCCCATATTTCCAAGACCTTCGATACATGAAAGTGTGATATGGTCAGTATCACACCTGGCCAAACTGACCTTCCCAGATTTATCTGGAAACATTTTTTGGAGGCTAGATAGACCTTGAGGCCTTTTTTTGTGTGTACCAGAAAAAAATCCCACTCCTGGGACTTGAACCTGGTACTACCAGATTAGTAAACCAGGTGCCCTACCACTCAACTTTTGCCGTCACATACAAAAAATATAAAATTTAAATACCAATAAAATTTGTTATATTTTTAGCTCTATTGTAATGTTTTCATGAACATGGACCTTGTTAACTAAGAAAAATATTGTAAATGAGCAGTAAAAACTATCAATTACAGATTGTAGAAATATGCCTGAAAAAAAAAAGAACTTGCAGTTAAAATCTAGTTATATTGTATCTGTGTTTATATAACTGTCAGTATCATCATAACCATAATTATGTGCTTGTTAACTTTCTGATTTAACTTAGCAACAATGATTCTAGTGTAAAGATTCCTAAAGTCATATAAAAGTGAATATCTGGTGGTTACGTATTGAATCTGATTTGTTCTAGATATGCGATGCAGGTTTCATGAAGTAATCATAGCTGAAACAAAACTACAACATACAGAAAAATTCATGCGTGATACATGGTTTCATGAAGTAATCTTAGTTGAAACAAAACTACAATGCAAAGAAAAATTCATGCATGATACATGGTTTCATTAAGTGATCTCAGCTGAAATAAAAATATAAAGTATAAAACATTTATTGAAGAGCACATTTTAAATATATAATTTGAATAAATGTAGACAAAAATATTACAAGGCCATAACAATTGGAGATTATGAAATACTAGAGAATGCGGATGACACAGTATTACTGTCTACAATACAAAAAGGAATGGAAAAACTAATTATGTCAGTCCGTAAAAACAGCGAAGAGAAAAACCTCTATCTTAATGTGAAGAAAATTAAATTTATGACAACTGATATAACAAACAAGGCAGCTGAAATATGTATTGATGAGGAAAAATTGAAAGAGGCGGAGATTTTTTAATATCTTGGATCACTGCTAACTAATAATGGAGATACAATGAGGGAAATTAAAAAGAGGACATCTATCGCTCTTCAGAAAGTAAAACAACTAAAGTAGCTGTGGAGAGGAACAGACAGAATTACAAAAATAAGAATTTTAAGGGCATGCACCTTTCCCATCACAACATATGCCTGTGAGATACTTAACAAAACAGCTGAGAAACACATAAATGCCATTGAATATACTCGTAAGTGCTACAGAAGAGTTCTTCAAATATCATGGACACAAAAAAGAACAAATATATCCATACTACAAGAACTTAATATTGAAGAAGGCTGGCTAGTAAAGAGGATTAAAGTGAGAAAACTTAAATATTTTGGACACATTAAACATCATGATAATTTAGAGAAGAGCATCTTGGATGGATACATAATAGGAAAAAAGAAAGAGAGGAAGACCAAGACAAAGATGGCTGAAAGACATCACTGATAATCTGCAAATGAATGCAATAGCAGCAGGGCATCTTGCTTACAACCGAGAGGCCTACATAAGAGCTGTTAGGGAGGCAAAGTTCTGCAAGGGACATGCAAATGACCGACTGACATTTATCTTCTCTAGACCATGAGGCATGTGGTACTTGTTTCATTTCCATGACATACAACCTCCAACAAATGTAGTACTCACAATAATAAGTATCAAAAATACAATCAGTTTTGAAATAATCTTTAAATATTTTTTTCAATGAAATCAGTGAAAGATAAATTTTAAAATCTTATATAAATATATATGTCTATAGTATAACACATCCATTATTGTAAGGATCTTAGAAAATTCTTGTGTCTATGACATGTACATTGCATATTCATTATCATAAGATCATTCACATATTGTGATCAATATCAGTTATTTAGTGGGTTCATGTTCCTGAGAAAAATGCATTTTTCTTATTTGTTTCATGATACAGCACTTCTCTGAAGTTCTTGTTCCTTGTCTTTATGATCCTGAGATATTTCTCTATTTGCTGCTTTTGTTCTGAAGGCTGACAGGCTCAAGAGATAATTCTGCTGATTACTGAATAGAAAGACATTTTTGTGAAAGTGATTTTGAAAAAAAAAAAAACTGCTGAAATTTTCCTCACACCACATTGTGTACAGTGTGTACAGAAAGAAGACTTGTTGATGTTCTCAAGGGAGCTATTACTCAAGGTTTATCAGTAAGATTCAATATGATGGACACTCTAATATTATTCTCTCTGATGCTGTCTAACATGAGTTTACTCTCACCTTTTTTTTTTTTTTTTTAATATTTATTTCTGAGCTCCTCAGAGTTTTCTGAGATGACATCAAAATAAACAATGACATCTGATTAACAAATATGGCAATGCTAACACTTCTGATATTAATTGATAAATAGTGAAAGTTTTTTTTAAAAATTTAATTCCACACTGCATGTTCCCTCTTCATTTTTATCCTATCATTTACAAAGAATGTTATCAATAATGCATGTTTAAACCTGACAAGACTGTTAAGAATTTGGCTTTCTGCAGGAGATGAAGCCAAACTGGTTACCAAAAGGAACAGAATCTCGTTGGTAAGAGAAAAACTGCTTGTTGCATACTGTACAAACTGCATGACTAGTGTCAATGTTGCTGCGAGGAACCCCATCCTTCTCAAGCATCAAAACATTGGCTCTTATCAGGTCCACGTAAACCATATTCTCCTCATTTTCCACCGGCCATGCCAAGGAAGGGTCAAGGTCTATGACAGAAGCCGCTGATGAAGTTGGAAGAGTAAAACAAGAACCCTCAATGCTGGGACCAAGTGCAGCACTGACATCTTTTGGGTCTGTCCCAAACTCTTCCACCATTGCCTGTAGACAAGATCTCACAGCCCCCAGAGTTGTACCACGCCAGCCTGAATGTACTGCACCACAGGCTCCTAAAGGGAATAAGTCAGTGAGAAAACTGTGAGCAAATACAAGAAGATAACTGCTCATTCAGATAAAATTAAGCATCCACATTAATATATATATATAAATATATTTGTTATTTAATGTAGAAGGTCAGATAAATGTAAAAGAGGTGTACCAAATGCTGGAAGATAAAAATGGAAAAAGTTAATTTTCAAGTGTATATTTAACATGCTGTTTCTATTTTTTTTTCCCAAAAGGTCAATATCTAAATTTGGTTTCATGCACTATAAAAGAAGTAAAACTGCACCATCTACCTCTATCTACCTTTATTATTTGAACCAGTTCTACTGTAGTCACCATCCCTTTTATATTTTAAGTCTAAAACATCTTAAACCAGGGGAGTATTCTGATATTTAGTAATCCAAATTTTAACTAAGTCAAAAAATAATGCTCAAGAATATGGAGGAAGAATTAAAAAGTGATGATGATAAGCAAATGTTGTAGAAATGAAGGAATACAAAACTGAAAAAAAATATATCTCATTTTTCCATTACTCTTTCACTCTTGGATTAATTTCCGTGCTCTGCCAGAAGCACCTTTGGTGAGAAATGTTGCTAGAAAGAAACTGGAAGAAAGTTACTGTAGTTTAAAAGTATGGGTTGGGTTGGAAATGTGCTGCTTTTCAGTTTACTTGAACTTTGCTTAAATATTGCTTGGAGCAATTATTCACATAAGTGTGCAAGACCTAGCAAACCTACCAGTGTTACTTTAGAGTGAAAGAGTTTATATCCACTTAAATAAGGCAATACCTTAGTATTAGGAAATATAAAAGTAGAAAAATATCATTATCATCATCATCGCCTTTCACTCCCCTGAGAGCACAGACCACATATAAAGGCTCTCCAGTCATCCCTGTTCTTGGATTTATTCTCTGCTTCCTTCCATGTGTATCCTTTGTCTCTGAGCACTGTCATAATTTCTCTTCTCCAGGTAAGTCTAGGTCTTCCTCATTTTCTATTTCCTTGAGGATTTCATGTCAGTGCCTGTCTTGTTATGATGGTGTCAGGTTTCCTCGGAGTGTGGCCAATCCACCTCCACTTCTTAGACATGATTTGTAGGTTCATAGGTTCTTGTCCTGCCCTTTCCCAGACCTCCTTGTTCCGTATCTTGTCCTGCCATTTAATGTTTAAAATCCTCCTCAATCAGTAGTTCATGAATGTTTGCATCCTATTTTGTATTGTCTTGGTCATAACCCATGTCCCCGAACCATATAGCAGGACAGTCTTTATGTTTGTATTGAAAAGCCTAAGTTTTGTTCTTGTTTTGATGTTCTTAGATGACCATATTTTGTTAAGTTGGATAAATGCTGTCCTGGCTTTGGTTATTCTAGCTTTAATATCCTTTTCCGTTCCCCCATATTTATCCACTATGCTGCCTAAATATGTGAAATATTCTATTTCCTCAGTTGGTATTCCCTCAATTATCATGAGGCTATTGCTTGCACTATTACTTTTTATTATCTTTGTTTTTTTGTCTGTTAATATACAGTCCCAGTTTAGCTGAATTCTTGTTTAAGATCTGAAGTTTCTCTTGCATTTGTGTGTGGCTGTGTGCCAGAAGTGCCACATCATCTGCAAAGTCAAGATCTTCCAAACTGATCCCAGAATGTCCTTTGTATCCCATTTCTTTTCCTTTGGGTTTTGGTGACCTGAAAACAGGATTGTCTCCCCTGTTGCTAGTCTAAGCTTACCTGTTCCTGTCCAGTGTGTTTCGCTCAGCCCCAGTATCTTTATATTATATCTATTCATTTCTCTCACTGTCATGGCAGCCTTTCCACTTTCATACATTGTTCTAACATTCCAACATGCAATTGTAAAAGGTGTCCTGGTACTCAGTTGGGATGTTGGTTCTGCAGCTTCCTTTTGGCTTTGACTGCACGTCATGTGCTCTGTTATCAGAGTTCCTTTTTCAAGATAAAGTTTCCTGGTTTTTGCTCTCTGTGTTTCTGTAATGCTCTGGTTTTTTTTCAGTGAATAGGTTGATGGCCTATCCCCCAACCTCCTCAGTCACCTGTTATGACACACGTGAAGGTTGCAGTGGTCCTGTTCTATACACCACTCAATATCAATAAATAATATTGTACAAAAGTACATCTGTTGCAATAATAAAAAATTATACCCTACAGTAACAGCTTGTCTGCCCAAAGCAGAAAGTTATGGAAACACAGCTAAATCAATACTGGCTGATAGTGACAATCAATCAGCAATATACAAACTCTAGTTTAAGCAAATTATCTTTTTTTTTTTTTCAACAATATATGCTTATATCTGTATCCTACAGTAGCTATATAAAAAGCATGTTTTAATATGGGTCGGTAGCATCATACAACATAACTTTGTTTTACATCAGATAGTAGTATCATACAAAGATACATCAGATAGTAGTATCATATAAAGATACATCAGATAGTAGTATCATACAAAGATACATCAGACAGTAGTATCATACAAAGATACATCAGATAGTAGTATCATACAAAGATACATCAGATAGTAGTATCATACAAAGATACATCAGATAGCAGTATCATACAAAGATACATGTATGAGTCCAGTTTCAGTATCAAGCAAAAGGACATGCATTTATGTTTTAGTTTCGTTTGAAGGTTTCATTAAAAAGTTTACTTGTTTCTGAATAATCCTGTGCTTCTGGATTCAAGTCCCAGAAGTGGGTTTTTTTCTTGGTGCACACAGAAAATGCTCCAGGGTCCACCCACCTCTAACAATGGTACCAGAGAAACCTGGGAAGGTCAATACAGCCAGATGTGATAGTGACCACGTCATATGGCCAGATGTGATAGTGACCACGTCATATGGCCAGATGTGATAGTGACCACATCATACAGCCAGATGTGATAGTGACCACGTCATACGGCCAGATGTGATAGTGACCATGTCATACAGCCAGATGTGATAGTGATCACATCATACAGCCAGATGTGATAGTGACCACATCACACAGCCAGATGTGATAGTGACTACATCACACAGCCAAATATGATAGTGACCACATCACACAGCCAGATGTGATAGTGACCACATCATACAGCCAGATGTGATAGTGACCACATTATACAGCCAGATGTGATAGTGACCACATTATACAGCCAGACGTGATAGTGACCACATCATACAGCCAGATGTGATAGTGACCACATTATACAGCCAGATGTGATAGTGACCACATCATACAGCCAGATATGATAGTGACCACATTATACAGCCAGATGTGATAGTGACCACATTATACAGCCAGATGTGATAGTGACCACATCACACTTTATGTGCTGGTGGTCTTGGAAATACGGGCCTAACACCGTATCCCCAATATTTTGTAGTGGCGTGGAAACAAGGATTTTACCTTTTTTTTTAAAAACTTGTTTCTGTCTTGGGGTAATGTCTTGCATTGGTCTTTCTGTTTTAGAAAGTAGTTTCTTTAAACATCAACAAACACTCAATGTTAGTCTCTGTTACTAGTGTCATATAGAAGTGTTAGTCTCTGTTACTAGTGTCATATAGCAGTGTTAGTCTCTGTTACTAGTGTCATATAGAAGTGTTAGTCTCTGTTACTAGTGTCATATAGCAGTGTTAGTCTCTGTTACTAGTGTCATATGGAAGTGTTAGTCTCTGTTACTAGTGTCATATAGCAGTGTTAGTCTCTGTTACTAGTGTCATATAGCAGTGTTAGTCTCTGTTACTAGTGTCATATAGCAGTGTTAGTCTCTGTTACTAATGTCATATGGCAGTGTTTTTCCTACAACATCAGTCAATTGTATCATTCAACATTTCACCTGTTTTGGGATCAGCCAGGAGTATCACACAACAGTCAGCACCTGGGGCAGCCACTGTAACACCCGGGATATTGGTCACTATACCATCATACTTCCTTGGCTCCTCCTTCCCAAACACCCAGATCTTATTGCCGTGTTCCACTTTGGTAACGTGCAAAGAGTCAAGGTCAAATCCTGCCGTTACAGCCAAACGTCGATGGTTTTCCCTGACCACCAACAAAGGGTCTGGCTTGCGGACTGTGTAGAACATATTCATGGAGGCCAGTGGGCCAAATCTGGATACTCCTCCACACCTTTCATGGAACCCTGCAGACAAACAAGTTATTAAACTGAAAGTGTGAGAGAAGGAATCAGTTGTACAGATGAAAGCAAAAATGAATTTGATACTGTATGAACATGATATATGTACCTTCACAATAAAGTCTTCACTGTTTATTAAAAAAATCATCATCAAGGAGATGAAATCGCTCTGTCAATGAGCCAATGCTGGCCCTGATCTTGTCCTACTTCCACACAGTGCTCCTAGAAGCAAGGTGTTGATCTACATCCTCTGGTCATCAGGATCAGTTTTCCACATGGTGGTAGAATTCAGTGGTGGAAATCAAAAGAAGACTAGCAGTTGCATCACAAAACTATCACAACTGAAGAGTATGTGGCAAGGTACCAACAAGAAAACAAAGTTATGTTTATTTCTTAGCTTACAACTTCCCTGTGGCAACATATGGATGTGAAACATGGACACTTAACAAATCAGTAGAAAAGAGAATAACAGCATTTGAAATGAAATGTTACAGAATGGCGCATAGAATATCATGGACAGAACGAAGATCAAATAAAGAGATACTAATGGGATTAAGTGTCGCAGAAAACTTGTTCGTTAACACCATAAATACTAGAAAGCTGAGATACTTCAGCCACATCAAGAGACACAACAGCTTGGAGAGGTTGACAGTAGCATGTACAGTGCCTGGCAAAAGAGAAAATGATAATCTCACTGCAGGTGGACTCAGGACATCATGATGATCTCACTGCAGGTGAACTCAGGACATCATGATGATCTCATTGCAGGTGGACTCAGGGCATCATGATGATCTCACTGCAGGTTGACTCAGGACATCATGATGATCTCACTGCAGGTGAACTCAGGACATCATGAAAAGCCTGAATATGTCACTGTGAGATACTGGTCAACTTGTGCAAGACCATATTGCAATCAGTGAGGCTGTAAGAGGGACAACTTGCTGGAAAGGACATGTCATATGAATGAATAGCAGAATTCAAAGACCAGTGAATGGATATGTCAGCAGATCCAGTTTAGAAGATGCTTGGAGATCTTAATTGTAATTCTCAGATGAATAAATTATTTAAAACTAAACAATGATATAAACACAGAAATCTTCAAGAAGTATGCAGTATGACACACCAAGTAAAGACTGCAACATTTAAAAGGATGAAATATTTTAGTTATCTAATCAGTGACTTCCGGGTGACGTGCAAGATGGCGGGTGTTTTTTTTTTAGCGCTGTTACTGGCATGCAATATTCAGCGGGATTTCGCTTGATTCATCACACATTCTAAACCAGGAGTTGGGCATAAGGCTAACAATCTTATCCTGAGACCCACCTAGAGGCGATCCTAGATGGGGGGAAAAAGGAATTGTTATGAAAACTCGCAACAAAGCCAATTGAAAAACTTGGCGAACTACCATGCGAGCCCTATGTCATGTTTAACAGCATTGGAATAATGTAACATGTAAGAATCAGTTCACTTTTGATTAGTCTTCTTCTTCTTCTTCTTCAGTCTCCCTGGAACCACAGTCTGGTGTTCTTTGCAGCCGATGCAATGAAGATATTGGGGCACAGCGTTGCGATTGTTTTTGAGCGGGTTATGGCGGGTATTTTTTCAGTCTCTGAGCGTAGCTCTGTGTATGTGTGTGTGTGTGTGTGGGGGGGGGGGTGTGCAATGTTTCTCTAGCAGACTCCACCACAGCGGCAATTCCTGCCCCAATTACCAATCTAGGTCTGTTGCTGGAGGCACCAATGGAGAGATGGGACAGGATCTTGGTCAGCTGTGGTTCGCCAGCCATGATGCTGCATGTCATCTATTAGTCACTGATTGCTTAGTTAGATAGCATCTTTCCTCCCCCTCCCTCACTATACATATTGCTGCAAATAACGTTTTAAAAAATACTGAAGAAGTGTAGTTTATAAAAGCCAATTTAAAATATGCGTAATCAACCTGAATTTTGAATATTCAAAATCATAATGAAAGAGAAGGGGGCAATAGGCAGCACACTAGACAACTAGTACCACACATGGAATTTACCATGAACCATGAAGGACAATGCAGTAATAAGTGCTCTTGGATATCAGTAACATGTCGAAAACAATAATAAGTATAGACTCGGTGACATGCAGAGACTCAATAACATGTAAAGACCCAATAATATATGGGCAATAAAATATCAAATAAAAAGAGATAGACCAACTAACAGCATCTAAATTATTTTCAGTATATTACTTTTTGCCTATCAGTGAAATATATTTTTAAAAAAAATTATTTCACAAAAATTACCTGCATTGAACATTCTGTTTGATATAACGCCGCTTCTAAGAACAACAACTTCATCTATATTTCCCAGAGTTGTCAAGTACTTCTTGAATAGTTCCTTCCCCTGAATTTCCTTGGTTGTATCGAAGCTGAGAACTTGGCCGGACACGTCGACGCCTAGCACTGACCAGTTATGTACGGCAGCAAACATGTGCACGCATAAGTTCTCCCAGTATTTCTTCATAATCAGTGTTGTTACTATGACAACGTCTGTGACTCCTGCATCGTCTAATTTACATTTGGCTTTATAAAGCAGATCAACTGTATCTTCGGAGATTATAGATCTGGCATGCTGAAATGGATTTTCCACAGGGCTTGTAGACAGAATAGTGACAAAGTGGTTGGATGTTCCATTCATTTTGTTCTTGATGGCTGTTATCAGCTGCTCCCTGGTCAGGGATGTTGAGTCTGTTGCAAGGTCAAGGATTAAGTCAAAATCGGCTTTCATTGTCACAGAATCTGCTGCGTCAGCTCAGTTTAAACAATCTGGAAAATAAACAAAATCACAGACGTAATAGTGAAGAACCACTTACAGAACAAAGAAGATCAATCTCATTACAAATCAAGATGACAGTATAAAATGCATTAATTAAATGTCATTTTCCTTTTCCTTGTATATGTCACTTGAATGCAGGAATCAGTTGGAAAGTGCATCAGACAAGAGGAGCATTTTAAAAAACCCACCGAGTAGTAAATTGGGTAAGGGGAAACGATATGCTTACATTCTACATTTGTCTACTTGTTGCTCATTTAGTTTCACTTAAAAGCTATTATCATGCAGTTTCCAACATCTCTTGTTCTCAGGCAAAGAACATTGCAGTATTAGCATTCACTAGCTTGAGGGTCAAAAGAGATATCAACCACTGTATTATATTCTTCTTCTTCTCTTCAGTTTAGTATGGGGCAAAGATCATACATAAACTTCCTCCAGACAGACCTCTACTAAGCCTGTCATGTCTATCACTACACTGTCATGTCTATCACTACACTGTCGTGTCTATCACTACACTGTCGTGTCTATCATTACACTGATTCCTAGAAATGTCATACTATCAGTCCCAACAGTTCTTCTCCGAGTCTCCCAAGAGGCCCCCCCCCCCCTTTTTTTTTCTCTCTTAAATCTCGTTGAGGAAAATGTTGACGCGGTAAGATGGTGATAATAACTTAAATGCAAAACCTTATTTTGTGTCATAGACATTTCTATCTTCTCCATGAGACTTCATCACTTAAGCTACTTTGGTAGTTTTAGGGTCAGCATAGTGCGTTATTTAGTATGAGCAGTCCGTATTTTAAACAAAGTCCGTGAATGTTAACTTATTAGCGACAAATAAATGGCCCTATTTTTTAAACTGATTGCTCGGTAAAATATGAGGAGGCACTAGACGAAAAGATGTAAAGAGAGACGAAGTGGGTGGGAGTTTTTGGTGCATTAAGAGTGGGAGAAGGAGGAGTCAAAAGTATATAGGAGTGAGGATGATTACAGACTGTCTAACATGTGAGGATGATTACAGACTGTCTAACATGTGAGGATGATTACAGATTGTCTAACATGTGAGGATGATTACAGATTGTCTAACATGTGAGGATGATCACAGATTGTCTAACATGTGAGGATGATTACAGATTGTCTAACATGTGAGGATGATTACAGATTGTCTAACATGTGAGGATGATCACAGATTGTCTAACATGTGAGGATGATTACAGATTGTCTAACATGTGAGGATGATTACAGATTGTCTAACATGTGAGGATGATCACAGACTGTCTAACATGTGAGGATGATTACAGATTGTCTAACATGTGAGGATGATTACAGATTGTCTAACATGTGAGAATGATCACAGATTGTCTAACATCACCAGTCAGGTTTGTGGTAATCTGATTTATTCGCAATTATTATGTAGTGCACTGGGAGCGGGGGAGGGGTGGGACTTAAAAAAAATGTTGGATCACAAATTCAAATCACAACCCGGACTCCCGAAGGGTGTGGTGAAGGGCATGAGGGATGTGAAGTTTTATTTTATCTGCCTGGGATGTACTAAAGTGACGGTATTGTCAAAAAAGGCATTGTCTTGTTTCAGTTATTAGCGGTAAAATATATCTTTTACTCGCAACTTTACTTTGTACTGCTGCTCAAAAACTACTTGTAATCGTATGTTGTCCGCATTTGGCCTTCATTTGTTCCCATTTGGCCTTCATTTGTCCGCATTTGCCCTTCATTTGTCCGCATTTGACCTTTATTTCTTATGACAACCCTAGTAGTTTCTACTTCTGTCACTCATTTCTCAAAGAAGAGTTCAAAAGAGTTCTGTACAGTCACCATGGTCCAAGTATCATAAAGCTAGTTTAACAATTAACCAGGCAGAGTACAGATGTGTAAGTGAAAGATTAAAAAAAAAACTGGTTAGGAACCAGTTTCATTTTAGAGCAAGAGATGACACTTTTGAATTCTTCAGAAACAACAACGAAAAAAACAACGGAAATGAGTTTAGACACTACAAGTGGATAGGCAAGTAACAAAGAGCTGATAAAGTTGATCAAGTTGGACAGAAGTGACACCAGATATAAATACTTATCTTCACTGATAATAGTGACACCAGATATAAATACTTATCTTCACTGATAATATTGACACCAGATATAAATAATTATCTTCACTGATAATACTGATACCAGATATAAATACTTATCTTCACTGATAATAGTGACACCAGATATAAATACTTATCTTCACTGATAATAGTGACACCAGATATAAATACTTATCTTCACTGATAATAGTGACACCAGATATAAATACTTATCTTCACTGATAATAGTGACACCAGATATAAATACTTATCTTCACTGATAATAGTGACACAAGATATAAATACTTATCTTCACTGATAATAGTGACACCAGATATAAATACTTATCTTCACTGATAATATTGACACCAGATATAAATACTTATCTTCACTGATAATAGTGACACCAAATATAAATACTTATCTTCACTGATAATAGTGACACCAGATATAAATACTTATCTTCACTGATAATAGTGACACCAAATATAAATACTTATCTTCACTGATAATAGTGACACCAGATATAAATATTATCTTCACTGATAATAGTGACACCAGATATAAATACTTATCTTCACTGATAATAGTGACACCAGATATAAATACTTATCTTCACTGATAATAGTGACACCAGATATAAATACTTATCTTCACTGATAATAGTGACACAAGATATAAATACTTATCTTCACTGATAATAGTGACACCAGATATAAATACTTATCTTCACTGATAATAGTGACACCAGATATAAATACTTATCTTCACTGATAATATTGACACCAGATATAAATACTTATCTTCACTGATAATAGTGACACCAGATATAAATACTTATCTTCACTGGTAATATTGACACCAGATATAAATACTTATCTTCACTGATAATAGTGACACCAGATATAAATACTTATCTTCACTGGTAATATTGACACCAGATATAAATACTTATCTTCACTGATAATATTGACACCAGATATAAATACTTATCGTCACTGATAATAGTGACACCAGATATAAATACTTATCTTCACTGGTAATATTGACACCAGATATAAATACTTATCTTCACTGATAATAGTGACACCAGATATAAATACTTATCTTCACTGATAATAGTGACACCAGATATAAATACTTATCGTCACTGATAATAGTGACACCAGATATAAATACTTATCTTCACTGGTAATATTGACACCAGATATAAATACTTATCTTCACTGATAATATTGACACCAGATATAAATACTTATCGTCACTGATAATAGTGACACCAGATATAAATACTTATCGTCACTGATAATAGTGACACCAGATATAAATACTTATCTTCACTGGTAATATTGACACCAGATATAAATACTTATCTTCACTGATAATATTGACACCAGATATAAATACTTATCGTCACTGATAATAGTGACACCCCTCCCTAGCAGACTGCCAGCTTGTCTGTTTGTTACTAAAGTTGATCATTTTTTATGTGAAGTGCAAACTGACATTGACTAAAAATGCTTATTGGAATCTTGATATCAAAATTAATCTTTAAATTATGTTAATAACAAATGAAGTTACAGATATAATTTTTTTAAACTTGCAAACAAAATATGAAAAAAAAACCCACATCTGTTTAAAAAATAATATTATGTACTGGTTGTCCTGCTCATATGGAGCATATTAGGAGTCTTTCACTGATATTTCACATGAAAGGACAATTATTCTTTTGAAAGCAAACACGTGTAATCACACAGAACTCTTTTTACGAGTATAAATTAATACAAATCATACCTCTATGCGTCCAAACTAATATATATTATTCCTCGGCTTATCTAATCTACAATACACCATTCCTCTCTGTATGCTAAACACAAATGTTCTTAAACCCACAATATTACACAATATTACCTGCGCAGAAGAACAGTAAACATAACACATCTGTCAAAACCACTCAGCTTTTATAGAGGTCCAGTCAGGTTCCGGGAAATTATTAAATCCTTTTTTTTTTTAAATGCCAGGTCACTAAATCTTTCGAGCGTAGCCATCAAATCAATATTGTGCGTCATTCGGGATAAATAAAACGTAGGCAGGGCCACCTTAAACTTTGGACCAGTTACAAGTGCGTGTGTTCTTACAATCCGGTGAGAGGGACGCACATTCTAAATGAAAGTTAACTGACTGATTCAGTGTGCCCGGGCATGAGCGACTGAGCGTGTCAGGATTCTTTTTACACCAAGTTCTGTTTGATGTAGATGTGTAGATCACGTAGCTAGAACAGGTGTCTGTTACTCGCTTGTGAGAAAGTCTGCTATCTTTACTTGTTGTGAGAAAGTCTGGTATCTTTATTTGTTGTGAGAAAGTCTGGTATCTTTATTTGTTGTGAGAAAGTCTGGTATCTTTATTTGTTGTGAGAAAGTCTGGTATCTTTACTTGTTGTGAGAAAGTCTGGTATCTTTATTTGTTGTGAGAAAGTCTGGTATCTTTATTTGTTGTGAGAAAGTCTGGTATCTTTACTTGTTGTGAGAAAGTCTGGTAGCTTTATTTGTTGTGAGAAAGTCTGGTAGCTTTATTTGTTGTGAGAAAGTCTGGTATCTTTATTTGTTGTGAGAAAGTCTGGTAGCTTTATTTGTTGTGAGAAAGTCTGGTATCTTTACTTGTTGTGAGAAAGTCTGGTATCTTTACTTGTTGTGAGAAAGTCTGGTATCTTTACTTGTTGTGAGAAAGTCTGGTAGCTTTACTTGTTGTGAGAAAGTCTGGTATCTTTACTCGCTTGTGAGAAAGTCTGGTACCTTTACTTGTTGTGAGAAAGTTGGTACCTTTACTTGTTGTGAAAAAATCTGGTATCTTTACTTGTTGTGAAAAAGTCTGGTATCTTTACTCGCTTGTGAGAAAGTCTGGTACCTTTACTTGTTGTGAGAAAGTTGGTACCTTTACTTGTTATGAAAAAGTCTGGTATCTTTACTTGTTGTGAGAAAGTCTGGTATCGCTGTTGTTAAAGGAAGTGATGACTAACACACGCGCGCATATATACACGAAAGTGTATAAATTTATATAGCTTAATTATGCATATTTATATTGTTTTAGTTTCACGGTATAAGTCAGCGAAATATGTCTAAACGACGTATAGGGTAGCTTACTGACACTTTGTGAGTACTAGTTTTATAAAGCAGAGGGCAACAACTTACAACGATCTTGACAAATATAAAACGAAAGAAAAATTGAAGCATCTTCAGATTGTTACCATTCTTCTTCTTCTTCTTCTTCTAAAGTGCCGCTAGGTAAAATATCTAACATGCCAAGTAATGCCAACAAAATGTTGCACAATTTTCATACAAGAACTTTTACGTTTTATATAAATGTGATTAGTTAAAGGACGAATGTTCATAGTGGATTCTTCAGGTGATACATGTTCATTCATTCATTTGCATGTCCTTTGCGGAACTCTGCCTCCCTAACAGCACCTCTGTAGGCCTCTCGATTGTGAGCAAGATGGCCTGCTGCTGATGCATCCATTTGCAGATCATCAACGATGTCTTGCAGCCATCTTCGCCTTGATCTTCCTCTCTTTCTTTTTCCCATTTATGTACCCTTCCAAGACGGTCCTCTCTAGATTATCATGACGTTTAATGTGTCCAAAATATTTAAGTTTTCTCTCTTTAATCCTCTTTACTAGCCAGCCTTCTTCAATATTAAGCTCTTGTAGTATGGATATATTTGTATCAGGTGATACATGTACTGATTTGTTTTTTTTTAATGTAAAAATATATCTATATTATTGTGGTTCCTGTAAAAAATTGCAGCTGTACTAATGTTGTTTGTGTAAAACTACAGCTGTACTAATGTTATTTTTGTAAAAATACAGCTGTACTAATGTGGTTTGTGTAAAAATACACCTGTACTATTTGGTTCCTAATAAAGGGGATATGTTTTGTAGCGTCTTGTGTTAAGTGACGGACACACTATAGCAGTTTCCAGAGGATCACGCATGGATTTATGTGGTTGATGTACCACAGTGGTTCTCAAGTTTGTTGCATCGTAACTGTCATATATATATATATATATATATATATATATATATATATATATATATATACATATATATATTATACACATATAAACAATCAAACATGTGTGTTTTCGGGGATTCGAGGAAGAAATGATGAGATAGATATTGTAGTATCTCAGTAGGTTCGCCTGAAGTTGTTAAAATTTGTTTGGGAAAACATGAATTATACACCAGTTTAAAATTACTATTCCACAGATTTTGGTTAAAAGAAGAAAATACCAATGTGTTAATTAATATGAATGGTATCACGTGGTACACTGAACCGCCCTGCGCATGTGACAGGCAGAGGGCGAAGGAAAAACCAGGCTGTCAGAGTATTAAAAAACGACACAAGGCCCAAGATTACAGTAGGTGTACACGGGAAAAAGGGTCCCGTTTCCAATGAGTCATTCTTAGTACTTTGGAAATTTGTCAAATATCGCACAACCTACGCCTCAGAGAACCAAAAAAAAAGTTATTGTTTTACACAGCGCCGCCTCTTTCAAGCACATCTTAACATATACCGGATTTCCCGGATTCGTTTTGGTCGCAGTAAACAAAATCAAAATGGGATCCACTAGCAAAGACGTAAATGAACAAGAATACAGCTAATGTTTTTCTATTATAAAAAACAAAACGCATATTGCTGGCATATTACAACTCCCCGTTGCGACATAGAAAGAAAAAAGGTCATATTACAGCGTACATAAATGTAAATGCTGATTTATACATGTAATACATGAAAGCAGCAACAACAAAAAAAAAAACAGGAGACAGCAAAATTTTATATAACATACAAAAGAGGCTAACAGGTATTATTACATCTAAAGAAAGACCAATCCTTAGCCAAACTGGAACCCTATTAACATCAAGTAAAGACCAAAAGCAAAGATGGGCTGTACATTTTCAAGAAATACTTAATCGACCACACCCAAAAGAATTGTTAAACCTTGAAACCGACTTACCAGCTTCACAACTAAATGTCAACCTAGATGAAATTACATTGCATGAAATTGAAACAGAGGTGAATTTAATGGCTAACAACAAAGCTGCAGGTGAAGATGAAATAACACCCGAAATGCTAAAAGCTATCAATAGTGACAACATGAGACAAGTAATGTTTAACAAGATTTAGAAAGAAGAAAAGGTCCCTTCTAAATGGAAAAAAAGGAATCATTGTTAAAATACCAAAAAAAAAAAAAAAAGGCAGCCTTAGTGACTGTAACAATTGGAGAGGAGTAACCTTAATATCAGTTGTGTCAAACGTATTGTGCAAGGTCATTTTGAATAGACTTAAAGATATAGTGAATACCGCAATGAGAGAAGAACAACCAGAATTTCGAAAAGGAAGAAGCTGTCTCGACCAGATCTTTACTCTAAGAATAATACTTGAAGAACATATTGAAAAGCACAAACCATTAATACTGAACTTCATAGACTTTAAAAAGGCATTTGATAGCATACACAGAGATTTTTAAGAATTTTAAGTCTATATGGAATACCATCTATAACTGTCAAAATCATTAAGGACTTCTACAATGGATATGGTTGTGCAGTCAAGACAGAAGAAGGGATGAGCAAATGGTTCCAGATTGAAACAGGTGTGAAACAAGGATGTATACTGTCTCCTTTGCTTTTTGGAATTATAATAGACTTCATAATGAAAAAATGCTGCACAGGTAACACAGGTATTGACTGGTACATGGGACCTAACTAGAAGATCTTGATTTTGCTGAAGACATATCTCTTATCAGTAACAATTTGAATTCCATGCAAGAAAAAACTGACAGCCTGTCTTCACTGGCTTGATAAATAGGACTTGAAATTAACAAGGACAAAACAAAAATAATGAAAATTCGCATTAATCAAAATGGACAAATACACGTAGAAGGGACAGATATTGAAGAAGTCAATCAATTTGCATACCTTGGCAGCTACACAGACCAGGATGGTGACACCAGAAAGGAAATTAGAATCAGAATTGCAAACGCAGCATCGATCTTCAAGAAACTTGAGAAAATATGGAATTCAAAAGTTATAGGCACAAAAACTAAGTTAAGACTATTCAATTCAAATGTAATATCTACTCTCATTTATGCATGCGAAAGCTGGAAAACAACTAAAGAAACAGACAAGAAATCAGACTCTTTTAAAAACAAATGCCTAAGGAAAATACTCGGCATCAAGTGAAACGAATTCAAGAACAATGCAGAGATAAGACAGATGACTGAACAACAACCAGTCTCTAAGACAGATGACTGAACAACAACCAGTCTCTAAGACAGATGACTGAACAACAACCAGTCTCGTGGGTGATCAGGAAGATGGACATACGATGGTCACTTGAAGAGAAGAAACGATTAGAGAATCCCAAAACAAGCTATCAAGTGGAACATAACAGGCCAAAGAAAAAGAGGCAGACCTCGTGAAACTCTGAAGAGGACATTGTTAAGAGAGGCCAAATTAACAGACATAAAATCCCTTGATGAGATTGAAAGAAAAATTGGCGAACTACCTTGCGAGCCCTATGTG
The DNA here is from genome assembly GCA_009760885.1 of Achatina immaculata. Taxonomy (NCBI): domain Eukaryota; kingdom Metazoa; phylum Mollusca; class Gastropoda; order Stylommatophora; family Achatinidae; genus Lissachatina; species Lissachatina immaculata. The sequence continues at coordinate 30,814,307 of CM019717.1, forward strand.
ACGTTTAACAGCACGGGAAGGATATACGATATAAGATACATGTAATATCATCTTGAAGTATTAAAGTCTTCAAAAAATGAAAATCAACAGAGCAGCTAGAACAGAATCTGTTCACTGTAAAAATATAATTAGAAAGAGTATTCACATTTATTTAACCACTTTGTACGCTTTCTTCTAGACAAAGGGAGTAGTTCTACCAGCATTTTTTTGTTTCAGACTTACGTCTCTTCTAACATCAAACTCCTATGCTTTCCCTACGTCTCTTCTAACATAAAACTCCTGTGTTTTCCCTACGTCTCTTCTAACATAAAACTCTTGTGTTTTCCCTACGTCTATTCTAATATAAAACTCCTGTGTTTTCCCAGCACCAAATATTACCTAGTCCCCATTAAATTTATACAGCTTACTTCTGTGGATAAATGAGTTAAAATCTTAACATCTTTTAGTTTTTAACTTTTCATTCTTGGCATCTTTTAAAACGTATTTTCAAGACATCTTTTATTTCTTTTTTCAGCTGCCGATTCCGTGGAGTGCTGCAATTTGTGAGAATCTGACACTGATCTAAAGCGAGATATACTGTCTGACATGTTGCCAGACTGCGAGACATATGTTGCCACACAGCGAGATATACTGTCTGACATGTTGCCACATAGCGAGATATACTGTCTGACATGTTGCCATACTGCGAGATATACTGTCTGACATGTTGCCATACTGCGAGATATGCTGTCTAACATGTTGCCATACTGCGAGATATACTGTCTGACATGTTGCCTTACTGCGAGATATACTGTCTGACATGTTGCCATACTGCGAGATATACTGTCTGATATGTTGCCATACTGCGAGATACAATGTTTTTTTTTTACTCCATGTATCCATCGTTTTTTTTAATGCATCCTCACCTTCTGGTGGCCTCAGTTCTAGTGTGACTGATCCTTTCAGATGAATGACGTGACCTCATTTTAGTCAAGTGTCCAAAGCAGTTCACTCGTTGGTTTTCTATGTATGTCACAAGTGGTGTTTGGGAAACTGCGTATCGGAACTTTTTTGGTATTTAACTTCTGATCTCTCTAATTTTTTTTTTCATCGATCTTCTCAAAGTATCTCATCACACCTGGGCGGTATTGTTGATGTTGTCTCTCTGCCACGGCCCCACGTTAAACACTATTACTGCAGGGATGATTTAGGCATAGATCTCACCAGCTATGTTTTGTTTGTTGCCTTATTGAAACACCCCACATCGCGTATTTATGCACAATACACTAGTTTTGTGTTAGAAACAAGCTGATCATTTTAACCACTTAAGAAAGTGTCAGAAAGCCGGCGGTGTTATCAGAACCAGCTAACCAGGGCTTGTCATGACTCTATCCCTCCTCCTCGGCATGTTCCGGAAAAGACGTTGCTCGAACAAAGCAGCGCAGGTCGACGTGCTCCTCCTCGTGATTTATCTTCCTTCTCTGGTTCAACAGAAGAACCAAGTAAACAACTCCTTCGACTCCATGCACGTACTTCTAGATCGTTACTAAGCATATCCTGTTTTTTTTTTCAAGAGGGTCATCATTAACCGACACAGCATTGTCTACAGAAACTACGAGTCAATAGTTTCCCGTTCTCTTATATAAGATATTATCGCTGACTCCTATACTTATCCTTGACTAGTAAGATTTCATGTGAAAAATATCCATCACTCACTGGATGAGAAACGTTGAGAAAAACAAACTGGAGCTGACTGTGCCTCAGGCTATGACCCTATGACCAGGATCTTTAGTTTGTTGAGATCAGTGCAGCACACAGTGACCACGTGATGGATCAGTGCAGCATACAGTGACCATGTGATGGATCAGTGCAGCACACAGTGACCATGTGATGGATCAGTGCATCACAAACAATGACCATGTGATGTTTTCGAGTGTTTTTTTTTGTAAAGAAAGTTTGAACAAATACGTGTTGTCCTTCACCTTCATGTAACTGAGAGCTCTTGATGTCTGCAGTCGATATTGCGATGATCTTGATAGGAACTGTGACGGACGGGGAGTGGGTTACACTGGCTTGCATGAAGTTCCGTGAAGAACCAAGAACATTCCTTTTCGCCGACTTCTGCCAAATTAAGTACATCCACGTAACCTGGTGGCGGATGTCACACAATGATTCACGACAGCCTGTTGATAAGATGTTTGACAGGGTCTTGCCCAGCTTTGGTTCACCATCCTTCTTGGACGAGTATATTTGCTTGACATCAACACACCCACCAAGTCTCATATAAATATGCAGACACACTGTATGTGCAGCACATATAGATAAACGTTTGAAAGAGGTTTACAAGCTAGCTAGTCTATACTCGAGCCCCCCCCCCATCTCTCTCTCTCTCTCTCTCTGAACCTTAACTGCCAAAGGCACATGAGGCTTCCGTAAAATATTCCCCCCCCCCACAAACGCCCGTCCTTCACCTTCCCCCCTTCCCCAGGTGAACCCTCTCTTACTCAATATCCTCCTCTATGCCTCCATGTCTCCTTTGGTGTACTCTTACTCCTGTCTTGTGTTTGGGTTGCAGGCTATCGGGCTGGGGACTTCCTATGGCTGGCTTTCATCCTCAGCCTTCGAGAGTTTAATTTTTTGACATGTGTCTCTTCCTCCACCTGCATTCCCCCCCCCCCCCCTCGATTCGTTTCTGTAGCAGTCTGATATTTTTTTTTCTCCGAATAGGGTTCTTGACCCTATGCTGAACTCTCCTTCGTCGCCTTTTACAATTATGCTTGCTATGGTATAGTGGTCCTATTCTCACTAGACCACTTACACATGTATAAAAGTGAGAGCGTATCTTTGCCCTGGAGTCTTCTGAAAGATGAGACAACAAATGTTTAGCTGTGGTGAATACGATATTAAAGATGGGAGGGCAGGTCTGCTCGAGCTACGATGCAGATATCAGGAACACAACACTAAGTGCCAGCGAGACCACTATCTTCTTTCGCTGTGGGCTCCAGGGAACAGGGGTTTGTCCCACTGTCTCCTGACTAAAGTTTCTGAGATAGATGTGTTCTCAAACATGACTGGGTTTGTCAAGAAGCCTCATTCTTGGGCCACTTTAGCCAAACTACAGTGACCCACTGATCTCTTTGTGCTGCAAAATCATACGGACGGTGGTTGACAAGAGCTCAAGTTTCTGCATGTACATTATGACAGAACCTCAGCATACATGTGTTATGTTGTGATTAGTTTCAGGTCTTATGTGTGTTTACAGCTTGCACTGACACGTCTGTCTAGACAACAGTGATCCATAGCTGTAATGTAAACATAGTTTTAATCTTATGTTAATTAAGCCTACCTGAAACACACTTCTGTGTCTTTACACGGAGTACATATGATGCTACTTGAAAGTTTCGATCATCGAATCCTTCCAAACATCTATGTACGCACAAAATAAACATACAAATATGCACACGTATTTACATAATGAAACTTACAAGATCGAGCGACAAAATCTGTACTGTCTAAACATCCTTTACTTTTAATAAACGCATAAACCAAGGGAAATAGAGCATCTCCAACGATAACAAAACAAAATATAGAATGGAAAGTCCCCATTTGCGTGTGTGCTTAGAGCACAAGAAACTGGGTCAAACGCTGTGTTTGTCAAGGGTTCTCAAGCCAGTTGTTCTTTAGTCTCATTCATTCATCAATGCTAAGTGTGATAGTGTTCACAGCAATTACATGCTTACATATGCTCACAGTGTTTATAACATTTACACGCTTACATATTCTCAGACGTCGTCTAAAACCATTTACATCCACAATGTTCTGGGCAGAAGAAAGGAGGGCTGGGCAGGACTAGTAAACTTTAGAACTATCTGTCAGTTGAACAGAGCAACATTCTACATTTGGAACAGAGTCACAAGAAAGATTCCTATTACATTATTTCTAATAACAAAATTTTTCCCAAAAACATTTAAATGGCAGTATAAAAAGTATTAAAAATAGTGTTCTTATTCTCATCCAGTGTTCATAACCGACAGATCAGTTTACTTTAAAATGTTCACGGTGTTGTATATGACTTCACGATAACCGCTGATAATTTAGTAAAAGAACTTAGAGACAGGATAATGCAAATATGTTTTCACAGTTTTTGTTATGGTACCAATGTCATTTTATATCGCTGCTGAATGGGCAGGTACATGATCAGTGCGCTAGTGAGGGTATACTGGAAATCATTTCAGCACATCATGACGACAACGCTGATGATGATGATGATGATGACGACGACGACGACTGTAAGGATAAAATGTGCAGAACACAATATAAAGCACAGTACAAGCATGTAGTTTTACTTTCAATAGTACTCATGAATTTTGATACTTTGAACTAAACTGCTGTTGTCCATCTTTCATTTATTACATGTCTCACCGATACACGCTAGTGATTATGTTTCTTCACTTTGCACGGTCCTTGGTATTTCTCGTCTTCATTTCTTGTGCCAGTTGATCATCGATTTGAGATATTTTTCTCTCGGTGTTCTACATTTCCGCCCTCTTTTAAGTTTTTTTCTTTATCTTTCCAAAAGCAATATGTTGTTTATATTTCCAAAACTCCATCGGTTATTATTTATATATATATATATATCGGTTATTGTTTATATCTTTAAAACTCCATCGGTTATTATTTATATCTCTAAAACTCCATCGGCTATTGTTAATAATTTCTATGTCATCTAGCACACGTTGACCGTAAGTCAGAAAATTAATGAAATGACAAAGAAGAACAGTAAAGAACTCCATATCAGATATCAGATATAGGTTGCTATTTATTATTTAAAAATAAACATTTCTTTCTCGTGAGAGCGTGTTAAGTGAGAACAGAACAATCACAAACAAAATACATTTCCAGTACCTGTCTGCGATTTACACCAGCCCATAATGTGTAAACGACACGTGATCATTTATTTTAGTGCGTGAAACCTTTACTAACTCGTCCATCAGTGGTTACCAGTTTTTTTTTTTTACCGCAACCCTAAAAAACCGTGGTACATAACCCAGGACCCATGAGAACGATTTTTTTAAAAAAATGTACAGGATGAGCACCAAGTCTTTCAAACATTTATCATACAATAACATGTTAGGGTACAGGCATAAAAAAAAACTTTATTCTTTCATTTTAACATGTGCTCTTTTTTTGTTATTCGGAGAACGTCTAAGCGATATTCAATTTCTTGTCATGTGCTATCCAGCATCTCTTTAGTCATCGTCGCTATCCAACATCTCTTTAGTCATCGTCGCTAATACATCCGTTATCCTTGCCTTCAAAGTTTCAGTATCAGAAACTGGTGAACTAATTATAATGTATTTAGTATAGATGATAAACAAAAGTCAAGAGATAATAAACAAAAGTCAAGAGATGATAAACAAAAGTCAAGAGATGATAAACAAAAGTCAAGAGATGATAAACAAAAGTCAAGAGATGATAAACAAAAGTCAAGAGATGATAAACAAAAGTCAAGAGATGATAAACAAAAGTCAAGAGAGGTAAAGTCCAATGAATGTGGTAGCCATGGTGCTGGACCATCCTTCCCAGTCCATCTGTTTGGAAAGTTTGCATTCACGAACTGACGAACAACTGAACGCCAGTATGGCGGTGCACCGTCTTCTTAGGAAACTATCCATGTCTGAAGCTCTTTTAACTGAGGTGAAATGTAAAGCTCTCGTCCATCCTCAATCCTGAATCTTCAGTGACCTGTAACGGACGATTTTGTTTCGTGATGACCACAGCTGGCAATGAAATAGCTGACAGTAATCAAGATCAAACAAAGCATCCAGAAACTACCAAGAGGCGAAAACTATAAGCCCTAACCAGTGCAGATCTGAATAGAAGAAACAACTGAAATGCAACAATACACCAACGAACCAGATGCAATACACCAACTACAAAAACATCAGCCAACCATCCTCTTTCTTCTACGGACATGCCCCTGACTCTGCTAAGCCACCTACATCGACTTAAAATGTCAAAGACAAATATCCATGTGGCAGTGGAGTCCAGACTCCAGAACATATCCTTCAAGAGTGCCCAAACCATGCAGATCTGAGGCGTGAGACATGGCCAGAGGACACAAGCTTGGGGCAAAAGCTTTGGATCTGGAGAGGACTGCGGGCTTTGCCATGTCAACAGAGATTAGGATCTGATGTGACCAACAACCTTGAAAGCAGAAGTTTCGTGATACCACAAAGCACTGGAATTTCTCCTTCATAGACGCCACTGATGTACTGGTAAATTGCTACCTAAAGCACAAAATTGGTGGACTTTATGATCACCATGTATTTTAATGAATAGTAGTCAGTATGATTGTTGTTATTTTTAATATATAGGGTTAATACTACTAATAATATATAAAGTAACAAGATTTTAAAAAATAAAAGTATGTATTCTAAAATATTTTAACGTATTTTTTTCATATCTTTAACATTTTAAAAATAAAATTTCGGAGTCTTACCTCAGTCCCAGCTTCACACCCCCATCTTCTTCCCCCCCCCCCCCCCCCCACCTCTTTTTTCCAATTTGGGTCGCGACCTCGTGACGGAAACTCCGTCATACAGAACTGGGATTACAGTTTGTGGGAACTGTTGTACTTTCCGTATGATTTTCGAGCATAAGTGCACGGGGTTCTGCTGTAACACGTTACACATCAGTTAATACGCTCTGCTCCCTGCAGAAGTTGACACACACGGCTGGCTTGACCCAGGCAAGTGACAGAAGAAAGTATTACGCTGCACAAACTTCCTCTCTTTTGACCCAGACAGAAAGATGGGCCAGGTTCTCACTTTTGGAAATTGGAGAAGATAACCCATCTAGAACTTAGGGCCCATCAATCTGGAATTTTAAATAATTTTGCTCACTTGGTACTTGAGAGAAAAATTCAAGAGAAAAGAAGGGGATGACAATGATATAAATGAGTCGATAACTTTAAGAGTGGGACGACGTGACTTGGGACACTGAGAACAGAGTGGCTGGAAATACATTGTCATCAATGTGTCCTGTGGAGACAGCACAACACGCTGACTCATGTAGCCCTTTCTCTCTCTGGGTACCGATAAGGCAATGAGTCTGACAGCCAAAGATAGTACTTTGTACTGTTATGGTAGAAGGCAAAACATGACCTGACTGTTGTGGGAAAACTGGATTACATTTTAGTAACTTCCAGTGTCCCAGCTAACGGATATTTTACGCCCCCTGGCCTAGTTTTTATATGCAGTCAAGTTACCCTAATTCTCCTTATCGGGTTTCCATTAGAAGCGACGTACACCGCCGTGCCGTTAAACGTCACATAGGGCTCACATGGTACTTCGCCAAATTTTCCTGTTTTCGGCGAGCTTTTCAACCTCACCAGTGGATTTTATGTCTGCTAATTTGGCCTCTCTTAACCCAATGTCCTCTTTAGAGTTTCACGCAGTCGACCTCTTTTTCTTCGGCCTGTTGTGCTTCACTTGATAGCTTGTTTTGGGATTCTTCTTGTCATCACGTGACCGATATATGTCCATCTCATTTTTCTGGTCACTCACGAGACAGGTTGTTGTTCGCTTATCTGCGTTGTTCTTGAATTCGTTCCACTTTATACCGAGTATTTTCCTTAGGCCTTTGTTTTCAATAGAGTCTAATTTGTTGTTTATTTCTTTAGTTGTTTTCCAGCCTTCACATGCATAAATGAGGATAGATATTACATTTGAAATGAATAATCTTAACTTCGTTTTTGTGCTTATAACTTCTGAGTGCTTATTATTCTCAAGATTCTTAAAGGTTAATGTTGCTTTTGCAGATCTAATTGTAACTTCCTTTTTGGTGTCACCTTCCTGGTCTATGTAGCTGCCGAGGTATGCAAACTGGTTGACTTTTTTAACACAATACTCTGAAACAATAGTTTGTGATCTGAACCAAGAAATGTTAGAACTTAAAGAAAGCAAGAAAAGTGTGATGATGGCTGCGGTTAAGCTAGTTCTATCAGAGTGGAGGTGGCAGATTTACTAAATCCTTTCTGGTTATATTACGAAAAGACAGTAAATGAATGTTTCCTCTCGCGGGACAAGCACCAAGATCTACGCACAGATAAGCTGGGAATACCCTGATCTACGCACAGATAAGCTGGGAATACCCAGATCTACGCACAAATAAGCAGGTAGTATCAAGATCTATGCGCAGATAAGCTGAGAGTACCCAGATCTATGCGCAGATAAGCTGGGAGTACCCAGATCTATGCGCAGATAAGCTGAGAGTACCCAGATCTATACGAAGATAAGCTGGAAACACCCAGATCTATGCGCAGATAAGCTGGAAACACCCAGATCTATGCGCAGATAAGCTGGAAACACCCAGATCTACGCACAGATAGGCTAGGAACACCAAGATCTATGCGCAGATAAACTGGGAACACCAAGATCTATGCGCAGATAAGCTGGGAGTACCCAGATCTATGCGCAGATAAGCTGGAAACACCCAGATCTATGCGCAGATAAGCTGAGAGTACCCAAATCTACGCGCAGATAAGCTGGAAACACCCATATCTACGCACAGATAAGCTGGAAACACCGAAATCTAAGCAGATAAGCTGAGAGCATTCAGATCTAGGCACAGATAAGCTGGGAAAATTAATTGTCTACAGCACATTAACAGAAATGGAAAATTAGAAGATCATATATATATATATATATATATATATATATATATATATATATATATATATATATATATATATATATATATATATATATATATAATATATATATATATCCATTGAAAGTACATTGATTTCAGAGGAAAATGGAAAATACGAGGATAAGACGGGAACCGAAACCCACACTCTTTGGGCACAGCTCACGTGGTTCGGCAACGGTAAGAAGGCTTACTCATTGCTCGGTCTAAGGGACTTAAAAAACCAGGAGTGTACAGTCGTGTTACAAGATGAGCAGAAATGTTTACCATCACTTTAAAATAGTAACAGCACGGTAAGTGAGCACAGTAACTGTACGGAGTTTTATCATAAAACATGAATCACAACATATGAAACCAAAGAATCTATTTTTCCGGAAAGAAACTTTTTAAAGACAAACAAATGTACATTTTCATGCTGTGTGTACTGTACACAAATACATATACACATTCTGTACTTATATTCACAAAATGACCGCGTATGACATAATGGTGTAGACTTTAGTGAAAAAAAATAAAACAACATTTTACAAATTAAACATTCTGCGGTAACAACACAAAATAAAAATGGAACGAGACAGGTCAAAGATATGGTGTCGGAAAGAAACTAAAAATCAAAGATATGGTGTCGGAAAGAAACTAAAAATCAAAGATATGGTGTCGGAAAGAAACTAAAAATCAAAGATATGGTGTCGGAAAGAAACTAAAAATCAAAGATATGGTGTCGGAAAGAAACTAAAAATCAAAGATATGGTGTCGGAAAGAAACTAAAAATCAAAGATATGGTGTCGGAAAGAAACTAAAAATCAAAGATATGGTGTCGGAAAGAAACTAAAAATCAAAGATATAGTGTCGGAAAGAAACTAAAAATCAAAGATATGGTGTCGGAAAGAAACTAAAAATCAAAGATATGGTGTCGGAAAGAAACTAAAAATCAAAGATATAGTGTCGGAAAGAAACTAAAAATCAAAGATATGGTGTCGGAAAGAAACTAAAAATCAAAGATATGGTGTCGGAAAGAAACTAAAAATCAAAGATATGGTGTCGGAAAGAAACTAAAAATCAAAGATATGGTGTCGGAAAGAAACTAAAAATCAAAGATATGGTGTCGGAAAGAAACTAAAAATCAAAGATATGGTGTCGGAAAGAAACTAAAAATCAAAGATATGGTGTCGGAAAGAAACTAAAAATCAAAGATATAGTGTCGGAAAGAAACTAAAAATCAAAGATATGGTGTCGGAAAGAAACTAAAAATCAAAGATATGGTGTCGGAAAGAAACTAAAAATCAAAGATATAGTGTCGGAAAGAAACTAAAAATCAAAGATATGGTGTCGGAAAGAAACTAAAAATCAAAGATATGGTGTTGGAAAGAAACTAAAAATCAAGGATATGGTGTCGGAAAGAAACCATTTGACTGAATATTTACTGCACACTGAATTTTTGTTTTGTCTCTTTATAAAATATTTCTGTAATGAGTTCGAACGGTCATAAATCGATCGGCCGTATGTCGGAGATTGTAAGTGGATTCCTATTTATTTTGACAAAGCGAAAGCGCCCATGAATTGCAACATTTTTGTGGTTTTCATGTGTCTTCTTTGTTTTACTTAGGCACTATTTTTGTGCTTTTGTATGTATTACAATAGCTTAGTGAAATTTCTACCTAAATGTTTAATTTCTGAAATGATAACTAAGCATCATTTCATTCATTCATTCCTTTGCATGTCCCTTGCGGAACTTTGCCTCCCAAACAGCACTCCTGTAGGCCTCTCGGTTGTGAGCAAGATGGCCTGCTGCTGCTGCATCCATTTCCAGATCATCAACGATGTCTTGCAGCCATCTTCGTTTCGGTCTTCCTCTTTTTCTTTTTCCCATTATGTATCCTTCCAATACGGTCTTCTTTAAATTATCATGACGTTTAATGTGTCCAAAATATTTCAGTTTTCTCTCTTTAATCCTCTTTACTAGCCAGCCTTCTTCAATATTAAGCTCTTGTAGTATAGATATATTTGTTCTTTTTTGTGTCCACGATATTTGGAGAACTCTTCTATAGCATTTACATTCAAAGGCATTTATGTGTTTCTCAGCTGTTTTGTTAAGTGTCCAGGTCTCACAGGCATATGTTGCGATGGGAAAGATGCATACCCTTAAAAATCTTATTTTTGTGGTTCTGTCTGCTCCTCTCCACAGATTCTTTATTTGTTTTACTTTCTGATATGTAGGGACAATGGCTACGATCACTGACTAGTACAGTCACTGCCCGGAAGGAAAGCAATGGTAAACTACCTTCTGGAAACATACCAAGAAACCCAAGCAGCAATCATGGAACTAAGCCTACACATGATATTTTATCTCTAAATTTAACTGCTATCGAAACGTTTTCTTTCTTCTCTAAACTAACAATGTGTTTAATAAAACTTTGACACAGAATTGGAGCCCTAAAATCCCTTGTTTAACAATTCTTTGACCTATGACAGAAAAAAGGTTAACCTTAATCGCAAATCTTTCATGTCACAATGTGACTGAAACTTACTATCTCGTCGGTGTTAACTTTTATGCATAGAAAACAACAGACACGAATACGACATAGATCAATAGAACAATATAGAACATCGTTTTGTTGAATTGCTTTTCTGACACCGATTCTAACAATATTTGAAGGGTATAATCAGCCATAGTAATAACAAACAATGTTTGTGTTGCATGGTTCAGTGTCTTTATTCTTGCGTGTTCTGGTCTCCAGTTTTTAATCTTCACTTCCTCCTCCAAGAACACAGATACCAAGATAATAATGTTGATTATTAGATAATTACAATAAAAATGTGGTAATTAGAAAACTGCTCAACAAGTCTTGAGATTGATACTATAGCCACTTGAGCAGACCGGAATTGTCAACATTTGTCACTCTGCAGATCCTCATGATGTGTCAGTTTTATGTCAATGTTTACATGCTCAGCAAGAAATCCTGGTGTATACTGTATCGTATTAATTACTGTCCTGTTTAAACAATAACATTATTAATTTGCCGGCTATTAACATTTAAGTCAGCCAGTCAGTCATTTGCATGTCCTTTGCAGAATTTTGCCTCCCTAACAGCCCTCCTGTAAGCCTTTAACAAGGTTGTAAGAAAGATGCCCTGTTGCAAACCCATCCACTAGCAGATCATCAACCATTTCTTGCAGCCGTCTTCGCCTTGATCTCCCTCTCTTTCTTTTCCCCTTTATGCACCCTTCCAATGTAATCATGGTCTGTAAATATGTGGTTTTAATTGCATATGAATATACGTGTGTGTGTGTGCGCGTGTGTGTGTGTTTTTTGTTATGTCTGTGGGATGGTTCCTTAACCGATCGAGGTTCGTCAAACGAGTCCTCCAAATAAACAAAATTCTATAGGAAATGTATAACATTCTGAATCATTAGTTTCTTGTTGAAATGTTATAATATCGAGCATAGAAGCTAATGAAAAAATTCCCGTTTCCATGCCATTGAGACATATTGGGAATACCGTGCTAGGCCCGTATTTTCCATGACCTTCGGCACATGAAAGTGTGAACTGATCGATATCAATATCGAGCACAGCAAAGAAGTAAATGATGCGCGATAGGACGAGATATAACTCCCGCCTTCCACGCGGTTTAGGTCACTTGGCCATCTGGATAAAATCCTGAGTGGAAAAGGAGATCGTCCACTTCTTCCTGAGACACACGTCGAAAATGCGAACCATCGACGTCGAGTCAGCCACATGCTTGTCAGTATATAGCTTGGATAACTTATCTCCCACAGATTGGCATAACCTGCATAATCTAATTTGCTGTTATCTATCATGGGTTTATAGAGCTGTTACGAGCGGTCTGTGTTTTAGATGCGTTCAAAATCATATCGTTAAATGAGATCCACAGATGATTAGATGTTTTAAGAATCCTTGTATATGAAGAAATCAGGAAATAGAATGTTTCGTGATCACTTGTTTTACAACAGTTTCTGGCTAAATTTATAACTAGGCGGTCCTTCAGACAATAAAGTATAAACTAGAAAAAAAGTACGAGCAGCTTTATTACTTAACGACTACAAAGTTGTGACGTTTCGGCGTGAGCCTTAATCATACAAAAACATACAGGACGAAGAAATAGAGAGAGTAAATAAAGTATAGATTCACATGAATACTATTTAAAAAAATAATGAATAGAGCACTTAGCTGTAACTGTAAGATGTGGCTTGTCCGATGCTGTTTGTCAGAAATGAGCATGGTAGGGTGTAGAGACTGTTTAAATGGAGACCTGTGATGTGTGGCTGGTGGGTCGTAACTGGGGGTGGTGGGTGGGGAAACCGTGGAGGGGAGAGAGAGTGGTACAATGTTAATCTAGCCAGGAGAAGGTGAAATAAATGATTATAGTTAGGGTAGAGGGGTTGTAAAGTGATACTGTGAGGAAGTCCTGAACTACGTGTAACAAGTGAGAAAGGAGTGGAGCTTAGTGGAGAGGGATTATAAATGAGAATGTTAGGTGTAGGTGAATAGCGAGTTTAACCCGTGTGGTTCCAGCGTCCATAATCCTGAACGTAGTGGTTTTCAAGCGCCAGGCGGCTTGTGTCATCTGTGTGACATTGTTTGATGGCTGTTACCAGAAAATCAGATTTGCCTCTGTGGCTGGGGCCATTGAAATGATTTGGGACTAGTTTCGAAGCATGCTGGGTGATTTCGTACAGATGTTTCTGCATGCGGTCCCCTAACTGAGGCCAGCCTCACCAATATACGTTATCCTGCATCTTTTGCATACGATGACATATATCAAATTACGGGGCTCGCATGTGAATCCCTCGTGAAGAGTGAGGATAGTTTTGGGAAAGGTGATCGTTTTCGTTTCCCATACTACAGGGCATGTAACACAGCGGATACGGTTACACTTTCTGGTACAAACATATGTAAAGCTCCGATTCAGGTGGCTATGGACGAGGATGTCCTTAAGGTTTGGCTCAAGTTTGTATGCCAATAGGTGTGGATCAGAGAAAATGTCGTGAGTGTCTTCAATAATTATAATCCCTCTCCATTAAGCTCCACTCCCTTCTAACTTGTTACACATAGTTCGGAACCTCCTCATAGCATCACATTACAACCCCTCTCAATCAATCAATCAAGTGCCGTGCCGTGTGGCGTAGGCGATCATTTCTCTCTACAATTCCCTGTCTTTAGACGTGATTATGATATCCGCCGGTGACTTTCTTCCTAGCCACACTGACAGCCCATCCAGTAACTCCACTCTCTGTTTTTCTCTGTCTCTTTTTCCCTCAGTTGTTCCAGTTGCTACAATGTGTTCCAATTTTCATATTCTCAGAAAATGTCATACAAATCTCCCTTGTTTGCCTCTGATCTTTGCTGTAATTTGCCTTTTAACTCCAACCTCTCTTAAGACTTCTTCGTTGGTTTTCTTAGCTGTCCATGGTACCTTCAACATCCTTCTTATGAACCACATTTCCATGGTCTCCATTTCTCGCTGTACTCTCTTATTCATGGACCATGCTTCACATCCATAAAACAAAATTGGCTCCATGTAACATTTAAGTACTCAGAATCTTGTTTCCATAGATATGGATCTGTTGCCCAAGATGTTTCTCATTTTCTGGAACGCTGACTTAGCCTGAGCAAGTCTGCTTTTTATTTCGTTGTGACATTTCCCATCAGCTGTTATAATTATTCCTAAATACTTGAATCTATCAATATATATATATATATATATATATATATATATATATATATATATATATATATATATTTCTTCGTCCTGTATGTTTTTGTATGATCAAGGCTCACGCTGAAACGTCCCAAGTTAAATACATTTTGGTATCACAGCTTTACTGCAGTGCTTCGTGTATGGTTGTATACTTATACACTAATTATTGTGTGTTACTTCAGACAATAAAACCTGTTGCCCCTGCCAACGATCTCTTCTGTATGTTTATTTTTTTATTATTTGTGGGATGAAGCGGAAAGCACACGATAGAATGAGTCTGCTCTAGGATACGACACATCTAGGTCGCATACCGAAGTTTCCATAAGGAAGGTTAGGCAAGGGACACGAAAAGTTGGCGGTACAGGGATGACAGATCAAATACTTCAGCTTCCTTAACAAGTCACAAATCTTCCTCGTTCGTCTATCTATCCTATCATCAAACTCCTGCCGCCACTTGGCACACGACAACATAGTTCTCAGTCAACCCCCTCCCCCTCCCCCAATCCCAGTTGTATATGTGTGTAGGTGTATGTGTGTGTAGGTAAATGTGTGTGTAGTTATATGTGTGTAGGCACGCCTGGGTACATGCACTGATGAACCCACTGAAGTAACACATCATAAAATTTCGCCGGTGACTGATACTTATTACAGTTAGATACTGTACTTAAATTCTCTTGATGTGTTACAAATTTTGTAGGTGGAGCTTGTTTCGTTGCTTACAATGACCGTAACACTATCGTCGGCAATGGCTGACAGTCTTGCTACTCCAAAATATCTGATATGTTTTTCATCATCTCAGTCGAGATCGTGTCTTCTTTACCTTTTTTTTGTTGTTGTTGTTTTTCTTGCTTCCCATCCCAGGAGCTGTTTATTAAAAAAGCATGAAATTTTTACACAGTATTCATGGATATTTCTGGTAAAAATCGGTATTATTCAGCATAATCCCCATAGACTTGTATGGCTTTACGCCAGCGCGAAACAAGTGCACGTATTCCTAGCCCGTACCAGATTTTCTCTTGATTATGTAGCCATTTCTTCGCTGCATGAATCACTCCTTCGTCATCTTCAAATCTTATCCCTCGGAGTGCATCTTTAAGTGGACCAAGCAGATGGAAATCAGAGGATGCCAAATCGAGATTGTAGGGTGGATGAGGTAGTACAGTCCAACCCAATTTGGTGATTGCTTCCCGTGTTGCCAGACGTGTGAGAGCGTGCATTGTCGTGAAGGAGAAGCAGGTCTGCTGGATTCTTGTGCGGCCGAACTCTGCGAAAACATTGATTGAGTTTTTTTCAATCTCTTAATGTAAGCTTGCGAATTGATTGTTTCTCCTCTTGGCATAACATCCATAAGAATTACACTTTCAATGTTCCAAAAGACAGTGATAATGACCTTTCCAGCGGAAGGAGTTGTCTTGAATTTCATTCTTCTTGGTGATTGCGGATGATGGCACTCCATTGACTGTCTTTTTGTCTCAGGTTAAAAAATGATATGCCGAGGTTTCGTCACCTCTTACGATCTTAGCCAAAATGTTCTCTTCAGCACTGAAAAGATCCAACAATTCAGAAGGAATTGCATTTCTTTGCAATCGATGGTCATTTGTGAGACTTCGAGGAACCCATCTTGCGCAAACCTTAGAAAATCTGAAACCTTTTATAACTGCATTTGCACTACCATTGCTGACTGACAGCTTTAAGGCCAATTGTTGAGTAGTGATACTCAGTAAGAATAATGCCCTCAGCGCATTTCAACATTTCTGCCTTGGTGACTGTGGCAGGACGTCCACAGCGCGACCGATCGTGTAACTCCTTATCTCCACTTGTTGATTCTTTGATTCTCTGAACCCAGCGACTGACTGTATTCCTGTCGACTACAAAACTTCCATACACATCACATAGACGCTTGTTCACAACAGTTTCCTTCTCTGCAACGAGAAATTCTATCACAATTCGCTGCTTATACCGCAAGTTGCTAACATGCTCCGTTTAAACGGTTAGATAGGGCAGCCATATTCTTTCCCCGGTTGTGATGCAATTTGGTTCACACAATCGGCACATGTCATATATAAAGTGTGCAACATTTCGCGCTTCTATCTTCATTATTAGCTGAAAAAGAAAAACAATTTGGTGCATTACTTTATGAACACCCCTCGTAGTTAGGTTACTTTCTACATCTGCTTTTGTTGAACATTCCCTGTCTCAGCCGTCCATGGTGTTCTTAACAATATTATAAGAAACTGCATCTCTTTTGTCTCTAGTGATCTTTGCATTGATATGCGTAACAGAATAACATTTTTTGTGAGAAACCTTGTTGTTATGGTCAAACAGTTATAGACCACACCTCACCTGTTTATGCTAGCAAGGAAAAAAGTATCTCCGTGTTCAGATTGAGAACTCAGTCACGTGGATATGAGAGGCGGGATGTAGGAATGAGTGAGTTTTTTGTCTGATGTTGTAGAGACAGGTTGTGTGTGAGTTTTCTCTTAAAAAATATGTTTGTTAGTACTTGGTTCTTCATGTAAGTTTTTGTAATTGATTTTTCTTGTTAGGAGAAATGTGTGTTTAAATTAGAATGTAGACTTTGCTAGTTGATTGTCTTTTTTTAGGACAAAAATGTGATTCTTTGTTGGAAGACTGTGTTTGGAGTTTTTCAGTATATATAAGGTTAGTATGTTTTTATGTTGTATGTTAGTGAGGGTTCAGTGGCGATGCTAATCGGCCGGACCGTTTTTCTATTCTCATTGTAATTGTTTCCACCAGTTTTACACACAACATCAAACACGAATTTAACAAATGGGAATTCATCATTAAACTTTGGTGATTTCTGTACCTATTGAGTCCTGTGATAGTTGGATTCATGTTGTGTGTCAACTGTGGTGTTGAGTGAGTTGATTACATGTAACTGGTCATGTTCGTGTACGGATATGTAATGGTTGTTGTCCTGGATTTTTGTGTGCCCACGGTGTATAACAATGTGACGTCTGTTGTGTCGCTTGTGTAGCAGTCAAGAAAATCTGCTCGTAAATAGTAACGTTCGTAACAGCAAATGAAGAATACTCGATTCAGTACTTCAATATGGTAGCTGCTCACATACACACGCATGCTAGCACATTACAGTACAGTGTGTGGGCAACGCACGTGTTTAATTTCAGTAATACATACATACGTCTTCATATGCTCATTGACACTGACTCATTTACATAAGGATCAACAAGATGATAAATACATTCTTTTCAATGATCGCGTAGCACTGGACGGCGTGGTATTAATAAAACAAAAAGAGGAGATCACGTGGTAAGGACCAGTTCTGTCTTCTTCACACAAACACTGACTGAGATTGTTACGTTCTCTCTCATCAACACTGACTGATATGGTTAAGTTCTCTCTCATCAACACTGACTGATATGGTTAAGTTCTCTCTCATCAACACTGACTGATATGGTTAAGTTCTCACTCATCAACACTGACTGATATGGTTAAGTTCTCTCTCATCAACACTGACTGATATGGTCAAGTTCTCTCTCACCAACACTGACATAAATGGTCAAGTTCTCTCTCACCAACACTGACATAGATGGTCAAGTTCTCTCTTACCGACACTGACATAGATGGTCAAGTTCTCTCTTACCGACACTGACATAGCTGGTCAAGTTCTCTCTTACCGACACTGACATAGCTGGTCAAGTTCTCTCTTACCGACACTGACATAGCTGGTCAAGTTCTCTCTTACCGACACTGACATAGCTGGTCAAGTTCTCTCTCACCGACACTGATATAGATGGCCAAGTTCTCTCTTACCGACACTGACATAGATGGTCAAGTTCTCTCTTACCGACACTGACATAGATGGTCAAGTTCTCTCTTACCGACACTGACATAGATGGTCAAGTTCTCTCTCACCGGCACTGACGGAGTTGGGTGCTCAGAGTGAAGATAACAGCTCTGATACAGTTCCGAACCATTCTAGTAAACCCAACTCAAATAGGTGGCCAATGTTTGCGTTATTTAATACAGACATATTTGAATGTTATATGACCACTGTAAACAGTGACCTCTAGAAACAATGTGAAGTATGTAAAACCTCGCTACGGTGGGTCACTACTGTAACTGTTTAATATTTTTGATGTGTCATAAGCGCTGAATAAACATAGTTCATTTAAACAGCATGCAGCAAATCAGAGAGTAATGCAGACAGACAGACAGACACGCAGACGGGCAAGCAGACAGACAGATGGGTGGATGGATGGACGGACGGACGAACCAAACAGACAGACAGACTCAAACCTGCAACAAAATTTTAAGTAAATCCGTTGAACAGAAGGTGGAAAAGTAACGAATGCTACAAATAAATAAACAAGATCAGACTAGCTTCGGAAACATTCTTACTAGTTCTTGGGACTTTTTGCCTGCTGGCCTTGGCACAGGGAAGACGGTTAGGTGGCTTTCACGTGGATCCTTGCCAGTGTCTTCTAGGATACAAAACAGTGTCTTCTAGGATACAAAACAGTGTCTTATAGGATACAAAACAGCGTCTTCTAACTTTGATTCAAAGTGGTACGTGCCAAAAGTCAACTCCATAACCTAACACTCAGTAACAGTGCAAGAAATTAAATTACACTTTAAAAAATTCTACCACCGTAACAGTTTAATTAAAAACACAGTTACTGCCTTAAATATTACTTTTAAAACTGTGAACTAAAACCAGAGCTTACTGTATTAAAATCCTGAGACAGCCAGATAAATGCATATACTTTATATAGTTATATGTAGGGCTGAAGTTCATTAATATAGGGGGTCAAAGTAATTAAATAGATTAATATAATTAACGAAGCACTTCAACGCATTAACATGGAGTAGCTTACACAGATTAGTCTTGATTAAAAACCAACAAAACACTTCTTACTATGTTGCACTTCCGTGGGAATTTATAATATTCCGACAACCCGGGATCTTAACGGCTGTACATTAATCTTCAACGGGCCAAGGGCAGGTGTCCTCAAATTTTAGATCCTGGTAAGTCCAGGAAGTTGATTTTTAAAAAAAACCCCTTAAGTTAAAGCAGCAAAAATATGGAAGATCAACCAAAAAGAAAAAAAAAACTGATCCGGGTATTTAACAGGAAAAAAAAAAGACGTCACGTATTTCGTACAGTTTATTGGAACAAAATATTTGCATACTTGTCAGACCGGATCCCCTCCTACTTCACACGTGAACGGAAAGTACAGGGCTAATTCTTAATATCCCTCGATAAAAACTTCTTTTTGTAAACCTGAACAGGCCAACATGTAGAAATAAAAAAAAAGCCACAGTAAAGCATTTAGTTTGTACAATGAACGAAAATCAAGCGTTATTTTTCAGGTGTAGAACTAGAGAGAAAAGACAGAGTCTATGATATAAAACGCATCAATTTTATCTCATTTATGAGCTTAATTCTAGAAAAAAAAATTATTTCTTGGCCGAATTGTAATGCTATACTTTATTGGAACTCAAACAAGCTGCGACGATGTCAGAAAAGATGGTTTGGCACGAGAATGTCAATGTCACAATGTAATCTGCCTGCGCCGGCATGTAAAATGACTCTTATGATCTTACAGAGTGACAACGTGGTACTTGCAACAACAACAAATTGTTTTTTTTTAACCTCAGAAATGTAAAGAAAACCACTTTTATATATTCCATTTAGAGGTAAGAAAAGTGTGGTAAGCATTGTAACACATTCTCAGTTAAAGATAAGAAAAGTATTGTAAGCATTGTAATACATTCTCAGTTAAAGGTAAGAAAACTGTGGTAAGCATAGTAATACATTCTTAATTAAAGATAAGAAAAGTGTGGTAAGCATTGTAATACATTCTCAGTTAAAGATAAGAAAAGTAAGGTAAGCATTGTAATACATTCTTAGTTAAAGATAACAAAAATATGGAACGCATTGTAATACATTCTCAGTTAAAGATAAGAAAAGTATGGTAAGCATTGTAATACATTCTTAGTTAAAGATAACAAAAATATGGAACGCATTGTAATACATTCTCAGTTAAAGATAAGAAAAGTATGGTAAGCAACATGTTCTCAAATAAAAAAGAGAAAAGTATGGTAAGTCCCTATAACGTTATCCCAGTTAGAAATATTGAATTTATTGGAGTCTTTGCTGCAACATTAGCTTGAAATTTTATTTCATAGTTTCAGAGAGATCATCATCATCATCATCATGATCAAGAATAATGCATTAAACATCATGAAATAAACTTGACTAGGGGTAAGAGTGAAAAAGAACTCTTCCAACAGAACGCTGATAAAGAGATTAAATCTCTACTTAAACAATTAAATAGCATGACATAACACAGTCTTGTATTCTGCCCCACCACTTCTACCCGCATTGCAAGTAACTACTAATATTTTGTTAACTTAAGTACAATCACGAGCCGACTTAGGTCAACTGAATTATGGCTGAAACTACTTAAGGTCAACAGAGTTATGACTGTTCGTATTTATGTCCAACCAAGTTATGGCTTTTCCTACTTACGGTCAACCAAGTTATGGCTGTTCGTATTTAGGGTCAACCAAGTTATGGTTGTTCGTATTTAGGGTCAACCAAGTTATGGTTGTTCGTATTTAGGGTCAACCAAGTTATGGCTGTTCGTATTTAGGGTCAACCAAGTTATGGTTGTTCGTATTTAGGGTCAACCAAGTTATGGTTGTTCGTATTTAGGGTCAACCAAGTTATGGTTGTTCGTATTTAGGGTCAACCAAGTTATGGTTGTTCGTATTTAGGGTCAACCAAGTTATGGTTGTTCGTATTTAGGGTCAACCGAGTTATGGTTGTTCGTATTTAGGGTCAACCGAGTTATGGTTGTTCGTATTTAGGGTCAACCGAGTTATGGTTGTTCGTATTTAGGGTCAACCAAGTTATGGTTGTTCGTATTTAGGGTCAACCAAGTTATGGTTGTTCGTATTTAGGGTCAACCAAGTTATGGTTGTTCGTATTTAGGGTCAACCGAGTTATGGTTGTTCGTATTTAGGGTCAACCGAGTTATGGTTGTTCGTATTTAGGGTCAACCGAGTTATGGTTGTTCGTATTTAGGGTCAACCGAGTTATGGCTGTTCGTACTTATGTCCATCCAAGTTATGGCTCTTCCTACTTACGGCCAACCGAGTTATAGTTTTTTGTACTTAACGGCCAACTGAGTTATAGTTTTTTGTACTTAACGGCCAACTGAGTTATGACTGTTTCATACTTACGGCCAACCGAGTTGTGGCTCTTCGTACTTATGGCAAAGGTTTCAAAGGACTGTCTAATTTATTGTGATTCATTTTGTGATAATTTACAAACATTTTCTGTTCCACGTACACTATAAATTCACCATATGACAAGAAAAGGAGATGAACAAGCACATGAGAATCATCGTTTGGTGAGAACAGAGTGCATACAATACGTCTGTGTACATTTATGTGTATCACTGAAGAGCTATTAAAGTATGATTCTTTATTTCATGTACTGTGTTTCGGGTTTCGTGATTATTTTCTACAGTTACTATGCAAATGTGCAATTAATATTTTAGAGAAATGGTAAATATGTCTGTTCATCTTGTAATATGTTCTGCTAGTGAACTATACTTAGTGTCTGACCTCTCTCTATAACGACCGACATATGGCCAGATGGCCGGCCTAAAAAATGCCGTTAGCGCATGATTGTAAATCTAAAACTCGACCAACAGAAGAAAACTGATTCAAGTACTGACTCACTGCCACCAGTGTTCTTAGCCATTAAATAACAGTTTCTGTCTGCAAGACCAGGCACACGGATTACATAGCTCAGGAGGCTATCAGCATACAGAAAGAAAGCAGGATACTGGAGTAACATCACTCCAGCGTGCTTGAGAACATGTACAAGCTCTCAGCTAGTGAGCGTTGAAGTAATGAATTATTCTCCCCCGCAAGTCACACTTGGAGCCAACATAAACAGATAATGAATGTATCGCTGATGATGACAGCGGACACTTGAGTTTTGTGTGGGCTGACTTCACTAGGAAACAAAAGCTCACAAGTGCGTAGGAAAAAGCGAAGACATGACATATTTGTTGCTTTATCACAAAACAGCCAGCACGTCGATCTTTACTTATGGGTCTCAATATCAGATCCAAAAAAAAAAGAAAGATATATAGACATTTTCCAGTTCTCCCCTTCTAATTTAATCGAACTTTGTCCTTGGTACTTTCCCCAGAGTCACAGTAAGGTATTGCTTTCCTTTCTTATGATCTTACGCCGTTTCAATTGTTTTTCTTATATTTTTTAATAGGAAATACGCTCTCACCAAGAGCAATTTAGAACTAGTATTTAATAATGAATGAGGTTGGAGAGACAAAGTAATATTTTCAACATCTCAGATAATTCTTACAGTTTGAGGTAATAAAATGAACATAGTAATAATATCACAAACTATTGTGAAACATTTTTATTTATTAGCCATGTGATCAACACCCTGATCTTAAAAAGCAGTATTATCATCTTGACAGGATAGAGAAAAATATAACTTCAACATAAAAAATGTAAAGCTGAAGAATAGAACTTTAACATAAAAAATATGAAGCTGAAGAATAGAACTTAAAACATAAAAAATATGAAGCTGAAGAATAGAACTTAAAACATCAAAAACAGCCGAAGAATAGAACTTTAACATAAAAAATGTTAAGCTGAAGAATAGAACTTAAAACATCAAAAACATGAAGCTGAAGATTAGAACTTAAAATATTAAAAAATGTGAAGCTGAAGATTAGAACTTAAAACATAAAAAAATGTGAAGCTGAAGATTAGAACTTAAAATATCAAAATTGTGAAGCGATAGAAAGAAATCTGATTCTGAACTTAAGAACGTTTAAGGATTATTTTCCTGAACTTTGTAGTCCCTTTCCGGTTCACCCTAACTTCGCCCTACTTGCCTGCTCAAGAGATGTTTTAGGCCATCTTCACACAGGTTTAGCCTACTACACTGTGACATCACTACCAGAGACTTATCTGTAGGCTGCACCTACACGGAGGACACATCAAATCTCACCCCCCCCCCCCCCGCCCAATATAATAAGGCAGAACTTATCTCTAGAAATATGGAGAATATAGGACAAAGTCTTTGGCAGCTTAGTGTCACAGCAGAATCTGCTCTTACCACAACTCAGCGGACTAGAGATTGACAAGAGGAATACCTGAAGTACCAGGTATCCAAATCAGCATCTAGGTATGTGCTTAAGAGAATGTGTGTGAAATTATTGCGTGACTATGTTCTACATTACATTTGGGGAAAGTGTCTGTGAATACACAGCAAATAATATGAAGCGTGACTTTACCTGAAGCCATGCTACGTACCTGGTCGCTGCGCAAATCAAACATTAAAAAAAAAACCCACTCAGGTAAATATGCCTCCAAATAGGACAACGAACTTTGTCCCCAAGCGCAGGAACATTACTTAAAATTTTCCAGGATATATTGAGGGGGGGGGGGCTCTGATGTGGAATAAATCCTATCAAACGGCCACAGCTACTTCTACAAATATTACTACCTGGAAAAAGAACAGCTTTATATTCAGACAAGAGCTAACGTTATGGTTTATTTTCTTGTAGGTTTCTCACTCTTCCTGTAACCTACATTTTCCAAATCTGTCCTTGTTGCTTGTATAATTTCACGAATTAACTTGGTAACAGATTAAATATTCTTCATTTATAAAAAGACTTGGAAAGTTCTTGTTACGTAATGCTCTTCAGTGTTCTTTAGTCATTTTAAAACTACGCATACCAAGTTTATAAATAGATTCGGTGTAGCCAGCGATCACTAGATTTGTTATCACTGAGTGACGTGTCCCTGGACAGATCGAAGAGAAAGGGAACAAGAGGAAACAAAATATGTGAGCGGGCTGACCAAGTGGCACAGGGAACGTTGGGTAACAGATCTGATTAGAAACAGCAAAATCCTAAAATATCTAAAACAAACGAATAAAATCTACAACAAAGTAGCAATGCCTAGAACAAAGTAACAATGTCTAGAACAAACTAACATCTAGAACAAGCTAGCAACATCTAGAACAAACTAATAATATTTAGCTAGAAATAAATGTACGGCGCGCGAATTTTCTTATTCTTCCATGGCCGCTGAAGATGAAAAGCCCTTTTAAAAAAACTTTTTCTCTCCAAACAACACTGGCAGAGTTGATATAGATATTGCACAAATCAATGTCAGAGTGATATTTAGGCAGTCTTAATAATATGAAAAAATAACATATTTCTAACACAACCCTTATTTTTAAAATACTAATTTCCTTCTGGTTTCTTTCTCCCAAAATTTCTTATCAATTTTCTTTTTCTAGCACATACAGACATTAATTCAGGTGTGAGAGAGTTAAAGGAAGAAAGGATACATTGCAATAATTCACCTTCGGCTCCGAGGAGCCAAAATAATGACCAACCTGTTCAGATTTCTTAATTATATCTCTGGAAATTTAATGTCTCCTAAACTTTCCTACACGAGAACTTTCACTTGTCGCATCCACGAAGGAAAGAAGTCTTTAAAAAGGATTTGTGTGATGTTGCCTTATCAACGCTTACGGAGTTCCATACAATTGTTGTGGTGCAACCATAAACTAATAAATCTTCCCTGATTATTACTGTACAGAAGTAAATATCTAGAGAGAAAACAGGAAAGCACAGGAGAACATGAAAAATATAATTTGTGACAAATTAGTGACACAGAAAAAGCCGAAGATGACATTCAGTGATTACCGGCTTGATAAATTCAGTTCAAATAGTCACATCATTGTCACGCTAGGTTACAGCTGTAAACAGTCCTTAATATGATAGAGAAAAATAAACTAAAAATTATGACGTTCATCTCTACAAATAAATACTTATACCAGTATATGTATACATAAGGAATGGCAACTACAACTTTTGAAAGACTAAGGAAAATGACACGTAACAATAGAAAGTTAACATTGAAGACAAAGCTTCTAATTTATCAGACATGTGTGCTTAGCACTATTTTATATGGAGCTAGAAGAACATGGACATGAGAAAAAGCATCTGTACACTTTTCGCAAAATAATGAACATCAAGTAACAAGATAAAGTAACAAACTCTGAGGTTCTGCAATCTGCTAATCTTCCATCAGTGATGACAAACTAAGAAGAAGAAGAAGATTGAGATGGCCGGGACCTGTAACAAGAAAGGGGATCGTGTTCCCAGACACTTTTTTTTTACCTATTTATGCCGGGAAGGATACCTGCTAGACCTAAACAGAGATTTTTCTATTGACCACGATGTCTAGATGAACTTGCAAAAGACCGACTCACGTGAAGAGCGACTCTGTTCTAGAAGACCGAGTCATGTGAAGAGCGACTATGTGGTAATAGACCGAGTCACATGAAGAGCGACTCTGTACTAGCAGACTAAGTCATGTGAAGAGCGACTCTGTACTAGCAGACTAAGTCATGTGAAGAGCGACTATGTGCTAGTAGACCGACTCACATGAAGAGCGACTCTGTACTAGCAGACCGAGTCACATGAAGAGCGACTATGTGCTAGTAGACCGACTCACATGAAGAGCGACTCTGTACTAGCAGACTAAGTCATGTGAAGAGCGACTCTGTACTAGCAGACTAAGTCATGTGAAGAGCGACTATGTGCTAGTAGACCGACTCACATGAAGAGCGACTCTGTACTAGCAGACTAAGTCATGTGAAGAGCGACTATGTGCTAGTAGACCGACTCACATGAAGAGCGACTCTGTACTAGCAGACCGAGTCACATGAAGAGCGACTATGTGCTAGTAGACCGAGTCACATGAAGAGCGACTCTGTACTAGCAGACCGAGTCACATGAAGAGCGACTCTGTACTAGCAGACCGAGTCACATGAAGAGCGACTATGTGCTAGCAGACCGAGTCACATGAAGAGCGACTCTGTACTAGCAGACCGAGTCACATGAAGAGCGACTCTGTACTAGCAGACTAAGTCATGTGAAGAGCGACTCTGTACTAGCAGACTAAGTCATGTGAAGAGCGACTCTGTGCTAGTAGGCTGAGTCACGTGAAGAGCGACTCTGTACTAGTAGACCGAGTCACGTGAAGAGCGACTCTGTGCTAGGGCTGGACATCATTTCAGGATGTAATGAGGAGGAAACCCATTTTCTCAGGCGAATGTTCTCCTCGTATAACTTATGTCAACACTGGCTGGAAGCTCTGAGCTCTACACGGAGCAAAGTGTGAGAGAAGATCAGGTAGGGGTAAAAAAAAACCATTTTTGCAACGAGCAGGTTTTAGTTGCCAGTTTCTTTTTCCACCTGACACCTGCAACACTGAGGAGGAAACGTATCAACGGCAGGGAATGAATGAAAAACTGAGAGGAATATCTTGACCATGATCTGCTTGGGGTAAGCTGCTTCTGCTAACGAGATATAAAGAGGGTGGGGGTGGGGATGAAGATTGGCGGGGACGCGAAATAAAGAACAAAAATGACGATTATGTTAAAACTGCTTCAAGTAATAAAGATAGACAGAGTTGTTTGGTTCAGTTTTGCAAAACGATAGAAAGAGGTAGGATAAGAACGAGAGTGAGAGAAAGTAAAACTGAACCGTACACCCTCCATCTACTTCACAACGAAGAGGAAAGGGCCACACCGGGCACTTTGTTACAGGGAGAAATAAAGACTTTCAGTCCAAAAAAACCATACTTCTTGAAGGCGAGACATTTTATCTTGCAATTACTATATAGATAAAAAATCTTTTTATAAATTTGAGATACACGTGTTCTGTTGCTATCTTTATCATTATTAGTAATTCCCGAAAAGAAAACATTGGCACTCATGCTACGTCTTGAAAGTCATTACACATATCAAAATTATGTTCTTGCATGTGTCTATCTGTCTCACTGTACAAGACCCACGTGATACAGGTTGTGTTCTTGACTTGTCAGTGGCTACTAAGTTCTTCTGTTTGGTGGCGCAAGTATGTTCTACACCCTAAGCATTGCTCATCTTATCCCCTTTAGTCTGTCTGAAGTCAAACGTCATTATTCATTAGCATGTCCCTTGTGAAACTTTGCCTCTCTAACAGCTCTCTTGGAGGCCAGTCAGCTGTAACTAAGATGACCTGCTGATGATGCATCCATTCACAAATCATCAACAGCGTCTTATTGCCATTATTGCCTTGGTCTTCCTCTCTTTCTTTTTCCCATTGTGTACCCTTCCAAGACGGTCTTCTCAAACTAGCATGACGTTTAATATGTCTAAAATACTTAAACTTTCTGTGTTTAATCTTCTTTACTAATGACAAAGTAAAAAGATTATTACATAATATCTGGTCTGGCACAAGCTATATATCAGATCCGCAGGTGACATTCTTCCTAGCCACACTGATAGCCCATCCAGTAACTTATCTCTCTGTCTTCCCTCAGTTTTTCCACTTGCCAGTGTTCCAGTTTTCCCCTTCTTATGAAATGTCCTATAAATCTGGCTTGTCTGCCCCTGATCTTTGCTATAATTTGCTTTTTAACTCCAGCCTCCTTTAAGGCTTCTTCATTGGTATTCTTGACTGTCCATGGTACCTTCAACATCCTTCTTATAAACCACATCTCCATGACCTCCATTTCTCGCTTTACCCTCTTATTCTTAAACTATGCTTCACACCCATAAAACAAAATTGGCTCGATGTAACATTTAAGTACATTTTTAAGTACTTGATGTCGACAAAAACAACAAGATAGAAACTACAGAATGTGAAAAAAAAACAACACTTCGGGTCTGCATTGTAACATCACAGACAGAAAACGTTAGCTAGCACAAAACGCTAGACCTCAATACAGACTAACATCTGATCTGGATGGCTCATGTGCTAACAAAACTTACTACACAAAATGTATACTAGTTAGCCAGAAATAGGCACTTCATGATCAAGATTCTGGGAAGACATACTATATATCACATATCATTCATTCATTTGCATGGGAACTTCCCCCCCCCCTCCCCCAACAGCACTCCTGTAGGACTCTCAGATGTGAGCAAGATGGCCTGCCGCTGCTGCATCCATTTGCAGATCATCAACGACGTCTTGCAGCCATCTTCGTCTTGGTCTTCCTCTTTGTCTTTTTCCCATTAGGTACCCTTCCAAGACGGTCTGCTCTAGATTATCATGATGTTTAATGTGTCCAAAATATTTAAGTTTCCTCTCTTTAATCCTCTTTACTAGCCAGCCTTCTTCAATATTAAGTTCTTGTAGTATGGATATATTTGTTCTTTTCTGTGTCCATGATATTTGAAGAACTCTTCGTAGCATTTACATTCAAAGGCATTAATGGGATTTCTCGGCTATTTTGTTAAGTGTCCAGGTCTCATAGCCATATGTTGCGATAGGAAAAATGCATGCCTTTAAAAATCTTATTTTTGTAGTTCTGTCTGCTCCTCTCCACAGATTCTTTAGTTGTTTTAGTTTCTGAAGAGCAATAGATGTCCTCCTTTTAATTTCCCTCATTGTATCTCCATTATTAGTTAGCAGTGATCCAAGATATTCAAAACTCTCCACTTCTTCCAGTTTTTCCTCATTGATACATATATCAGCTGCCTTGTTTGTTTTGTCAGTTGTCATCAATTTAGTTTTCTTTGCATTAAGATAGATGTTTTGCTCTTCGCTGTTCTTAGTAGACTGAGTCATGTGAAGAGCGACTCTGTGCTAGTAGACTGAGTCATGTGAAGAGCGACTCTGTGCTAGTAGACTGAGTCATGTGAAGAGCGACTCTGTGCTAGTAGACTGAGTCATGTGAAGAGCGATTCTGTCCTAGAAGACCGAGTCATAATTAGTTTTTCCATTCCTTTTTGTGTTGTGGGCAGTAATACTGTGTCTTCAGCATATGTAATCTCTGGTATTTCATAACCTCCAATTGTTATGGCATCGTAATATTCTTTGGTTCTTCTCTAACATTCCTCATTATATTTTCAGTACACAAGTTAAATAAGTAAGGCGACAATATGCACCCCTGATATATCACACATACAATCATAAATAGACTTGCTCAACAATCTTGGGGAGGGGCGGTTGCTCTATGTCAAATATAAAGAGGCTTTACTCACTTCAACAGCTCAACAGCGAGCGGTACAGCTTATTAGTGACAAAGTTCATGCACAGACGACAGATAAGCACATGAATCTCAGAATTCTGCCTCTCAAAAACAGATTCCTTTTCAACAAAGCCAAGCTAGCACATGGAGTTCTAACATATAATGCACCGTCTTGTATATGAAACCTGTTTAAATATAACCCAAAGTTTAGCCAGACTTTTCTTCCAAAACCTAGACTTGATTTTTTAAAAAGAAAAGCCTTTGTCTATTCAGCTGCCCATCTTTGGAATACACTCCCATCCTGTATTAAAGATGTAAGCTGTACTCCTTCCTTTAACTACAGACTTTTTTTCAGTACTTCTTTGGTGTCGACTACATGCTTCGTGGTCAAAACTGATGTATTTACAGATTATTTACAGATGCTGATTATTTTAATTCATCTTTCTTGATTAGTAGTTTGGCAGATGTTTTATTAGAGTGCGTCACTTTCTCTAGTGAGTGCAAAGATATGGTAAATACATTTTCATTGTATTGTATTTCTTCAACGTTCTCAATATTAATTATGTGTAGTATAAAAAGGTAAAAAGGTAAAGGTAATCCTGTCATGCCTTAGAGGCACGTAGGGATATGGTGTTGGTGCTTTTGAATGTATGAAACAGAGAGAAAGTTGTGTGATAAATGACAGAATGTCAGACGGACACGCCCGTCCAATTCTCAACCCTTTGGAAATAGAAATCAATAAAGATCGCTTTGGTATTATGGCTATATTGATAAAAAAAATTATATATTAATTGGTGATGATGATGTACGGCTGACAGAATATTGTATGAAATACTGGAACATATAATTGATTTAACATAGTAAATAAAAGTTTAAATTCTTTTCTGAATGTGCATAATCTGTTTAAAGACAGATTATACTGAGGTCAGCCCGCGTCCCAGGTAACAGTTACACGGCGTTTGAACTGATCGAAGTGAGATAACAACACAGTACTACTGCTGCGTGAAGTCCATGAACTGCTGATACGAAAGAGAAAGCACACTGCTCGTGTGTTGTGTGTGAAGGGAGCTTAGATGGCATCTGCTTTCACTATTACTGGTGAAAGTACAAACACTGTTCACTTGTTAGCGTGGCGTGCGTAGGGTGATTAAAGTGAAGAAACTCACTCAATACATATAAATATGTGTCTGTGTGTGTGTGTGTGGCTGCAAAAATCCGCGTTTCAGAGGCAAAATATTGTGTGCGGTGTTCTCCTTGGAATTGTGCTCGTGTTTCTTTGTTGTTAGTTTGCACTCGACTATATGTCTGTATTGTTTATCAATACATGCAAACTAATGATATATTTACTAGAGTACAAATGAATATTTGCTTGTAGATAAGTGTTGTTTCTATACACACAAGCGACCGCGACAGGAAACCTGTGGGCCAAACATGAAGTGTTATTTTAAAAATAAGACCAGCTTCATTCATTAGTTTTAAAAAAAAAAACACTTTCGTTTAATTCATATAGGGTGGAAAAAAAGAGGATAGGAGGAGAAAAGGTTTAGACTATGTAGCAAAAAAAGAACACCGTTATATAAAAGTGGAGAAATGGGAAAAAAAAACTTGTTTGTTGTGTTGTGGACACTGTGACTAAAGAAAGTACAGAAAGAATAGCGCATGCTATGCAAGGGAAGAGGCACAAGGGAGGGGGCGGATGTAAGTAACATTAAAACTTGGATATGGCAGGTCCGGAGGTTCGCTGAAAAATTAAGGTGGTTTTCACAGGACAGGTGACTCTTGTATTCAGAGTGACTTTGACCAAAGGCCGTGACTTTGAAGTCTGTTTTACCTCTGTAGTATGTGACTTTGAAGTCTGGCTTACCTGTGCGGTATGTGATAATGAAGTGTTTAGGAACTGGCTTGGAAGTGTCAAGAGTTATGTCGCTAAGGTGTTTCTGAATGCGACCTGTACATGTAAAGTAATGATGTACATCAAGTGGCGGTGTATCGACCCAGGAAATAACCCTTTCCCTCTTAAGCAACATCTTTTGTTTTGTTTTGTTTTGTTTTTTAACACGGGTTTGTTATGAAAAAGTTGGCATAATTTAATTTCATTTCTTCAAAATGAGTGGCCTTAAAAACTTATGTTTGAATATACTCATATATTTGTACGTGTGACCGTTTTGTAGTTTTATATTCAGCAGATTTATTAAATATTTTGATTTGCAGGAATTCTGTTTCCCCCATTAGTCATTAAAAACAACAACACAAACAACAACAACAACAAGAAACTTTGCCTCAAAATGTATGGTTTTCTTGGATACTGCTTGGGTACAGTCTTGTTGGTTGTTGCTATTGTAAGGTTTCTGTACCCTCCACTCTGGCGAGATTTATACACTTTGTATATAAACTTAAGTGTAATTAGAAGAGTCAGGAAGTCTTGTGCTGCCAAAGATTTGATCATAGACCAGTTTGAACGCCAGGCTCAGCGCAGATCAGACCACATTTTGATTATTTTCAAAGAGAAGAGTTTTACCTACGGCAAGGTGAACCAGCACGCAGACAGAGTGGCTCACGCTCTTGTCAGCTTAGATGTAGGACCCGGGGATACCATAGCCCTCGTCATGTCCAACGAGCCTGCATTTTTGTGGATATATTTAGGTAGTATGTTTGTATGTGATCTAGTTATTTTGTTAAAGCAGCCTTCTGTAAATGTGTTACGTCTTGTCCAGGTTACTGCTTCTCTTGTTAAATGTTTTGCAGTTAGGTTATATATTCTTTTTATTACAAAAAAATTATCTTGTAGTCTTTGGGTTTTTATTAAAGTGCTGTCCTTTTAATATGTTTGCTTTTTGTAATATTCTAAGAGTGCATTGTCCTTTTCAGAGAAATTAGGGTCTTCTGTTAAAAACAAAATACGGTTCTATTAACTGATCGAAATATTAACTTCTTTTGATTCTAATATTTTAGATATCGTCTTTCCAATATGGATCCTTCTGTTTATTTTTTTTCTCACGGATTTCTAGATTCAAAATATTTTCACTCTTTTCGATTCATAGTCTTCGCCAAAAGAAATATGTCCACATACGCTGAAAATACAGACAAGCAGACTCAAGTAGATAGACTCGGAATTGAATGAGACACGAGTCAACTTTTTTAGACTCGACTTGAGGATAAAAAATTACTAATCGAACCTGATTTGCGATTTCACATAATTTAGTTAAATGATGACTTTACTTTGAGAATGTAATTATTGTACATGGCCAGTTTATGTTGTTGAGCTTATGTAGACAAGAAATGCACAAGAGTCCTGTTTAAGAGATTAAGAGTGTGTTAATACATTTTTATGTTGTTTTTTTTTAGTCCCAAATTGACAGTGAATGTGTGTGACAGTTTAATGTTGGGTAATGAAGGGTGTAATGTTAAATGGGTGCGTGTTCTCAATTCTTCACATCCGTCCGTCCGTCCATTCATCCATTCCATTCCATCTATCCATGTATGTGTATGTTGTTTTTCAAAGTGTGACGCAGTTTCAATGTAGAGTGTGCGTGAGAATGAGGTATGAAGTTATTCAGATATATTAGTTCTTCCGTATTTGTGAATGTATACATAAGAGGATAACTGTTTAGTTAATTTACACGTAATTCGTGCTCTTTATGTTTTAATATACTTGAATTAAACTGAATGATTGATGAGAAACAAAGTCTCTGCGTGCCCAGTTGCCCTTTCAAAATTAAGATCTTTCGTTCGTTCGTTTTTCTGGATGGTATTAATAAGATAACACATGCTTCACTGATGTCTTGTACCTTGTTGGATATATTTAATTTACATTTACGATCTGTTTAGTTTCATCTGTTGCACATCTAGTCTGAACAATCCATTTTAGACAGAGCTAAAGCTCCGGAAGCTAAACGGCACACAAAGAATAGAAACAGAAACTGAAATTGTGTCTAGCGGACACTGATGCTATACCGTAGAGATTAGTTCTATGTTGCTAATAGTTTCATTACTGTTTAAAAACGAGTAAATTACAGCTGAGACACTTTAAGTATATACAGCACATTTATTTTTTTTACTTTACTTTCTTCACTTTCACAATTTACGAGCTACTTGTACATGCCATAGTGTTATTGTTGATCTGGTAATCTGAACTAACGGTCATTTTGTGTCTTGATTAACAGAC
The DNA here is from genome assembly GCA_009760885.1 of Achatina immaculata. Lineage (NCBI taxonomy): Eukaryota > Metazoa > Mollusca > Gastropoda > Stylommatophora > Achatinidae > Lissachatina > Lissachatina immaculata. The sequence continues at coordinate 30,847,964 of CM019717.1, forward strand.
TTGCGTCTTGACTTGAGACTCGACTTGAAGCTGCTTGCTAGGAGTTGAAACTTGACTTGAGACTTGAAGGCTTTGACGTGAGACTTAACTTGAGACTTGAGGGCTTCTACTCGAGACTTGACTTGAAGCAGTTTGCAAAGACTCAGGACTCGACCTGAGATTTGAAAGCTCTAACTCGAGACTTGACTTGAAGCAGTTTGCAAAGACTCAGGACGACCTGATATTTGAAAGCTGTAACTCGAGACTTGACTTGAAGCAGTTTGCAAAGAGTCAGGACTCGACCTGAGATTTGAAAGCTCTAACTCGAGACTCGACTTTAGACTTGACCTGGAGCTGCTTGCAAGGGCTCCATACTTGATTTGAGATGGCCTCAGACTTGACTCGAAGGCTGTCACTCAAGACTTGACATGATATTTACCATGACTGTACTTGAATACATCTGTGTGAAAACGGCAGAAGACAACAGTGATCATAATTCTTTCAAAAACGTTTTAACATTTCCAAAAATATAAATCAGGTCATCTCTTTGAAAATAATCCATCAGTGCTGCATTATTCAGTAGGAGATGCAATTTTTAAGGTAAAGATTACGAATTTCTTTACAGAAGATCTGGTCGAAACATAAAACATAACACAGAAAAGTTATGACTGAAGTAAAATGTGGAAATCTTTGAAGAAGATTAACCCTTTGGCTTTACTATACAAAGGCGTGCAAAAATTGGGACATCCAAAAATAACCTTAAGCTAAACGTCAAAATCTGGTACTATTTCAGCTGTTCCTTTTACCTCCTTACACAGTGAGATTTTCAGAGGGCATACGAATAGATTTTCCCAGATTACTTTAATTCAAAATGTATTGATTGCTTCACCACGTATCCATCCTTCTGCCCATGCATCCATATCTGAGACTGCTGGGAAAAAAAGCAACCACCTTTTTTCAAAATATTTTTGTACTATCCTACAGAGCAGCAAGAAATTATCTATATTTCTCACAGTCCACACACAGCCATTGTATGTTGTCCCACGTGTTTGGCATACAACACATTGCATATTCAACAGTTCTTTTCCAGGTGTCTTTTGTCGGCCTCTCTTTTTTTAAGTTGCTGTATGTTTTGAGACTACACAAGGGGCAGGCCATTTTTTGTATGAAATGTAATGTGCAAATATTACCCCCACTCATATCACAAATATGTGATTATCAGTGGCCCAGTTACGCTATAAAAATCATATCGTAGGTAACTGCTCATGGTCTTGCTTAGAAAATTTGAATCTTTCTTTTTTGCATGATGTACTAAGTGTGATACGATCACTTACTGATGTTTATAAATTATTTATTTCATAACAGGAGTTCATAAATTAGGTGCACGTGTCGCCCTTGTCAATCATCATTTGGTTGCTGACACTCTGAGACACAGTATCACATGCTGTACACCGAAGCTAGTGATTGTGGGAAATAGTAAGTCTCTACACAGTATAACATGCTGTACACCGAAGCTAGTGATTGTGGGAAATAGTAAGTCTCTACACAGTATAACATGTTGTACACCGAAGCTAGTGATTGTGGGAAAGAGTAAGTCTCTACACAGTATAACATGCTGTACACCGAAGCTAGTGATTGTGGGAAATAGTAAGTCTCTACACAGTATAACATGTTGTACACCGAAGCTAGTGATTGTGGGAAATAGTAAGTCTCTACACAGTATAACATGCTGTACACCGAAGCTAGTGATTGTGGGAAACAGTAAGTCTCTATACAGTATAGGCAACGGTATCACCTTTCTGATGAGAAATGTCAGACTAAAGATAATTAAATTTATGACAACTCAAATCCAATGAAAAATATTTAGACAGGAGATGGATTACAGAAATAAGTAACGCGAGATTACTAACATCGTTACAAGACGTTGTGTATCAGCAGGCCTTCTTCAACTGTGGTGTCCGTGCTACTTCGAATTAGTTTTATTACTTTTTTTTCTGATGTGGCACTTGACCAGCCCATATAGATATTTTTCTCTTGTTTCCCTGCCTGTCTCTGTTGAGTTTTAAAGTGACTGTCAAGTTCTCAACCTTCTCTTGATACGCCACGAAGAATGTTGTCTTTCCTTTACGGGTTGTCAAGTTCTCAGCCTTCTCTTGATACGCCACGAAGAATGTTGTCTTTCCTTTACGGGTTGTCAAGTTCTCAACCTTCTCTTGATACGCCACGAATAATGTTGTCTTTCCTTTACTGGTTAGCGTTTAGAAGAAAAAAAAAACAACCCGAACATTCACAAACTTATCATTTCATGTAAACTTCTGAAATAGAACGCCCTATTCAGTGTCTTAGAACAGTCTGTTGAGTGTCTTAGAACAGTCTGTTGAGTGTCTTAGAACAGTCTGTTGAATATCTTAGAACAGTCTTTTGAGTGTCTTAGAACAGTCTGTTGAGTGTCTTAGAACAATCTTTTGAGTGTCTTAGAACAGTCTGTTGAGTGTCTTAGAACAGTCTGTTGAATATCTTAGAACAATCTGTTGAGTATCTTAGAACAATCTTTTGAGTGTCTTAGAACAGTCTGTTGAATATCTTAGAACAGTCTGTTGAATATCTTAGAACAATCTGTTGAATATCTTAGAACAGTCTGTTGAATATCTTAGAACAGTCTGTTGAATATCTTAGAACAATCTGTTGAGTATCTTAGAACAATTTTTTGAGTGTCTTAGAACAATCTGTTGAATATCTTAGAGCAGTCTTTTGAATATCTTAGAGCAGTATGTCAAATATCTTAGAGCAGTATGTTAAATATCTTAGAACAGTCTGTTGAATATCTTAGAGCAGTATGTTAAATATCTTAGAACAGTCTGTTGAATATCTTAGAGCAGTATGTTAAATATCTTAGAACAGTCTGTTGAATATCTTAGAGCAGTATGTTAACTATCTTAGAACAGTCTGTTGAATATCTTAGAGCAGTATGTTAAATATCTTAGAACAGTCTGTTGAATATCTTAGAGTCGTATGTTAAATATCTTAGAGCAATCTGTTAAATATCTTAGAGCAGTCTGTTAAATATCTTAGAGCAGTATGTTAAATATCTTAGAGCAGTATGTTAAATATCTTAGAGCAGTCTGTTGAATATCTGACAGAAAAAAAAATCTCAAAATATTATACTGTCACGTGAGCTTTGAATGATTTTTATCATGTAAGATGGCGCTGGCACAGAAAAAAATAGGGGGCCTACACTTATCAACATGATCAACTTTAGCAGACTGTGCTTTTCATACCTCCCTGATCGTCGCTCATTAAAAAAAACATATTCACAGAAATCTGCACATAGATTCACTAACACGTGTACAAGTGAAACACATAAAGATACAAATGCAGACAACACATATTAATACAGATAGATGCACATAAACGCAATTTTGTATAGTAAAATACTGATATATACAATCACACTGCAGTGCGTAAACATCCACAGCAAATCCAGTCTCCAGTACACCAACAGGATCTTTTTAATAGATTCTTAATCTGTTTACAAAACTTCCGTCAACCTCCAGGTCCTGGTGATGACATCAGTGCTCGTGTCAAGGGTCTGCAGCCTGCATTGAACATCCCCGTGTACGTTTACCATGAGGAAGACAACATCGATCTACCCAGCTTCAGCTACATCATGGCATGCACCTCTAGTGACCCATTTCCTAGTTCTGTGAGGTCAGGGGTCAAGCTTTCAGACCCCTGTGCTTTTATTTTCACATCCGGAACGACAGGTACGGCCCACAAGTACATAGCAACATAAATGTGACAGTATGACGTATTGTGCACATTCATTCATTATATTGTACACATTCATTCATTATATTGTGCACATTCATTCATTATATTGTACACATTCATTCATTATATTGTGCACATTCATTCATTATATTGTACACATTCATTCATTATATTGTGCACATTCATTCATTATATTGTACACATTCATTCATTATATTGTACACATTGTTATAAATAAGGTCTCACGGGCGTACCAACGGTTGTCGACGCCCGGGGAGAGTCACGGTTTACCCCCTCCCTCTAAGAGAAAAAAAAATGTCAGTTATTTATATACTGTTATTCTGTGTGTCAGTTATTTATATAGTACTAATCTATATGTCAGCTATTTATATAATAGTATTCTATATGTCAGTTATTTATAGCAATTTACAAAGAAGCATTCAGGCTAATACATAAAGAACCTTCCGCAATTGCGACCTCTTTATCACGGCGCCCGGCACAATCGTCCACCTCGTTATCCCTTCGGTACGTCATTATAAGATCTACACGATATCAGAATCAGAGTTACTTTACATTAAATACATAGATACATTCTGAACATAGGTACTTATCTTGGATTATATTTAACATTCAGGAAATTTTGTTTCGTCTAAACTCCCACTTGCATACCATCACTCTATTAACAATTTATCTTTTGTTTTTAAAAGCTTCCATATTTCCGATTAGTTTTTGTGTGTAAGTATATATAAAACTAAATATATAACTAACTATACGCAAGGCCATCGTAGTAAAGCTGTGATAACAAAATGTTAACATTTTAAAAGTAAGAGAAATTTTATTAATTAACTAGCATACAGTTGTAACGTTTCGGTTTACATCTTAATTATATAAAAATGTACAGGACAAAGAAATATGAAGAGAAGAGAAAATATAGAGTCATATAAATAATATATCACAAATAACAAAGGGGGGGGGGGAACTCGACTACTTAGCTGTAACTTACAAGAAGCTGTGTCTGAGAGAGGGCATGGTGAAGCATTCTGATGAAGACTTGTGAGGTGTGTTGTCGTTCTGGCTAGCTGGTAGTATAGAGGGGTTGGGGAAAGGGGAAAAAAGAGAGAGGGATACAATGGTTGTCAGGCTGAAAAAAGAGGTTGGGATAGATGGGTGTAGTTGGGGGTAGAAATTTGTAATATGGTATGGGGAAGGTCCTAGAATGTTGGCTACAGGTGAAGAAAGAGTAGATGAGAACTTTGTAGGGAGGGAACATGACTGTAGGGAAAGGAAAGGTTAGGCATGGCTGAATTTCAAATTCAGTTTGTATAGTTCCAATACCTCATATTCATGCATGAAGCAGTTCTAGAGCACCAGGCAGCTTCTGTCATCAGAGTGACATTTGTTTAATGACTGTCAATAGGAAATCAGACTTGCCTCTGTGGTCAGTGAAGTGATTAGAGACTGGCTTAGAAGTATGCTGGGTGGTGCCATAAGCATGTTTTGTGTGTTGTGGCATAATCTGACACAGATCTCTTCAGTGTAAGTTATATTTTGGGTTTAGAGACTGGGATTTTAATGTATCCTACAGTTAACCAAGCTAATGAAAACAATATGTTGAACTATTACCTTGACTAGAGGGATGCACTTATTCCCCTTGAAGGTAGAGCCAGTAAAAGAAACATACTTCTTGTGATCGCTCTGGAAACTGAAAAAAACTCATTCCTCAGACCAATACGACACCTTACTTTCAGTCTTAAGTTACATGGAGATTACCCTATCAATCTTTTGTAATGCTTAATTAGATCACTGTGTATAGAGATAAACAGCTTTATTCATTAACAGAGCATACAGATGTAACATTTCAAATTACACCTTATTCATATAAAACATACAGGGCAAAGCAGGGAAAAGAAGATAAAGTATGTATGTGTTATGTATAACAAATAAGAATGGAAGAGAGAAATGAAGGCCATATATCTAGTGACTTTTATGATGCTGTGTTGGAAAGTATTTGAGAAGTGTTGGTTTACTATAGTGTCTTATTTAGTTTTACAAACTTATACATAAAAATTCTTTCTATTACTCTTGTCTTTTGTTAGCATAAGCAAACGCACTGAAATGTTTACAGTTTCATATCCTGCTTGAGCAGATAGTATCAGTTTACGCTGTCCTGAGATAACCTAGGTCTCTGTTTCGCCACTTCCTTGTCTGAATTTTTTCATTTGCTTATCAAGTTGTCACATACATACAGAGAGACACATTTTAAGCTTAACGGGCATTTTGTTTACTTATTTTTAATCATTTTTGTAGGGCTTCCTAAACCAGCTATTATCAGCCACAAGAAAGCCATACTGTGCAGCCATTCCTACAGTCCTGCTGGCTTCTCATCAAAAGAAGTATTGTATCTGACCTTGCCCTTGTATCATGCCTCAGCATTAAACTTGGCCTTCCTGAACATAGTAAATATTGGTAAGACAACCAAATGCTTTTGAATGTTATCTCCCTTTAGTAAGGCACACACGGTTAACATTTAACCGCTTTTCTGTCCTGAAAGCTGATTACTTTTCACACATTTTACTTCTTGAATTCAAGAATTTTCTAGAACAGATACTGACAAGAGCAAGGGCACCGAAAAGCGCTTCAGAAACAGCAGAAAAGGGCATCATGTTGGCTTTGGAACATGCGAAGAAAGGAATGAGAACTTTCATTTGTCACATCTAATACCAGCCCCCTCCCCTCCTCCCCAATAACAGAATGACTAAGATTAAAATGCACTCCAAGGTTCAGTGCCACTGGGAAGACGTGGTTCACTTCTGGGACTGGACAGAATTTAAAGAAGAAGAAAACAACTCTCAGATTCCCTGGGAGTCATGATCCAGAGGGGCCCGACCCCTCTTCAGAGTAATAAGGCTCATTGTTTTGACTGGAAAAGGGGGGGGGGGTGGAATCTAGGGAGTTGTGCTGTCTACAGTAGAGAGTTTCCTGCACACACTGAGACAGGTCCACCCAGAGTTGTACTGTCTACAGCAGAGAGTTTCCTGCACACACTGAGACAGGTTCACTCAGAGTTGTACTGTCTACAGTAGAGAGTTTCCTGCACACACTGAGACAGGTTCACCCAGAGTTGTGCTGTCTACAGTAGAGTTTCCTGCACCCACTGAGACAGGTCCACCCAGAGTTGTGCTGTCTACAGTAGAGTTTCCTGCACCCACTGAGACAGGTCCACCCAGAGTTGTGCTATCTACAGCAGAGAGTTTCCTGCACACACTGAGACAGGTTCACTCAGAGTTGTACTGTCTACAGTAGAGAGTTTCCTGCACACACTGAGACAGGTTCACCCAGAGTTGTACTGTCTACAGTAGAGAGTTTCCTGCACACACTGAGACAGGTTCACTCAGAGTTGTACTGTCTACAGTAGAGAGTTTCCTGTACACACTGAGACAGGTTCACCCAGAGTTGTACTGTCTACAGTAGAGAGTTTCCTGCACACACTGAGACAGGTCCACCTAGAGTTGTGCTGTCTATAGTAGAGAGTTTCCTCCACACACTGAGACAGGTCCACCCAGAGTTGTGCTATCTACAGTAGAGAGTTTCCTGCACACACTGAGACAGGTCCACCCAGACTTTAAGTAGTATGTAACCTTGGCAACCTTGCTCCATTTTGTGTAGAATTTCAGATGTTTTTTTTTTTGTAACTTCACTTCTGTAATAACCGTTATCTATCCAAACTTACATAAATCACCTGTAAGGTGGTTACACATTATTGTTTTTGGTGAAGCTAAACATTTGTGCATTGACTTAACACTTCAAGAAAACTTCGTTACTTCTTTCTGAATGGGGGCAGTGTCAAAGATTTTTAAAAACAAAACAAGAGATAAAAAATAAAGAAGTGACAAGGAGGAAGTTTGCTGCTATAAATGTCATGTGACACGACTATTAAAATAGTTTTAGAAAGGTGTAGCACACTTCCTCTTTCAAAAGTGGCTTTCCTAGTTCTCGCGATATGCTCTGACTACTTTAGTTTGGTGTTAATGTATCAGATAAACAAACAAGCACTGAAGTTACCATAAGAAGTCTGTTAACTATACATTATGTTTCTGTTTCTGCTGTTGTTATTACAATATCTAAGACTACATTCCATTTGATATTAGAGATTTAATGTCTTGTCATTACTACATTTGTACTTCCATTTATACCCATGTAGTGCACATAATACTTCTCATTTTATATGACCTGCAGGCTGTGCATTTCATGTTCTGGACTTTATCTCACCAGTATTTCTTATATTTTCTTCTGATGGAATTAACATTGACAGATCTTCTCTTTCTTTATGTTGTTAACATTGATAGATCTTCTCTCTTCATGTTGTTAACATTGGCGGATCTTCTGTCTTCATATTGTTAATAGATCTTCATCTCTGATGTTGTTGAAAGAGAAAGCAGTCTACATGAGATAGTGGCTAATTATCAGTCTTTCTATGGGAAACTTGGCATTTCTTTCATGATGTGGGAACATTTGTTTCAGTCTGTGACACAGAAATAGGGAATTTAAGATGGAACAGAAATGACGAGGTGAAGATGCAAAGTTTTGTTAAAATATAAATGGAGGTAACAAACTATGTAGGTATTATGTCAAGAGTGCTTTTAAAAACTGGTTGAAAAGATTCAGAAGCAACTGATGACTGGCTTATAAAATAATGGGAAGTAATCCAGCTTTTATTTCATGACCAAACTTTGTCAAACTGAATTGTCTTTCTGTTGGTATATAGCCGAGCTTAAAACACAGCATAAATGTCTTGCATTTAAGATACATATTCATTGTATTCCTGGATCATCTGCACCGGTATCAGAGTAAGGTATGACACCTCTGAGGGAATCACTATCTGATAAAAAGAACACTCCAATCATTAATCTCATATTTCAGCATAATGTATAAAATTGGAAAAAAGTAGGAGCAGCTTTATTACTTAACGATTACAAAGTTGTGACGTTTCGGCGTGAGCCTTAATCATACAAAAACATACAGGACGAAGAAATAGGGAGAGGAGATAAAGTATAGATTTACATGAATACTGTAAAAAAAAAAAAAGGTACTTAGCTGTAAATAAGGTGTGGCTTGTCTGGCGGTGTGTGTCAGGAATGGATCTGGTAGGACGTGGAAATTGTTTAAATAGAGACCTGTGACATGTGGTCGGTGGGTTGTAACTGGGAGTGGTGGATGGGGAACCGGGGAGGGGAGAGAGAGTGACGCACTACTGGCCTAGCTAGGAGAATTTGAAACAGGTGATTGGGGAAGAGATGTTGCAGAGAAGAGGGGTTGCTGAGAAAATAGCGGGGTTGCAGAGTGATGCTGTGAGGAAGTTTGAAAAGTAAAAAGGGGTGGATTTAGTGGAGAGGTACTATAGTGATTGAAGAAGATGATGTTACGTGTAACTAAACAGCGAGTTTAACCCATGTGGTTCCAGCGTCCCATAATTTTGAATGCAGCGGTTCTCAAGTGCCAGGCGGCTTGTGTCATCTGCGTGACATTGTTTAATGGCTGTTACCAGAAAATCAGATTTGCCTCTGTGGTTGGGGCCATTGAAATGATTTGGGACTGGTTTCGAAGCATGCTGGGTGATGTCGTATAGATGTTTTTGCATGCGGTCCCCTAATCTGAGGCCAGTCTCACCGATATATGTTATCCTGCATCTTTTGCACACGATGACATATATCACATTTCGGGACTCGCATGTGAATCCCTCATGAAGAGTGAGGATAGTTTTGGGAAAGGTGATTGTTTTCGTTTCCCAAACTACAGGGCAGGTAACGCAGCGGGGGCGGTTACATTTTCTGGTGCCAACATACTTAAGGCTCTGCTTCAAGTGGCTGTGGACGAGGATGTCCTTAAGGTTTGGCTCACGTTTGTATGCCAATAGGGGTGCTTCAGAGAAAATGTTACGAGTGTCGGAGTCGAGTTGGATTATCGGCAGATGACGATAAAGGATTTTCTTAACCATCTGACCGTGTGGGTGGAAAGGCAGTACTAACTGCCACTACCCAGAAAAGGTCCTTCGTAAAGCCTTCAACCGTATCCAACTAGTGAGCCGCAAAGAAGTATTCAGGAAAAAGCCTGTTACTCCATCTGACAGAGTTAAGTTAGTACTGCCTTTCCACCCACACGGTCAGATGGTTAAGAAAATCCTTTATCGTCATCTGCCGATAATCCAACTCGACTCCGACACTCGTAACATTTTCTCTGAAGCACCCCTATTGGCATACAAACGTGAGCCAAACCTTAAGGACATCCTCGTCCACAGCCACTTGAAGCAGAGCCTTAAGTATGTTGGCACCAGAAAATGTAACCGCCCCCGCTGCGTTACCTGCCCTGTAGTTTGGGAAACGAAAACAATCACCTTTCCCAAAACTATCCTCACTCTTCATGAGGGATTCACATGCGAGTCCCGAAATGTGATATATGTCATTGTGTGCAAAAGATGCAGGATAACATATATCGGTGAGACTGGCCTCAGATTAGGGGACCGCATGCAAAAACATCTATACGACATCACCCAGCATGCTTCGAAACCAGTCCCAAATCATTTCAATGGCCCCAACCACAGAGGCAAATCTGATTTTCTGGTAACAGCCATTAAACAATGTCACGCAGATGACACAAGCCGCCTGGCACTTGAGAACCGGTGCATTCAAAATTATGGGACGCTGGAACCACATGGGTTAAACTCGCTGTTTAGTTACACGTAACATCATCTTCTTCAATCACTATAGTACCTCTCCACTAAATCCACCCCTTTTTACTTTTCAAACTTCCTCACAGCATCACTCTGCAACCCCGCTATTTTCTCAGCAACCCCTCTTCTCTGCAACATCTCTTCCCCAATCACCTGTTTCAAATTCTCCTAGCTAGGCCAGTAGTGCGTCACTCTCTCTCCCCTCCCCGGTTCCCCATCCACCACTCCCAGTTACAACCCACCGACCACATGTCACAGGTCTCTATTTAAACAATTTCCACGTCCTACCAGATCCATTCCTGACACACACCGCCAGACAAGCCACACCTTATTTACAGCTAAGTACCTTTTTTTTTTTTTTACAGTATTCATGTAAATCTATACTTTATCTCCTCTCCCTATTTCTTCGTCCTGTATGTTTTTGTATGATTAAGGCTCACGCCGAAACGTCACAACTTTGTAATCGTTAAGTAATAAAGCTGCTCCTACTTTTTTCCAATTTTATACATTCTAGTATCACAGCTTTACTGCAGTGTTTAGTGTATAGTTGTATACTTATACACCAATTATTATATTTCAGCATAAGGCTGTTTCTCAGAATGATGAACAGATCATTTTACTCCACAGGTGCAACCATTGTGCTACGAGAGAAGTTCTCTGTGTCCCATTTCTGGTCAGACTGTGTTAAATACAATGTAACATGTTTTCAGTACATTGGCGAGATGTTGCGGTATTTAGTATACTCTCCACATGTAAGCATTTGTAACTCGTGCCAGTCAAGCACACAGTGACCAGAAACATAGTGAAATATCTAGCCCACTGCTTGTTTGTCTTTAATATAGAGCATTCAAGAGTAATAATAGGATAATAATAATAATAATAATCCATATTGGATTCAAATGAAAGAAATATTTCATATATTTTTTATTTGTTGAATATGTCTTAAGAAACAAGGTGCAGTTGAATGTGAAGACCATCGAACCATTAGTCTTATGAGCCATGTTACCAAAATCTTGCTTTGTATTGTCCTGAGAAGAGTGAGGGGCAAAATAAAACCAGAAATTGCTGAAGAACAGTGTGGCTTCGTCGAAGGAAAAGGCACAAGTAATGCTATATATATATTGAGAACATTGATGGAAAGATCAATACAAGTAAAGACGGACCTATACTTATGCTTCATAGACTACTGTAAAGCATTTGATAAATTGAGACACACAGAAATTATAAGAATGCTGGAAGACATCAACATAGATGGGAAAGATCTGAAACTCATCAAAAGCATACTGGCAGCAATCAGTAGCAGTGAAGGTTGAGAACCAAATAGGAGCATTCCAAGACATAAAACTGGGAGTGAGACAAGGATGTGTTCTATCACCTGACCTCTTCTCCTTGCACAGCAAAAACATAATGTGAAATATAGAGAGCTTTGCCAGTAATATCAAATGGCGGGTACAGCCTTAACAACTTAAGATATGCAAACGACACAGTTCTGAGTGGTAAAAGTGAAGGGGAGCTACAGGCTCTTCGGGACATCTTGGTTTGTGAAAGTAAAAGTAAAGGTCTCAGTCTGAATAACAAGATGGCACAGAACTGAAACAAGTTGATAAATTCAAGTACTTAGGAATAATTAAACAGCTGATGGGAAATGTCACAATGAAATAAAAAGCAGATGTGCTCAGGCCAAGTCAGCATTCTAGAAAATGAGAAAAATCTTATGCAACAGATCCATATCAATGGAAACAAGATTCTGAGTACTTAAATGTTACATCGAGCCAATTTTATTTTATGGATGTGAAGCATGGTCCATAAATAATAGAGTACAGCGAGAAATGGAGGCCATGGAAATGTGGTTCATAAGAAGGATGTTAAAGGTACCATGGACAGCTAAGAAAACCAGTGAAGTCTTAAGAGAGGCTGGAGTTAAAAGCCAAATTACAGCAAAGATCAGAGGCAGACAAGCAAGATTTGTAGGACATTTTCTGAGAAGAGGAAAATTGGAACACATTGTGACAACTGGAAAAACTGAGGGAAGAAGAGACAAAAGAAGACAGAGAGAGAAGTTACTGGATAGGCTGTCAGTGTGGCTAGGAAGAAAGTCACCAGTGGATCTCATAATCAAGTTCAAAAGACAGGGAATTGTGGAGAGAAATGACCACCTGCCACCAAAAGGCACGGCACTTGAGTGATTGAATATGTCTTACAGATAAGAACAAATGTATCCATATTACAAGAACATAATACGAAGAAGGTTGGCTATTAAAGAAGATTAAACAGAGAAAAGTGAAGTTTTTAATACTGAAGAAGGTTTGCTAGTAAAGAAGATTAAACAGAGAAAAGTGAAATATTTTGAAAATATTACACATCATGAGCATTTGGAGAAGACAGTCTTGAAAGTATCCTTCCATAATGGGAAAAAAGAAAGAGAGGAAGACCAAGACAAAGATGGCTGCAAGACATTGTTAATAATCTGTGAATGGATGCATCAGTTGTCCTCATTTATTAAGTCATTTTAAAGCTGACTAAAAGAAAATGGATGCAAAATAAAAATGTAATTGAAGTTTTTTTTTCTTCTAATGTGAGGAGAGGAACAGACAGAACTACAAAAATAAGATTTTTAATGTGTCCAAAATATTTAATTTTTCTCTGTTTAATCCTCTTTACTAGCCAGCCTTCTTCAATATTAAGTTCTTGTAGTATGGATATATTTGTTCTTTTTTGTGTGCATGATATTTGAAGAACTCTTCTGTAGCATCTACATTCAAAGGCATTTATGTGTTTCTCAGCTGTTTTGTTAAGTGTCCAGATCTCACAGGCATATGTTGCGATGGGAGAGATGCTTGCCTTTAAACGTCATGAGAATTTAGAGAAGACAGTCTTGGAAGAGTACATAATGGGAAAAAGAAAGAGAGGAAGACCAAGGCGAAGATGGCTGCAAGACATCGTTTATGATCTGCAAATGGATGCATCAGCAGCAGGCCATCTTGCTCACAACCAAGAGGACTACAGGAGAGCTGTTAAGGAGGCAAAGTTCCACAAGGGACATGCAAATGAATGAATGAGTGTGATTTTAGTTTTAAAGAGCAACATATGGCTCTTTTGAAAGCAACAATTTTCTGCTGAGATGACCACTAAAGTGCTTATTAGCCAATTCTGGAATAAATGGAGCTGAAATGTTTTTATCACAGTAATGAGGACATTTTCTTGAAATGAAAATAAATTGTTTTATATTTTGTGTGGGTGTGTTTTATAAACCTTTAAATATATAAGGTTTCAATTTAATATAAAATTTTCATTAATGATAAGACTTTTCCTTAATAAATACAGCTTTATTATTCAGCTTCTTGATTTAGTAAATCATCTATTCTATCTAGAATCTAGATGAAACCAACCATAAAGTGTGGGCTGCTGTGGGCAATGGTCTGCGACGAGATATATGGAACAAGTTTAAATCTCGCTTCAGAGTTCCCCAAATCTTTGAGTTTTATGCTTCTACAGAACTGCCAGCAGGGGTTACCAACTTGTTCAATGTGTCAGGAAGTGTGGGACGTCTGTCTCCATTGCTGGTACATTGCTCACTGTTTTCTTGTGTCATTAATGTGATCTTTTAAGGAACAATTTTTTATAAATAGGAAACTACGAGGTTTTGGTACGGTAAAGTAAGATAACAAATATTGTAGGATTAAACCTCGAAAAAATCGTAGACAAAGCACTTTAGTGAGACATGAGAGAAAGAAAAATCACAAGAGAATTACCTGGGATTCGAACACGGACTACGGTAGGACGAGCAGCCGTCTAGCCACGAGAGAACAGCGTACTATCGACTTAGCCTGGCTACTAAGTCGATACTTAGGTAATTCTCTTGTGATTTTTCTTTCTCTCATGTCTCACTAAAGTGCTTTGTCTACGATTTTTTCGAGGTTTAATCCTACAATATTTGTTATCTTACTTTAATGTGATCTTTGTGCTGTTAATGGGCCTCTGCTGTCATGATACTCCAGCATGTGTGGTCTTACGTATTTCTGGTCATAAATGTCACCTTTATTTTACTATACCACTTGATCTTCTTCTCTTTCCTTTAGCTTTGATCTTGCCAGTGATTGTCAAGTTCTATAAATGCAGTAATCTTTTATCTAATTCAGGAAATATTGATTGTCTTTTCTTTAGCTATTATTTATTATGTGCAATGCCGGCTAGTGCTGGCAGTCTTGTTTCTTTAGTAATATTATAAATTTTTCTGATGTTTCTGAACTTCTCTTTGTCTTTTTTTTTTTTTTCTTTTTTCTTTAGCTCTTTGTATCCTTCACAGCTTGAGATAAATCTCTCATACCAACTTACATCCAAATTACATCAAAGCATGTTTACAGCCTCATTTTACATTCTTGCCAGTGTCAAATATGTCTTAGATAAGTTTGGGTGGTATTGCGATCAGGCATCTTTCTCTAAAACTTATCTCTGTCTTTGAAATTTCTGTCTCATCTATGAAGAAAACAAAACACTGAATACACATATATTCTTCAGTGACACCTTTTGTTTCAGAGCCGACTAACTAATCAAATTCTTGTTAAGCTTGACCTTGAGACCAACACACCATACCGGAACTCTGCAGGACGATGTGAACTCATCAGACCTGGTATGTTTTAACTTCTGTCATTTACTGTGGTTTGTGGCACTAAAAGTATTATAGCATAAATTTTCAAATGGTTCAATGAGTACTGTTCCAAGAGGGTTAACAACCAACACTTTGAAGGTGTGCCTGAAATTTTTATTATGTATCAATATTTTAACTTAAAATTACATTTTCATTTCTTATTTCATAATTTCAATTGGATTACACCTGGTACTGTCATAAAATATATTTATTTATTATTTTCTAAAATTCAAAGTTTTTCCAAAGCAGAAATTGCTAAGTAATGTTCTAGGAAATGTCACATGGCTTTCTCAACTTAATTTGTCTTGCTGTATGACAAAGGCAGGTGAACAAATACCATCCAGTTTGTTAGATTATTTCTTTGTAAAAATTAACGTTACTGTTTTCCACATCTGCTTTTGTCCATAATTTCTCTGTGTTCTGAAACTTCTCTGAGATTATTTCATACACTATACAAATATTATATTTCTATCCTAACTTAATTGTCATCGCACTTTCACTGTAGGAGATTCTGGCTTGCTACTTGCTAAACTATCCAGCAAAGTAGTATTTGATGGATATCTAGGTCCACCATCAGACACAAGCTGTAGAATTATTAAAGATGTTCTAGAACATGGAGATTCATATGTCAACACACATGATGTTTTCACTCTGGATGCAGAGTACAATCTCTTCTTTAAGGACAGGATTGGGGATTCTTTCCGGTTTGTACAAAATACATTTAAGGATTTTTTTTTCTTTAATCCCAGGATAATGAAACAAGAGGATCTATATCTCAACATTAATTACCAAATAAAATATTCTTTTAATGAATTATATTTATTATATAAACACAAGAAATCAGTACACAGAAAGATAAACATCCACAGCCTACAAGAAGAAAATACTAACATTAATTTCAATCAGGAACTTGCCAATCATTCCAAAGCACCCAGTGAAGTTGAGGAGATAGGTATAGATGAGTTATGGAATTCTTACAGCACAGCCATAATCACAGCAGCAAAAGTAAGCGCTGGATTGGAAAAACCAAATAGAAAAGCATGGATATCAGATAAAACATGGAAGTATATACATGAAAGACGAGCAGCCAAATTAAACATGTTGAATGCAAAAGCAGATCATGAAAGAGATTCGGCAAAAGCAAAATACAAAGACATAGACAAGAAAGTAAAAAGTTCAGCTAGAAGGGATAAAAGAGAATACATAGACAATATGGCGAAAGAGGCAGAAAAAGCAGCAAAAACAGGAGACAGCAAAACTTTATATAACATACAAAAGAGGCTAACAGGTACTATTACATCTAAAGAAAGACCAATCCTTAGCAAAACTGGAACACTATTAACATCAAATAAAGACCAAAAGCAAAGATGGGCTGAACACTTCCAAGAAATACTCAATCGACCACACCCAAAAGAATTGTTAAACCTTGAAACTGACTTACCAGCCCCACAACTAAATGTCAATCTAGATGAAATTGAATTGCATGAAATTGAAACAGCAGTGAATTTAATGGCTAACAACAAAGCTGCAGGTGAAGATGAAATAACAGCCGAGATGCTAAAAGCTATCAATAGTGACAACATGAGACAACTACAGAGAATGTTTAACAAGATTTGGAAAGAAGAAAAGGTCCCTTCTAATTGGAAGAAGGGAATCATTGTGAAAATACCAAAAAAGGGCAACCTTAGTGACTGTAACAACTGGAGAGGAGTAACCTTAATATCAGTTGTGTCAAAAGTATTTTGCAAGGTCATTTTGAATAGACTCAAAGATATAGTGGATACTGCAATGAGAGAAGAACAAGCAGGATTTCGAAAAGGGAGAAGCTGTCTCGACCAGATCTTTACTCTCAGAATAATACTTGAAGAACATATTGAAAAGCAGAAACCATTAATACTGAATTTCATAGATTTTAAGAAGGCATTTGATAGCATACACAGAGATTCATTATGGAGAATTTTATGTCTATATGGAATACCATCTAAAATTGTCAACATCATTAAGGACTTATACAATGGATATGGTTGTGCAGTCAAGACAGAAGAAGGGATGAGTGAATGGTTCCAGATTGAAACAGGTGTGAAACAAGGATGTATACTGTCTCCTTTACTTTTTGGGATTACAATAGACTTCATAATGAAAAAATGCTGCACAGGTAACACAGGTATTGACTGGGTACATGGGACCCAACTAGAAGATCTTGATTTTGCTGATGACATAACTCTTATCAGTAATAATGTGAATTCCATGCAAGAAAAAACAGATAGCCTATCTTCACTGGCTAGCAAAATAGGACTTGAAATTAACAAGGACAAAACAAAAATAATGAAAATTCCCATCAATCAAAATGTAAAAATACACATAGAAGGGACAGATATTGAAGAAGTCAATCAATTTGCATACCTTGGCAGCTACATAGACCAGGATGGTGACACTAGAAAGGAAGTTAGGATCAGAATTGCAAAAGCAGCATCAATCTTCAAGAATCTTGAGAACATATGGAATTCAAAAGTTATAAGCACAAAAACCAAGTTAAGACTATTCAATTCAAATGTAATATCCACCCTCATTTATGCATGCGAAAGCTGGAAAACAACTAAAGAAATAGAAAAGAAATTAGACTCTTTTGAAAACAAATGCCTAAGGAAAATACTCGGCATCAAGTGGAATGAATTCAAGAACAATGCAGAGATAAGACAGATGACTGAACAACAACCAGTCTCACGGGTGATCAGGAAAAGGAGATGGACATATGTTGGCCACTTGATGAGAAGAAATGAGCAGAGAATCGCAAAACAAGCTATCAAGTGGAACACAACAGGCCGAAGAAAAAGGGGCAGACCGCGTGAAACTCTGAAGAGAACATTATTAAGAGAGGCCAAGTTAACAGGCATAAAATCCTTTGATGAGGTTGAAAGACTCGCCGAAGACAGGAAAAATTGGCGAACTACTTTGCGAGCCCTATGTGACGTCTAACGGCACGGGAAGGATATAAGATATATAAGATATAAGATAATGGGGTGCTCGTAACAGAAAGTGAAGCAGTTTATAAAAACAGTTCGACCGTAGTCAGTTGAAGGTGAACGGTACAGCTTTGCTCAAAAGTAAAAATAGAATAGAAAGACGAGAAAGGCAATAAAAAGCAGTCAGAAAAGGAAGTAATGAAAAATAAAAGAAACAAACCAATATTTCAGCAGAATGCATTTATAGAGGAAGACAGAACAAATAAATTTAGGAAAGACCACTTATCTTTTGGAGTCTGCCTTGAAAAAGAGTGAGTAGATCATCTTAAAACTATTGTGGACACCACCAGAAAAAGAAATAAAAGTGATTTAGAGCTAAATAATGATGGTAATAACAGATGTAGAGGGGGGTGGGGAATAAAACATTTAAATGCAAGAACCACACAAACAGTGAAGTAAAGTTCTTCTCACATCCTTCTCGTGCCATTAAATGTCACATAGGGCCCACATGGAAGTACTTTTACAGATGTATAAACTCAGTCAGTTGAAATAACAATAACAGCAGATGGAAAATGTACAAGTAAAATTAATTCAAGAATAGAAGAAGCAAAAACAGCATTTTCTGACATGAAGAAGATAACAACAAATAAGAGAGTATCTTAATTGTGAGAAAAAATAAGTATTATAAAGCTATACTTCTTTCTTATGAGATTTGAATGGCAAATAAGAAGCAACAAAGATGTGGTTTCTGAGAAGGTTGCATTATGTTCTCTAGATAATGAGATTAAAATGAACAAAGTTCTCAGAAAAGCTGCAGAACATCAAAATTAGTGACAAGAAAACAAAAGGCAACAGCAATAAAATTTACTTGGATAGACACTTGAGCACCAAGCCACCACAAAAAGCTCAATAAAACAGATGAATCAGACAGAAAAATGTATCAGTTGACTGACCAAGCGACTAGGGGAAGAAATGAGATCTCAGGAGATGTATCAAGTAAGCATGCACAAAGTGGAGAAGTGTAATCATCAGTATCTGCTGGAGTGTCACTTAATCAATGAAAGCTCTGATCTTTTCCCCAAAAAAAATTTTTTTTAACATTCATAAAGATATTAAAATTGAGTTTTTAAAAATGTATTTATTTCTTCACATTTTAACTTTTATTAAAACACTAAATATTTCTGCTTATTTTTTTTTTTTATTTGATGATAAAATGGACCCATGTTATCCTTACTCTTAATAACTTGTTTTATCTTTCTTAAATTAATCTCTAATAAGAAAAATGTATGTTTATCTTCATTTTTCATTCTGGCTATCTTTTTCGTAATGTTTTACTGAAAAAAATTGCTTTTTATTCCATTTTAATATTCTCCGAAAGATAATTTTTACCTGTGTAATTTTCATAAGAATAGCTAGCTTGTTTTGTTTTTTCATATTTCTATCTGTAAGAAAGACACTTGTTACATTGTTTATCATGATACTTGTAACTGGAAATACCTTAATACTATTTTTGTCATGATTTTGCCAGAAGAAAATAGTTTCTTTTTCACTTTTCTTGTAGCAGCTTATTACAATCATAATAAAAACTGAATATAAGACAAAAAAGAAAATGAATGATGGAAAATTGTATGAAAGTGGCAAGAGAACATTATTTTATTATGTTCTCTTCTTAAACAGATGGAAGGGGGAGAATGTTTCAGCAGCAGAAGTGTCAAATGTAATCAACTTGGCTGAATTTATTCAGGACTCAAATGTTTTTGGTGTGCCAGTTCCAGGTACGTTCATATGACGAGTCTAAGATTGCTTTTGTTGGTGTTACGATCTTAAAATATCCCATACAAATTATTGTTCATACTGGAAAGGAGTTCTGATATCAGAGCTAGTACTCCTGGAAAGTACAGAAGAAGTAGACCTGGGTAGTGAAATCTGATGACCTAGAAAAGGGGAGGGGTCTGGTAGGGGCAGTTGCTATGGACCTGCCACCAGAACCTTAAGAAATCTGCATACTTCAGCCTGACAGCAAGGACCATACTTCAGCCTGACAGCAAGGACCATACTTCAGCCTGACAGCAAGGACCATACTTCAGCCTGACAGCAAGGACCATACTTCAGCCTGACAGCAAGGACCATACTTCAGCCTGACAGCAAGGACTATACTTCAGCCTGACAGCAAGGACCATACTTTAGTCTGACAGCAGGGACCATACTTTAGTCTGACAGCAAGGACCATACTTTAGTCTGACAGCAAGGACCATACTTTAGTCTGACAGCAAGGACCATACTTTAGTCTGACAGCAGGGACCATACTTTAGTCTGACAGCAGGGACCATACTTTAGTCTGACAGCAGGGACCATACTTTAGTCTGACAGCAAGGACCATACTTTAGTCTGACAGCAAGGACCATACTTTAGTCTGACAGCAAGGACCATACTTCAGCCAGGCAGCAAGGACCATACTTCAGCCTGGCAGAAAGGACTGATGTCCCAATCTGATGATAAAAATTTGCATTATTAAGCACTTGAAGGCTGATGATGATGTTGTAAGATCCGTGGCTAATGTTTTTGTTTCGTTAGTGGCTCCGAAGTAGGTAAAGTAGCACTGGTATCAAATCCCATGGGGAGCAGGTTTAGAATAGTTTCTTTGAACCCCAGAAGTGGATTAAGAAGATGATGCTAATATTATTTGGAACATGCTGATATGTATTTATACTTAAAGGCAGGCTAAGTGGACATGACAACATGTTGCTCAGAGCATCTAGACCGCATGCATTTTATTGCTCTGATAATAGTACCTTCTTCTTAACATAATCATCTTAGTCCTTTCAAACCATGTGATCAATGCATTTTCAAAGAAGTAATCAGAAAGTCATCTGGAATATCACAATACTACATTTTTGTTGGTCTTGTGATCCTAGGTATCTTACTGATAACATTTTTCTAGAAGCTTTCATACTGTGTAAATCTATTGCTGTTGGTTCACTCAGTGTTGTAATCATTCTTTAGTTATCTTTTCAATGCAGTAATTTCTGAAGTGGTTACCCGCTTTATACCTGTTTTAAAGCACAAAGATTGGCTGTAAAATTCAAATTATGTGAAGCTTCTTCTCCCAGTTTTGTTTCATTTGTTTTAAAAATTCCTTGCAGTCTGATGAGTTATATGAAACTTATAAAAATATTTTAATAAAAATATGTAAATGTAAAAAAGATGAAGGTAATCCTGTCATGCCTTAGAGACACATAGGGATATAGTGTTAGTGCCCATATTTTCCTTGACCTGTCAACACACTAGAGGGTGATATGGTCAGTATCATGCCTGGCTGGCTTTCTTTCCCCAACTTCAGATGAAGTCAGGTACCCATTTCTACAGCTGGGTGACTGGGGTGCCTCCAGTTGGATTCAAACCCCGACCTTCGACATGAGATTCCAGTGCACTAACCACTTCACCACTTAGACACCCAATAAAAATATAAATACATGAAAAGAGAGGATTTTAAAAAATTTCTTTACATTAATAATGAACATTTTTTAAAAAGTTAGTGTTTTGTCTAGAAAACTTTAAATGAGGCTATAGGCTTGTCATGAATTAATACTCCACACTAGATGTAACTTGGTATGGCATATTTCTAACAGGATGTGAAGGAAAGACTGGAATGGTTGCCATTAATCTGAAAGATGGAGAGGTGGTGGACAAAGACAAGATGCAAGAACTTGGACGTTTGTGTAGAGAAATGTTACCTGGATATGCCAGACCTAGGTGAGGAAGTGAACTGATGTTATACTTTGATTTCAAAAGTACCTCTGCAAAAGATAATGTATTTCTGTGTTCAAATTATTATTTTGTTTCCAGACTAATTTTGTAGTCCTGAAGACAGTGTACTTGTATATGTGCAAAACTGATGTTGCATTATTGTGTCTAATGTATCTGTGCCATAATAAATACTAATTTTGTATTTTTAAATCCAAACTATAAGCACAGATCTTATATTTCTGTGTCTAACTAATGTCCTAGTAATGTTGATGCCAACATTTCCTGACTATCAAATCAAAATTAGTTTGGTTAATGGTGTCAACATCCATTTCTTGCTATTACTCTGACCACTGGAAGAAATTATTTGTTCTCCCATTGAAAAATAAAAACAAAGAATTCGCCCATTTTAAAGTTTAGCTTCAACATTTTCTGATATTCAGTCACTGGTAAAGTATATGAAAAGAATATTTCAATTTAATTTGGGTTCATTGATAGGATCTTCTTTGGTAAACAATGTCATTGTAAAGAATCTGTGTGCAAGTTGTCCTAATTAAAAAAAATAATGCTGAAATACTCTAGAGAATGAGAATGTATAAAATTGGAAAAAAGTAGGAGCAGCTTTATTACTTAACGATTACAAAGTTGTGACGTTTCGGCGTGAGCCTTAATCATACAAAAACATACAGGACGAAGAAATAGGGAGAGGAGATAAAGTATAGATTTACATGAATACTGTAAAAAAAAAAAAAAAAGGTACTTAGCTGTAAATAAGGTGTGGCTTGTCTGGCGGTGTGTGTCAGGAATGGATCTGGTAGGACGTGGAAATTGTTTAAATAGAGACCTGTGACATGTGGTCGGTGGGTTGTAACTGGGAGTGGTGGATGGGGAACCGGGGAGGGGAGAGAGAGTGACGCACTACTGGCCTAGCTAGGAGAATTTGAAACAGGTGATTGGGGAAGAGATGTTGCAGAGAAGAGGGGTTGCTGAGAAAATAGCGGGGTTGCAGAGTGATGCTGTGAGGAAGTTTGAAAAGTAAAAAGGGGTGGATTTAGTGGAGAGGTACTATAGTGATTGAAGAAGATGATGTTACGTGTAACTAAACAGCGAGTTTAACCCATGTGGTTCCAGCGTCCCATAATTTTGAATGCAGCGGTTCTCAAGTGCCAGGCGGCTTGTGTCATCTGCGTGACATTGTTTAATGGCTGTTACCAGAAAATCAGATTTGCCTCTGTGGTTGGGGCCATTGAAATGATTTGGGACTGGTTTCGAAGCATGCTGGGTGATGTCGTATAGATGTTTTTGCATGCGGTCCCCTAATCTGAGGCCAGTCTCACCGATATATGTTATCCTGCATCTTTTGCACATGATGACATATATCACATTTCGGGACTTGCATGTGAATCCCTCATGAAGAGTGAGGATAGTTTTGGGAAAGGTGATTGTTTTCGTTTCCCAAACTACAGGGCAGGTAACGCAGCGGGGGCGGTTACATTTTCTGGTGCCAACATACTTAAGGCTCTGCTTCAAGTGGCTGTGGACGAGGATGTCCTTAAGGTTTGGCTCACGTTTGTATGCCAATAGGGGTGCTTCAGAGAAAATGTTACGAGTGTCAGAGTCGAGTTGGATTATCGGCAGATGACGATAAAGGATTTTCTTAACCATCTGACCGTGTGGGTGGAAAGGCAGTACTAACTTAACTCTGTCAGATGGAGTAACAGTTACTCCATCTGACAGAGTTAAGTTAGTACTGCCTCTAGTATCACAGCTTTACTGCAGTGTTTAGTGTACAGTTGTATACTTATACACCAATTATTGTGTTAGAGAATGAGAAGAGCTGTGGACAATTATTTTAAAAAAAAATAAAGACAGCACATAATCATTCAACATCACTAAGGTGAGAAATGAATGTTGAGCATAAAAAACATAATACCTGCTACCTTTGACAAGGAAGAAAAAAAAAACTTTATAAAATTAATCAACTTTATGACATACTTAAGCATATTAAACAGACAAATTATCGGGCATGTTAAACAGACAAATTATCGGGCATGCTTTAGCGTGTCCTGATGCTTCACTCTTTTTTTTGGAAACAGGTTTCTTAGGCTATTTTTATTTCCAAACAGATTCCTCCGTTTTCAGCGACAGATGAGCCTGACAAGCACCTTCAAACAAGAGAAAGTAAATCTCAGCAAGGAAGGTTACAATCCTCAGATAGTGAAGGAGCCGCTTTTCTACTTGGACCGATCAAATGACGAGTTCAAACCTCTAGACCAGCACACTTATGAAGAAATAATTGAAGGACGTCTTTCACTTTGACAGCATTGGTCACAGAACAGATTTCATAAAACCAAGGGATATCATGCACCTTTATAGATTTGGTCACAGAACAGATTTCATCAAACCAAGGGATATCATGCACCTTTACAGATTTGGTCACAGAACAGATTTCATCAAACCAAGGGATATCATGCACCTTTACAGATTTGGTCACAGAACAAATTTCATAAAACCAAGGGATATCATGCACCTTTACAGATTTGGTCACAGAACAGATTTCATAAAACCAAGGGATATCATGCACCTTTACAGATTTGGTCACAGAACAGATTTCATAAAACCAAGGGATATCATGCACCTTTACAGATTTGGTGACAGAATATAATTCATCAACTTATAAGACACTGTGGCAGCATATAAAATTATAGAATGGAGCTTATGAAATGTAGCTACGCCTTCTGAAGATTTGTGATGCAAATAGCTTTAAGTTTTAATTACATTTTTTTATTGAGCATAAACTGTAACTCTGTCACTTCCAATTATTTTTAATTCATCCTCTATTTTTTAAAAAGATTTATATGTGATAAATCTCTCTATATTTCTTTCATCTCCACCCTGCAGACACATATATATATATATCATCATCATCATCATGTGCCGTGCCGACTGGCGTTGGCTATTATGCTTCTCCAGAGTACACGATCCTTCATGCAGGCCATCAGTTCAGTTGGTGATCTCCTCTCACACCATCCCGTCAGACTGTCCAGTATCATTTCTCTTGGTCTTCCTCTTGATCTTCTTCCTTCTATTTTTCCTGTTGTTATAATATTTTCAATGCCCCCTCTTCTCATTGCATGTCCTATGAAAGTACATTGTCTCTCTCTTATCTTTTTGACAAGGTTTTTTGTCTCTCCAGCTCTTCTCCTACATTCTTCATTAGTTATTTTTGCTGTCCAGGGGATTCGCAACATTCTTCTAATAAATCACATTTCTGCTGCTTCCAATGATTTTTGTGCAGACTTGCCTATTGTCCATGATTCACTTCCATATAACAAGATAGGTTCAATATAGCATTTTAGGACTCGTTTTCTAACATTCATTGATAAGGATGTGTTGGTCAATATGTTTCTCATTCTCTGAAATGCAGTCTTTGCTTGGCCTATTCTGTTCCTAATTTCTGTTCTGCATTTCCCATCTGAAGTTATTACTGCTCCAAGGTATTTGAATTTCTGCACCTGCTTTAGAACAGTTCCGTTTAATTTAATACTGCATGCTGGTAGATTCTGTTTCTTAGATATAACCATAGTCTCTGTCTTTTTGATGTTCAAAGTAAGGCCTTTCTGTTCACTTTCTTTGGCGACTTTATTCAAGAGATTTTGCAGGTCTTGTTGGTTCTCAGCTATCAGTACTGTGTCGTCAGCATACCGAAGGTTGTTAATATTGTATCCTCCAATTTTTATGCCTGGTTCTGTGATGATTGTTCTTAGAATATTCTCGCTATACAGAGAAAAAAGGTCTGGAGATAGTACACATCCTTGTCGCACCCCTTGTTTTATAGGTTGATATTTTCCAATTCTATTTTCAACTCGAACTGCTGCTTCTTGCTGCCAGTATAGATGTTTTACAATCCTCAGGTCTTTGCCGTCTATATTGATGTCTTCAAGCATTTTAATAATTTCATTATGTTTCACCTTGTCAAATGCCTTGGTGTAATCAATGAAGCATAAGTAGAGATCTTTCTGTACTTCTAAAGCTCTTTCTGTTAGTGTTCGTAAAGCATAAATGGCATTGTGTGTTCCCTTTCCTTCAACAAATCCAAACTGTTCATCTGCTATTTCCATTTTTATCTTTTTCCTTGTTCTTCTCATAATTATTATCAGAAGTAGCTTTGTTATGTGACATGAGAGGCTGATAGTCCGGTGGTCGTCACATTTCTTTGCACCTGGTTTCTTTGGTAGTGCTATAAACGTGGATTTAATCAGGTCACTATATATATATATATATGCTTAAATATTTATGGCATACCATAGTGGTCAAATTTATTGGTTTTTCCAATGGTTAATTGCATGTTTTAATGTGAGAAGCTTTGGATTAGCATGTATGCTTCAGCCAGTGCTGCTATATGTTTAACAGGACAGACTTTCTAGTAATCTCAGTGAAATGTGTAATCATAGTCTTGGTAAATAACATATTTGCAGAGCATTCACTAGTATCTACATAACATGTTATTATAATTGCATTTATCATATTTACTGCTATATAAGACACACTAATTTCCCATTTCTCAGAAATGTGGTGTACATTATTAACTGGAGGGTAAAACTTCAGTCACAGAGTGCTGGTTCATGTTGATGGAAGTACGGTGTGCAGTTTTCTCAAGTTTGTCATGTAGTGATTACGCATGACAAAATGCTTATTTCATTAGCACTAGTGAAGCAATACCATTTTGCTTGGTTACTACAAAGTGCAGTTATGTCTATGTCAGTGGGTGCAGCTATGTTAAGAACACTTAATAAAGTGCAGTTACATATATATCAGTAGGTGCAGAAATGTTAAGAAAACTTAACAAAGTGCAGTTACATATAAGTCAGTGGGTGCAGCTATGTTAATTCTTCTTCTTCTACGTTAGAGGTTGTTGGTCACTTCAGATCCCAATCCTTGTCAACATAGCAAAGCCCGCGGTCCTCTCCAGATCCTTATAGGAGCCCCCAAAGCTTTTGCCCCAAGCTTGTGTCCTCTGGTCATGTCTCACGCCTCAGGTCTGCATGGTTTGAGCACTCTTGTAGGATATGTTCTGGAGTCTGGACTCCACTGCCACATGGACACTCTTAACTGGCAGAGCTATGTTAAGAAAACTTAACAAAGTGCAGTGTAGTCTTTGGTGATCTGGCAGTTTAAAATAATTTTGTTATTAACCCATAACTCAGAAGCAGTCTGGAAGCTGCTGTAATACTGCATGGAAGCTCAGCTTATCTGAATTTGCAAATGAGCATTCCAACAGTTCCACACTTTGGGGTAACCAAAAAAAAATGTATACCAATTCTCAGAAAATTACTTCTGTTTTTTTCAGTAATTATATAATGAGATGCACTAAAATTTCTTTTCTCCAGAAAATTGTCCATGAAATATGAAGTGCATTTTATACACTGCCACATGTGATACAAAATATAATCTTCCAGTTTACCTCACTCTGCTCATCTCAGTTCTCAAACTCAAGTGAAAGAAAAATGAGTTGCTTGTTTAAGAACCCTCAGAACAGTTATACAGGAATGAAACAGATTTTTATGTGGAAATTGAAAATGAAAAATGTGTTACTTTTTATATTTTCTCTGCCAGCTCTGGCTATTAAACAGGATAAAAGAGAGACAACTCAAATATTTTGGACACATTAAACATCATGATAATCTAGAGAAGACCAACTTGGAAGGGTGCATAATGGGAAAAAGAAAGAGAGAAAGACCAAGGTGAAGATGGCTGCAAGACATCGTTGATGATCTGCAAATGGATGCATCAGCAGCAGGACATCTTGCTCACAACCGAGAGGCCTGCAGGAGAGCTGTTAGGGAGGCAAAGTACCGCAAGGGACATGCAAATGAATGAATGAATGCCAGCTAGTTATTAATCAAGACATTGTTACAACTCTTCACAAGTTCTTTACTTGAAAGGAGGCAGGATGACAGAGAGAGGAAAGATGCTGCATGGAGAAAATGACTATACATCCATATTATTTCTTTGATATATTTTCAAATACATTTGATCTTTTAATAATCCACTAAAGAAAGTCTTGTCACTGGGGTTTTATTTTATATTAAGTGAGAAAGTGTCCCTGTCCTAAATCAGTTAGTTAATGTCAGTTTACTGAGTGTCACATGGATTACAGCAGATGAGGTGAAACCAGGAAGGAGATGCAATGCTTCTCAACAAACTCCACCACCAGTGAGACAACAGTCTGTTAGTGAAAGCAGAAACTGAAGGGTGGCACTATATTCTAGTTAGCTGTGATTCACTGGCCCTTACAACTGTGTGGCCATTGTAGCAATCATCTTCACATGTATTACCTTATCATGCACAGAACATACTGAACCAGCTTGATTAACCAGCTAGGTTAACCAGCTTGGTTAACAGACCAGATTAGATGAACTATTACTGTTTGATGTGGCAGTCATTTATAACTATTATTGCTGCACTAACACATTATGTTATAAAAATGACAATGACACAGCAGTTCTGTTTGGTCTGTGTAATACAAAGTTACATAGTAATAGTAGTTATTAAAAATACAGATGATTTAGACCAGGAGATGGACAGTGTAGGTCACTGTGGAGAGAGTTTAGTCATGGGGCCCAGGTGGTGGTCAAGTATATTATTTCCAGCCGTAGGAACAGCTTCACTCACTAATGGAGCACTCCGTGACACTTATGTCACCAGGTACAAAAATGTCTAATGATCTATAATGTCTGTAAGGATTCAGGCCACTACTGCCTTAAGGAGCTGCTTGAAGTTTCTTTAACAAACAACTGAGTCACTCAGAATACATGCTTGTGACTTGAGCCAGCTCAGAGCTTTCCTCACAGCCATGAGCTTTTGTCACAGCCATGAGCTTTTGTCACATCCATGAGCTTTTGCCACAGCCATGAGCTTTTGTCACAGCCATGAGCTTTTGTCACAGCCATAAGCTTTTGTCACAGCCATGAGCTTGTGTTACAGCCATGAGCTTTTGTCACAGCCATAAGCTTTTGTCACAGCCATGAGCTTTTGTCACAGCCATGAGCTTTTGTCACAGCCATGAGCTTTTGTCACAGCCATGAGCTTTGTCACAGCCATGAGCTTTTGCCACAGCCATGAGCTTTTGTCACAGCCATGAGCTTTTGTCACAGCCATGAGCTTTTGTCACAGCCATGAGCTTTGTCACAGCCATGAGCTTTTGTCACAGCCATGCTTTCCATTGTGTTGCTACTTGTAGTTGCAGCAAATGCACTGCTGGCTTATCTGACTGTTCTGGCATTCGAGTTCATGGAGGTCTAGGCACACGTCTTGCCCCAAACCACTGATCTGTCTGTATAAATAACTGTGCTGCCATCTCAGATGTTTTCAGGTAATAGTGCTCTGACCTCAGTATCTGCTGTGGCAGGAATATGTTCTCTGCATCTTCTGTGCAGGAATATGTTCTCTGCATCTTCTGTGCAGTGTAAAGTAAAGTGTAAATGATCCATTTTGAACCTTTGTGGTGTGGGTACCCATTCCTGTCCAGGATCTATATTCACAGAACACAACTCATGGAATACAACTCATGGAATACAACTTTTTCACAGCTCATTCATGATTGTTCTCTCGTGAGTCTGCTGCCTTTTGTTCTTACCAGTTCACTGTGGAGTGGATGTGCCTTGTTCTTCAGCATTCTGCTGCACACAGAAGTATGGACAACACATTATGTTGGTTGTAATACTGTGAGGGGGGTACTACAGATGTTTCTCAAGTTCTTGGAGGAGACTAACAGAAGTTTGCCCCAACTAAGTGAGTAAAACACATTTTTCGTGTGTCCAAACAATAATACAAAACAAGGAAATAAAACAACATAACAAATAGCACAACAGTTAGAAATGAGAATTCTCATGTGTATGTATGCTCAACAACGATCTATTTCAAAGAATCATGGACATTATATGAAAATGGAAATTTTTAAAAAAAAATGAAACCTATAGAAGAGAAATGTACATAATTCATGCATTTAAATAAAGGCAAAATGAGTATTTGTAGTTACTGAGAACTAAAAATATAAATTTCAGTTCATTGTTAATAAAACTGTAAAAAAATATATACAGACACAAACACAACACAGTCTATAATACATTTGAACACATGCAATGGTTGTAAATACTGCATTAATATCAAACTATTATTTTAATGTAGGTACTTAAAAAGCTCTTTACACATTTAACACACTTCAGGTTCCTTTCACCAGTCTTGCTTAATTTTATCCATTAACATGAAGTAGCTGTAGATTAATCTACAGAATGGTAGATTTGTTTGCATCAGTATCAGAACAAAACATTCTGATCTCTTACCACAAACAGAAAGAATGGTTTATTGATGATCTGTATAACAAACAGAAAGAATGGTTTATTGATGATCTGAATAACAAACAGAAAGATTGGTTCATTGATGATCTGTATAACAAACAGAAGGATAGGTTTATTGATGATCTGTATAACAAACAGAAAGAATGGTTTATTGATGATCTATATAACAAACAGAAAGGTTGGTTCATTGATGATCTGTATAACAAACAGAAGGATTGGTTTATTGATGATCTGTATAACAAAGAGAAAGATTAGTTTATTGATGATCATAGTGGAATATTGTACTATGGAGTTGAGGCACTCAGGTGTTCCGTGACATTTGACAAAATCTGTTGAGAAATCAACAAAGGAACTGATGGAAATGTTGACTTTCAGTAACTGTTGTGTTATTGTCTTTGACTGTTGTGTCTGTTGTGTTTGATTATTGTGTTTATTGTCTGTGATTGTTGCACTTATTTTAAATGATTGTACTGTTTGTCTAACTGTTCTGTTTATTTTCAGTGATTGCTCTGTTTACTGTGATTATTCTGTTTATTTTTTGTGATTATTCTCCCCAATTTCAACACCTGCCATTTCAACAAATTTATTCAAGGACTGGAGCAGGAAGTTTAGAAAATCATATAGTGAATTAGTTGTAGTCTTGTGTTCTGCACTTAAATAATGAGTCAATAAACAAATGACATTTCAGATACATACACCAAGAGGTCTACAATGGCTACTGGAATAGCAATGTAAGATACTACTGTCTTGTTTGTGCATTTTACACCAAGAGAAAAGATGAAATTCTGCGTCCAAGAATTCAAACTATGAATATCTGAAAGCAGTTTGTTAATGAAAATACAAAATATTTTGAGCTGTATGAAAATTACCAAACTAATTAATAATGATTCTAACAATATTGAACAATGAAATTTATCGTATAAAAGAACTAAAAGGAATACAGCCACTTAGAACTATATTTTTGTTTAGGAAAGTTCTTGTCGTGATTAAAAACAAAAATAACTGCGTTTTCATACATTCTGTTTAATTCTACCGAAGGGCTAGAGAAGAAATTGAGCGCTGAACAACCGACCATGTGGACACGCTAGAGTCTGACACCATAAACATCTTGTTTTTATTACTGTGGCCGCTTATACCAGCCAAATATTGTCGGAATCAAAGCATGTCTGAAACAGCTCGGAAAATTCAAGTTCCGCAGGCACTAATATTTACATGCGTAAAGTAGTATTCTAAGATTTAAACAAAAAAAAACACACACACACACACACAAACCACCAAATATAATTTTTTTGTGCTTGAATCAGTTCACACATGGTTATCCCCTCATTTATGACCGCATTTTTG